>CAJVRI010000597.1:0-600000 GCA_911649635.1 Poeciliopsis gracilis
AGCTTATAAAGCTGGAAGTTGAAGATTTTGCTGAGAATTACAATATGGTGCATTTTTGACTTGTTTCACTGAGATAAAGCGATTTTGGCATTAAATAGTGTTATGTGAAAAAAAACTCAGGAACTGTTCAAACCACGAAAATATACACATTGTAATTCTCAGCAAAATCTTCAACTTCCAGCTTTATAAGCTTAGAAACGTGATAGAACTGCTGAGAAGCCGTATATTTTGTTGGTTTGAACAGTTCCTGTGTTTTTTGGATAGATCACTGTTTAGTGCCAAAATCGCTTTATCTCAGTGAAACAAGTCAAAAAATGCACCACATTCAGTTATTGCCATCAATAACTGTAGACAATGCATCACTGGAGAGTAGAATAATAAAGTAGTGTAGAGAGGAGAAATGTTCAGTTTGTCTTCCAGGAACTTATTGCAACATAACTTCAGAGAAAGCACAGGGTAACCTGACCCTGTTAGCCTGGGCAAACATTGACCCAGGCTAACTATGAACTTCATAGCAAGGAAAGTTTTAAACCGTTTCCTAAAAGTAGGCAGTCTGTCTGCTGATTCAATAAACCAAATTAATGTGAAATTTTAAATAACTACTACACTGTAACAAATTGCTCTGTATTTTTACAGTAAAATGCTGGCAGCAGGGTTGCCAGCATTTTACTGTTAATTATACAGTACCCTTACTGTAATCAACTTTACAGTATATTACTGTCACAAAAGAAATCTTTTGATTACAGCACATTGCTGTTTTTATCAGATTTACAGTAGACTACTGGCAGATGTGTTGCCAGTATATTACAGTTTTTCTATGGTATCATTACTGTTGAATTCACATACAGCTTACTATTGTAAATTTCCAATACAAAATAGAAACATAAAAAAAAAATTAGAAAATGTACGTTCCATCATGTCAACCAACATTTATTTAGGGAAAAAAAAGAACCAACTCAAACATTGACTCATACACAGTCTTTAGTGGGCCACATAATAAAGAAGAAGGTTTTAGTTCTCACTAACCTATATGAAATTCCACTCAAAGTCCATGAGGTTTTTTAGCAGAGTTGAAACACAGGGGTTGACAGTGACCGACTTCTTTTGAACAGATTTTCTTGTCCTCTTGAAGACGATCTTGCCATAGCTGGCCTTGGTCCCTCTTTCAGGGTTGATATCAAGAAAGCGCCTGAAAATGTAGTAATTTTAGATTAGCATATGATGCTTAAGGAGTCAGGGTTTAAGGTGTGCTAGGTGGGAAAAGGGGGGGACGGACAGGCGGACACACCTCTGGATGAATTCAAGTGTACATGCAGCCTCTTCTTGATATCGTAGATTAAAGATGTAGTACATTGAAAACAGTGCAGCAAGCCCTGTTGGTTGAATACCCTCACATACAATTTGGCTCTCAAGACTGATCATCCAGTGCCCAGCAGTCACATGGTCTTTTCCACCTGAAAAATAAAACAAGTATTGTGACTTCTACAAATTACCTTTACCATTATTTCTAAAACAACATTCATTTAAAGATATTATTTTATGCAATACAAATAAATCAAAACCTTGTCTCATCTGCATGTTATTGTATCGTATGTATCAAATAATGTTATGCTAGCTTCCTTATTACAGCATGACAGTTAACTAAGCTAACTTTCAAACAGTCTGCTTAAAAATGACATCATCTGACAAATAAATTATGCTCCAACTTACCTTAGGATTGGCTCATAAAATGCAGGATTCAAATGGATAGTCCTTGTAAAGAAAATTCTTGAGGTTGCGTCCACATGTCACAACGACGTATCTTCTTGAGAAATACAGTAGCATTCTGTTTAAAGAGAGCCTCCTTGCTGTTGAATCTAACATCATTCCCAAAATGCAATGCTACTCACAGTATATTATAGTATTTTATTAAAAATAGTAATAATTGCCCAGAATGCATTGTTTTTCACGGTGCAGTACCGTTTTCAATAGAAACAGTATGATACTGTTCAGTTTTGGCTGTTTTTATACAGCAATTTGTTACAGTGTAGAATAAAATGGTGTACCCATTCAGCCAATAAGAGGTGTGCTAGTCTGTGGAAAAATGATTATTTGATTACCATTAGAGGGCGCAAATGTTGTATTTATTGTAGCAAACCACGTTACACAACAGATTTCTTTTGAAAAATGTTATGTTGCACTGATGGTCTTTTTTCATTAGTGAATGACTTGATGCAATCTGCTGAAGTTCCTTAGAAAGAAACTTTTTAAATAGCTTTTAATAATTACTTGCACTTGTATTGTTTGACAACTAGGAACAGTTAGAATTTATCTATGGCTGAATTGAAATGATTCCTGTGAAGTCCCTCAAGACCACATTTGTTGTGAATTGTTGCTACAAATGCACTAAAAAGCCACAATGGACTATCATTTGCATTTGTATTTAACTTTGCAGCAAACCCAGTATTCATTAGTGACAACAGAGAGGAAACATTTCCTTTAACCAGGAGGAAATTTCCCATAGAGGCTGGCTCAGTGTGATCAGCCATTTACCACGACTAACTGGGGGTTTAAGTAGATGCATGACACTGAAAAAGAAGCACTTCTGTAATAGTACTTTCTTTGGTAAAGTAGAGCAAAAGGTTAAACCAGAAAAAAACAGAAAATGAACTTGTTGGAAGCATTATCTCACTTGATGTACTCAGTGATGGCTAGTTACTTTGAATGGTAATGGTAAATGGACTGAACTTATATAGCGCTTTATCAGTCATTTTGACCACTCAAAGCGCTTTACACTAGAGTCACATTCACCCATTCACACACTGATATGCAGACTGGTAGGCAATTTGGGGTTAAGTGCCTTGCCCAGAGGCACATCGACATGTGGCAGGAGGAAGCTGGAATCGAACCTACAACCTTCCGATTGCAAGACGACAACTCTGCCACACAACCACAGTCGCGTGGGCAACTGTGGTTAAAGTTAAAGTTGAAAAAGTAACTTTAATCAGATTACTGATTACTCCTTGAAAAAGTAACTTAGATTACAGACTACTTGATTTGGAAAGTAACTAAGTTACATTAAAAGTAACTTTTTATTTACTTTTAGCAGCTTTTGTTAGCAGCTTTCAGCAGCTGCTAACAACAACCTGTGAAAGTGACCTTTGCCAATAATTAATTGCAAGTTATTTTATAATGGTAACTTCAACAATATATTTCCACTTATAAGGTTGAACTAGAGGGGAGATTGTTTTTAATGGTTACAACAGTACAAAAAAACGTTGGTAGTTTGTGCATATTTCTATTGTCTAGAAAACTATAAATAGGATTTTAGAGCCCTTCTCCTGCGCCCCAGCCTCCAGGTTGTTCTTTACGGCCCTACGTTTCCTGCAGCGGCTCCCATGTCCCGCTGCACAGATTAGTGACTCTTATCTTAATACTACTGATTATAATGGCGTTTAGTTGCACAACTTTAGGGACTTGTTTATTCGTGGCTGTTTTCACGTTTATTGCGTTTATTGATATAAGTTTCAATGTTTGCAATTTTCTGGAGTGCAACGTGAAGGTTGATGTCATTCAGAGATCATAAATTAACTTGACAAGAACAAAGACACAGCGGGACGGATCATCCGGGAAATGATGGACTAAAACTAACTGGATGTCAGACAGATTCTGGGGTTTCTGTCTGCTTATTAAGCCCAAAAACCGCTACCTACGACTCATTAAATCTGCAACTTTAGCAAAAAAAAAGCAAGCTGCAAATTGGACTCAAAATAGTTCCTGTTTTTCCAGCAACAAAATGCGCATCTCCCTCCATTGTTTATGTTTCTGTAGCTGCTGATACTGTCGCATAGAAACGGTGGTCACTCTGCAAGATATAGAGGAAATAAAATTAGCCTACATTACAAAAGTAACGCACAGTATCGCAAAGTGATTTTGATAAGTAACGGCAGTCTGACTACTGGATTTGAAATAGCAACACGTTCGATTGCTGCTTACTGAAAAAAGTGGTCCGACTAAGTAAGGCGTTACTGATGTACCCCTTAAGGAAGATATCAGAGATAAAAACGACACAGTGAAGATAAAAAAAAAAGAGAAAACGGAAAGCTAAAAGTGGGAAAACAGCAAAATAGAGTACATTTAGAGAAGGTGGAGCTCAGTTCTCTTGTGGTCCAGTTGCAAAAAAGTGCTGAAATTGCTCTTATTTGAAGTTTAACAAATCAAATAAAGGTTTCACAAATCCTACACTTGGTTTTAAATATGTTTGTTTTTAGTTAAGAAGAATAGTCTATGTTTCAGCAGTAGCCTATAGATGGTGTAATTTTATAACAAGAGTAGACGAAAGTTGCTGTAGGAAGTAAAAATTTAGGCGGAATCACCTTCAGCCATTTCCTAAATCGGAATCTGCAACCGGAAAGCAACTGTGGCTTCGTATCTCTTTGCATGTGTTCTATCCCCATCTGAAGCATCCCTACACCAAATAAAACATTGATTTTCCTCCATGTCTCCCAGTTAGACTCCACTACTACTGGTATTGGAGAAACTGTATAAACACACCTTTTCACCCAAAGAAGGAACTCACAGTTTTTCAGGCATTTCCAAGGATCTTGAGAAAGCACATAGGGATCAATTTATGTTGTTCTCCATTACAGGCTTTGTAGATAACAGCTGGCACACACTGATCCAATAATAAAATGTGCAGCTTCTCCACACACGACAGCTTTTCTGAGACTAGAATCATCCCAGTCCAGCATTTTTTCAACAGTAGAGATCAGCTGTGGTGTTCAGCTGCAGCTGCATGGTGGTATGCCAAGGTACAATCCTGGAACACCTCCTTTTCAATATCTGCAGGCTCCTACCAAACAGGTCATTATAAGAAAAAAAGATTAGTTAGTAACTTACTATGCAGATGATACACAGATCTACATCACAATGCCACCAGAAATGCTTTGAACAAATCATTGCTTAGAGGTGCCATAACTTCAGCTGAACGGGGAAAAAAAGACTTTATTATTGGACCTAAAAAAGGACTATTTAGAGTCAGCACTCAACAGCAGTTATTACAAATGGAAATCATATTTTTTTATTATGTAAAATAGTTTGTTGGTGAAATGTGCTACACAAACAAATTTGACTTGACTTCAGAGGACAGTGAGGGGAGCTGAGAAGGTCAGGATTGTTCCTGTCCCTGCTCTGGAATAGTTTTAGAGATAAAGGAAAATAAATCTGAGCAGATTCCATTCTTCATATCCAAAAAACTTTCTAAGTCTGGCATTTATGGAACTAGAACCACTGGATCATACTGCACATCTTTATGGCTTTGACTGTTGTTAAGATTATAGACTTGTTATTAAAAATACTTCATTTATCACAAGGGGAAGTTAAATATGATTAAATAGTATTATTTTTTTGGCGTTACCTTGGAGTTTTATGTCTTTAATCCCACATCATCTTTAACATTTTATTAATTGGAATGCGAATCTGGATGTAATGCGTGCGTTGTAGAACTTCGAACACATTCTATCGGAAACAGTAGTAATATTAACTAGGAGGTCTCTCCTCAGCGTCCAATCAGCGTGCGCTTGTGTGCTGGAAGCTGGACCCAATTGGCTAAAAGTAGTCCACTTCAACATATCAATAGCTTATTGGCCAGGTTGATAGTTCACGGGCGAGAGATCCGCCTGTTATGTTTTCTCAGGGTGGAAGTCATTTTCCATCCAGATTCCAGACTGGGAAAGAAAAAACGTCGGCAAGCATATACCCAAATGGAGGCTGAGTAGCATAAAACTGGATATTGGCGCTGTTTTGGTGGGAATGCATCAGGCTAGCTAGCCGAGAGGAGCATCGGCGCTTCATTTCGCCTTGGCTCTTTGTTGTAGGTGCGGTGGATCCAGACGGAGCCCAGTGGTGGTGGCATCATTTCAGGTTTGCTTTCTTTCTACGTTTTCCTCGGGTTGTTGGATTTCCATGTTTCCAGCTGGAGTGAGAAGACTGTATGTTTTTTGCTGTGTGCTGAATTCATTTTGAGACACACACTTCTTCATCCTGCCAACTTCTTAGTGCATGTCTGGTCTGGACGCTGGAGCTGTGAGATCCACAGAGCAGCTGGGCTCTGGAAGTTCAGTCATGCTCATGCCTTCTTTGGTTCTTACAGCTGAAATACTGAAATAATACATGACGGATGTGTTAAAATGGGAATAAGTTTTTGACGTGAAGAGTTCAACAAATGAAAGCAGCCGTAACTGTACTTGAACCTGGTGAGTTACTGAAATATCTTCAGTCAATCGCAGGAACTGGATTATTTTGGTAGCAGTGGGAAGTCAAATGTCAAATATTCACTCTGCTAACAGAATTTAAAACTGAAATGTATCACATAGGAGTTTATTAAGAATAGAAAAGCAACAGTTATTTTCACCACTAATTATTTCACAGCAATAATAATGGTATTAATTATATTGAGCATAGAATAAATAAAAGTTCAAGGTATTGGTAGCTTGTAAAGGGATATTACACAAAATCTCCCCTCCTTCTGGTGTCTAGCTCTTTTCACTGGGAGCATTCCAAGCTAATCTCATCTGGTTCATTAGTCAGGCTGTCTGCTGCAATAGCCTCGTTGTCCTGAAAATGGCTGCTTTTCAGATATCCCGCATAAGGTTTGCCAGTTATATTTTTAAGCTGTGTCAGGGGTAATGCTCCTTCTGGTCTAACATTATGACTATCAGAAGATTTACTACTGTAAATGTCTCCTAACAGCTAACGCTGTCTGGATTGTTAACAGCGGAATAGCGATGGGCGAGCTTAACATAATGTTTAATTGCAATACAAAAGGATTTCTCCCTTCATTGTCTGAGGGCTCAATGTATTCATTGTAGACACTACATTTCTCTTTTCCATTGTTGTAAAATATTAGGCAAAAATAATGTTCAGTAAGACGTCCTTTCAGAGCTCAGGTACGAATGTTGTCTGTGGCTGTACAAATGATGAGACCAAGTTGAACTTGTGGTTGCAATAAGTAAGTTTTGAACATGCTCCCAAAACAAAACAGGAATGTACCTGTGATAATTGGTAGAGTTTTATTGCCTACCAACAGATGATGAATCAAAAAGAATTTGGCTAAAAATATATAACTTTGAAAAGACCCCTAAAAATGCTCAATATGTATTTATTTCATTTTGTGGATAACAAGCCTATGGAAGAAGCATATTGATAACTGCAAAAATAAAGACATGAACTGGTGGTCCGGTGTGTCAGTCAAACCTCTCTCACTGTAGAGCAGAAGAGGACATTGGCTGATTTTTAGACCTTTGCTGAGGTAGACAAGATCAGGGGATAAGATCACCTTCACATGTAAGTATCAGCCGGTCACCGATTCCCAAAAGTTAAGAAAATCGGCTGGCTGATACATGTGTCCTATATTATAGATGCATATTGGCTATAATGTAAACAACACTGTCAGAAATGCAATAAGTTTAGCAAGTGTGTGAAAGATCTAATGGTCTGACTGTAGATTGCAGCCAGTCCACATTATTAGTAGAAATAGAGGACCCCAAAACCAAATTTCACTTAGGGACCCATGAAGGCTTGGGCTGGCCCTTACTACATCTATGCCAAAGTGCCTACAATCACATGTGGAATGAGTGCACCATCCCCAGTATTGCCAAACTCTGTTGCAGACAGTATTTTCACTGACGTAAACTCTCTTGTACACAGGGATTCCACTCAGAGTTTCACACACTTGTGTCTTGCCTTAAACCATTGGCTCCCGCTTCAACAATGCCTGTGGTGAACCAAATTGTGATTACCTTGATGAAGCTGAGACAGAACTTTGTCACGGCTGATTTAGCACAGAGGTTCAAAATATGACAGGATCAAGTCAGTAAGACTGTTGGAATGTGGACATACATAACGCCTGAAAAAAGTCCAAAGACCTTATTCTGTGATTGCTCCATGAAACAATTAAAGCAACATTGTCAAAAGTTTGTAAGAGCATTTCGCCAACACTACTTGTGTAATTGACTGCACAGAGACCATATTGCAGAAAGCTAAAAAGTTGGACTCCAGAAGTGAATCATATAGTCACTATTATGCAAATAATACTGTGAAATATTTAGTGGCAGTTTCTTCTTCTGGATTAATTATGTTTACTTCAAATGCTTATGGAGATAGTCTTTCTCAAACTGTGGTCCCTGGACCCCTGGTGGTCTGCGGGCAGTTAAAACCATTAAACTGCTAAAAGTTAACAGCCATTATTTTGAAAGTGGTCTGCGAGGTACTGCATGTAAATGACTGTTTATTTAACGTGAAGTTAGATGGAAGTGTGTGTTAGGATTGTGTTAAAAATAATGATGGAAAACTTACTTGAAATCAGGTACCGGCGGAAAAAAAACAACTCCAGGACTACTTATGATCAGAGGAAACTAAGTCTTGGCTGCTGAGAGTTGATGTGTTGTTCAGTAGCAGTATGGTTAGCAGTATGAATTACTCTGGTTAATCTTTGTTTTTATAACTTTGCTAGGAATAATGGTCTGCTTTCAGGTCAACAACTATGTTGTTTTTATTTAATTAAAAGTTATTAAATTACATAAATATGATAAGTAAATACAATTGCTAGAAATGGGTTAATTATTTTTATTTTTTTATATATTTTTTGTTTCTGTTAAAGAAACTCGAGTCTATTTTGTTATTGTGCTTCTAAATCACAAATAGCTCTAAATGTTATTAATGCACATAACACTTGGTAGTAAAGAACAACTTTTTTATATTATTGTTTCCATGTGTTTGATATCATTGGAAAGCTTAGACTTCATACTTTCAGAATCTGTAAATAACTCAAAATACCCAAGAAGATCTGTTCATGGCTTTGGTGTGGCCAGTACCACTCTTCTCATTAGGATGAACAAAGAAAACAACTACATTTGAGTTAAGAGACTAATATTTTCATTTCATGCTGCATTATATATTAAGATGTGTTACTGGGGAGAGATTTTAGGTTAGGTGGTCTGTGACTGTGTGTTAAATGGTTAAGTGGTCCTCAACTTGAAAAAGTTTGAGAAACACAAGCCTAAATAGATATCTATCTATACTGATGTACAGATAGGAACAATCTATCTAAACAGATATTAGCAGAAAACCATTAAACTGCTAAAAATTAACAGCCATTATTTTGAAAGCATGCGATGACTCTTCAAAGTGTAACTAATGTCTGAAAGCTAAACCCCGTGGCAAATTTGGAAAAATTTCAGAAAATGTAGTGGAGCCAAGAAACACAACCGAGTGAAGGGATGAGCAGAGGGAATGGGATGTGATCCACCAAAGAGCACTGTTGTCAACAGAGGTTGGGAGGGAGCGCTGTGCTTTTATACCCAAAGCCAGGCTGTGATGAAGTTGTACCAAACTGTACCGTTAAATTTCAATTGTCAAAGAAACCCAGAAGTGAGCACCATAGCATTTCCTCACTGTTTGGCTGTGACATCTGCCGTGCTACTCCTGAACACTGTGCCAAGGTCACAGACGGAGTAAGAAACGGGGTCCATTGTGGGACATCCCCTGTGTATATTTCCCATACACAGGGTGAAACTGCTTGAAAGGTTTCCACTCAGCTTCTTGTGCTGACTTTGGACCCCTGTTTTTCATAAAAGACGTTAAATTATTGAGGTAAAGTGTGATAAAACTGCTCCAGGATGATGGCTTCTTCAATCTGTGTGTTGATTTTCTTCTCTGGTTGGATACAAGTCCTTAAGTTGGTTGTAGAATTCTTTTGGACTTCACTGGGGAAGATGTCAGGCACCTGGAACCGGTGTCCATGGACCTCTTCATTGATGTCATGCTTGGCAGAAATGGTGTCTTTCACATAGGCTGCTCAAAAGCTTTTCCTGACAGGTATGAATCAGCCTCACTGCCCAGTCAGCCTCAAGTGTTATTAGATGCTGCTCAATGTCATCACCTTCTTTCAGATTTGGTACCACATCTTTCCTCCAACCTCTGTCAGCTTGACCTTTCTGAACAGTGGGCTGGACCACCATTTCCACTTCCAGTTCAATATTTCAAGGTGGTGAGACCTGCCAAGGTCTCACCACCTTGATAGAGGCCCTATCAAGGTGACCCTCCGTTCTCTATTGCTGCTCCAAATCACCTCTTATGTTATTTATTTGGATTTGCATCTGGCACCACCTTTTCCCAACTTTCACTCAGGTCATGCTGGTTGTTTAGACGCTGCTGCAGCAAGCCAGTAAAAGAATCAAAGTATGCGGTCCCTCCTTAGGCTTTAATTCAACAGAAAGGGATGTGAGACTTAACGGAGCAGCAGATACACAGATCAGTGGAGCACTGGCACTATTTCCATCTTTCTTTGCCAGGAGCACCTATCCTGACAGGTGACTTCTGTGTGTGGCTGCCATGCAAACAAATGGGTTGTGGAGACAGAAGCTGAAATCCAGTCCATGTGTTCCTGGTTCCCACAGTTCACCCGCTGCCTGGGACAGCATGCTGTACGTTGCTGGCTCTTTCTTCACACCCGCTCACTTCCTAAAATGTGAAATCTTTTCACCTTATAGTCATTCTGAGAACTGATTAGTCAATTAACAATAACAACTAACTAAGGTGTGTCAGTGTCACAAAATCTGCAAGCTTTGCTAAAGCACAGGTTGCATGCTTCTCATCAGGGTTTTGCATTAAGATGACAGTGACCCATTTCTGGGATGTTGCTACATGTGATTCCAAAGCTCCATGCAGGATGGCTACAGAGGATTGATGAAGACTATCACCTTTTGCTGTTACCAGGTATGGAGCTCAGACATACAGAAGGTCAGAAGCCATTGTTCTGTCATCAGAGGTGCAATTTTCCTAACTGAAGTTGTAATGTTTCCTCGGTGGATGTCGCATAGTGAAACTGTAGCAGCTAAGCTACATACTGTATAGGGATGTGAGATATGACATAAAATTCATATCACAATATATATTGTGATGGGTGGCCATAAAGATGTATATCACGATATGATTTATGTAAAGCTTACAATAGAAAGGAAGAAAAAAATCACATCCTAATTAGAATGTATGCATTATGTGTTAAAACTTGTTTAACCCTCTTTTGTGGATGTTATTTGTTGGTAATATTTGTAACTTGTGTTGTATGTTGCTTCCTATCATTGTGAGGTCTCCCTTAAATTTTATTATAAGGGAGACCTAGAATTGATAACAGCATAATCTCAACAATGAGTATCTGGATAAATCAAAGTTAAATAAATAAGTGAAAAAATATCTCTATATAAAAACATGGATGAATGGAACTTTAATGTGATGGATGTTTGTCAAATCCTGCTTTTCCTTCCCAGTGTTGTGGCTGGAACAAGGTAGCGCCATTGGTGGTATTTAAGCACCTATGCTTTGTTTTAAGGTTGTAAAACAAAATGTTTACTCTCTATCGTAGGGCAAATTTAAATCATTTCTACTATATACATATATATTGTGCATTCCTAGTACTAAGAGTCATTGCAGAAAGTGGGAGATGGAAGCATGTTTCATGAGTAAGTTTTTACGTGGCGAACGCTCTTATCCACTGGTGCCTCTCTTAGCAGAGGCACCGAACTCTGAGAAAATTCTCTGAACCTCCAGCTTGGAGGGGAGGACTCTCCATTTTGTGGTGCATGCTAGTTTGTAACCTCTCTGTCTTGTTTATTTTAGCCACATGTCATTCTGATTAAATTACTCTTTTTGTAGCCTGGTTGATTTGCTCCCAATTCAAATCCTGATATTTATTGATCCCAAAGGGAAATTAAAAGTTGTAATTCAAATTCTTCAGTTATTGTAAACCAGTAGATGGAAACTTGCCTAATTTGCTTTTTCCCTTTTTTTTTTTCTTTTGTGCTATTTCAAAAGTTTGATGACTGCAGTTTTTAGACAAAGCTACTGCTTTGCCCTCATGTGAAAATTGGATTGACTGGGTTGTTCTGGTATGTTGTGGTCTGTTTCTGTCCAGAGGGTCTTCCTGTGTGAAATATCAACATCCTCAATATTATTGTTCCACCCTCTCATTGTCAGGCAGTACAAGGAGAACTGGTCTTTGTGTCTCTGACTGCTTCCTTATAAATGAAGCTCAAACTAAACGGGAAACTTTTACTCTAGTTCTGACTGCTGTTGAATTGGGGTTTTTTGGATTTCATTCAAATCACTATTGACAGTCTTTTGTTTTTGTGAACAAATGGCGATTGAAATGTGGAGATAATTTCATTTGAATCAGATCATTTGGAGCAAGAAGCATTTAAAATGTGTGGAAATGTTGGCTTTGAAGGTCAAGAGTATGGGTCTCTGCTTGTAGCACACAGTGTCTCTTTAATCTCTCTGGTTGCTGTAGCACATTCCAGTTCTCTTACTTTGTTTACCTTCCTTTCAGCGTGTCCTTATGACTGCAACGTTCATTTACTTGTCTTCTTAATTCAGCCTCTTCCTCCCTTGTTTTCATCACCACCACTCAGAAGAGACGTTTTAGTGACAACTGGCTCAGTTTCTGATCTGTTGTGTGATTCTGGGAGGGGTTGTCTCTGAAAAGTAGCACAATATTTTGCTCATTACTCCACACTGAATTCACTATTGTCCCTAGATGAAGGAAACACCTTCTCTGGAGTTCAGAGAGTTGTGAACTAAATCTAACTGATGTCTAAAAATGAAAGCTGACATCTGATTTTTTTTAAACTCCTAAATTTATTATTGATTAGGAAAAAAAAACAATGAAAGTCTGGCTTATGTAGGAAAAAAAAAAGTCTTGATGATGATGAGTATCTGGTTAAATCAAAGTTAAGTAAATAAACAATAGGCAATTACCAGGTGTACTTGAGCACATAAGACTGGATGGAAAGTCTTTTTTTAACAAGACTTTCCATCCAGATGGGTAGATGGTGTGTGTGTCTGCATTTAGCTGCATTTGTTTAGGACCTGGTAATTATGGCCAGCAGCAGAGTTTTAGTTGGAGCCTACAAAGAAATGTTTTTAGTCCAAAAGCTTCCACTTTTGGAAGCTTTTTCAAAGCTCCTGCTTACTATGAGCTTTTTTAAAAATCATTTCCACAGTTTGTGTGATTTGATGTTTGTGCTATTTGATGGGTGTATGGGTGTATAACCATGCACCCATCTTTATGTATGGGTGTATTTGTATAGTTGTCATTGGATTAGTTTAGTTTTCTTTCCTTTTGGTAGTGTGCCTTAATGCGTAGACCACAGTTAGGAATGACCTATGCATATCAAGAATGTTAACCGGAATCTTTGCCTAAATTTTGGCCATTCTGTGTGTCATTATGTGTGGTTGTTTAGAAGTGGTTGAAAATTACTTCCAACATTCCCAAACCTTACCTACACGCTCACACACTGACCCACTGAGAAAAGCTTTGTCATACCAGAGCCTGCTTCTGGTGGCTTTTGGTGATCTGTATTCCAGATGTGGCAGCCCAGCAGTGGAGCTGCATCTGCACTGGGTAGAGTCATGTTTTAGGCCCACTTCTGTTTTGATAACTTCAACACAAATAGATACACTTTAACCCTAGCAGTTCAGAACTAACATTGCTGTCAGGGTATTATCATACCAGTGTGATGATAATTATAGATGATCCTTGTGTTTGGTGTTTTAGCCACGTTTCATTGGCGCTTCATCTAAAAGACTGAACTGGAGCACCTTGGGTTGAGTTAATGGAAACCCAAACTTATTTTGATTACAGTTTGTAGTGTGCATGTAACAAATAGACACAAAGAAAGAGAGAAAGAAAAAAAAGAGAGCAAAACTTCGATATGAACTCTATTCAACCCTTTTGCTGGTCTTCTCAGTCAGGATAGCGGTTATGATGACACCTAGTGTTGAAGTATAGTAACTGAATACACAACACATTTCCCCTCTTGTTTAGTAAACTTACCAGTTGGAACAGAGCATGAATTTTCTAAATTAAAAAAATATTTTGTCAGAAACATAATACATATTTAAACAGCTGCTTCTCTTCATTAAGCAGTGTAAACTGCTCCTTTACGTGGTAGTTAAACATTGTATAAAATGTATCTTTTATAAAAATGTCTGACTTTTAAGCTGAACTTGACTAAACGTTTTTAAGAGTTGGAATCAAACATTCCCACTTACTCAGTGTATATTCGCAAAAGAACTTCAAATATGAACACTCTCAGTGCATTTAAGTCACTCTGCATTCTTCAAGCATTTAATTTTTTTTATATTGCTTGTCATGTTCTTTCCTTCTTCTCCAAATGCCAATTGGTTCGAGTAATGCTCATGATCGCTAAGCCAAGCAGGCTTCTTCCCGACCCCAGCAGGTTTTGTTGTTTGAGTTTTGTGAAGGCCCTGACTCCGTTATCTGGAGCAGCAGGACTTGTCATGATGTCCATTGCAGTTTCTGGGGTTAGAGAGGTGAGCAGTGTTCCAAGTGCTGCCATCCTCCAGCACATAGGAGCTTGTACCTTCTCCATTACTCTGATAGGTGCATGGAATTTTGACAGTCTTTTTAACATGAAAGGGCTTTCTCACTAGAATTAGAATTCCTTTTTTGATCTGGGGTACTTTTGCACCTTGCTTCAGATCTGTGCAAGTTTTCGTTGCTTTCTGTCTGGAGGCAACATGATCATGCAGTTGGCAGGGGTCTGACTTTACTAGCTGGACCAATATTCACTTTTGTGTTCATCCTTCTGTTAAACATGAGTTCAAATCGCGACATTCCTGTAGTGCTGTGTGGAGTGACACGATATATGAGCAGGAACTGACAGGCTTCCATGGCTTCCTCTCTCACTCTGGTGTGAGGAGGGTTTCTTCAGTTTCTTCCAATTGCTTAAAGATAATGTAGAGACCTTTTCTATGTGTGATGTTTCTCACTGCTGGGAAATTTGTTCCATTATTATTTATGAGCTGTGTAGGATTTCCAATCTTGGAAAACAATGTGGACAGGTATGTGGTGATTGCTTTTGCTGTGTGCTGTAATGGTAGGTGTGAAAGCAACCCCTGTTCCTTTGTGAAAGTAGTCAACAAGAGTTAAAGGATAGCAGCAATCTGTGAGTTTGGCCCTTAAACCATAATTTGTTGATCCAATGGTTGGGAGCCCTGGGTCAAAGGTGGTCAGTGATGGGCTGTTCACAATGCACTCCTTAATTGGGTTGAAGCTTGACTTGTTTAGTAGCCTCAGTCCACTTGAATACGTAATTATGTATGCAAACAGACATGGACTCTACCTGTGATGCATAATTTTGCACAAACTTTGAACACCATGCTTTGAGCCCAAGGACTGAGTGCAAAGTAGAGACGTTATTAGGTGCTGGGGCTTCAGTAGCTCTGAGATGGTCCTTATTCAATAGAAGACCCTAGGCTGACAAGGTGTATGTCATGATGTCCATGATGTACTCTAAAGTCCCAGGAACTGCAGACTTTCCTGGTTAAAATGACACTTTTCTGTACTAACCTGGAGGCCCACTTCCTTCAGAGCCACCTTTAAAGCCTTTGATCACCAGAGACATGAGTTTGAAAAATGCACTTGGGGCTGAATACAGTTCATATGGAACTCCACAAAACCTGGATAGTCCTTCATTTGTTATGAATGCTGTTATATCATGACTCTCTTCTGCCAGCTACACCTGATAATAAAATTTGTGACTGAGAGAATGACCTTAATTTTCAGACTGAAAGAAAACATCTTTATGAATAAATGGGAAAAACGTACACTGTGGCACAGAAGAGTTAAAAGTTAAAACAACTTTACCAAAGGACACGTGTAGAGACTTGCAACAAAGGTATTTTGTTTGCTTTTTGTAAATTTATTACTTTCCTTTGTCTAAATATATGTTCACCTCTATATTCTCTTCATGGGTACTGTGAGAGTGGCCTTTTTATGCTTTAATAGTCTGTAAAATGTCTGATTTATCTTTATTGAAATGAAAAACAATACTGATCTCCCTAACAACACTGTCTCCCTGTTTTAGGCTGGACTCTAAAGTCCTGATTGCTTTGGTAGGTTGACTAGTGGTTAGCTAGAGAGTCTGTGTTCAGAGTGTGTGTATATTGTATGCGTGTCTTTGTGCTGGCTTGTAGGGTGTATCCCTTACATGCAGAATAAAGACAGTTGAGTCACGGTTCAGGAATGTACTGTAAAATTTACAACACTAGAATATATTGTTGAATAAATATACCTGGGGGCCCATGTGATAAGATGTTCTTTTGTTAAGTAGTTTTACCCAGACACTGAGATTAAAATTTAGTGTTTAGATTTTAATTTAGACATTAGATTAAAATCGACCCCTATAGCAAGCTATGGTAATTCAATGTTGAATTATGATAAAAACCTTGATTTTTGGTTAAGAACTACGATTGATGGTAGATCAACAATCAAACAATCATTTAATTCTTGCCAGTTAACTAATGTTGAAAAGATGTCATTGAAACAATGTTATTTTGTATCGATTTCTATTGATCGAAATGCCAATGTCTAATCCAGTGGTTGTCAACCCTGGGCCTCAAGGCACACTGCCCTGCAAGTTTTAGGCATGCCCCTGCTTCAGCACGTATGATGTCAACAGATGGCTGATTAACAGGGTTTGGTTGAATTGCAGTCTCCAGCAGGGGAACATTTAAGCATGCAGATCAGTGTCATTTGTTTCACAATTATTCAATAAAAAGAAATAACTTATCTCAAATAAAACAAAATAAAATATTGATCGAAACTTTTTGAACTGTAATGATTTTTCTAAAGCAAAAGAAATGGTTTAAAAAAAATTTTTTTGTTTTTTTTATTAAAATCACTATTTTTTTGTCTCATGAAGTGAAAAAGTTATTTTCAAAACATAAACTTTTATATGCACATGTCAACTCAAACTGACAAGACTAACTCAAACAAACAGACCTCTCTTTGTCACCCACCCATGTCTCCCTCAGAAGAGACAAGAGGTTCAGCATTTTATGGCCATACAGTAATTCAAATTGTGAAAAAAGGTCGAGGCCTGGGTTGCTTCTATATGTGTAACAAAAAGGTGAGATAGCCGCTAATCTCAGTCTGTACCAGTTTCATTTACAAATTTGCATAAGATTTGTTTCAAGGTCTGAAGCGTTCTGTCAGACCATCTGTCTGTTGTTGACTTTATTCCGAGAAGTTGGTGCATCTACTTCAACAAAGTGGACAGAAAGTTAGTTCAACAGTCAGTGAGGTAAACCCAGCCAGTGGGAAGAGCACTATGAGACAGAAGGCAACTGCTTTGGCTTTTATTGATCTCAAATGAAAAACCTCTGGATATTTTGTAGCCCAATCCAGTTTCACACGCATATAATGATTTCCTGATTTACTTTCTTTCTAGAGGACCAACAATGTCCTTTGCTAGCAGTTCAAATGGAGTGCTGATGATTGGTAATTCCTAATTTAATTTGAAAGTGATTTATGGCTTTACATGCATGAGAGTTTTTTTAGATTTTAATTAGCAAAAAATAGTTATCTATTTAATAGTCCTGGATGGTCACAAATGGTTAGACCAAAATCCAGTTGAAGTTTGTGGTTAAATGTAAGAAACTGTTAAAATGTGGAATGGATATGAACTCTACAAGGCAGCAGACTTTTGAATTCCCCTGCAGGTGACTCTTTTAGGAACTTAGAGACATGCATGTCTGTAGATTTTATATTCCCACTTATAAAAATATATATTTTGATAAAGATCATGTTTGCTCTTTAATTAGTGTAGCTTATTTTTGTGGAATGTTATGCTATTTTTCTTCGTCTGGCTTAATCAAGAATCTTAAAACCCAGCCTCTGTTTAAAATTTTGAAGACTTCCCTCTGGCTCAGGTTCAAGAAGTCTGTGACTAATAAAGAAAAAATGTTTGTTATAGAAGTTTGGAGCCAGTGATGCTTGAATAATTGTTGTTGCACTAGAAATGATTTCACCATCACTCATTTTAATGTTATTTGATGTCTACTGAAAGCTTTAATCGCGGTATCTGAAATACCGGGATTAAGCACAACATAATTTTATGTGAAAGGTTTTAGTATACTAGCAGTCATTTACTCTTACAATGATTTGCAATGCATAGTGTGTGTGGTGCTTGTTCCTGCGGAGGACTGATTCTATATAAAAATATTGCTTTGCTTTTCTGCTACCTGTAAAGAGCCATAAACCGAGTGACTCTTGTGACACGACAAACTTCTTCCACCTCTGAGCCAATTAATGATTGATGGCAGAGATGGTCCTGGCCTGTTTGGCACCCTGAGCGAACTACCCTTCTAGTGCTTATAAAAGTTATGAACTACACAAAAAGAACAAAAGAAATGCTGGTAAAAAATCTGAATACCAGAATGCACAGAATTTTTATTCATAGCAAGGAAGGAGGAGTTAGTGGGAATCCCTGTGATCAGTGGTCCCCAACCACCGGGCAGCAGACCGGTACCGGTTCGTGGACCAATTAGTACTGGGCCGTGCAAGAAATAATTAAATATTTCCGTTTTATGTATCATTTGAGCCCGGGGGATCTTTTATTTTGAAAATCCTTTAACTGGATTCTCTCGGTTACATCTTACGCGCCAACATTGAGCCACAAGCAGCAAAATGAGCCAGAAACAGATCAGATGTCTTTGGAAAGTTTCTTTGCAAAGAGGAAAAGGCCCAGAGAAGAGACAGGAGAATGGATTTATCCCGATAGGTGATTCCCCCAGTCCAAAGTGCTCTGCAGGATATGGTGACCAGCTCGTTAATGAGGCAATGAAACCTTCAAACTGCTTCGTCACATAAAGACCAAACACCCTGTGCATAAGCAACACTTAGGGTGTCATTGTCTCTCATCACTTCCAGATGGGAGAAACAACCTCTGGGCTCCCTTTTAAAATGTTTCGTATCTGACATAAATTCAGTTCAGCTGACAGAAAAGAAAAAACAAACTCCTTTATCCGCACCGGCAGATAATTTGTCTGAGGCACTGAGTGGAGAAACCGGTGTTTTTCACCCGGAAGTCACGGACATTAGTTGTTATCAAGAGTTAAAATTTTCACGAAAGTAAAATGTTCGTTTTTGTGGCGCATCTGTATCTTATTTTGAAGAGATATGTAAACATTACCTAAGCAACCAGAGTCAGAGAGCTTTAGAGCAGTGGTCGAGATGAGATGAAAGGAGTGGAACTTGTGAGTTTTAGGTCTGGTTCACACAATTTGAAGATTGTCGGCTGGTTTTCCAAACCTCTGTGACCACAGAGCTAATAAAAGTCCAACAGGTTCGGTCGGTTCGTGTGTCCAGCCACAGGCAGGAGCAACACACCACAAGAACCGATTCCAGTCACGAACATCACGATTCCAGAAGAAAATCCAGTAGAACCCCCAACATACCATAGTGAATTTAGAATAATGAAACACGATGACGCTAAAGAAGCAGTACCAAGAGACATGTAAACATACCTTTTAATTTTATGCTGCTAAATGTGCTAATGACTGAAAAACAAGTTACTGTTATAGGGAAAACTTTTTTTCTATGGCTAGGTATTATGTGTTCTGTTTTTGTGTCTCCAGGTTTTTACAGATCAGATATGTTCTCCTGAATCGCCGCCCCATTTCTTCACTCTGTTAATCCTGGTTGTTCACTTTGACATAATGAACCATAGCCCCAGCCCCCACTTGTCTGAAGGCGGGAAGTCAGCCGGAGGCGGCCTTCTCTGCAGCATTAGTCTGGGGTCAGACCGGGGGATCCGCTCCCCAGACAGCCTGGCCCACACGCCCAGCCCTACTGGGGGAACTCCCAGCTCCAGCCCCCCTCTGTTGCTGTCGCCTGGCCTTGGAGGTTTGGGTCTAGGTCCTCTAGGTGAAGGAGCTGGAGGTGACTGGGAGACGAGGGAGGAGTTGAGGCTCAGGGAGCTGGAGGAAGCTCGGGCCAGGGCAGCCCAGATGGAAAAGACCATGAGGTGGTGGTCCGACTGCACAGCCAACTGGAGAGAGAAGTGGAGTAAGGTGGGGAGAGATTATTGAGCCTACTGCAGGTATGATTATCCAGAAAGCTGTTAGTTTAGTTGTGGTGTTCCTGTTTGTCAGGTCCGTGCAGAACGGAACAGAGCTCGGGATGAGATCCGGCAGCTGAGGCAGCGGCTGGATACCCTCACCAAGGAGCTGACTGGCGTCCGGCGGGAGCGGCAGGAGCTCGCCACCGAAAATGAGGCGTTGCGACAAGAGACACTGCATCTCCGTGGCGACCCCACTGCTAATCTGGCTACCGGCAGATCTTCCTTACCTTTGTCACCTCTCCATCACAGTGCTTCCTCTTCCTCTTCTTCATCTGCTACTCCCTCCTCCCCGGCACCGTCTCTCTCGTCCTCTAAGGTCATAACAGACTGCAAGTTTGAGGAAGGAGCACCAGGGTCTCCCGAAGCAGAACCGGTGAGGGATGTGGACTTGGACAGAGAGAAGATGGGCCAGCAGAAGGTGAGAGGCCTTGTTCCCAGTCCTACCAACTAATATAATGTTATTATATCAGTTTAATGTATTTCTTATTTTTTGTTTATTTTCCTGTAATACTTTTTGAATGACGTTGTGTGTCAATACTCCTAGCTTCAGTTGGCTGGTGGATTCCTTAGCTCACCAACAGAGGGCCCAGACTGATTTTATTTCAGTAACTAGTTGAAGGTTCCATTGTTGTCTCTGTCTGCACTGACAAAATCAACTGCCTTGTATTTTACTGGTTGTGCAACACGTGGGTCAACCATTTCTTGTTTTTTAAAGTGCGGTGTAAATAAACATGATGTGGTATGGTAAACAGAATTGGACCATCCATATATCCATGCATTAATGCATGGATATATGAAATCAAATCAGAAATCAAATATTTGAACATGTGCAATGAATCTATGTTAATTCAGAGGTTTTCATCTCTGAATTGAATTAGTGAATAAATTAATGAATTGAGATGAATCTGCAGAGATCCACACTTTCTGCAAACCTTTAATCTGCCTCTGTGGCATATATGCATACATACTTACTTACATGGATGCATACATACATACATGCACACGCATGCACATACATTCATACATAAATACATACCCTCTCTGCTTATTTGAACTTGTTTCAAATAAGTGGATTTAATAAATAAGTGGATTTAATAAATCTTGAAGGGAAAACGAGAGTCCAAGGTGTTCCCAGGCCTAAAGAGTTCTGCAGTACATTCTGTGAGTTCTGGGTTTACCACGAGATCTCCTTTGAGGTCCCCTGGGAAAGCTGCCAAAAGGAGGCATCTGGAGAAACATTTGAATAGGTACCTAACATATCTAAGCTGATTATTTTTGATGTGGACTCGCAGCAGCTTCCTTGGATAAAAGAGCTTCTCAACTGTTCTCCAAGGTGGAGCCCAGTACCACAACAGAAGAAACTCACTTCAGCTGCTGGATCCAGAACCATGACCTCAGCTTATAGTTAGAACATATTGTAAAGTAACCCTAACAAACCATGGCAGAGAAGTTAGCCTTGGTGTCTCTCCATTTCCCACTCCATCCTGCTGTCACCTTCTGGTTGAGTCAGGGTGTGTGGTAGGTAACTTCTCACTGAAGTGGACAGAAGTCACATGTGAGATACCCCAAAGTTCAAACTGAGGACCCATCTTGTTCAGTATCTTTGTACTCCCACCAACTCTGGTTATAACTGGAAATAAGATGAAATATATTTGATGCATTGTAAGGACCCGTGTCCTAACAAATGCTATGTTTTGGGGACCTCCTTTTGGAGCTCAAAGCTGGGGCCCTGCAAAAAGAAGTATTGTTTTTAGGTTAACGGTTACGTTTAGGACAAAGGTGTAATTTAGAGGTGCATCGATTTATCGGCACCAATTTCCTTAACTGTGGGAGATTGATGATCTCCCAATACTTGAATGTAAGTTCGATCTTATCCCCCGATCTTATCTGCCTCAGCAAAGGTCTAAAAAATCAACTACTGTCCTCTACTTTCCTGTGACAAAGGTTTGATTGAAGGACCAGCCCACCAGGTCATGTCCTGCCCGTTCACAGTTAGTCCACTGGTGCCAACTCTACAACTTTTTTGGTATATTTAGCAACATTTCAGACAAAAAAAATTGGTATCGGTCAAAATCAGAATCGGCAGGTCAGGCATTTTGAAGATTGTTTATCAGTGATCGGCCAGAAAACTGCAATCTGTTCAGCACCAGTGTTAATTGAGTTTAGGTTAGGGTTATCCATGAGGGCTGGGCCGTAGAAATGAATAAACAATGAACGGAAGTCAGTGCAAAATAAGCTTTATTGTGTCCTCACATACACACACTAAGAGCAATGTCATATTCCTCTTCACATTAAAGGTTTCTGAGTTTAAATCAGTGACTTTAACTTAGTTGTGCATGCTGACCATCAGATTGTTGCAGCAGTGAAAAGATGAGTTCACATGTGGGTTTTAAGTCCACTGTGATTGTGTGTCTGTGTGTGTGACTGCTCAGACACAGTTCAACTTCATTTCCTGCCCCCCTTCATTGTTCCCTCAGAGTGCTTCCACATGTGGTTCAACACAGTTTTGCTTACATTAGGGCCCTCTGGTGCCTGCAATGAAGAACAACAAGTTTCTGTTTAATTGTGTGTAGCTAAGCTAATGTGATAATGTAGAAGTGAATTTAGCAGAGGGGTGGGAAGATTGCCTTTATAATTTATGCAGACATAATATTGATTCCAGAATTGTTTACCTGAAAAAAAGGCAAAAAGAGATTTGGGGGAAGAGGTGAAGCAAAGGCTCCAAGGTCTGTACTGGAACCCAAATCAGCTCTGTGGAGTACTACTAGCCTCAATGTGACCAGTCAATTCATTTCTGCTCAGTTTATCTACACACCACCAATTTAAAAAAATAGTCATAATGCAAATTACAGGGAAAAAAATTGGTTCAATTCAAATTTCTATAGCTCAGATTGGTCTAATCTATTCATAGCAGTTTGTTTTGTTCCAACATAATCCAAGAAATCACCACAACCATCTGACAAATAACTAAAATATGAATTGGGCTGAGTTTGCTTTGAAAACTAAATTCTTCCTGCTGCTGTTGAGGTTCCCAAACATTTATCTTTGTAGCCATTGTTTTGGTCATTCTCATTTTAAATTTGTCTCATTATGATAATTTTTAAGGCCTTTCTTCCTCCTGGTTTGCTGTGTTTCTGATAGTATGGTCCATAACATGGACATTTCTAAAATCAACTGCCATCTTTTCTGGCAGTTGAGAAGATTGCAATGTGTGTTTTGCTGTAGCCACCAGCTGGTTACCTGGGAGACATGATGTGGAGATGCAGAAACAGTCAGAGTGAGGTCTAAGCTAAGACCCCACAATGTTTCACTTTTCTTCCTATGGACTCTGACCTACTACTTGTATTAATGCCGTGACTGTTATTGTCACTCTCTATTCAGTCTATCATACTTTACCAAGTATGAGCCTCCACTAGGTAAAGAAGAAGGCCAAACTTGATCACATTTTTCAACTAACAAGAACATCCATCTTAACTTATTGGATCACCTTTATCTGATAGAACCAGCATCTGTTCTAATGTGGCATTTTACAAATCTTTTTTTTGAAGAGTGCTGAGTTGAGTTGCTTTTTCCTCATGAGTTCTATTATTTAACATAATATGTGACTTTGTTTCCTGAGTGTTTGTGCTCAGAACTCATATTTAGCCTGGAGTGAATTTCTCTCCTTCTCTGTAAGGACTTGGAGATGCTGGAGTCAGTCTTGCATTGTGGAGCACCAGGTTCTGATGTTCAGGACAGCTGGAGCAGTCGGGGTGTCAGCGCAGCCGGCTCCCGCTCGTCATCATGTATGAGCCGGCAGGAACGGAGCAAGCAGCTGTGGGAGGACATGAGCTCAGTGGAAGAAGATTCCAGCAAGCTCAACGCCTTGCAGCTCAGACTCGACGAGTCGCAGAAAGTCTTGCTGAAAGAGAGAGAGTAAGAGGGAGCAAGCCTTACTGGGGAATGGGTCACTGTCGGTCACTGGATCGCAGGTTATAAGTTAATTTGATACCTCTGACATACTGGGGAGCTAACTGCTGTTGTTTTCTTCATTGTTATTATGGTGATTATCTTCAGTTTTGTGGTGACAAATGGAAAATGTGAATGTGTGAAGGAAAGCAGCAGTTTTCCAGTCACTTAGAGAATTCATCTTAAGTTTCTTTTTCATTGAATACTACAAATGTCACAAAATACAGACTCATTCAATAAATAAGAATATTACTGAAAAGTACATTTATTTCAATAACTCATCTCTTAATATAGTTTAAATGGATTAATCAGACTGATGTTTTAACATCTTTATTTCTCTTAATCATGATGTTCTGTTCTAACAGCCATTTAAAATTTAGAATATTACATTATACCAATTAAATAAACTCTTTAAAATCAGAAATCTGGACTTAATTGAAACTATGTTTAATACCTGCCTAAAGGTTGTTATTTTTAAAAGGTATTTTTTAATCTCACAAATAGTACTCTTCATTATGTATTTTCATATTTACTGTATGACTGTAGTAAAGGAAGAAGGAACAGTGCAGTATGTGCAGTATTGTACAATAGGGTGTACACCTATTTATTGATTTATTTTTAGTTTCTGAAACTTTGTCAAACAAAACCATTAAAAAGGTAGTTTCAAATAAGCATTTGTCTGAATATTGCAAAATCTGGCTAGTGGAGGATGCGGTATTTTGACTCTTTTATGTGGAAAAACAGATTATGTGAACAAATTTTAGAGATAGCAGTTGCCATTTTACTCAGCCAATAACCCTTGATGTTGTGTTGCTAATGTTTGTTTCTGTTTTCCCCAGAGACAAGCTGGCCCTGAGTAAGAGCATCGAGAGACTGGAGACTGAACTCAGCCATTGGAAACTGAAATACGAGGACCTTAGTAAAAGCAAACAGGAAGTGCTCAAACAGGTGAGACTGCCAGCAGAGGCTCTGGTTCATGGACTGGATCTAGTCGTCTGATGACAGTCAGACTATTACAGTGATTCCTTTAAACTACGATTCTTAGCTTTGTAACAGGATGATTTACATTTCAGTTAGAACAAATATTTTACTGTTATCACAAAAAAATGGAACAAAAGTTTGTCAAATCACCCAAATCTGCTCCTCTGGTCAGTGTATGTGAAACTGCAAATCAGGTCTGAAACCAGATGGAAGTGCTGCAGAGTTTCTCCCAGTGTTTTATAAGCCTTGTGGGCCCACAAAAGCACTGAGACTTCCCTCAGCAAAGTGGTCCTGACATCCACATAAATACAGACTGTGGAAGAATCACAGTGATGGTTCTGTTGGACTTCAGTGCAGCATTTGACACTGTTGATCATATTATTGATCATAATAATCAGCTGCAGCGTTCTGGGTCAACTGCAGTTGAATTATGAATTTTATTAAGCAAACCTGTGAAGACTCTGTGGCACTAATCAGTTCTTCAAGATGGCTTCTCTCAGACCTGAGCAGGAGAGGAGAAAGGCGAGACTTGGGAGAGGATAATGTGATGGCTATCCTCTCCTGTGTGTCAACTGTGCCTAGCAAGAGTAGACCACAGAACATGAACCAGAGGTAACGCACACCAACACTGGTAAGAAGCCGAGTGAAAACTTTGGAACTGGTTTTACAAGGACACATTTAGCATGGGAAAGAATTGTGCTTTGTTTGATAGCTTCTCTTTTCCAAAATTCTAAAAATGAAATGCATCTCCTGAAAGATCCATGTTTTTTTTCATTATTCTTGTTTCTTTCTATATCATTTAGCTGAATCTGCTAAAGGAAATGCATCAAGATGAACTAGGCCGCATCTCTGAAGACTTGGAAGATGAACTGGGAGCTCGGACCAATATGGATAAGAAACTGGCTGAGCTTCGAGCTGAGGTGAGGTAGCAGGACCACAAGGACAGGTGCATGTGTGTGTTAGGAAATTTCTTGACCATGGGCCCATGGATTCCACTTTATTGATATCAACCGGTGACAGGTGTTTCATCATGATGAAAAATACACAATGACCACCAACGATTGCTGTATTACAGTTAACTTTCTTTTCATAGGAAGGGCAACAGATCACTAAGATAAAACAATGCAAAAGAAATATCAATTTTGAAAAGCAAACAAAATATCAATTTTGAAAAACAAAATAATTTATTTATTTATTTATATATTTATTTACTTATTTATTTTATTTAAAGTTTAGTAAAAACATTTTTACAAGGATTTACACCATTTTCAATAATTGGTAGAAAAATATTAATTATAGCAATCAAACCTTTCCACTAACTGCTGCTAAATGTTAACAGGACTTGCAGTCAAAGGAAAAATGTCGGCAAAACTGAAGGACTACTTTAAATCTGTATCTGCCAGAGGTATCACATATTTCTGTTCTTATACGTAGGCTCTTGCACACCAAAAAACCCATCATGTTCTAGAAGCAGCAAAAACCTCGTGGCTGCTCCCAGCTGACGATCAGCTCAGCTGGTCTTTCAGTTGAAAATAATGTGATTGTTATGACAGCTTTATAATCAATCCAAGGAGTCGCACTTACACCTGTCATGATAACAAAGTTTGCTGGGTGATTAATTCTTCCAGAAATTAATCAATATGACAATAATAATATTCTAATTTTGAGACCAAAACTAATAGCATAAAATGGCATAAAAATGCAAATACGCCCTTTCAAAAATAATTAAGCTAATTTCTAAACATATAATACTGTAACTGGAAGACATTTTAAATATACCAAATACATAAACCATAAATAAATGAAATAGATTTTGAAGTCTCTGTAAACAAATTTGCCCTTCAAAATATATTTATCATTTAACTCAAACAGGCTATACTGCCAGTTATGACTTTTGTGGGGAAAAAAGTATAAACTTACTGCTGTTTACTATAATACACAAATGTTTGCATCATTTTTCAAAGTGCTGGCTTTTCAATTAGATGTAATGGGCATCATCTCTTTTGCGATTAAACAAACTCTTAGTACGCATTATTTTGCATTGGCCTTTTGTATTTAAACACCTCAATGAAAATAGGCGGTCAGTGACTCGGGGCAGCTGAATGAAACTTTTTGACATTCAATCTCTTCTGTAGGAAGAGCAATGAAAACAAACAAGCAATATTTTCACCTTCAATTCCTAATCGAGCTCATTTTATTTTATTGTGTGATTAATTGATTTATTGTTCATTTCGACAGGCATAGCCGTACTGTTCTGCTGACAGTTAGCAGTCAGCCAATTTTATTTGTTTGTTGTTAGTTAGAAAATAATGTTTCACCAAAGCCCAGATTGAACCCGGTAAGGCTGACTGCTCAGAAGTCTCCAGTGTTTCACTCAAACCAGTGACTAATGACTTCCACATCCAGCTTCAGCTTTAGTCCCCTGCGTTTCTATCATTTGTTCTGCGTTTTTCAGTTGAGCATCTACCATGTTCTGGGTATCTATGCTACACTGGATGTATATCTTCATCAGATGGAGAGACTGCAGGTAGAGAATGCTGCAGAGTGGGGCCGCAGGGAGCGCTTGGAGACGGAGAAACTGGCCTTGGAGAGGGACAACAAAAAGCTGCGGGCTCAGGTGGAAGACCTGGAGGAGCAGCTGGCCAAGAAACGTCGGCAGGCTGCCTCGGCACTTGACACAGACTTGAAGGCCATCCAGAGCGAGTTGTTTGAGAGAAACAAGGTGGGTGCCATGAATCTGTAAGCAATCAAAAATTGTTTCCACAGAATTTACAGTAGTAAAGTAAAAAATGTAAATTAGTAAAGTCATGATTGGTTTTCTGCTGCTTTGCTTGGTATTTGCTAGAAGGCAATGGTCCGGCTCGCTGTGCACCGACTCAATGCCCAAAACAAACAAGTAGGCTTCAGCATTGCCACTCCCTCCAGTGGTGGCTCGTGGGCGTTACAGGTCCAGGTTGTCATACGTTCACTGACTTAAAGTTAAAATGACATGGGTAGGTAACTGGATTTGATTTGTTGCTGTTCTTTTTCTGACTCACTGGAGGAGCCAGTGACACTACTTTACTATAGCCTATTTGTAAGAAATGGAAGACAGGGTGTGTGCTGCCCAACTCTTTGTTGAAACAAGCAT
Source organism: Poeciliopsis gracilis (assembly GCA_911649635.1). Lineage (NCBI taxonomy): Eukaryota > Metazoa > Chordata > Actinopteri > Cyprinodontiformes > Poeciliidae > Poeciliopsis > Poeciliopsis gracilis. The sequence continues at coordinate 28,024 of CAJVRI010000597.1, forward strand.
TGCCATTTCCAAACTGTGATCATACATACTGGTTGAGTTATTATTGTATCTTCAGTCATTCACATTTTTGCAAACGTATCCAAAAAACTGCGTTGTGAATCTTTCAGTTCAGATTGTTGTGCAGCAGCGTCTAAATTTCCTGGTTTAGAAAACAAGCTGTCATGTTTCTCTGCTGGAGGGGCAAACAGCAATACAGCTACAAAGCCTTAACTGCTGGATTCCAATGTCTTTCAACTCCCGCTACTGAAACTTCATGTATTTCCTAGTAAAAAAAACTCAGATGTTCGACTGACACTTACATATGAAACCTATCTTAGCTACCTCAACAAAGGTTTAAAAATCAACCGCTATCCTCTTCTGCTCTGCTGTAAGTGCTGTTTGACTGACAGACTGACACCAACAGGTCATGTTTGCATGTTTACAGTTAAGAATAGTCACCCAGTGCTGCCAACTTAGACACTTTCTTGCTATACTTAGCAACATTTCAGGCAATAAATAACTTTCCAGGATCTGTGGCTGTTTGATTTTACGGTATTGTAGGGATGTTATTATTATTATTATTATTATTATTGTTGTTGTTATTAGGGTCTTACCATGTTAGTTCATTCCTTTCTGTGGATTTTCTTACCTTTCCTCAGTTCTTCTGCTCATCATTCCTTGACCAAGATCTTTCATCTTAATATCAAACCTTTCTTTGTGTTTGAATGTGCATGTGGTACAGTGGTGAGTTGACTTTGATTAAAAACATAAACAAAATTATTACAAGATTAATACAAGATGATTTGTCCTCCATCGTCTTGGATGATGATTTGAACCTACAGCTCTGATCCCCATACAGTGTGAGTACCCAGTGTGGCTGAATGACACACTGAGTTGACAGCAGATTCTGTGGTTTATTCAGATCGACTGAACTTCTGAGGGTGGACTGAGAGTGGAGGAGAACAAGGTAAGGTGGAGAACTTGCTGTGAGACTGGAGCTCACAGAACATCTCTAAAAGGAACAGCTTTGTTGACATGGAGGAATTTGCTGTTGCTCTCATTCATTATTGCACCAGACTAGAGGGCATAAATTCCTCAGCTCAGGAGCTGCATGGTGCAAATCTCATGATTTTCATGAGATGAAAATCTCAAAATTTTCATCATGAGATTATTCTTGTGCAATAAAATTCAGATTAATTTTCTCGCTTTTCACTGGTAATGCCAATTAGTGTGGCTGATGCTGCAGCTCTCATCTGTCTTCTAGTTCCCACTGATGGAGAGCAAGTTGACAGAAGCTTCTTGGAAGCTCTGTAGGGGGAGCCATTAAGTGCGTGACAGTGAAGTGCCAAAATAAATCAACAACATCAAGCATAAAAGTGCATTTGAAGATACTGCATAATTAATGAGTCCATTATCTTAAAACACAGATTTTCCATTGTCAATATCAGTGCAAATCTATAGGTGGGTGTGGCTTCAACCCAACCATGACCACAACTTCCCACAGTTCCATCCTGAAAGACCAAATGTATGCATTCTAATACTTCCTCTAACCCATTAATGTGTCTGTTGGCAGCAGAAGCTGGATGATGTTTGTTGCTCTTCAGGGAAATGTCAAGGAGAAAGCTCCAACTGTATCTCTGTGCTGTAAAAACACTGTAAGGAAAAGTTTGACTTTCATTGGGTTTTATTCTCATGAGCAGAGTTTGACTGCAAGCGAGCTGAAAATGAGAAATCCTTCTTGTTTCAAGAAAAACAGAAGAACCATCTACACACACACCTTCTGGTGATTTCCTGGATGTGGTTTTATTATTCTGCTGAATTTATTTCTTATGGATATTTCAATATAACCCTGTGGGCTGTTTTTGCAAGCTTGAAAGGATAGAACAATGTTGCATTTTAATAATTTTGCCTCATAGATTTTTTGACAGTTTTATTCCACTTTGTTATTGCTAAAAGTCAAACATTATTGTTACAAAGTGGCTGGGATTAAATGGGTTCTGCTTCCTGGAAGTCATAAAATTTAAAGATAAAGATTTTCATATTATAATACTTATTTCATATGCAAATATAGAAATTAAGGTGTAACTCTTGTTTTGTTTGGTTTTTTTTAGATTTTTTTAGAGATTTTAGGACAGTTTTGCATGCCAAAATAGAAATTTTCACATTTAGCCTCCAAAAAGAGCTAAAAAAATACAAGTACGACTACTACTTTTAGCTTCAAATAAATGTTAAAACTTGGTATTTAATTATTTAATTACAGTGGAGACAATGGAAGTGGTCAAGTTCAAGCTCCTATTTTTTCTGTAACTTAACCTTGACCCTATTAAAGAAGTTGCGTGTGTTCTTCAGGTCTCAGACGGTTGAGCAAATAATCAGAGGTGTCATGATCTCATTGCTGTGTACTGCATTTGCAGGAGTTGGCCGATCTTCGTCATGTTCATGCAAAGCTCAAGAAGCAGTTCCAGGAGCGCACTGCAGAGCTGGCCCACGCCAACCGGAGGGTGGAGAGCCACGACGCCGAGGTCAAAAAGCTCCGTCTGAGGGTGGAGGAGCTGAAGAAAGAACTGGGCCAGGCTGAAGACGAGGTACAAACACATATATGTTCATCTTTTAGGGCCTGGCAGTCAAACATTTGTAACATTTCCTAGACTTTGTGTATTAAATGAGTAGAATATCTATTGCTTTAAATAATTTTTTCAAAACTGATGCAACAGCAGCACAAATAGCTTGGTATGTTTTAACCTGCTATTGTGTTTATTATTTTTAATGGCATAATGGATTTTTTTGGACAAAAATTTACAAAATGTTTAATGTCAAAGTGATAACTGATTTCCACAAAGCAATGACAATTAAAGCAATATGTAACATAAAATACTCATGTAAATTACATAAATATTCACCCCTTCCAATATTTAGTATCCGCTCCTCTGGCTGCCGCCTCAGCAGGTCTCATTCAGGCTCATCTGGACGTAGGCCTGTTGCAATAAGTAGCAAATTTATCACAAGTTTTACTGAACAATGAAGTCTCATTGCAATAAATGATAATATTGTTGTTTTGATACAATTTTTAAGTAAAATAATGCAAGAACACATCCACAGAGGTGTTCTTGCATCTCTGTAAATTGTAGAGAACACTTAACACTGGAACAGGACGACATTTTAAAAATTCAAAATAAACAAAACCAAAAATAAAACAAATTATGATGTCTCTGTAAACAAAACTGTCCTTGAAAAAGATGAGACCAAAGCAAATTATGGAGCTTGTTTTAATTTATCATGCGATTAATTGATTTATTGCTTTTAAAAGTAGGCATGTTGCAACCTTTTCTTTTATGTGATGAACATACTGACAATGATCACAACTCACCGTGAGCGTGGGCGCATGTGTGTGTGTGTCCAGCTGGATGAATCTCATAACCAGACAAGGAAGCTGCAGAGGTCTCTGGATGAGCAGGTAGAGCAGACTGAGAATCTGCAGGTCCAACTGGAACACTTACAGTCAAGGTGAGATGCACACACACACACACACACACACGCAAACATGCAAAAATAACAGTATTTGTTAGGAAATTGATCATGCATATATATATATATATATATATATATATATATATATATATATATATATATATATATATGTATGTGTGAAGTGCCAGCGCTACCGTGCACAGTGGCACGGTGGGTAGCGCTGTTGCCTTGCAGCAAGAAGGGTTCGATTCCCGGCCCGGGGTCTTTCTGCACGGAGTTTGCATGTTCTCCCTGTGCGTGCGTGGGTTCTCTCCGGGTTCTCCGGCTTCCTCCCACAGTCCAAAAACGTGACTGTCAGGTTGATTGGACTTTCCAGATTCTCCTTAGGTGTGAGTGTGTGTGTGCGTGGTTGTTTGTCTTTGACAGACTGGCGACCTGTTCAGGGTGACCCCGCCTCTCGCCCGGAACGCAGCTGGAGATAGGCACCAGCAACTCCCGACCCCGTTAGGGAGAAGGGTGACGGAAAATGGATGGATGGATGGATGGATGGATGGATGGATGGATGGATGGATGGATGGATGGAGATATATATATATATATATATATATATATATATATATATATATATATAATATATATGGCTTAGAACACACTAATGGAAGCTGGAGCTGTGTTTATGTTGATTTCTCAAATCCCTCTGACACACCCGGCACGGCACACAGCAACACAACAAGAGAGCTCTCTGTTACTACGGTAACATGTGACAGGGAACTTGGTGATTGGCTGCTGAGGCTCAAAGTGATGATGTGGAGAAAATGGAGAGAAGACAAAGAGAAGAGGAGGAGTAAGGCTGATGGAGAGAGAGGTTAGCTGAGTGACAAGGGTTCAGACACATATGAACCCACACACACACACCTCCAACTGAACCTAGTGGGTTCTGAGTGGAGCCAACACACACTTACTCTACATATTAACCTCCACACAGCTGAGACCATGGAACATTAATTCAAAGATAAGTTTGTTGATTTTAAAGTTTGTTAGCCATCATGACTACTGATGGATGACATTAGTTACTTTCTCTATGGTGTTTCTTCTGGAAAACCAGTCTAAAAGCAGCCATCTATGTGGATGTAACTTGGATCATTTGAGATTCAGTCTCATCTTCCACACTGTGTGACAGCTCCCCCAGCATGACAGCCGTCGGTCCTGTCAAAGCCGCAGAGGAGCGTAAACAACTTACTCTGATTCAGCAGGTCTCCGGTTGTTGAAGTTCTGCACAGCACAACAGATTTGTTGCTACCCCACAAACCCCATGTTGTTGATTCTGGTTTCTGTTGAAACAGCCATGTTGGTCCTGGACAGCTGACCAAAAGTTAGTTGGCACTTCACAATAATCTGAAAAGATAAAATAACCAATAAAACACCATGACTAGATAGTTTTTAGTTCTGTTCTGGTTTTGTTTGGATCTGTATTGATGGTTCTGTTTGTAACAATCTGTCCAGATAAACTGCATGTCCTCAGAACAGATTTAGACTTTTAGACTTTATTGTCTCTAAGAGGAAATGTGTTCCTCCTAACCAATTTTGGAGAAAGTTGCTTATGTTTGACTGCAGACTTATCTTAACCTGAATGAAAATGGTGAAAAATTTCAGTCTGGTTTTAAATTATGGCACAGCACTGAAACTGCCCTTTCAAAGGTTTTATATGATCTTCTTTTCACTGTTGATGAAGTAAGTCAGTTCTTTTACTTTTAGATCAGTCAGCTGCTTTTTACACTCATAACATCCTTTTGGATGTTTGGAGCAACTTGTTGGTATTTGAGGTTTAAGTTCTTTATGCACTAAATTGGTTCCATTTATTTGTTTTAAACAGAAGTTTTTTTTCTGTAAATCTAGAACAGCATTCCTCCTCTGTGTCTGGGGTTTCCCAGGGATCAATACTGGAACCTGTTTTTATATATGCTGCCTCTGAATTACATCTTTAAAAAGCACAAAGTCTCTTTTCATTGTTTTGCAGACGACATTCAATCTATCTACTTGTAACTACAAATGATCGACAGTCTGCTGTACATATGTTACAGGATTGTCTTCAGGATGTACATGCATGGTTGAGAGCAAATTTTCTGAACTTAAATAAGGAAAAAAAACAGGTAAATGTAATCCCCCTGCTTCACAGTGGGGAAGGTGTAGGCCTGGAGATGAGCCTTCAAACATGATGCCCCTGCCTGCCTGCCTGCCGTTCACACCAGACTTCAGTCTTTGTCTCATCAGACCAGAGAATATTGTTCCTTCTAGTCCAAGAGGCCTTCGGGAGCCTTTAGGAAAACTGACTTGCACTGTAAACTGTGGTACCCATGTAGCCTGGTGTGTGCCTTTCCAAATCAAGTTCAACTGAATTCACCACTGCTGGACTGCATTCAAGCTACAGAAACATTCCAAGGATGTTCAGTGGAAACACATCCATTTTTAGCCTCATGGCACAGGCTGTAAATACTTGTATAAATTCAATTTCTTGGTTTTCTCTTTTTAATAAATTTGTTAAACACTCAAAAACCAAATCAGACTTATTCAAAGTGTAATGTGTTGCTGGCTCACATTGATATGAAACTTGGTCTGAGTTGTTAAATAAGCTTCATAATAAGCCTATTTCATCAGGACTACAGCATATCCTGTTCTCAGCCTTCCTCTTGTAAAACTTCATCTCTCTCCTTCTACAAACTCACTTTGATAAAAAAAAAAAAAAAAAACAACTAGTGTTTACTGCAGATAAACTCCTGAATACTGATGGCTACTTCCCACAACTGTACATCCATAAATCTCTTTGAGATGCTGTACACACGTGACTGATCAGCACATTGCCGCATGAGAAATTCCCCTGCAGACAGACTGTAGGCTCTGTGCGACAGACTAACATTCTGACATGGACTCTCCCCAAACCCAGGCTGAGGCGGCAGCAGCAGAGTCCTGCTCTGTTTGGGAAGATGCGATCTGCTCGCTTTGGTCCTGAAAACCCAGATGCCCCAAGAAGTGATGTTGATGAGGAAGAGGAGGACCTGCAGTTACAGATTCCATGACATATGTCCCCATCCACAAATGAACAAGATATTGGGACATCAGTCACATGAACAATATGAAGTCTCGGAAGAGTTTTGCAGAAAGGGTGAAGTATTACTGGACATGAAAATATCCCAAAACCTTCAGCTAGATTTAAATCCAAAAGTCACTGTCTGTTTCTTGTTCAAACTGTAAATTCTGTAAATAATTTCTGGTCATGAGTTAATCAAATCTGAACAGTCAACAGGTCTTCTTTTGGGAGACCTAGACCACAAGATTTAAATTAGGCTGCACTGTGCCAAGCACACACCAGGAGCCTCATGTATGAAAGAGTGTGCAGCTTTCACACTAAAAATTGACTCATGGAAAAATTGAGAAAAGTGTAGCGCACAAAAATTTCAGATGTATAAAACTGTGCATGCACACATACCTGAGCTCATTTCATTTATACATCCTAATTTGCAGGAAATGGAGCGCAGCTGCTGGTCCGCCCTGTCGTCACCCATAAATACATTTGTAAATTAGTAAAATACCCAGAAGGCTGCCGCCACAAAAAGCAATAACCATGGCAACGTTTTTTGCATGTAGCAGTATGAATATTTAAAATAATTATTATTACACATCCTAAAAGGTGCTTTCAGGACACATAAGATCACCTCACAAAAAATAAAAATAATACATTTTAGAGAACAAATTTCAAAAAGAAAATAAAGTGGAAATGCTTGTTTGAACAGCAGAGCGTTCAGCTGGGATTTAAAGACAGACAGCGTTCCAGAGAGTCCTTTGGGGTGAGTGGGGAATCTGGAATTTATTCTATAATAATAATAGAGAAATCATGTGTGTTGCACATTTACATAATGGAGATGCTTTCTATTCTGAAAGCTGGCTAGGCTTGACTGAAGGACGATTGTCTGACCTGTCAGCAGCTCCAGCTGAACCTTCACCGGTTCATGGCTCCTTCAAGTTCTGCGCAGAGCTCCATGATGATCAGTCTGGGCAATCTAAGCTCTAATAAACCATTAACATTTCCCAGCAGATCAATATGTCTCCGATAAAACGCTCCCTCCGAATTCTTCTATTGCTGGGTTGCAGATGGTATAGCAACGTCACCCAATGCAAATGGAGGGCAGGAAGTAAATGCAGCCCTTTTATTTCTGCTGATCCAGCATCAAAATGCCTTGAACCTGTGTCATGTAAGGTTGTTCAAACCGCTCTAATTGAAAGGAAGATAAATATTATCTTTTACACTCACTACCTTGTAAAGGTAGTTGTTCACAAGATAATTAATTTAAAAAAAACTTACCCAAAAAAATAAAAGGAGTGAAGTGGATCAACAATCTACAGCTAAAAAAACAGGAGCTACGGAAAGTAATAACCCTAGCCACTTTCTAACAGGTAACGATCGCATCGTTTAAATTGTATTTTCACATATTTTATTGGACAGTTACTCTTGTTGTTTATTGTTCACAAAATTTGAGTGGCTGCCACGTAGAAAGTTTGTACTTTAATTTTTATACATGCCAACTTGTGCTTAAAATATGGCGCAGCACATTTTTAGTGCGTATGCACGCTTCATACATGAGGCCCCTGGTCCTGACGAGGCTACACACTAAAGCAGCTCACATATATATGAGGCACCATGGGCCAAAACTTACAGACTCTCACATGTTACATCAAACTCTTATACATATACTAATATGCTCTCAAATCAGCCTTTCATACTTCATTAAAAATATATTTTTCCCTGAAGGAAAGTCTATTTTACCTATAAAAAATATAGGTAAAATAGACTAAACTAAATAGTTCTTTAAAATGTGAAATCAACTAAACTGATTTAGCAATTTAAAAAAAAACTTTTTCTTATTTTTATTTTTTTTACTTGAGGAAAAAGTGCTTACAATAAACAGTTACGAAATCATGGAATGTGTTTAACATGGAGGCTGAAGAATCTTTGACACTTGAGGACTTTGCACTTTACCTCTAATTAAAAAATAAAAACTTTCTTGATACATTTTGGTTATTTTAAAGTTGTTTTTGTGAAGACATTGCAAATAGTAGAAACATGTTGGTAAAGCACAAAAAAAAATTAATGTATTTATAGCCATACTAGAGATTTTAAATCCTTCATACTGAATTCAGTTAAAGATTGCCTTTTCAATGGGTGGTCCAGCTACTCAATGGTTGCATCATTGCTTTTAAGGAGGTTGCATAAACTGCAAAACCTCATGACTATTAATCCCACAGGTCCCAAAATATGTTTTACGGTCTCTTTCCAATGCTCCCTGCCTCCCATCCCATGGTGGTATTTTTCTCTAACAAGTGTAATATGATAGGGATATTTAAATTCATGAAATCCTGTTGCAGTTTGTGCCATACCACCTGATTCTTCCTGCCCACACTAATTCTAGTCATCAAGGCCTAGAGTCCAAAAACGTACACATGTTCCAGAATCAACAAATATCTCATCAGTATTAGTATTAGTGGACTCATGTTGAAGTGGAGACACATTTAAAAGTCGCAGGACACTTGAGGACTGGAAAGTGATTACCTCTAATGTACAGACACAGAGCGATAAGGCCAGTTTGTTTTTTAACGTGTTCTCCCTGCCATTAGGCCACAGGATTGGACCAAAGGGGCAACTGCTGTACCACTAATGAATGTTTTCTAGAGACAGACAGGTTTAAAATGCAGTGCTTTGATTGCAAGAGGGTTATCCTGCTCAAAAAGCAAGTTTGAACAACTGCATTCAATACCTTTGAAAAGTCTCATAGAAATAAATATTAACATAATAAAATTGTATTTCATTTTATGATGAGAACTTGTCAACGCCTTGAAATAACATCTTTAGATCTAAGTGGTAACCTTGACCTTTGGAATGCTTTGAAAATGCTAATTGGCTATATATTACACGATTTAAAATTTTTTTAATGTTTCCACGGTAAATTATTTTTTTTCTTCAAAGCATCATTGTGGTAAATGGTGTATTATATAACTTAGAATAAATAATTAAAAGTGTGACTTTGAGCCAACGTCAGACTCATCTGCTGCTGTGGTTGATGGTGAAGTATGACAGCTTTTCAGACTGGAGCTGTGAGGTTTCAGTGCACAAAAGAACTAATATGACCTTTTAATAAACTTTCACAAATTAAGTAAAGGTTTTATGGTTCACAAACTTAAGTTTCTAAATGTTATGTGTCAGTGCTACCAACAACTAATTATTAAAGGATAATTAGTTGTTGGTAGCACTGTTACCTTGCAGCAAGAAAGTCCTGGGTTTGATTCCTGGCCCAGGGTCTTTCTGCATGGAGTTTGCATGTTCTCCCTGTGCATGTGTGGGTTCTCATTAACAATATTATTTAAAACACTCATTACTTAAATGCCTGAGCAGCTTCTGCTGAGCCATTTTCTCATAAAGCCCATGACAACCTTTATTCTTTATTACAGGTGTCCAATCAGAAACTGAGAATTGAAGATAATTTCCATTTCCATCAAACTCTCACACACACACCACTATATTCATCCACACAGACCACCTTAAATCTCACTTTCACAAACAAAATATTTACTGATATTCTCATGTTCTGACATTCAATCTCACATTTACTATCATGTTTTCAAAATAAGGGAGCTACATAAATGGAGATAATGATTGAATATTTTTGTAGAAATTTAAACTACAATCAATTTAATTTGGAAATGCAATAAACTCAAAAATTAAACTTAAAAAAATATGTTTATTGAAGGATAAAATAATTAAAAATTAATTCATCTCTGGTTTTTGCAAAATTTTATTATGTTTTTTTTTGTAAATATAGATTTAATATTTATGTAAATATTTATATATTTAAGTATATTTCAAAGTTTGTTTTTGTTTGGTAATACTGCACATACAAAAGTTAATTAGTATATGTAAAAGAGTTTGATGGTATATGCAAGAGAATTTGTAAGTTTTGGCCCACATGGCCTCTCATACTTATGATTTGATGTATTTACAAAGACATACAACAAGCAGACAACAACCAGTGGCTGGAGTGAGATTCCATGTATCATAGGCTGAGTGCATGTGTTACTTCATCATCAGAATCCAGCTTGTGTCATCAGTTTTTAATTTTACCTCAAATGCACAAATACTGCAGCTTTCTTATTTGAACAGTGCTACTAGAAGAAAAAAGAGCTCAAGCCTTCATTTACATGAGCAGTATCAATATATCACCCTCTGTTGTTTTTCAGATGAAAAGTCTGTTCTGCTGGCTGAAGTGTTTATTGATGATCTTGATATCATCCCTGGGTTCAACTTACTGTTCTGATGTTTTTCTATATTTCATACCCAAGCGGCAAACCTGAACCTTCAAGCAATGACATGCTGCAGCTGCTTGACGGATAATTGTCCGACTGTAGACAACAATAGATTATAAACCCTGTTGTAAGTGATCTGGAAGTGATGTATTTAATATGGCTGCAGCTGATCCAGGACAACACAACCTGGTATTAAACCAGGTGAAAGCATCAGTTAACATTTGTATAGATACTGAAGGATGAGAAGCTGAGAGAGACTCTGGAAGTAACAGTCCATCAGTGAGACGTGCTTCTGGGATGGAAAATATCCCACACAGATATGGTCAGGTCATATTTAAAAAATACCAAGAAGTCAGATGTGAAGAAAGCTATGACCTCTTGGTATGAAGTAAATGTCTACTTCATTTTACCAATCAGGCAGTATGTGTGAAGCACTGTCCACACACCAACTCCACCAGCACAACCAAGATGCTTGAGAACTGATAAAACTTGAGACACTGATTGGTTGTTTATTTCTGCAGATCTTTGCTGTTGACTAATTATACCCAGAAATATCTTTATTGGTGTCCGTATCTGAAATTTTTTTATTTTTTTATTTTTTGTGTGAACCCCCAGATTTCAGTCTGAGCTTCAGTGACATTGTGGCGAAAATGAAAGTGCTAAAACTTAGCAGACTTCTTAGTTACACTTTAAGTTTCAGTCAAATGTTGACACTTTGCGCCAACTTTTAAACTTCTGAATTTATAACTCAGCCTGTGATTTGCATTCAGACCAACTATGTACTTCCTCTGCTTACTGGGAGATGCTGATGTGATTCCTTATTGATACTCATCTTAAATAATGTACAGTTCTGCAAAAACAGTTGTGGAATTTTTAAATTTTCCTCCACAAATTCCTAAAGTTAGGATCAAGAGAGGGAGTAAATGTGTCATGAAAGAATAAATTACAGTTACATTTACATTTACATTGCAAGCCAATGTCATTGCTTTGAGTTTTTAATGTTAGAACCAGCAGGTATTGAAGAGGAGGCCATGTTTGAGGACTACGTCTCTGCTCCTCTTGGTCTCGGTTCTTACCCTCCATCCACAATCACTCTGCCTCAGGCTTATCTCTGATGCTGGAAGAGGACCAATATATTTGTAATGATCGTCACTCTGTATTCCTACTATTTATGCTGTTGTTATTAATGTGTTTTTATAAAGGTTGTGCACCACAGTCATTTCTATTATCTCTATAAATGTCAACTGTACATGCAAAGAAATTTGTCTCTTTTATGTTTTTTTATTAGATGTTTTCCAGTGTCAGAGTTTCTTGTGTCTGTTTTCACTGACGCAGAAAATACCAATTACAAATAGTCACTAATACAGATGAGACATGTGGAATGACTGAAATATGATACGGCCACAAAGTTTCTGGGGAAATCTCCTATGGACAGATGGGACAAAAATGGAACATTTTCATGTGTCTTACAAACGTGACAGCTAAAAACACCCAAGAATGGCTTACAGGAAAATATTGGACTATTCTGGAGTGGCCTTCTATGAGCCCTGACCTAAATCCTGAGGATCTTTGGAAGGACCTGAAACATGCCGTCTGGAAAAGGCTTCCTTTAAACCTGAGACAAATGGAGCAATTTGCTCATGAGGAGCAAACTTCTGCACCTGCTGAGAGGTGCAGAAATCTCATGGACAATGAATTTGATTGAAGTGATTTCCTGAAAAGGTTGTGCAACAAAATATTAAGGGTACCATTATTTTTGTTCAGGCCTGTTTCATTAGTTAACTTTTTAAACATAATTCTGTTGAAGCATGTTTGAAAAGCAATGTCTGGCTTTCATTTGTTCATTTTCATTTAATCTTTTATTCATTATCACCTTTGTCAGATTGAAGTTATTTTTGTGACCGTTTCATTAACCGAGCGGTACCAACAATTTTGTCCGTGTGTATAATGCCATCAACCCTGGAGTTCATCTATTCTTTGCTTCAATATTTCAGTTTTCCCATCATTTAGTTGACTGTCGTCCTTAGCTCACAAACCTCTTCCATAAGGGTCATGAAGGTGAGTTGTTTGACCTCTTTGGTGATTTCCTCAAACATAAAGTTGAGTGGGGCGTGCTGTGGTGGCGCAGAGGTGAGCCCGCCCCACGTTTGGAGGCCTTAGTCCTCGATGCGGACGTCGCGGGTTCGACTCCCGGGCCCGGCGACCTTTGCCGCATGTCTTCCCCCCTCTTCTCGCCCTCCTTCCTGTCAGTCTACTGTCAAAAATGTGAGCCACTAGTGCCACAAAAACTCTTCAGAGAAAAAAAAAACATAAAGTTGAGTGATGTCTTGACCACTAATTCCTCAACAAGTTTTTTGATTGTTGTTGCCATCTTCTTTCAAGAAGATGGGAAAACATAAATTCATAAATTTCCTCTTGGTAGAGAAAGGACAAGAAAAAACAAGACTACGCTCTCACAGAGTCCATTTGATTTAGACCTCCAACAAAATTCAAAATTCCTCCAGCGTCAACTAACACCAACTCTGACCGATCATTAGCAGAGCGGCAGCAGTGGTAGCTAATCTACCACAGCAATTGCTTATTAATAATCGCAAAATAAACATCAAGCCATAACAACATAAAACTATAATTGACTGAATATTCGGTTGTTTTCTTTGTGTGTATCATATTATTATTGCTATTATTATTAAAAACAAAATAAGAATGTTAAATTAGAATACCTTTATGTTATATTATTATACTTTTACTACCATCACTATCAATAGTAATAATTAAAATCAAATACAAATAATACAAATTATTATTTATTATATGATAATAATTATCTATTATTATTGTTATTAATAATAATTATTATTATTTATTAGTACATTTGATAAATATTTACTAATATATTTATATTCATATTAATTTGCTATTATTATTACTACTAATAAAATTAATTGTACATCGATAAATATACTAATATATTTATATTCATATTAATATTGCTATTATTATTACTACTAATAATAATTAATGTAAACAAGTTTTAAAAAATTTCCATCATCCATCTATTATGTAATGTGCATAAAGTCTTTTTGTACTGTGCGAGGAAGTTGGAGCACCCAGAGAGAACCCACTCATGCACATGGAGAACATGCATAAAGAACCCAGGCCGGGATTCAAACCCAAGACTTTATTTCTGCAAGGCAACAGTGCTACCAACTGTGCAGCCCTAATGTTTTATTTTTGCTATTTTATTCATGAAATGTATTTTTTATGAGCCTGGATGGTGGACCACAATTGCTTCAAAGCCAGACAAGTCTTTCTCCAAGGCCCCTCCAAACTCCTCCAAGTTTAGATGCCCAAGTTTTTGTCTCAGCAACCACCCAAGCCGCATGTCATTCACCCGCTGGTACCCATCAGTTGCTTCTTGAGTCCCACAGGCCAAAAAGACCCAATAAGACTCCTTCTTCAGCCTGACAGCCTCCCTCACTGGAGGTGTCCACCAACTGGTTCAAGGGTCGCCGCTGCGACAGGCACCAACAACCTTGCGGCCAGAGCTCCGATAATCAGCCTCGACAATGGAGGCACAACATGGTCCACTCAGACTCAATGTCGCCTCCAGCTCCCCTGGAACGTGTTCAAAGTTCTGCCGGAGATGGGAGTTAAAGCTCCATCTCACAGGAGACTGTCAGACGTTCATAGCAGACCCTGACAACATGTTTGGGCCTGCCAGGTCTGCATCCTCCCCCACCACCGGAGCAAACTCACTGCCAGGTAGTGGTCAGTGGACAGCTCTGCACCTCTCTTCACCCGAGTGTCCAAGACATACGGTCACAGATCTGATGAAACAATGACAAAGTCGATCATCGAACTGTGGCCTTGGTTGTCCTGGTGCCAAGTGCACATATGGACACCCTTATGCCTGAACATGGTGTTCGTTATGGACAATCCATGATGAGCACAGAAATTCAACAACAGAACACCACTCGAGTTCAGATCAGGGGGGCCGTTCCTCCCAACCACACCCCTCCAGGTCTCACTGTAATTGCCCCTGCTGGGGGAGTGTTGACATCCCCCAGCAGAACAAGGGAGGCCCCAGGAGGAGCACTCTCCAGTACCCCTTCAAGAAGGGTGGGTAATCTGAACTGTCGTTCGGCTCGTAAGCACAAACAACAGTCAGGACTTGTTCCCCCCTCTGCACGTGCCTGAGTGATGGTGTAATACTGCAGCTGCTGTGTAATTATAAGTGTGATGCAGCTTCTTTTATGAGACAATATAATTTCATAATATCAACTAAATAATTTATGTTGAGCCAATCTTTCTGCTTCAGTTGTTTAGCTTTTCTGTTCGGTAACGGTAAATGTATTCTGTTTGTCCTGAACAAAAGCACTGCAGACATTTTTGCTACACAAAGTTGCTCTATTTTTATTGTTCCAAAATGATTCTAATTGTCTTTTGTAAACAGTTTTTCAGCATATTTGGCCTTCTGAAATTCTGAAAGCTGTTATTCTCAACACTTTATTGTTAAAATATTTCTTACATCCTTCTGTTATTCTGCTAAAACTGTTAAACAAAATATAGTTGATGGTACAAATGATTTACACAGACAATAAAGACTGCAACCATCACCTTATAACTGGAATAGATTTTTGGAATAATTAAATCATTAATATGTCGAGCAGCAGGCAGCATGGAAGAAGTAGCTGTAAGGGAGGGAGGAAGAAGAATCAGCAAAAGTAAAAGTGGAAGTTGTCACTTTATTAAGCTTGAAATAATTAAAAATCATGATTAAACCTGACCAGATCATCTACCACAGGTTTTCAAGTGGTAACTTTCTTTCACTTCATCCTGAAATTTCCTCGTTATCCTGCAGTCCAGGAGGCTTTTAATGCTGATATGTGATGAATTAAGCAATAGATCTACAACTACAAGTCTGATGTTAATCATTAATATCTATTTTAGGAAAGACTTCAGTCTAAGAAACAAATCTAAAACACAGAGTTTCATAAATTTGTGGAATCTATTTTCATATTAAGTTTATGAATTTTAAGTGACATCCAGTTCTATTTATCAGAGGTACATGTAGTAGTTTATTTTTGTTGTTTATGGAAGTGCAGTTCCCATTTTTTTACTTAGTTTTGAAAAGGCACAATCACTGGAACAAAAATATGGTTCCTCCAAATTTAATTGATATTTGGGAAGATGTGGAGATATGCATGAAATGTGACATCAACGGGAGCTGGTTCTGCAGAGTAGTAGAGTCTCCACCCTTTAGAACTGCTCTTAGTCTCAAAAGTAACAGATGGTCCTTAATGCTCTGAGAAATAAACAGACATATAAAATAAAAACACTGTTGGGATTTTTGAGACTCCAACCATTTAAGGTTGTTTGGAGGCCACTTAATGGTGACTTTTTGTGCAAAGTTGTGTGGGCTGCAGTCCATATGGCCCAACAGAGAATCTGAAGCTCAGAACACATCTAAAATGTAAGCATGATAACAGTAAACTGAGCAGAGGAACAGCTAGTGGAAGCAGGCATGTGAGCAATTCAAAAAACCCTTACATTCTCTGTAGTTAGTGCATTAAAGACTGTAGTAAACTCACTACGATTGATGTATTTTGTGACAATACTGGACTATATCAAGACACCAAACACTTGTACCATTTTTAAAAATGTCACGTGTTAGTGGAAACTCTTATGCAGCAACCATTACTGACAATAAAGCAATGAATAAGAAAAGATTTATTGAAAAAATGCTGAACAGAGGTGATGCAGCCAGGTGCACACTGATTATATTATATTATATTATATTATATTATATTATATTATATTATATTATAATTATATTATATTATATTATAGCCTCCTTGAGTTTAGTGTGTTTTTAAATCAGTTTCAGATACAAATCACTTAATAGATTAACAGTGATAAAGACATTAATGCCACCTGCTTTCACCCTTTTCCAGCTTCTTCCTTCTGGGAGGTGTTATAAAGTTTCCCTGGCTAGAAAAGATCTTAAACAACAAAACAAAAAAATAATTAAAAATCATTCCTTCTGCAATAACCTTATTGAAAAAGATTTCAAACTTACTTTGCCTATATAGGATTGTATTAATCTTGTTTAGTTTAATTATTTTAGAAATGTTGGTTTTTCAGAAAGAAGAAAGTTATGTGCCAAAAGTCATTGGACAGGGATTCAAACCTGTGACAGCTGCATCAAGGGCTGCCATCCACAGATTACACAGGGGTACCTTGTAGTGCCTGAGGAGAGATATTTTTAACAATTCAGCGAAAATCTTAAATTTATGTAACTTAGATGGTCAAAACTACTGCAATCCCTTGTTTGGCCACATGCCAAGCAGGAGCACTGATTTATGACTGCTCAGGAAAAACATAATTCCATGTAGGCCGAAGCTTGAACACTTACTTGCAAAGCATCGGTCAGCAAGTGTTCATCAACAGCAATGATTTTTGTCATCAGGCCTTTCTCAGAGATACTCTCACTTCGGTGTAAGCTTTTGGTTTTTCTTGAGGCCAACAGGTAAACAGCCGGAACTATGCAAAGAATAATGCTTCATAAAGTAACAGTTCTGAGTTGTTTGAAACAGGTAAGTTGCTCACACTTTCATCCCAGCAAAAATACACAACCAAATAGGAATGTACATTTTTCTACTCCTGCTTTTACTGTTTAACCCTCCCTTGGTCTTAAGACACAGGGTCATTGAAACCCCACAAGTTGTAACTGAGCACTTTTACAAGATTTTTTGTGTGATTTTGGAAAGACCGTCAGGCCATCACTCTGCCCCATGGCTCTTCCCAGCTGTCTGATGCGCTCATTCTGAGGTGTTTTTTTCACCTGTCTTTTTAAGAAGCTCTAAGCCATGCTGCTTCCCACTTGCTCTCTTTTGATGCCGGCAGGTTACATCATCAACAAGCAATTTTTCTTGGTCTGACTGCCGAAGGAGGAACAGCTTATCCTGCTCTCTCTCATCCTTCCTGATAACTCTGCCTGTGAATTATTTTTAAAGCGACAAGTTTTTATAGTTATATTTACATCATTGACATTTTAACTGGATTACTACTAACCTAAGGACTGGGGGATTTTCTTACTTTTACCTACTTTTCTTTACGTCCAAGTTAAATCAAGGCAAAATGCCTCCGGCTGACCCCAAGGACATGAGCAGTATTTTACAACGACTTCAGTCTATAGAAATGAAGATCAAACAGCTGGAGGTGAACTTTGAGATCAACGCTGCCTGTGGAAATGAGACGACCCTTCCTCAAATCAACGGAGAGGTCGTGTGCCCTGCAGCGAGCAGCTCACCCTGGAACACTCTGGGTGCCAAGCCGAAACGGGAGTCCCGCACTACGGATCCGATGAGACGACTATCAGGGAGAACCCCGCACCTGGACGACTCAGCATGGCCGGCTCTGAGCCGAAACCCACCTTCAACTTCAACACCTGCTCCGCCAAAGAAGGATAAACAATCAGCTGCAACCAAAACGCCTCCACCGACCCCGCTCCCAGAGACAAAGCAACCAGCACGAGTCTCAAAACATCCTGACTCTGTGGGAATCCCACTGAAAAACAGATTTTCTGCACTCCAGCCTGAGCCTCTGAGTGAAACTTCGCCTTCAAATAACAGTGAGGCAAGACCAACACATCGATCCCCCAAAGCTCCAAAGAACAAAGCGACCACCAGGAAAAACAAAAGGTATCCCAAAAGTGCTTATTGTTGGAGATGAGGCAGTAAAGGGAATCAGTGATGTTTGCAATCCCAGGAAAACAAGAGTGATGTATTTTCCTGGTGACACTGTGTCTGATTTAACCAACAAACTGCTCTCTCTAACCTCCGATCAGCCAGATATTGAGACTTTAGTTGTGCATGTCGGAGCCAATGACCTGGCAAAGCAAAAGTCTGAGATTCTGAAAAAGGACTTTAACATTCTTCTTGACACTATGGGAAAACTGAGAATGAAGTTATTTCTCAGTGGTCCAATTCCATCACCTCAATGGGGAGACGAAAAACACTCCAGGCTGCTCTACGATCAACAAATGGCTGATTAAAACCTGCTCTACCAGCTCAGTGACCTTCATCGATAACCTCTGGATCTATTGGCAGCGCTTTCACCTTTTTGGAAGGGGAGGACGCAATCTTAATAAACATGGGACAAAGCTACTCACTGCAAACCTTTTTCTATTTCATCAACAAGGACAGCAACAGGATCATCGCTTCAGAAGAACAGGCTCAAGGATGTGTGACTAGGATGGAACGCTCCCCGGATCAGGAACATGACATTCCAAAACAAGCTGATAAATCGACTGGAGATGGAGCGACTGCTTCCCTCCCTCCTTCCCCCCTGCCTCTCTGCTCACAGGATTCAATAGATACCAATGAAGAAATGTCTTCTGGACCAGAGTTTCTTAAATTTACAGATGGAATGAATCAACAGGTTCGCCTCGGCACGTCTCTCCTTAGCACTCACGTAGCAGACCTCACTTCATTTAAGCCACCTGCCCCTGATTTTCCAGAGGATCCATTACTCTGTGATGGTGACCTCTGTGTTTCTGAGGTCTGAGGCTGGGGACCAGATATTATCTCTACACCCGTCTTCCTCCAGAATGCATCTGGCCCCCTGGAAATGCAGAACAGGACATTACCTGTCCGGATCACTACAAGAAAATTTACAAAAAACAGGAATATGAAATACAGCGGTCCTAATTCGAACCTCAGAGTGATTCCCTGCCTAAAGGAGCCTCAGACTGAAAATCTTTTGGCCTCCAAGTCACTTAAAGTAGCACTTTTAAATACCAGATCACTCTGTGCTAAAGCTCTATTAATTAATGATTTCATCACTGAGTATAATGTTGACGTTATGTTTTTGACAGAAACATGGTTGAATGACGATAATGACCAAATTGTACTAATTGAATCAGCGCCTCCTCACTACAACTTTTTTAAACGAGAATAGAAAACATAAAAAAAGGAGGAGGTGTGGCTTCTATATTTAAAAAATACCATAAACTGTAGTAAAATCTCTTTCGGTCATTTCAGTTCTTTTGAGTATCTTGGAATTCAGGTTAAAGGCTACAAACGAACTCTGACACTAACCTTATACAAAACTCCAACATACGTGGAAAATTTCTTTACTGACTTGAATGATCTTCTATCTCTCATATGCATTGATTATGATTGTTTAATAATTGTTGGTGATTTCAACATTCATGTGGACAAACCCCCAAGACAGAGGAGCAAAAAAAGCTCTCTGATATTTTAGAAAATTTTGGTTTAACACAACATGTCAAACAAGCAACACACACTCAAGGACACACACTGGACCTGGTTATCAGTAAGGGTGTGAATATTTCCAATGTCTCTGTAACTGATGTCGCCTTGTCGGATCATTTTGCTGTTATCTTTGAAGGTTTTTTATTCTTTGACCCACTTGGACAAACAGCTACTATCACAAAACGTTCTTTTACAGAAAACACAGCAGAAACATTTAATCAAATCTACTCTTCTTCCTCACCCTTCAGCTCTAATGATGTAGATCAGTTGGTAGATGATTTTCAGTCTAAAGTTTTATATATCATTGATTCCATTGCCCCAATTAAAGTAAAGGTTGTGACTGGTAGGAAGAAATCTCCATGGAGAAATGCACAAACAGTTCGATCTGCATTTTCGTTCTGCCGCAGGGCAGAACGAAAATGGTGTAAAACTCAACTTCACTTTCATTGTGACATCTATAAAGAAAGACTACGCAACTATCACTTAACACTAAAACATGCAAGGGAGGCTTTCTTTGCAGATATCATAAACAAAAACATTAACAATGCTCGAGCTTTATTTGCAACAGTTGACAGGCTCACAAACCCTCCTATGACGTTACCACCTGAACTCCAGTCTAATGCTGCCTGTAATAAGTTTTCTGACTTCTTTTCAGAGAAAATCCAAAAAATCAGAGGATTAATCTGCACATCAACTCTACAGCCAGAACCACTGCTGAACCCAAACAAAACTAATACAGGAAAAATGACTCAATTTCAACCACTTAATTATAAAACCCTAGAAGAAATTATAAGTGAGTTAAGTTCAAGCTCCTGCTGTCTGGATGTCCTACCCACACATTTCTTTAAGAAAGTCCTGCCTGTTATTGCTACTGATCTGATCCAAATAGTAAACTCATCGCTCACATCAGGCGTTTTCCCCCAGGCTTTGAAAACAGCAGTTATCAAACCACTGCTAAAAAAGAACAATCTGGACAAATCACTACTGCAGAATTACAGGCCGATCTCCAACCTCCCATTCATCAGCAAAATTATTGAAAAAAACTGTGTGTAAACAATTAAATAGTTTCCTCATGATGACCAACTGCTTTGACTCTTTCCAATCTGGTTTTCGGGACTCACCACAGCACAGAGACTGCCCTCGTAAAAGTATTCAATGACATCCATATAAATACGGACTGTGGGAGAACCACGGTGCTAGTTCTGTTGGACCTCAGTGCAGCTTTTGACACTGTCGACCATGACATATTACTGAATCGACTGGAGAGTCGGGTTGGACTCTCCGGTTCGGTGCTCGACTGGCTTGAATCTTACATAAAGAACAGGGATTTCTTTGTTTCAATTGGAAACTTCTCATCAAAGAGGTCAAAGGTCACATGTGGGGTACCCCAAGGTTCAATCCTAGGACCCCTCTTATTCAATATTTATATGCTCCCACTAGCTCAGGTTATAACAGGAAATAATATTAGCTACCATAACTATGCGGATGACACACAGCTCTACATTACGATGTCACCAGGTGACTCTGAACCCATCCAATCACTGAATAAATGCTTAGAACAGATAAATGTGTGGATGTGCCAAAACTTTCTCCAACTGAACAAAAACAAAACTGAAGTAATTATTTTTGGACCTAAAGAGGAACGATCTAGAGTCAATGCACAGCTTCAGTTATTACAACTAAAAACTAGCGATCAGGCCCGAAATCTGGGAGTAGTGATGGACTCGGACTTGAACCTCCAGAGCCACATAAAGACAGTAACAAAATCGGCCTTCTATCACCTGAAGAACATCTCCAGGATTAGAGGACTGATGTCTCAGCCAGATCTAGAGAAACTCATCCATGCCTTTATCTTTAGTCGCATTGATTATTGTAACAGCGTCTTCACAGGCCTGTCCAACAAATCAATCAAACAGCTGCAGTTGATCCAAAACGCTGCTGCTCGCGTCCTTACTAGAACCAGGAAGATAGAGCACATAACACCAGTTTTAAAGTCCCTCCACTGGCTCCCTGTAGCTCAAAGAATAGATTTTAAAATACTGTTGTTAGTTTATAAATCACTGAACGGTTTAGCACCACAATACATTAAAGATCTGCTGTTGTTGTATCAACCTGCCAGACCTCTCAGGTCTTCTGGTTCTGGTCTGCTCTGCATCCCCAGAACCAGAACCAAAAGAGGAGAAGCAGCTTTCAGCATCTATGGACCAAAAATTTGGAACAAACTTCCAGAAAACTGTAAAACAGCAGAAACCCTGACTTCCTTTAAATCTCAACTAAAAACACACCTGTTTAGAATTGTATTTGAAATGTAATATGTATGGATTTGTATTTGGATTTGCATTTGTGGATAAGTATGTAAGTTGTAGGTTGAGACCTTTTCCTGTTGTGGGCAACGGGGCCCGGCGAATACCCGTGGTTAAACGGACGGCGGAGTCCGGCGGTAACAGGCGCTTAAATTCCGTGGTTTTTTTTTTTTTTTTTTTTTTTTTGGTATTTTATTTCATTTTATTCTATGTTGTATTTTGTGTTTATGATGTAAAGCACTTTGAAATGCCTTGTAGCTGAAATGTGCTATACAAATAAAATTTGATTGATTGATTGATTGATTGATTGATTGATTGATTGATTGATTGATTGATTGATTGATAGCGCGGTTAGCCGCTAGATTGCAGATGTCTATTGTAGACCAAATTGCCATAATTTCTACTATATATATTTTGCATTACACCAATTTCATTATTCAGTCCTGCTGTCAAATGACTGGGTGGCAAATTGAATCCCTGACAGTATGAGTGATTATGTGCTTACATCCAGCACTTACCTTGGCTTGCTAAAGTGACACCTGAAAACTTCCCAAGCAGCATTTACAAGTGGACAGAGCAAGCAGGAAAACCAACAGCTGGATCTATCACTCTGACAGTAACTGGTACTGCTGAGTCTCACAGTTGGCCCCATTCAAACAATGTCTTAGTGAATCTGAACAAATTCTAAGCACTTTTGATGTGTCCCTCTTTAACATAGTGGAAACATCATATAGTTGGTTCATTGTGTTCAAGATCTATCTTCACTATTTGATTTGATTGTTTTATTAGTTATCTCTGCACCTGTTTAATCCAATCTTTACTTAGTTACCTTATAGCTTTTATTAATTCATAATCACAACTTTACCACTTATACTAATTTGATGAGTTTCCAGTTTTTTTTTTTTAATTGTGCAACAGCAAATATAATAATGTTTGCCTATGGAACTATTAATAATTCTGATAATTAATTTATGATTTAGGCAATCATAAATTAAATGACTAAATAAAAATATCATAAATTAACTAACAATGCAGCAATTTCACAATTCATTATGGTCAGGTGAGAAAAACATGGAAGCCCATTTCCGCATCTTAGAAAAACAAATCTTTGTATACTGAGATAATTACCTCAGCATAATTATAGACTGAGCAGGCAATAATTTATTGTGAAAAATATAGGGTGAGTAGAGAAAAACTAAAAATAAAGTAAGGAAATATGGTATGGAGACATTAAGAATGAATCTTGGTTAAACGTGACAAGATAAATAACAAATTTATTGCATCTCTAAAGGAAATTGGATTATGTATAAGAATTTAGTTTGGGTAGATAAGAAAAATAATCTGGCCCACACTCCAGAATAGTCACCCACCATAAAAAAGAAAAAGTCCTTGCCTGATGGTCAACTGCACAGGTAAAGTCAAGACTGAGCTCTTCTGGTACGTGTAAGCTCTTGGCCTCAGATTTTCATCTGTATTCCCACGCTACCCATTGTTCCATCCAGATGCACCAGTAGCACCTTTTTAATTATTCATTTGTTTGTAAATAAACTCAGTACTCTTTTTTATTATTATTATTTTTATTATTCCAAGTCCTTAGAGTATTCTGTATGTGGGTCACGCCACTTTCTAAGGGGGTTAGATTATCCTGAGCTATCTATGTAGTTACGCTGCTAGAAGACAAACTGGCTACTTTTTCCTCACTTCTGCTTGTCTCCAATTTGCATTATCTGCTACTTTAAAAGTTATTTTGTTGTTTCTTGTCTCAGAGGCTACATCTGCTCTTTGCCTGGGAGGGGACGGCATCGTCTGAGATAATGCTGCCACCAACTAATTGTTCCCCTTCTTCTGCTTTTACCTTTTTACTTTGTATTGACTCAGAAAATACTTATACACCGGGGGGGGGGTTCTTTTTTGTCTTCACTGTCCCTACTTGATCAATGAGTCAGTAAATAAAGTGAATTGAAACCTTCCTGGCATCATGACATCCTGAAACTCAATGAGATGCAACATAATTGATTTTGAAATTTTTAACTCATTTATATTGTTTGCTCCCATGAAGGGATTTTTGGTGAAGAAATGCTCCTCTTTTGAGATTATAGATCAATTATTTTTATTTAATTCTTCTTGTTAATCCTTACTTTCAGCCTCCCTGTAGTGTTTCTAGTTTATTTCATCACCCTAGGTTTAGTTATTCTTACATGTCTGATTTATGTATATTTTCTTTAGTAGTTCCAGTTCAGTTAGTCCTTCTAGTTCCTGTAGTATTTCTAGTTTCTAGTTTTTCTAGTTTTCTTACATTTTTACTTTAGGTTTAGTTAGTCTTTAGGTCTGACTAAAAGACCAAAAGACTTAAATAACATCTTTAACGATGTTATTCACTAAAGAATAACATCTATATTCTTTAGTGATTCTAGTTATTTCTTTGTTTAGATCTTCTAGTTGTTCTAGCTCTATATTCCTTAGTTCTTATTGTTGTTAGATCAGCCTCTTTCTGTTTAGGTTTAAGCTTTTCCTTCATGTCTTTTCCTCTTCAGGTTTTCTTTAGAATTTTTTAGTATTAGAGATATTTTCAGGTCTAGTGTCTCTCCCAGACATTTTCTCCCCGTCCCTCAGCTGGCTCCTGTGCCAACTACTCACACCTGCAATCAATCATTTCATCTAGTTAGGTCCGTTGTCCCAGTTAATACTCCCAGTATTTAAGCTCCTCTGTCTTAGTCTCAACTCACCAGTCTGTCTTGTTATCCTGCTTAGAATCTCCTTGTGTCTCAGTTTTGGATTTGCTTTGGGCCGAATGACAGTTCAGCTTACCCACCCTTTTTGGAGTCCTTGGAGGGGGTACTGGAGAGTGCCCCTCCTGGGGACTCCCTCGTTTTGCTGGGGGACTTCAACGCTCACGTGGGCAATGACAGTGAGACGTGGAGGGGCGTGGTTGGGAGGAATGCTCCCTCCGATCTGAACTCGAGTGGTGTTCTGTTGCTGGACTTCTGTGCTCGTCACGGATTGTCCATAACGAACACCATGTTCAGGCATAATGGTGTCCATATGTGCACTTGGCACCAGGACACCCTAGTCCGCAGTTCGATGATCGATTTTGTTATTGTTTCGTCGGATCTGCGGCCGTATGTCTTGGACACTCGGGTGAAGAGAGGTGCGGAGTTGTCCACTGACCACTACCTGGTGGTGAGTTGGCTCCGGTGGTGGGGGAGGATGCCGGTCAGACCTGGCAGGCCCAAACGTGTTGTGAGGGCCTGCTGGGAACGTCTAGCGGAGTCCCCTGTGAGACGGAGCTTTAACTCCCATCTCTGGCAGAGCTTCAAACACGTCCCGGGGGAGGCGGGGGACATTGAGTCCGAGTGGGCCATGTTCCATGCCTCCATTGTCGAGGCGGCTCATCGGAGCTGCGGTCGCAAGGTTGTCGGTGCCTGTCGTGATGGCAACCCTCGAACCCGTTGGTGGACACCTTCGGTGAGGGATGCTGTCAGGCTGAAGAAGGAGTCCTTTTTGGCCTGTGGGACTCCGGAAGCAGCTGATGGGTACTGGCAGGCGAAGCGGCGTGCGGCTCAGGTGGTTGCTGAGGCAAAAACTCGGGCGTGGGAGGAGTTCGGAGAGACCATGGAGAAAGACTTCCATATGGCTTCGAGGCGATTCTGGTCCACCATCCGGCATCTCAGGAGGGGGAAGCAGTGTAGCAACAACACTGTTTACAGTGGGTGTGCTGCTGACCTCGACTCGGGACATTGTGGGTCGGTGGGCGGAGTACTTCGAAGACCTCCTCAATCCCACCAACATGCCTTCCATTGCGGAAGCTGAGCCTGAGGACTCTGGGTCGGGCTCTCCAATCTCTGGGGACGAGGTCGCCGAGGTAGTTAAAAAGCTCCACGGTGGCCGGGCCCCGGGGGTGGATGAGATTCGCCCGAAGTATCTCAAGGCTCTGGATGTTGTAGGGTTGTGTTGGTTAACGCGACTCTGCAGTATCGCATGGACATCGGGGGCAGTCCCCCTGGATTGGTAGACTGGGGTGGTAGTCCCCCTGTTTAAAAAGGGGGGTCGGAGAGTGTGCTCCAATTATAGAGGGATCACACTCTTAAGCCTCCCTGGCAAGGTCTATTCGGGGATACTGGAGAGGAGGGTCCGTCGGATAGTCGAACCTCGGATTTTGGAAGAGCAGTGTGGTTTTCGTCCTGGTCGTGGAACACTGGACCAGCTCTACACCCTCAGCAGGGTCCTGGAGGGTGCATGGGAGTTCGCCCAACCAGTCTACATGTGCTTTGTGGACTTGGAGAAGGCGTTCGACCGTGTCCCTCGGGGTGCCCTGTGGGGGGTTCTCCGGGAGTATGGGGTACCGGGCCCTTTGATACGGGCTGTCAGGTCCCTGTATGACCGGTGTCAGAGTCTGGTCCGCATTGCCGGCAATAAGTCGGGCTCGTTCCCAGTGAGGGTTGGACTCCGCCAGGGCTGCCCTTTGTCACCGATTCTGTTCATTACTTTTATGGACAGAATTTCTAGGCGCAGCCAGGGTGTTGAGGGGATCCGTTTTGGTGGCCTTAGGATTGCATCTCTGCTTTTTGCGGATGATGTGGTCCTATTGGCTTCATCGGGACGTGATCTGCAGCTCTCGCTGGAGCGGTTCGCAGCCGAGTGTGAAGCGGCCGGGATGAGGATCAGTGCCTCCAAGTCCGAGACCATGGTCTTGAGTCGGAAAAGGGTAGAGTGCTTCTCCGGGTCGAGGGAGACGTCCTGCCCCAAGTGGAGGAGTTCAAGTATCTCAGGATCTTGTTCACGAATGAGGGAAGAAGGGAGCGTGAGATCGACAGGCGGATTGGTGCAGTGTCCGCCATGAAACGGGCGCTCTACCGGTCCGTTGTGGTGAAGAGAGAGCTGAGTCAAAAAGCGAAGCTCTCAATTTACCGGTCGATCTACGTTCCTACCCTCATCTATGGTCATGAGCTTTGGGTAATGACCGAAAGAACGAGATCGCGAATACAAGCGGCCGAAATGAGTTTTCTCCGTAGGGTGGCTGGGCTCTCCCTTAGAGATAGGGTGAGAAGCTTGGTCATCCGGGAGGGACTCAGAGTAGAGCCGCTGCTCCTCCACATCGAGAGGAGCCAGTTGAGGTGGCTCGGGCACGGGTAGGCGGCCCTTCCCCGGGAGGAGGCCCCGGGGAAGGCCAGGCACGCGGCTGCTTGGGAACGCCTCGGGATTCCCCCGGAGGAGCTGGAGGAAGTGGCTGGGGAGAGGGAAGTCTGGGCCTCCCTTTATAAGCTGCTACCCCCGCGACCCGATCCCGGATAAGCGGCAGAAGATGGATGGATGAATGGATGATTGGATGTTAATGTTTTGGAAGTTGAACTCTTATTTTGTTCATTAAATTTTCAAACTCCCTCTCTGCTTTTACCTGCTGCTTTTGGGTCCGTCACACCATATCATGACATTTTTACATCAATCAAATATTGGATAAGAAATTAGACTCCTATGCTGACATAGTGTAAATCATATGAGACTCAGACTGTTATCAATATTTAAAAAATATGAAATTGTAATGCTTAAGAACTTCATCACTTCAGTCTTAATTTTACTGTCAGTCTGGGAATGAACAAAATAATCTGGAAACCTTGAGTTATTATTCATGCTTTGCAAAATATTTTTTCTTAAGACTTGTCTCTTTGCAATTGGTTATCCTCCTAGCTTTTTAAAATAAGATCAAATGTAAATAAGGTGTAAAATCTATCAGAAATATTAGAAAATGAACTCAATCTTGCTACACAAAAACAGGTCACACAATTATTTTTGGTGTACTGCAATTACATGCTGTTGCCATTGAGATCCTTCAGTTCTCAATGGCAAGCCAAACACTTATTGTTAAAGTGGACAGCATCTTAGGGCAGCAGGGTTTATGAGGGCATTTTGGCCTCTTCCCCAGACACCTCCCTGCATCACGTCAATGCTCTTGGAGTGCAGACAAGAACATGGTTGTTGATGGAGAACTCTGTCTGCGCCAGTCAAGTATAACAGAGAGTAATGTAAAAGCTGAATATTAATATAAAATGGCATCATTAGGAATACTTTGTTTTCTTGTTGTGACAGTGTTGACAAAGAAAATATTCAGCCAAAAAAAAAAACAAACAAACATACACACAGAGGAGGCTGGACCAATATGTTGTCTGATAGCCAAGTCAGTGTGCTATGAACACATTAGCTTTTGTTTTATAGTTTTTAATAGATTTTGCTACATTCTCAAGAATTGCTGATATTCTAACACATGTTTGTATTTGATCATTGTAGCTCTGGCTGCTTGCTCTGGGTTTTGTCATACTGGATTACAAGGCAATAGATAGATAGATAGATAGATAGATAGATAGATAGATAGATAGATAGATAGATAGATAGATAGATAGATAGATAGATAGATAGATAGATAGATAGATAGATAGATAGATAGATAGATAGATAGATAGATAGATAGATAAAAAGATAGATAGATAGATTCGTTGGAAAACAAGGTTAAATTTAGTTGGAACCCACAGATCTATGTGGATTCTCTCCACGTCCCGCTGCCTCTTTGTATTGCCGTGGGAGGCGTGTCCGACTGGAACGTGGATGGATGGCTGGGCGAGTTCTGGGCGTGTGCCTCTGTTTTATCCTGTCGGATTCCGAAACGCTGTAGCTCTGACGGACCGGCTCGGCTCGGCCCGGCCAGGCCCGGCCCAGCTCAGCTCAGAGACGATCGGAGCTTCGGACAGAGACGGAGAGCCCGGCAGGCTGGAGGATGCTCAGCCGTGTTTGATCACAAGGCGCTTTTGTGCCCAATCTGTCGTGTTTTGGTGTTGGATCGCCGAGCCTTGTTCCCCAGCAGGCAGAGCTGAGCGGCTGGACCGGAGTTTTGAGGTGAAGACAGACCCAGACCCCGCCCGTCCACAGCTTTCAACAGAGAGATGGACCCACGATCACAGCTGTCACGCAGGTAATATGGAGGACTGAGGATGTCTCTTTGAAGCTCCACAGCTCACTGGTACTTTAATCCTGTTTTCCGGAGCAGGTGTTTGTTGTAGAACAATAATATATTTAGAGCCACGAAAAAAAGAAATAAACCCAGCTCGTTTCTGAATAACTGAACATACAAAAAAAAGAAACAAACATGTTATTTTTACTGAAGTTTTTTTTTCCTCAATTTGTATGCATTTTGCAGGCTGAACTATAAATAAATGACGGTTTTGCTATTCTACTACTACGAATTATGAACATATTTCAGCATTATTAGTCTTCTAACTAATTACACACAGTAGCAGTTTTTATTAAGCTTTTATTTTGGTAGTAAATACACATATGAACATAGACATGTAGTGGGAATGTGTTTAATTCCCTCTCCATCTCTATAGTCACAATTTAGTGATAACTGTTTGGGCTTCAAAAATAATATTCTGATATTTAAAGCAGCTTCTTGAGTTTTTTTTTTCTTTTTTTTTCAGTTCATTGTTGGGCTTAATGGTGCCAAAAATGAAGAGTTTCCCGTTTCTGTGTTTTACCATTGAGTGCTGGGTTCAGGCAGCTTCCCACACCTCTAACATGATAAAGGAGGGACAGAAATACGATGGATAGATTTTTGTATGGGTTGTGCTATTATCGCTCATCCAGAGCAAATGGAAATATATTTAAAGAGATTGAAAATGACTTTAAAAAAAGGGAAAAGGGCTGCCTTTAAAAAATCTATTGATTATATGTTTACCCTGTGTGGAGTGCTGCATCAGCTTCACTGACGTTTCAGTTCTCTAAAGCAAACTGAACTGTTCTGCTCTCTGACTGCAAACATGGAAGACTTATAAAGTTAGTACTAGATCAAAATTTAGTACTAACTAAATAACTAACATAAGTTGAACTGTGCAGGACTGGAAGCCTTTCATCTTGATACAGTAAAATGAGCTCTTAACAGACAATAGTACATAAATTATGATTATTAAAATCATTTGCTAGTGTTGCTAGTTTTAGTGCAACCAGGGGTCCTTAAATAATATTGGAAAAGTTTAGTTCATGAATATTAACATCACCTTCACAGCAATAAGATTTACCAACTGCTATGTGGAGCACCAAATTGTTTTGTTACATTAGGAATCAAGTGGCACACACCCACGATCTTAACATACCATAACCATGAGTTGATCAAAACAAAATGCCTACCCTATATAACTGACAGAATAAATCGTGTAAATATAAAAATAAAAGGCAGGCAACCATAATTGGTGGTAGAAGTTGGTCCTGCAACGTCTGGTGCAGGACCAGAGGGCACAGTAGTGTCAGTGTCACTTCACTGACAGAAGTGATCACCGTCACTTCTGTCAGGCGGCCCAATGTAAAGAGTGTAAAGAACTTTAGGTCTTCTGAACTAGATAAAGCATAAGCTACATTTTTCACAGCTGTTAGGATAATAGATTAATTACATCACTGTCATGTTCACCATTACATTGTTTCTCTTTGGTTAACCAGGCCACATCAAATGGCTAATTACAATGATACAGATACAGAATGCTTATATGTCATTCTGACCCAGGACAGCTGTGGCAGCTTGTTATCATCAGTGTGTGAATGGAAATGACTAATTTTATGTAAACCATTTTTAAATGTCCTACTAAAAGGGCTATGTAAGTCTGATGTCATTTCGTTTCATTTTATTTAATTTCATTTAATTTGTTATTGAAATTCAACATTATTTAAAGGGTAAGTATTATATAAAATAGACTTTACTGAGTAAAGTCTATTTTTACTCAGTAAAAATAGACGTGCCATTATTACTTCATTAAAAACACACCAGAGTGTTGCTTTGGTTCTTTCATTCATGTCTGAGAAATCCTCCTAGATCTCCCCTAGAAACCATTCAAGGGTGCCTAAATGCTTGGTCTCACAAAGCACCAAAGCACCTTCCAAAAGCTGCAGTCTCTATTTTTTGAAACAATTGCAACATTTTTATAACAATTGCAGGTAACATAGTTACTTTATTGCACTATAAAATAGCACTATTTGCCTGGAAAATACATAAATCCTTTGAGCACCAAGTGCAAGTCAGTGAATTCAAGCATAAGGCAAGGGAAGATCTAGCACACAGCCATGGGCAACCCAACAAAAACAGATATATTAAAAGAGAAACCCGCCCTAAGCTTTAGAGAACGAATACATTTTATAGCAAGTCAGTGCTGAAATTTGCTCTTTGATGGCAGATTGAGACATTATGATCTGTTGTGTAAAAAGGGTAAATGAGCAATAAAGGGTGAAATACAAAACAGAAATGGCTGATCATGTTTGCCGGTGTTTATTAAATGGCTGGCAGTAATTTTAAATGTGGCTAGACCTTCCTCCCTCCCCACAGACCTTCACTAATTGTCAATGGAGAAATAAAGTGGGAGGAGGCATTTCTGTTTCATTAAACTTTGAACATGTTTACTTATGTAGCACATTCTATAGACTTAATACCTCTGGTAGAATTAGGTTTGCTCAGGAGTCTTCTCCCCAGCAAATAATGTGGCCCTTGTTTCCGAGCTCTTAATTGCTTACTGGTCTCTGTTATTACAGCAGTCATAAAGGCAAGATAATAACTAAGACTTATAATAGTAGTCTAGGGAGAGAGGGAGTGCCTCAGTAGGAAATAGATGGTGGGTTTGGTAGGTAATTGTAATCTAGGGTGATGTTGGACACAGTAACCAACAGAACATGGCCACTAAAAGCAAATAGTGTCACATGTCAGCTGTCAGTAATTGAAAAAGCTGTTAAGAACTTTTCAGTGTGTCAACACATAACTCTAAGTGAACTGTAGACCCACTTACTTGACTTTGGCTATTAATAGTTGAAATGAATGTCCACACTTTGAAATACAATCTTCTTTCCATTGTACAGTATTACCCCTGTATTAATGAATAATGAATAAGTTGTTGCAGTTGTCATGTGTGAAATTTACAATCAAGTACAAATGGACACAATTATTAGAAGCTGTTTTGACTTCACAATTTTTAGAACATTCTTACATTGTACTAATATTTTTCCACATATCTCTTTTTCTGTGTAAATGTACTGTGCTTATGAAGGAAAATGATTCGCTTAAAAAAAATTAATTCAGACTTGTGTATTGTGTTTTCAAGAAGTTTTATTTCTGACCAGAACCAGCAGGCAAGGTGGGTGAAGTATCTCACCCAACAACACAGACAGACAGTTCAGGTGTTTGAAGCAGCAACCCACCGACTGCAGGGCAAACTCCTGCCACCCTCACCATTTTTATATGTTTCAAAGGGGTGGAAACAATTGTAACAAAAGATGTTGGATGCTTCAGCATTGTTCTGGTTGGAAAAGCTGGAAACATGAATATATAGCATAAGGAGAATGAAGCAGCTGCCATCTTCTTCCCCAAACTCTGTGAGAAGCACATCACTGCAGCAAACAGAAAAAGCAGGGGATTGACCACTGTCAGTCTCATAACTTAGTTGGAAATGGGACCGTTGCACTCTGAAAGTGAAAGGGGGCGCTATTTCCTATGTTATCTGTGGTCTCACATTTTAATTTTTTTCTTTTGAAATCTGTAATAAATATTCATCTTTAAGAAGGCGTTCCACTGTGGCATGTATTTAAACGTCTCTCTTTTATTTATTTCAGCTCACAGTTTTTAACAAATTCCGTAGCTTATCGGGTACTTCTAAATCTGCTCCTTAGTGGCATCTTTTCAGGCTTGCTACTGCCTCTACTGACGTATAAAATAATTATGTTATTTTACATCATTAAGTCTTTATCAGTTATTATTAATTCTGTTATTATTAATTATTAACACCGCTCCCATGTTCCGGGCCTGATCGCTATGTTTTAATTGTAATAATTGAAGCTGTGCATTGACTCTAGATCATCTTGATCAGTCCAAGAGGGTCATAGATTCAGTTTTCTAAATAAGCTTAGAAAGTTTCGAAGGCTTACTTAGAAGCTGTTCTGACGGTCCAGGGATTAGATGATGTCAAACTATGACACCCTAGGATGGTCAGGCATCCAACCAGGATCCTTCATGCCAAGTTTGGAGCCAATCAACCTTTTTATGTGAAAGTTATGATGCGGCATTATTGGCCGCATCATTGCCAATAATGCGGCCAATAACACAATAATGTCATTATCAGCATACTATATTTATGTCTGTCATGATTGATGCCTCAATCAGACATCTTTTGGAAAATCCCTCTTGAACTTGGTGGAGGTCCATAAGTTTCCAAAAAGGGATTTTCTCACTGATGTGGGTACATTCCCAAGAAAAATCAAATTTAACCACTCTTCGAAGGGTGATGTAAAGAATCCTGCATGTTAACCAGAACATTTTGACTTGTTTACTTGCAACTTTGGCATAGATTTACATGGACTACTAAAATTGCTGCTAAGGGGGAAGAATGCAGATTTACAAAACTGATTAGCCGATGAATGACTGAATGTAGTATGAATCTCTGGAGTCCTCTGGACTTTATAAATCAAACTACAAAGCATTTTAGAAGAACTTGTATCAAGAAAAAATTATAAATGGCATTGTACAATGTAAATTAACTTGTTCTTGAGCTTTAAGGAGTGAAGTAAAATTCAGTTTAAGCAGAACTTTATTCATTTTTATTTTTATTTTTAATTCATAAGCAAAAACAGTGACAGGCAAACATAGACAGTGCTCTTACCATTGCATTAAACCAAGCCGTCCTACATCCTGAAAAGCTGTTTGTAATGTGTCATCCATCCATCCATCCATTCTCCGTCACCCTTCTCCCTAACGGGTCGGGAGGTGCTGGTGCCTATCTCCAGCTGCGTTCCGGGCGAGAGGTGGGATACACCCTGGACAGGTCGCCAGTCTGTCGCAGTAATGTGTCATTAACTAGATTTTTTTCTTTTTTTTATTTGTTTCCCTAGGATAAAGAAGAGGTAATCTACATGAAGATAAGAAAAGAACTGCCTGAAGATCAAACAGAAATGTAAAAAACAAGAGGAGTGGGAAAAGACATGGAGCAAAATAAATGGGAAAGTTAAAGGAAAGTTAGGGAGGTTTATTGTCCATTGAAGGAGAATTAACATCCAATGGAACTAAAAAAAGAAAGAAAAAAAAAGGCACAACGACCCAAAGAACAGAAGAACTACATATGAAAGTAGCTAAAAGCTGAGAAGAAAAAGGTGGCTGATTAGCTGAAGTACAGGAGACATCTGGATGAGCTGTCCAGGTTCAGGCAGCAGGTCCTCTGCCCTACAAAGATGGCCTCTAACTTCAGTGATGTCGTCAAGCAGGGCTATGTACGAATGCGGAGTCGAAAGCTTGGGGTTAGTATGTTTTATCTACTTTAATGGAATGCTACTTGGAATCTTGCTACTACACTGCCTGGCATAAAACTATCCTTGGATTTAACCAAGCAAATAGATTAAAAAAAAAACAAAAAAAAAAAAAACAATGTATAATAATTGCTAAATAATTGCAACCAAATAAAATGTTTTAACACTGCTCCAAAGATAAAGGTTGTTAAATGAGTCTTTTAACCCCAACACCTAATGGCATTTAATGGTTTCCATGAATCTTGAACTATTTTCCAAATTGCAATGTCAGTAAATATACATTTAATGGAAAACATTAATCTCATATTTAATGCTATCCATTTGAATATTAAATATCCTGTTTTTATATTGAATATCCTGTTTTTATATTGAATTCAGTTAAATATGGTGTGAGAAGGATTTGCAAGCTATTCTGTTTATACTTATGCTTCACATGATGTCCCAACGTAATTGCAATTGGGGTAGTAATTTAATTTAACATAGCAACCCACATTTATTGAGCAATTTAACCATCAATAAACTAAACAAGAATCAATTATACTGCTGCCTTGTTGGGTTGTGAGTTATTCTCAAAGAGTCTGTTCTGCCTGAGACAAGCCCACATCTCACAAGCCCACACCAATTCTCTGGTATTTTTACCTTTTTATCATGAAATAATTTGAATAAAATATGTCTCCAGATGGTAAGAAATCATCTGGAGACATGATGATTTCTCCAGATGAAATCATCATGATGATTGTGAGGTGTTGGACTCACAAAAAACTAACTTAACTTTTTTGTACACACTAGCAGATTTTTTATTGTCACTGGTGAACGAAACAAAAGGTTCTGAGGGTGTGATTACTTTTTTATGTTTGTGACTGTCTGTGTGGGTGTCCCTGCATATTGCAGATCTATCGGCGCTGCTGGCTTGTGTTTAAGAAGTCATCAAGCAAAGGACCTCGTCGTCTTGAGAAATACCCTGATGAAAAGGCTGCTTACATCAGAGCTTCTCCCAAAGTAAGTTTGTGTTTTTGTGAAGAATAGCAGGTATATTTTCTGTAGGGGAAAATGAATAAAGTGATCACCATTATGTGTATGCACACAACCACACCCACTGACAGATGAGAAGAACCAACCTTCACATTAAAACGGGTGTCTTACTTCTATGGATCTCAGCAAGAATCCTTCTTTCTAGTCCTTTCTTTAAGACATTGGTTGGTTGTCAGAGTTTATGATCATCATGTCTCCTTCACCTTAACCTTTCTTACCACTTCATTTACTGCACATCCTTGGTTCTAAAGAACCAAGGATGTGTATGTATTCAGTGACTTTTCTCAATCAGGTATATTAGATGTAATTGATAATTAGTCTTAACAATATAACACCAATCCACCAATACTAGTGGTTAATTAGAGAAATAGCCTCTTTGTGACTTCTCTGATAAATTTTTGTCATGGAGCAGATAATATTCTTTGTTCATAAAATATTTTTAAAATGTTTTTTGCAGGGAATATGTAAAGGAAAACTATATATATTTGGAGACATATTTAATTTAAATCAAATCAAAAATCAAATCAAATTTTATTTGTATAGCACATTTCAGCTACAAGGCACTTCAAAGTGCTTTACATCATAAACACAAAACACAAAGTCATGCAACATAAATAACAAGTGGGTTTTTTTGTTTTTGTTTTTTTTTTTTCCTTCCTCCCTTTTCTTTTTGACAAGGAATTTAAGCGCCTGTTACCGCCGGACTCCACCGTCCGTTTGACCACTGGTATTCGCCGGGCCCCGTTGCCCACAACAGGAAAAGGTCTCAACCTTTTGACACGGAATTTAAGCGCCTGTTACCGCCGGACTCCGCCGTCCGTTTAACCTGCTGTTCTGCTGTTTTGCTGTTCTCAGTTTTGTTTACTCTGGTCCTCGTACCATTTATTTTTTTAAGGAAGATGATTGGTTGTGGGGGATTTTTGGCAAAAAGTTCATTGATGTTTGTATTAGCTTGAGTTGTGAAGAAAATACTTTGGAGGTGCACATCAGTAAGATTGCTTCCTCCGTGCCTCCTTGTTCATCTTCTCACCAATAAAACACACAGCTCACATGTAGGTACAACCAAACATGCACAGACACTGATGTATTTATGAACATATTAAACTGTGAAGGACACATGGGATTGGTTTCAGAAAGCAGGATTAACAAAGTCTGAATCAAATCTAGCTACTAGTGGTGTCAACTTAGCAGTTTGTGTTTAATGAGAATGACATAAAAAAAGAACTGAACAGCTTTACTCAACAACACCAGCTGAACATTGAACCCGAGTGTCCCACTTGACAGGTGGAGACACTCATTAGTCTGCTAACAAAGACCACATTACGATTTTGTGAGATTATAACAACACCAGGCTCATGGACACCTCTACTTTACAGAAACAATTTGTATTGCATTAACATTCCCCTTGGCATTAAAACAAATCATTTTTCTTATTTATGTCATACTATCAATGTGCTGGGTGTAATTTTATTGAGATAAACTTTTGACTTTGAGCTAGCTACAGCCCGCAGAGATAAGGTATGCACATGATAAACATTTGACCTCTAAGCAAAGGACCACATCTGCTGAGATAACATCTACAGCACAAGTGCCTCTGATTTAGTGAGACATCTATGCTGATCAAGTCTGCACCTCAAAACTAAAGATTTCTTTTCAAGAGCAGGAAGCATAAGGGGAGTCTGGAGGAAGGTGGTTTCTAGCAAAAACTCTTAGAATTTTAGGCTCTCAAGTATTTATAGTCCCATAACATTTAAACTAACTTCTTAAATAATTTTAGTGATCTTATATTAGGACTGTTTAATAATTTTGAAAGATTTAAACATTCATGCTGACAACCCAAGATGGAGAGGCAAAAGACTGATACACTTCAAAATTTTGATTTGACTCAATCTGTCAAAATGTCAACCCGTGTGATTATTTTTTGTTTGGCTAAATATTTGTAATCTTTCTGAGCATTTATAAGTTCTATTTATTGCTATGGAGCATATTTCTTCATTATATAAGCATTTAGCTGTCTCAGTCTTGTTTGCAAGGTACAATATAACAAAAATAATCTTGAAGTAAAATAAGCACATACTATTATCATGTTGACATTGGCAGGAGTTATTAACCTTTTTTATATATGTACTTCTGAATCTGTTTGCTCTGTTTTATCTCCAAGTTCACCTTTTATTGTGAATAACTGCTGTGTATGGCGCTGCTGTATCAATATTTCTGTTTTTATGGAGACTTTGGGTGTTGTTTTGTTATGGATTTGTTTTCTGGTATGGGGTTGGAGAGGTCCAACTCAGCCCTTTGCTGTTGTGTTGTTTTGTTATCTTTTATTTTGTGTTTTCTATTTTATTAAATGGTAGGGCCAGGCACAACTCATTTGCCAATTTTAGGGGGTGACCTGAATTGACCCAGTGTTAGATTGAGTCAATCCCCATAACTTAACTAAATCTGTAACGGCTCAAGATTTCTCTGATTTTATAATGCAGAATGGTCTTATTGACCCGTGGAGATCCTGAAACCCAAATAGTAAAACACTTTCTTTTTCTAAGGTGCATAATTCCTGCTCCAGAATTGATTATTTTTTAATAATTATCAATTTATATGTAGTTTCTTCTGACTATTTGAGTGTGATGATTACAGACATTAGTATTGTATATTCAGTGGACTTCAGTGGACTTCCCACAAGCCGACCTCTATGGCGGTTTAATTCTCTTCTGGCTGCAGATGATGAATTTTGCAACTTTATTTCCAATGTAATTGATGAGTTTTTGGTGTTTAATAAGAATGACTGTGCTTCTCATTCTTTGTTATGGGAGATGATTTACTACACATCCCTTTCTAATAAAAGATACAACTTAAGTGAATTGATAACTGCCTTTGAACTTATTTATATGAATAAAGATGTGCAGCATAAAATTTTAATAAAATACATTAAAGTATGAGGTATGAATACAACCAATACTTTAGCAATTTACTGTTTTTAATTTAGTCATCATATATTCCCTTTTCTTTTTTTATTTAGGTAACAGAAATTAGTAACGTCAAGAACATCACCCGGTTACCTCGAGATACTAAGCGACAGGCAGTAGCCATTGTGTTTACTGATGACTCCTCACGCACCTTCACCTGTGAATCAGGTAAGCAAACTTACACAATCAAACATTCATATAGTTCAGCTCAGCTGCTGGACATCGCTGCTGAGATGTCCCAGGAACAGGCTTGTAGACCAGAGTAGACCAGATGTGAAGTGCTGTGTGTCTTAGAGCTGGAGGCAGAGGACTGGCTGAAGATGCTGTCTATCGAGTGTCTTGGCATTCGACTGAATGACATCAGTATGGGAGAACCTGACCTGCTGGCTGCTGGAGTACAGCGTGAACACACAGGTACTTCACACACACTCACACACACGCGTATTGTTGAGATATAAAGCCTTAGAGGGAGGTTTCAGTCTAAAGCAGGACTCTTTGGATATTCATTTTGATAAAATATCTTCCCTTAGAAAATATTGTTTCCTTTTCTCCTGACATTCTATGTCTTGTTAGAGCGCTTCAATGTGTTCCTCCTTCCTTGTCCAAACCTGGATATCTACGGGGAGTGCATGATGCAAATAACCCATGAGAATATATACCTGTGGGACGTCCACAACCCTCGCACCAAGCTGATTACCTGGCCCCTCTGCTCTCTCCGGCGCTACGGACGTGATGCCACTCGCTTCACTTTTGAAGCCGGACGGTGAGACCTGGAAGGGCTGACAGTGGCAAAATGTAGACGAGATATATTATTACTGAACTTATCCATATAATCACAGTTTCCAAACTATATGTTGGAGTAGAGATACTGAAATTATTGTGTAGGCACTGCCCATTATGTTAGCACAAAAGAGTGTGTTGTAGTACATATGAGATTTCTATAGTATGCATACACTACTCACTGACCTGGGCATCCATAACAACAGAATAATAACTACTTGACTTTTTAAGAAAAGGATATTGATCTTGTGCTTAGCTAATACAAAAGATCAAAGATTAAAGCCAAGTTCAAAATAAAAGACAAGTGATATTTTTATTCCATTTTCAGATTTCAGAAAATGGGGATTTAAATTATGTTTAATCACCAGAAGAGGTACAAGCTGTTGTGCAACAATTTGATTTATTTTTCAATTTTTTCCTTGTTTTTTTTTTTTTTTTAAAGGAGATGGAAACACATCTGTCAAAGTTCTGATGTATTGAATTTTTCCATTCACTTGTGGGTCTGTTCCCAAAACTGAAAAATGTAAAAGTTCATACCTCCAGCACAGAGGGCAGGTTGGTCAGCCTGGACAGCCAGCTGCAGGCACTCCAGGCTGGGATGGGAGTGGTAGAGACAGGAGTCGTGTTAGAGGAACATTTTCCATATTTTGCTAGGTTTCTTAAATGGAAATCTGAACAATATTCATCATTTTTATGAATTAGAGGTCACACACCTGCTACTTTGTGCAAACCTGAAGAGATCTTCAACTTTATGCCCAGTAAAGCCTTCCCTCTGCAGGCATGTGCAGAGGGAAGGCTGAAACGGGTTTGAGACCCTGCCCCTTTCATCTTTGATGCCCTTAGTGCCCTTCTTGAGTTGTTTTCCTTTTTTTTGTTGTTGTTGTTTCCCCCCCGCCCCCAAAATTTTTTTTTAATTTTTAAATTTTTTTTATTTGTATGTCAAAAGGCCTCCTCGTGCCCCTCAGCAATGATATTTAGCTAAATAGAATTCAAGAATAGAATTCAACTTTATTGTCATTGCAATGTCACATGTACAAGCAACGAAATGTAGTTTGCATCTATCCAGAAGTGCTATACATGATATAAATATGTATAAACAGATGTATTAAGATAATAATTTCTCAAAATAAACTAGTCTGGCTGCCCTCAGTCTAATAACGACTCTCAGTTTCTCCCTCCATGTTGTCCATGGTGAGGAAGGTGCCCCCTCACTATCAAGTTATGGGCAAGAATATTTTTTTTCATACACTGGTTTGTAAATCAAAACGTAGGTCTGATGTTAACGTTAGAAAAGCTGTTTCTATTTATATTTTCATAATTATCCTCGCAATAGTTCTACAGGCTCATCTGAGTCGGTCCCACCAACAGATGGAAAGAATGTCTGTGTTTATATCAGATATCCTGATAAAAGACACAGTACTGCAACTTTTACTGCAAGTCTCAACACAGCTCAAAGCCTCGATACCACCTTGGTACCACCTGGTATCACTTGCTGACTGTTCGCTCTGCTTCTCCTTAACGTTTCCACCAGGCGGGTTAAAGCCACTGCTCCTGCTGGGGGGTTCTGTCTAATTTCATATTTTTCATATTATTCCAGTTCTGAATTCTTTAATTTTTTCTGAAATGATTGCTATATTTCCAGTACATTAGCTCGTGCTTTTGTATAGCCTGGTTTAATACAGCAT
Organism: Poeciliopsis gracilis; assembly: GCA_911649635.1. NCBI lineage: Eukaryota > Metazoa > Chordata > Actinopteri > Cyprinodontiformes > Poeciliidae > Poeciliopsis > Poeciliopsis gracilis. Next base: position 69,174 of record CAJVRI010000597.1, read on the forward strand.
GTCTTTGTGTGAAGGATGTGTGATAGTGGTGAAGGCCTCTACACCTTCCAGACCAAAGAGGGGGAGCAGATTTATCAGAGGGTCCACTCCTCTACACTGGCCATCGCTGAGCAGCACAAAAAGGTTCTGCTGGAGTTAGAGAAAAACAGAAGGGTGAGAACTTGGTTGACACATACACATACACACGCGCACACACACACACATACAGACCTTACATACCAACAGGGTATGACTGTTGGTATACCCTGATATATACCAACAGTCTGATATATACCAACAGACTGACACTCTGGGGAGTGTCAGTCTATCCTGCCGAGAGGGGACTTCTGTTTCTAGTTTGTTGAGAAAGCAAAAGTCCAAAATAAAATTTATTTTAAAGCTCTATTATCATAATATGACTGAAAATTTGACTTTTAATCATTTTTAAAGAAATTGCCAAAAAGGGACCAGGATCTCTGAGTGACGTCTAGGTATCAAAGGGGGGACCTTTACATACTGCAATATAACTGACTGTACCCCTTTTTTGATCTAAAGAGTATTTGCATAACACACTGGATTACTTTAACTCTGAAGAAATTGATGATTTAACTTGAGTGATATTATTTAATTTATACTTTTCAATACAAATATTACCCAAATTTGACAAGGAATAATATTTTGAATGCCATTTAATGATGGATGAATTAATAAGGTCTGCAATAGGAACACAAATTACTTATTTTGCAGTAATAAGCTTTAAAATATGTGATTTTTGTATCTTAATATGTTAAGTTGCTCCTTTGTCTTTAACAATTCAAAGTGGTGCTCCCATGTCGTTCTTAGCAAACAAAGAGGGGACCTTGATTTGTATGACAGAGTAAATGTCCCCACGTGCCTGGTGCAGAACGTCACAAGTCCTCAGATAGATTGGACGGAGCGACATACACACTCCAATAAAGTCAGGGAAAGTGGAGGTGAGAAATGGAGGAAGAGAGAGAATAAAAATGAGACATTTTGTTCCTTGTTCAGTCCCCTTTCTGAACAAGGGACTGAAATGCAACTATTTACAGACTGCGACTGAGGATAAACAGTCCTGCTGCTGCGTGGCCGGTCTACTACAGAGAAGTAAAGAAAATTACAAAACAACAATATAATAACAAAAATAAAGCAACAACAAGGGTCCACTGTTGGCTGGTGCAGAACGACACAAGTCCTCAGATAGATAGGACGGAGCGACATACACACTCCAATAAAGAAGCAAATGACCTGTTATCATGACTGAAATTATTACTGTATGTGCAGAATCAGGATCACATGCATTAAAAACACTGGTCCAAGCTTTGATTTCAATGCTTACACCAAGATGTAGCAGAGTCCTTCCATTCAGCATCTTACTGGTTATCTCAACACGCAGAGGTGCAGATTTATGTACATAATTAACAAACATCACAGCAGGAAAATGATCAGACTTATCAGACCATTCCCAATCTCCAGCTTAGTATTTTGGACATTCGTAACAATATTGTCATTGATGGATCTTCAGCCGTGTATTATTCTAGTGTCAGTATTTATGGTCAGATAAAAGGAAGTGCAGTGAAAAATGTTATCAATGTATTGACTATTTGTCCCAAAAACTTTATTCCCAAATCAAAACAATTCAAATCTCAAAAGTGATCAAAGCAAAATGAAATAACCTCAAACAGTCAATACTGTGATCGTGGGTTCTGGTTTATACAGTCCAAACAAAAGGCCAAAACAGTCAAAATGCAGCTCTTTGTTTACTTTATTCAGTTTTTTAGCTAAAAGCAAGTTACAGGCCTCAGATAAACCTGCCCTAGCTCCTGCACCTGTTCTGATAAAACTGACTGACTGATGACAGACTGGTACAAAACCACGAGACCACCCACGTGCCTAAAGACTCATCTAAACTCTACATTTTTACACTGTGAAACACACCCACTTCCCCAAACTGAAATCAATTCACTAATTAAGTGAATTACTAACCAAAAACACTTATTTAGAAACAACAAAAGAAACATTCTAATTATAAATCAACTAGAAAACAGAAATAAAAATAAACTAAATAATCTACATTCTAAACTTTAACTGAAAATAATGGCGATATAGCTCCTACAATAAAATTAATTTGTAATTGGCTCATTCTTGAAGACGTCTACACGGGTCACGCAGACTGACAGACTGACAGACTGACAGATATCTGTGTTTCCATCAGATGAGCCCATGTCAAAGCAACAACAAGGGTCCACTGTTGGCTGGTGCAGAACGACACAAGTCCTCAGATAGATAGGACGGAGCGACATACACACTCCAATAAAGAAGCAAATTACCTGTTATCATGACTGAAATTATTACTGTATGTGCAGAATCAGGATCACATGCATTAAAAACACTGGTCCAAGCTTTGATTTCAATGCTTACACCAAGATGTAGCAGAGTCCTTCCATTCAGCATCTTACTGGTTATCTCAACACGCAGAGGTTTATGTACATAATTAACAAACATCACAGCAGGAAAATGGTCAGACTTATCAGACCATTCCCAATCTCCAGCTTAGTATTTTGGACATTCGTAACAATATTGTCATTGATGGATCTTCAGCCGTGTATTATTCTAGTGTCAGTATTTATGGTCAGATAAAAGGAAGTGGAGTGAAAAATGTTATCAATGTATTGACTATTTGTACACACACACACACACACACACACACACACCCCCCCACACACACACACACACACACACACACACACACACACACACACACACACACACACACACACACACACACACACACACACACACAGCCCACAGAGGAGGTGGGTTAGTGTAGAACTTGACACAAAATTCAAGCTGGGTCTGTTAGCGCAGAAATCAAAATTATTTGCTTGATGTCTGGGTCGGGCTTGAGTTTCTGTGGTGCACTTAATAAACCGGCAAGACATCCAGCACAGAGAAAACCAAACAAGAATGCAAAATGTAAAGCTGTGTGGAGTTCATTCAATTTAACAAACCACTCAGGTTTGTTAACCAGTTTCAGGAAAAGACCAAAACCATTCAGTGTAAATTACCTTGAGAAAAAATGAAATTTGATTATATATAATAACAGGCTTTAGTGCCGAAAAATGATCAAATGTTACAAGCCACATGTCATAAAAATGGAACAGAGAAAGAGTTACATTCACCGTCCAGCCTTAGGGATGCCACCACTGAGGCAAAGATTGTAGTCAGTTTAGCTTTTTATTCTTCTCTCCAATCTGTGCTCTCCCTAAAGGGTAATCTAATCAGTTTCAGTCTGTATACATATGACTGGCAGCAGCCACACATAAGCATGGCTATGCAAGCTGCAGGGGTCCATGTAAGCAGATAGACAAGGATAAAAGAGATAGAAGAAAACAGAATCTATAACATGTCAAGCTACGTATTATAATCTTTCATCTTCTACCGAACCCTGCAACAGATAATTGCATGTCAATTGGGGACAATAATTTGTGTTATTTGTATTTTTTCTTGTTTTTAAGTTTTGTTTGTTCGAAATAAATAAATGAATAAATAAATGAATGAATAGAGGAGTAACACACATAGCTCACTGCACAATGCAGCCACAATCCTATTAGTCACACATCCCAGCTGATATGCACTTGACTCATTCTGATGTTACAACAAGTGATAAATGGAACTGAGAGATGTTAAAAACAGAAGTTACACTGCCTATTCAAATGGTTGTCTAAACAAAAAAAGCTGCAAACTCTTAATTAAAATAGTTTGCCCGGTTTAATTTCAGGCTTGGGCCCAGGATTAAGGTTAATTAGTCCATTTGGATTGAGCTTGGACATTACAGTCCATGGGCTTGGGCTGGGTTGAATATTTTTGGCCTGATCTAAACTTTAGTGTACATGTATGTATTTGCAACAGACATAAAGTATGAAGCTGGTCTGGATGAGTAGGCTGGAATTTAAACTGGATTCAAATCAGGTTTATTTTCTGATACATCTAGAAATATAGGAGAGCATAAAGTTGCTTCTTCTTTTTGTGAGTGACTGCTGCAGAGACCAAAACATCCATGTAAAGTCATGTGGTCTCATCAAAAGTTATAAAGAACGTTGTAGTTTATGAACTTCATCTTGATTTCCTGTGCTGTTATGTGCATTTGACATCTAGATGTTGTCTAAGGACTCAGAGGTTGGCTCCTACCCATGTACACCAAATGCCATCCTGCCCCGGTCTGCATATTGGCACCATATCACTGGAAACCAGGCTGACATGGACCCTGGAAGTGGTAGGTCACATTCAACTCTTTCAATTTAATATTTGAACAATTGTGAATGGTATGCCATAAAAAACATGAGCTGCCTTTTAACAACTCTGTTCCCACTCTTTTGTAGCTGATGGTGTTGAAGAGGAACTACTGTCCAGCCATCTGCCAGCTAAGGGCCACACCACGTTGCCCCTAAATACACAAGCACAATCTCTGGCACATATTCATACACTTGTGCCATCACACTTTCCTACATTACCAGGACAGTGACACACATGCATATTTATACATCCACACATAGAGGACTTGGATATGTGCAAGTACATTGAGATGTACAGTGAGGACACTTATCTTTCCTGTTTTGAATTCTGCAGTTTGATACTGTTGCATTATTCTGTAAAGGACATGTGACCAACTGCAGATGGACTCAAATGGGCTTCCGTCCATGACTGGAATTCAACAGTCAACTAATGTAGACATTCAGCTCTGCCTGGGGTTTTGTAAAGGTTTATATGATTTCCTGGGAAATGTGGTTCTTTAATCACCGAGTTTGTTTTAAGGACTCAATCAAAAATTGTAACAATTTTAGAGACTCATCTTGTCTCTGGACTATACTCAAGATCTCTTGAAAAACAAACCAAGTGAGTAGCAGTGTAAAGTAAAACAACATTTTTCTTCTTCAGTACTGTAGAAGAAAATCTACTGCACTACTGTAAAAGTAGTGAGCTTGCTCGTAGAACAGTCTGAGTTTCATTCTAGTTTCCTCCCCATGTCACTGGTCAGTGTGTCTTTGAGCCAGGCACTTAATTCCAAATTGCTAGCAATCTATGTATAAGTGTGTACATGTTTGAAAGAACAACTGAGTGAATGTTGTTGTAATCTAAAAATGCTTTGAATTGTCAGTAAATCTGGAGAAGCATTGAGAAATTTCACATCAGTTAATTAATCTGTCTCTGGAACTGTTTTTTATTCCTTTTAAAGCTAACTTACAAGTTTGCTAAGTATATCAAATCTAAGAATGTTGTTTAAACTGTACAAATAATTTTACCACAATTGGCTCATAGTTTGCACATTAGAGTAGTTGGGGTCTCAATGAGAGAACATTTTTTTCTTAAAGAAGAGAAGTCTGTGACATGTGGACATTTGTATGACATGTCACAGAAAGATTGTGTAGAAAGTTTGATAAAATAAAAACCTAAATAGCTGCATGCCTTGATCTAGAAGTCGGTTATTTTTATGGAAGTATAATGATATTCTAACCTTTGCTCCTTTTTCACAGTTTATAATGTTAGGGCTGCCTTGGATCAAATGGATTAGATGTTCAAAATGGCTTTCATGGAATTTTTTTAAGCCTGTTTTGTTAGATGGAATAATGCAGTGACCAAGGCTGCAAGGTGCCTTACTAGCACCAAATAGGTTGTGCTACTCCTGGAAAGGTAAGACTAGTTTTCTAATTTGGGAGATCCCTAGTTTTTCTACTTCTGGATTGATGCCTTTGACTTTGCCCAACATAATGTGACCTTTCAGGTGGAAGATCTGTTTGCTGACACTTAAGCAGGTTTTGAAGTAGGGGATGTCACTAGAATATTTTTATATATGTGCACAAATTGTAAATAGTCTTTGTAAGAACTGTAGATATGTCTTGTGCTGAATTTGTACAACTCTGTCATTAGCGTAAGGTCTACTTTGCTTTGCAAATGTATGATGATAATGACTTGTGAAGATACTTTGTAGAACAGACACTGGCTCTGATGGCTGAAAAGCCAACCACCCACACATATTGAAATTTGTAAGCCAACGTCAAGCAAAAGCTTAAGGTAAATTGGTCTGTAAGGAAGTTATCTATTTATAGCAACAGAAACCATGAAGAATTTTTAATGCATTTATTTCCATGAGGAGATATTGGAAAGGCCAGCAGGTAATGAAAGGTTGACTTTACCTACATGTGCAACACCAACAAATTCCAAGTAGAGATCAAAGATTATTGGTTTATTCAGTCTTAACTATCAACTGACAGTTCAAAATGATCAAATTTTACCTGCTCAGAATCCATGAAACTTCAGGCTCATGTGAATGAAGACTGGATTGTTTACTTTAGAGACTTTAAAGATTCTAAACCTGAAATAGTCTCACAAAGCCATTCTACATTATGCATGACATGCCTACATTTTTTTCTTTGTTTTTCTTGACTGTTATTCTTAACTACAGGTGAGCACAGAAAAAATGACCTTCAAACATGCATGATTGTAAAAGGGAATATGCCTCTTTACCGTCACGAAAAAATCCTCCTTCTGGTTCTTCCTTATTGAAATTGGGATGTTGCATGTCAGTCATGCAGTGGATCTGCTTTAGGCTAATACAGGGCATAACTATTCTGTTGTGTTTTGCCACAGACTGTAGAAAGGACATTTAAGATTTTAGGAACAAACTGATGATCTGTACAGAACAAGATGTAAAATAGGATTTAGCTGGAATAATACTGAAATTTCTATCTAACTTCCACTCCATGGCATAAACAAAAGAGGGCTAAGCATTTTTCTGTTTGTTTACACAATGTTGGTTGTGAATTGTCTGTTTTTTGTGTACTTACAATCTACTATTATATATGATGCCTTGTTTATGTAGCCTTTTACATGAGTCCATTTATTTATTGTGCAATGTTTATTTTTCATGTTTGAAAATGACAGTGTTTTTGCGTCAAAGAGTGAGACCCAATATTTCAACATATGTTTATGAAAATGCAGACAGAACCTGGCTTGCACCTTGTACAAGCAGATGGTATTCTGTCCACACTATGCCAGCATGATTCTGCACTTGTTTGGACAATAAGAACACTTTCACCAGAGTATCTTGTGCCTGCACTTTTCTATATGTTTTATGGCAGTAGATTAATCACTGCCACATGTTGATGTGTTTGCTTGCTTTCTTGGAGAAAATAACTGTAGCAGAAAGCTAAGGTGTTTCATAAACCTAGAAACAAATGTTTACTGACCTTGTTAGACTGAAATTGATGTAAATCGCTTTGCAAAACCGATAGACAGTTTAGGAAAGTCCAGTCTGGCAATGACTGAAACGCCAGGGCGAGTAAGGACTGCCCTGCCCCATTGTTACATGGTTCAAGAAACATTGAAGTCTGTCAGTGACGAAATGGGATTACTTTGACAAAGAAATGTAGACCTTCAGACCGCCTTGTTTCACTGCTTATCAAAGTCAGTTACTGCATCAAATGTCAAGCTACAGGACTAATGTGTGTTTCAGCTAACTGCTAATATCATTATTATATTAAGTCCTGTTAGCCAATAACCAAAAACTGAGCCACAGTCATTCCTTATTAGAGTCACAATAGCTGTCTTACATTATGAAACAAAAACACAATCAAGAGCACCACAACATTTCAGGTATTTGATCATCAACCAAATTAGGAGTCATAATTTTGGCAAACAAAAAGATATACTTTGACATTTCATACCAAAATATTTTCAGAAATTTCTCCTCCTGTTCCCTCCCAAAATAACAATAGATAACTGAAAAATGCCATTGACAAGACTTTGACTGTTTCTGTAAATACATAAAAACTGTGATTATTGCTGAAATCATTAGGAAACAGTCATTAGGCTGAGCCAAACTGATGGATTATGATATGATAGAAGACATATGTTGACTGCTAATGCCTTTGGGCCACTGAAGCTGCATTTACCTGCTGCTGATGATTTATAGGGGTCATTGAACAAATAATCTGAAAAGCAGAACAGAAAGAGACTGCAGTGCCCGTTGTCCGTCAAGCTAAAAGCAAAGCTATAGCATGTGTTAGTCTGTCTTCACATTATCACCTCTCACTCATGACTGTGACCTCCCTGCAGACTGATAAAAACTAGCTGTAACCCAATCACACTGTTTATGCTAGATGCACGTTTTGGTGAAAAATAAAGTCTTACCTGCTTACTCAGTGGTAGAAGCTTTCTGTCAGTGAGCTGTGCCACTGCTTTCTGTCACTTGTCACTAATTCTTTTTGTAGGATATAAAGTGTCTTACCACTGAGTACATTTGAGAGCAAACTGCCTTTAAAAACACCATGTCACTCTCTTGGAACTTCAAACTTTTACTGAAAATACTGTCACATGAAATAACTAACAATGTAGCAGCACTACTGTGGTAATACAGTGAGTTGAGAAAAGTTAAAAAAAAAAAAAAAAAGAAGAAAGAAAAACACAATTCCCCTAAATTAACGCCACAAAAGACAACAAACAGCAGGGGGGTTGCCAAATGGATGCTACTATACAAATTGAGAAAAGCACCACTCTCATATACGTTTATAAAAAGCAGAAGCAGATTCTCACCCTGAACACTGGACGATTTATGTCCCCTCTGACCAACACAAATACACAAAAACAAAACATACTGAGGCCACAACCTCAGAAATCGGTTTTTATTTTATATTAAACACACACACACCGTCACAGAGCCATGTAATCTCCCTCAACGGTTGCAAAGACCAAATATCACTGCTCAAGGCCATAAATCAATCTAAATATAACCTCATCACAACAACAAAAGGAAAATCGGTCAGTAAAGTTTACAGTACAAAGCTGATACTTACTATTTGTATAGTAACATTACAGATTTCTCCTAGGTCATCTTATGAAGTTATGAAGTTATTTTTACTGTTCTTTTTACAGCTTCAGATAGGGACCAATGGCTGTTCCGCAGAAATGATGGCACATATATATATGTGCCATCAAAGTCATGTTTTACTTAAGTTAAGTAAAACATAACCTAAATAATGTTTAGGTTATGTTTTAACCTAAATAACCTAAATAAACACACCCCCTTTTTTTCAATTAGCCTTCATTTCTGTCTTCTTACAAAATGTTACCTGCTGGACACTTTGAAACTCGCGTTAGACAAACAAGGGGAATAATGGTGACTTCAGGTTGGATACTGAGATTTAACTCCACCTGGTTACATTCTCCCCAGCCTGAAGTCAATGTCTCGGTGACTTCTTAAACATCAGCTTTAAGCTTTGATATGTAAAGGACCATACCCACTAAAACCTGAGATAATACATCTGGTGTAAGGTGCACAGTATTTCACGAGGATCTGGGCAAGTTAAAAAGATTTTTGTTTTTACCAGCAGTTTTTTTAGCACTTCTACACAGTGTATTCATAGGCGTGTCTGTATCCGACCGTCCTACACTCCCCAGAGCATGTTTGGGCCTCACTACTGGTTCCTCTTCATGGAAATTTGTATTGTTCCAAACTTGTTCTGGTTGTGGGGACAATGGCATGTTACTTTACACAGCATTCTGTTTTTTATGTTTGTTTGTTTTTTTTGTCACAACCAGCTGCTAGTCATTTTCCCTGCAAAATGTCATGTGACTAGTTAGTATTTCTAAGTCTAAGGTGTGCATAGGGAGCAGGTGTGTTTTTTAGTACAGCTCTCACAATCTCTCATACTGGACACTGAAAGTTCCAATATGGCACCTCATGTCAAAGAACTCTCTGAGGATCTTAAAACCCTATAAGAAATTATAAGTCAATTAAGTTCAAGCTACTGCTGTCTGGATGTCCTACCCTCACATTTCTTTAAGAAAGTCCTGCCTGTTATTGCTACTGATCTGTTCCAAATAGTAAACTCATCACCCACATCAGGCGTTTTCCCCCAGGCTTTGAAGACAGCAGTTATCAAACCACTGATAAAAAAGAACAATCTGGACAAATCACTACTGCAGAATTACAGGCCGATCTCCAACCTTCCATTCATCAGCAGTTATTGAAAAAACTGTGTGTAAACAATTAAATAGTTTCCTCATGATGACCAACTGCTTTGACTCTTTCCAATCTGGTTTTCGTGCTCACCACAGCACGGAGACTGCCCTCGTAAAAGTGTTCAATGACATCCATATAAACAGGGATTGTGGGAGAACCACGGTGTTGGTTCTGTTGGACCTCAGTGCAGCTTTTGACACTGTCGACCAAGACATATTACTGAATCGACTGGAGAGTTGGGTTGGACTCTCCGGTTTGATGCTCGACTGGTTTGAATCTTACATAAAGAACAGGGATTTCTTTGTTTGAATTGGAAACTTCTCATCAAAGAGGTCAAAGGTCACAGTTACAAAGTTGGCCTTCTATCACCTGAAGAACATCTCCAGGATTAGAGGACTAATGTCTCAGCCAGATCTAGAGAAACTCATTCATGCATTTATCTTTAGTCGCATAGATCATTGCAACAGCGTCTTCACATGTCTTTCCAACAAATCAATTAAACAGCTGCAGCCGATTCAGAACACTGCTGCTCGAGCTCTCACTAGAACCAGGAAGATAGAGCACGTAAGACCAGTTTATAGTCCCTCCACTGGCTCCCTGTAGCTCAAAGAATAGATTTTAAAATACTGTTGTTAGTTTACAAATCACTGAACGGTTTAGCACGACAATACATTAAAGATCTGCTGTTGTTGTATCAACCTGCCAGACCTCTCAGGTCTTCTGGTTCTGGTCTGTTCTGCATCCCCAGAACCAGAACCAAAAGAGGAGAAGCAGCTTTCAGCATCTATGGACCAAAAATTTGGAACAAACTTCCAGAAAACTGTAAAACAGCAGAAACCCTGACTTCCTTTAAATCTCAACTAAAAACACACCTGTTTAGAATTGGATTTGAAATGTAATATGTAACAATGTACTTTTTTTTTTATTCTATGTTGCATGACTTTGTGTTTTGTGTTTATGATGTAAAGCTCTTAGAAATGCCTTGTTGCTAAAATGTGCTATACAAATAAAATTTGATTGATTGATTGAAAATCAACCTGTTGCCTTGGCTACGTGACGATGGCCAAGGCAACAGGAGGATTGCTAAGCTAACACCCTGAAACTGATTTGCAGCACAGTGGTCAAGATCATCCAGCATTTTTAGCTGGATCCACTCAGAACAGATCTTGTGTTGGCCATCCAAAGAAGCTCAGTGCACATGCTCAGTGTCACATCCACTAAATATTGTGTTACCGTAGTAATATAATGAGTTGAGAAAAAGTAAAAAACAAAAGAAAAGTAAAACATAACTTAAATAAATACACCCCCTATTTTTGAATTAGCCTTCATTTCTGTCTTCTGTGGGTGCATGAAGATGAAAGAGGAAGCTAGGATCAGAAATTAGAAAACCTAAAGACTTTCCTGTTTCAGAAGAGGCTCTGGCTCCACTAGATCACCAAGCAGTTCTGAGGATGAAGCTCCACATCGTCTTTATGGTTGAAGGCTTTTTTGGGGAGTTTTTTGGGTTTTCTTTTTGCTAGTTTTAACAGCAGAAACTGATGTTACCAACACAAAGTGCTTAATAAACATTATTTGATTAAAAAATGATCTCACAGAATTTATTCCCCTTGTAATCTGCAATTTCTCTTTCATACATTTCATTCATTGTTGGCTTTCAGGGCCCTGTGATGGACTGATGACCTGTCCAGGGTGAACCCCGCCTCTCATCCGATGACTGCTGGAGATGGGCACCAGCAGCTTTTTAGGTAGTTTGTCTCCCTTAAGTCCACACTTAAAACACACTTCATAGTTAATACTAGCATCAGCTGATTTTATTATATTGCTGACAATTTTTTTCTACTTCTAACAAAAACAGGCAACGAAGTCACCCAGAAATGTTTTTTCACTCCAGGCATCCAGTCCCAATCATCATCAGTTCTGATGACGCCACAGACATAGTAAGTCCACAACATCTTAAAATCGTAAGTCATACTTTTTCTTTGCTGTTTTTCTTTACTCTTCAAAATACAAGTGCTTTCTCTGTTTAATTGCTCTGTTGTCCTTTTTTGTAGGTTTCTGTAAAGTGGAGTGAATGAGAATGTTCTGTCGTTGATCCTCACTCAACAAAGGAAAACACCTCTCTGATATACTGCACATTGTTCTTCATTCACAGACATGATGTCTGTGGAGAAGCGTATCAGATTATCACACACACACAGAATAATGCAACCTTCAGTTTACTGGTATAGGTTTCAGGCAGTTTGTTATTAGGCACAGTTTCTGTCTCTAATAATAATCGGCCAGTCTTCGAGTCTGGTCTGTCCCCCGTGAAGTAGAAAACTATTTGCTTATTGCCTTCTGGCTCACTAAGGCAAACTGTGAAGGCCAAAAGAGAAACAACAACTCTGTGAGCCTGAAAATAAATTGATTAAACATTGTGATTAACACTGAATAAACTTCTAATAAAAGTAAACACACTGTGACTATTTTATTTTTCACACTGACATGATACTGTCCTAAACATGGCATTACACCTAATAGGAACCTACTAACAGATGTTATGAAGTTTTACTCGGTAAATAATGACACTTTTCATGAGAAGTTTCTTTAAAAGTTGGATGACAGGCGTTATGTTAGTGTTATGCACACTCCATCAAATAAAGTCTTACCAAAATGGTAATATATTAAAAGCACAATTATTAGTTATTAATTATTATTAATTATTAATTAGTTTCACCTGTAAAGTGTGTTTTAATTGATCCTTCTGTGTTCTGGTACCCTGACAGTGTGTATGAAGCAAAGTGGGAAAGAAGAATAGAAGAAAGAAGAATAATATATATATATATATATATATATATATATATATATATATATATATATATATATATATATATATATATATATATATATATATATATACAGAGAGAGAGAGAGAGAGAGAGAGAGAGATAGAAGAGAGAGAGAACGTTAGACCAATATGAACCACACTCCATACCAGTAAGTGGCGGTAATGCTACTAGAAGTTTGTTGCCAACCGCCAATAAACTCAATAAGAATAAGAATAACAATACGTCCTCCATCCTGTTGAGTGCAGCATCACACTGACAGACTTCAGCCGAGGAAGTGATCTGCAGAAGTGACTATTACTCAGCGTCGTAGAAGCAAACAGCTCACTGATTAAAGTTTTGTGAACAGTACGAAGAAGCTGTGGACAGACCACAGTTTATATTTGTCCTGTGACGTGTCGGTTGTGAGTACAAGGAGAAGAAGATGGGCCGTAAAGTGACCTTGTCAACATGCTCTTTAAATCAGTGGGTTCTAGACTTTGAAGGCAACACGGAGAGAATATTGAAGAGTAAGTGGATTTATTTCATTTACTAGATATACAATTTACAACCTTACTAGATATAAGCCTGTATTTCAGCCCAGGTTCTGTCACTGGTGCTATGAGCAAGTTGTGACGTACAGGTGCAACAGCACCCTCTAGTGCACAGGTTTCAAACTCCAGTGTTCAAGAGCCGGTGTCCTGCAGTTGTTAAATGTGCCACAGGTAAAAAAAAAAAAAAATGGAATGAGATGGCTTAATTATCTCTTCATTGTGTAGGTCAGTTCTCCAGAGTCTTGCTAATGGCCTTATTCTATTCAGGTGGGGCAGCAGAGGAACATCTAAAAGTTGCAAATCACTGGCCCTTGAGGACTGGAGTTTGACACCCCTGCTCTAGTGGGCCTGACATTAGAAATAACAGATGAACGGAGGGAAAGACGGTTCCTTTTATAACCAAAAACATTTGGCGTGAAAGACCCAATCTGTATCATCTACGAAAAGGCAAAAATGCAAAATAACAAGCAAAAGAACCCTCAGAAAAAGCAATTGTCATACAATATTAACATTGTTTGTTCTTTTCTGAATTTAGTTTTTATAATTGTGTTTGTGTCCCTTTGTTGAGACGCAAAAAAATCACAAGCTGTTACTTTAAATAGATGTATGTATTGTGAACGTGTGAGTATTGTCCCGCCCTGATCAAGTTAGAACATTTCTGCAGTATAATGTATTATAAAACAATATCCCTTGAACTTAATCAGATTCTGTCAAATAACCAGATTTTTAATTGATCTTATTGGCATTTTTAGGTCACAAACAGGAAAAGTGGAACCAAAAACATCTTTCTCAATTTTTTTATTTTCACATAAAAATCTGAAAGTTTTGGATGTATTTGTTTTGATGCAGAAATATTACAGTATAGGCACCCAGGTATTTTTCTACATCTGAAGGCACTAATGCATCCTGCTCTGTGTGTGTTTCTGCAGGTATTGAGATAGCAAAGGCAAATGGAGCCAAATATCGATTGGGTCCAGAGCTGGAGATATGGTAGGAAGAAAAATAAACCAACATCAAGTAATGCATTAGTGCAGTATGTTCTACATTGAATGAGAAGTCACTTAATCCACATGCTTTTATAATGCAATCAGTGCTTCACATGGCCAACATGTCATATATCGAATCAAACCATTTTTATTTGATAATAAAAAGCTAGAGTGCTGAAACAATAGATTTTTAACCATGGTGCAGGAGTTTCCCAGTCTTTGAAACAAGTGTGTCTACTCAATGTCTCGCAGCCACAATATCAGCAGTGATCTTTTGTGGAGCAAATGTTCTCTACTCTGATGGAGTGATATAGTTTATCACAAAACAGAGAACAAGGTGCCAAACAAACTACCTGAATTTATACTGACCAATCAGAGGGCTTAGTTTCAGTTTTCATTTGGTTGTTCTTCACTTTGATAAAATCCCTTTTCTCTCTGTCTGGTGTGTATTTGACAGTGGGTATGGCTGTGCAGACCACTTCTATGAGTCAGACACGCTGCTTCACAGCTTCCAGGTCCTGAAGACCCTTCTGGAATCCCCGGTTACCCAGGACATCATCTGTGATGTGGGAATGTAAGTGTTAGCTTGAAATAGAGTAGATGTAAAATCACTTCACTGTCGGACTCCTCCCCAGAAACGATGGAGTCGTTACTTCCTGAATAATGCGTCTCAGTAAATGAGGTTGAAGTCCGACAGCAGAACCAGCTTTGTCTTCTTTCTCACTCCATCTAGCTTCTTCATTCAAAACTGCAGATACATCACTCACAACTTCCTCCGCTTCTGTGTATTCAGTCTTGATTGTTTGCAGTTTAACTTGCCCTCATTATTCCACAAGATGGTGCCGGCATTTGACCTAGTTGCTATAAACAAAAGCAGCAACAATCTGCACTGAAGTGGGATTTATAGTAGTCTACAAGAAATGTTTATTACCAAAAGTTTTTGTGTATACAGAATGAAAGTGCAGTTGTTCATCTACAGACTTATCTGTAAAATTCAGTTCTTCTTTCTTTGTCCAGCAAATTTTTAAACAAAATGAAAATGAAATCAAACACCATGTTCCAGTATTCCACTGGGAAGATGGAAGGCATTTCTGAAGGAAAACGTAGTGGCGACCAGAGGTTGTGTTAATATTTTCTGTATTTGACTGTTTGTTTTTTAAAACAATGGGAAAATTTGAAGCCCATCTGTCATTTAACAGGTTCTAATTCACACCTTTGACTGGTTCAAACGGACAGACATTACAGACTTTATGTACAGAGGCAACTAAAATCAATCACTTAAAAAAATTCTTTCTGAATATCAAACTTTGGTTGAAACGGCATGTCTAATTCAAGTCTCCATTATAGACCAGAGAAAACTAATGTTAAGAGAATGCAATGTTAAGCTAACCCATTTATAGTCTAAGCAGAGCAGCCAGCATTTTATCTTGAGGAAATAAATAAAGATGCAGAAAAAATTAATTAGACCGTAACAAGCGCAGTTCGCTGCAGAACTAATGTGGAACCTCTGCTTGAGACTGTAGAACTCTTGAGACTGGGGCAGAGGTTCGCCTCCCAGCAGGATAGTGACAGCCTGAATGAGCTTCATATATTTTGCAAAGAGGAACGGTCAGATTTTTCAGCTCTAAATGTGCTAAAGCTGGAAGAGACATACCTTACATTTTATGATAATTGCAAAAGGTTTTGCATCTGTAGGCCCCAAGTATCAACTTAAGGCCTACAGGCCTAATTCTGTTTCTCAATTATTCACTTCTTTTGTTTAATCACAAAAAACATAGAAGATATGAAGTGAAAAAAATATTTTAACTTTCAGGATTATGAATATATTTTCAAGGCCTCATGTGTTACTTTCTCCTGTTTTTTCTCTCAGGCCTATCATGCATCATAATGTGCGCTACAACTGCCGTGTCCTCTTTCTGAACGGGTATGTCAGAGGTTTAGTCCAAACACAACTTCAGTCTAGAATGTTTGTCACCTGTATGAGCTAGATTCATTTTTTTCAGTGTATAGAAAAACCTATAAATCTGCATTCTTTTTGCTTCCTGTAGAAAAATCCTGCTAATCAGACCCAAGATGCTGATGGCCAATTCTGGCATCTACAGAGAAATGCGTTGGTTCTCACCTTGGAGTCGGTCAAGGTTAGTCTCTACTAATTCAACTTATTCGACACAATTTGGGGTTTTTTTGTGTTGATTCACAACAAATGGTCTCTCAATTCACTTCATGAAACAAAGACAGATTGATAGTCAGTTGGTCACAGTTAAGTTTAATTCAGTTGGTTCAATTTTCTAAGGAAAGCCAACAGTTTTCTGCTCTAATAATAAAAGTCTGAGAATTACAAGTCAATGTACTTCACACAATGTATGATTATGTCAGTTACAGTATATATGCTGTAATTAAATACAATAATCTTTTAATTTAATTCTTCGAACATAATTTCTTTTAATAATCATCTGCGTTTAATTTTATTATCAACCTTCAATTCACCATTTTATTCATCATGCTTTCATGTCTTGATCTACTTTTTATTACATCAAAGTCTTTGTATCATCAGTAAATCAAAATACAGGATTACTTCTTTTATAATTATCAATAAATCAAAATACAAGATTACTTATGTCTCTCAGGCTTTTATGATCTGTTTTCTAAGTTAACGTGGCTGCAAGGCAACAGATCTCACCACTTTATGCCAGTTTTCACAACAAAGCTCAGGGATGCTATAGTGACCAATGTTGAGTGTCAGGAACTAACTCAGTCTGTTGTTCTACTCGCACACCCGATATCATAAATCTAATTCTTGTGTGTTAAGACAGGTGGAAGAGTATTTCCTGCCCAGAATGATCCAGGAAGTAACTGGTCAGGTACTGACTTATGACTGGTGATGTAATCTACTTTATGGTTTCATCCTTTCATTTCTAGAATGAAATAATATTTGAATAATATTGTTTTAATTTACCAGCTGGCTGGTGAGTCCTCAGAACAGTTGTCATAACAGTGTCTGTTTGTCTTTGGTTCCTCAGGACACTGTCCCATTTGGGGATTGTGTGCTTTCCACTAAGGACACCTGTATTGGCACGGAAATCTGTGCAGAGCTCTGGAATCCCAACAGGTAGAACAGCTCAGACAGAGACATAATCACACAGGTCACTTCCTTCAATTTGATCAAATGGAGACATTTTGATTGGAAATTCAAATATACATTAAAAGAAAAGAGGCTTTTGCTATTAACCTGACTTTCACTTTAGTGAAATATATAAATCCATTTTTTGTAATTCTGAAGTGACCAAGTGAGCAACATTCAAGATGTTTTGTTATTTTTTTTCACTTCTCTTGATTCTGTTAGCGTGTTAGAACAGGCAGATTTTGTGACTACATCCAGCTCTGATGTACAGTTGTTGTTTCCTCAGCCCTCATATTCAGATGGGGCTGGATGGTGTTGAAATCTTTACCAACTCTTCTGCCAGCCACCATGAGCTCCGTAAAGCAGACCAAAGAGTCAACCTTATCAAGTCAGCCACCACCAAGGTAGTCACTCCATAACAGACATGGAACAACAACTTGCTTGTTCACATAGAAAAGATTTAATCTCACTGACCTAAAAACATAGACATCAGAATTATGTTCTAAGAAACTTTGTGTGTACTGCTTGACCAGTGTTGTAGCACAACAGTGGAGAAGAGCGACATGCTTGTTGTCTGTACAGTGGTGAGGTTGTAAGCTGTTGGTGTTGTTTCAGAGTGGAGGGATCTACCTGTATGCCAATCAGAGGGGCTGTGATGGAGACCGGTTGTACTATGACGGCTGTGCCATGGTGGCCATCAATGGAGGGATTGTAGCTCGTGGAGCACAGTTTTCCCTTGATGATGTGGTAGGCATGGTAACACGGTTCAAGAGGAACCTGCACATATATGATATTTTTGGGTGTGTGTGTGTGCATGTGGATGTGTGTGTGTGTGCATTTATGCCACATGTATGTGTGGCATGTTGTGTGGTTATTTTAGTGGAGAGTCCCAGTGTTTCCAGATTGACCTGTTGATGCTGCTGAGCTTTTAAAGTGTGCCATTATAACCTGGGAAATTTTTGCTTTTACTACAGGAAGTCATTACAGCCACTCTAGATCTGGAGGACGTCCGCAGTTACAGAGGAGAACTCTGCCAGCCACTCATGGTTAGAAAACATGTGCTCTGAGTTTTTGGAAGCTGGAACATGTATCTTGTGGTGGCTTTGTTTACTTACCCTCAGTTTCTAACAGATTGTGTCAATTCTGCCTAGGGCCTCAAAAAACAACATTAGGACATTAGTATCAAGCTGATCAAATATTAATGACTTGATGTTCTTCATTTTAGTAGGAACAAGTGTAGAAAAATGTACAGTGTGTGCTCATTGTCAGTGTTTGGATGTTCTCCAGAGCTGTACATAAATCACTGACTGTTCAGGCTTCCTGACCTGTTCAGCTTATTTCCCACTAACACTAAATAAGGCTTTCACAAAATCACTGCCGCTGAGCTTCTGAGCCACCAAAGGGCTCTCATCCTGGTTTAACAAAACTAGAATAAATGATTTTCTGGATATCCTGGCTTAATTAAGCCTTAATTTGGTTTCACAAAAGCAGTAACATAAGTAACATAAATTACCATGGTGATTTATCCTGTGCAATTAGCCTTCTCCTAGGTTAACAGTCCATCTCTTCAGTCAACAGTCACGCCACTCAGAAACCAATAAGTTTTGTCTGGTTCTCTTGTCTTATTTGTCTTTCTGTTTGTGGGGTTTTTTTTTTTAAATCATTTTAACATATATTAAAATGGGTTACATTTACAACATAAATTAGTTTTAGTTTTGGCATATAATTAAACAAATGCACAGCCTGAGATAAGATAATACTTTTCTGATCTCCTAAGGGATACAGGGGATTGTGTTTGTCCCAAAGTAGCTAGTGCCTATCTCCAGCATCCTTCTTGCTGCAAGGTATCAGTGCTACCAACTGTACCACTGTGCAGGCCATACAATAAACATACAATTAATAATAATTTACAGTGATAGTCTTAAGGACTCATCGCTCAGCATATTGCTAAATATATACTTAACATTTAAATACTATTATAATACTGTAATACACAGTAATACACAGGTATTATAAAGTCTGATCTTGTAATCCCACATTTGTGAAATAACTCTCAGGCATTTGTCTGAACTATCGTGACTAATACAAGCAAAGTAACAAACATAAAGGTTGAAATCATTCTTGGCCCTGGTAGATTTTGCTTAAATGTCATCTTTTAACTTTACCAGCCTGTTTCTGCTCACTAAAAGTAATATTGATGTTTACTAGTGGCTCAGCCAGAGTCCTGTCTTGGTTTTGTGGAGGATTTCTTTAAGATCCCTGTGATTTATGCCATCTTCAGCCAGTTACAATTTTAATGACAACATTCATGCTTTTTGTGTTGTCATCAGTCCCAGAGTTACAGTTGAATGATGCTTGTAATTGGTTAACACCTGCTTGGCTTGGTGAATGACCCTGCTCTTTGTCATGTTCTCTGCTGTAGGAAGGACAACACAAACCTTGCCATAGGATCAAAGTAGATTTTTCTTTATCAAGCTCTAAGGATGTCTACCTCCCCATACATCAGCCAATACAGTGGATGTTTCATACACCAGAGGAAGAGATCAGGTATAAAGTGCCTTTTACTTGATTTATAAAAGAGTGAACTCTTCACAGTCTGGATCTCTGGGTTGTTCAGTCTAGGACCAGCCTGTTGGCTGTGGGACTACCTGAGGAGAAGTGGTCAGGTGAGGACTGGAACATTCCTGATGGGATTAGTCTAAGTGAAACCTAACGCTGCTGACTTCTGTTGTAGGGTGGTTTCCTTCTGCCTCTGAGCGGCGGCGTCGACAGCTCCTCCACTGCCTGTATCGTCCACTCAATGTGTGTGCTGCTGTGCCAGGCTGTGGAAGACAGCAGTGAGTAATAGAAGAGTCTCCTGTTTTACCTTAACTAACACAACTTTATAAATGTCGTCCTGCTAAAAGATGACATTCAGTTAAATGTAGAACTATGAGTATAGTGAGGTTATGTGGTGATAATGGCTCAGGAGATCGCCTCTCCTTGGGCACTTCACCCACTTTGTGTGTTGGTGGTGGTCAGAGGGCCCAACAGGGGAAAATCTCACCTTTGTCAGACTGCTCCAGGACAGCCGTGGCTATGTAGCTCACAGTCATTAGCATGTGAATGTGTGTGTGAATAACTAGGGCTATGAAGTCTCAGTAAAAGCAACAGTTTGTTTGTTTTACTTAATACGTATGTGTTGACAGAAACCCTATTTTTGTTCTTTTCCTTCTTCTGTGAAAAAAATTGCAAATAATACTCTGTTCATGAAAATCTGCATAGTTCAGCATACTTCATTGCACCTCATAGATGCATGTCTGTTGTTAATTTAGCCAAATAGCAGTGAGAACCAGGAATGAGCCGTTCTCCTCCAACAAACTTTCAAAGAATAATTCTCTTTTGACTTTGGACTGACAAGTCCTAAAAGTCTGAAACACTTCCCTGACCTCCATGAGCAGAGGAGTTTTGTGTGTAACAAGAACATGATCCTTCATGTACTTGAGTGTTAAGTCATTCATCCACCGTCTATTCCTGCTTGTCCTTTCTTAGTACCTATCGTCTGTGGTCATTGGGTGACGGGTGAGGTACACCATGACCCAATGTTCGCCTTGCCAGACCACCACAGAAAGACACATAGGACAAACAACCAAAGCACAATTTGGAGAGAACAGTTAGAAGAATGCTTAACTTGAACATGTTGCCGCTGTTATCCTGAACATATCTACAGAGGCAACATTAAGTTTGGGACATTCATGAGCCGCTTGCATTTTGAAAATATTATATGAAGCTGTGTGGCTGTCACTGACCCAGTCCTGATGGAGTGAGCTTTTCACAACTTTACATCTCACTACATTCTGCATTTTAGAAACCATGAATGCAGTGAAAATTTGTTTGGTTGTTTACACACCGACTGATTTTCAGTCTCAGGTTCATCTTAGCTCCCTTAAAGACCATTTCTCAATGTAATGTGAAATGGTCTCATTACATTGAGACAATTTGGCCCTCTGTTTCTACAGAGGGACAAACAGAACAGGAGCTATCTGTTAAACATGTTTATTTAAAATGATGACTTTTCAGACAGCCAGGTGCTGAAGGATATTCACAGAGTGGTTGGAGATGACTCCTACACACCACAGAACCCAAAGGAGTTGTGTGCTCGCCTCTTTACCACCTGTTACATGGCCAGTGAAAACTCCTCCCAGGATACATGCAGAAGAGCCAAGGACCTGGCTGGGGAGATTGGAAGGTAGACTTTCATAAAAATGGTGAATTTTGTCTTTTATATTTTGAACACCAGCTTGGAATAACACACAAACTCTTATATCGGAGAGCAATGTCTGAGAGATTGTCTGTACAGTTCCTCTTAATTTTCTGAGGAAGGAAAGTTGTTCTTCATAAATATGTCTGTTTTTCTTTTTTATGTCTCTCTCGTAGCACGCATGTGAATATTAACATAGATGTGGCTGTCAAAGGCATTCTGGGTATCTTTTCAGTGGTAACTGGACAGTGGCCACAGTTTCGTGCAAACGGTGGAAGCAACAGAGAGAACCTGGCTCTGCAGAATGTGCAGGTGAGACCTCTCCTCATGCGTTGTCTCATTATGAGTCATCACAGAACTGAATGTTTTAGTCCTTCTTCTTGAATTGGGGTTTGTTCTTTGCTGTGACAGTTTAACCACGGTGTTTGCTCTGATGCTGGTAGATCTGACCATTGAGTGGTTTCATAATGATTTTGTTTCCTGTTGACGTGTGAAGAAGGCAAAATGTCGTTCAACACGTTCAAACTATGCTGCAGAATGTAAATGTTGTTAGGATGATCTGTACACAGTTTCTTGGTAACAGAATTAGCCTCACATTTTCAACTACAGCATCAACCAACACTTTATTGCATTATAATAGGCATGGCCAGTGACTGCTGTCTTAGTAAGGTTCAAACTACTTTGGATCAACTAACACTATTAAAGTTCAAATACAACTACTGACATAAAAAGTTTGCCGTATAATTAATCTGCGTATCAAACACCTCGAAGCACAAGGCAAACATGTCATATTCTTAAATACAGAATCCAATTCAGTCCAATCCAAAACAATCAACCACCATATGATTATATGGTCAGCTTCAGGGTAGCTTTTATATCCGCAGATATAAAAACTTGCCTGGCAACTAAAAGTGACAGGCTGCAGTCTTCAAACTCTAAGAAGTGGGAAATGAGGATCTCTGTTGTAGTCAACCCTCAGTCAAGGAAACCAACAGGACTTTCAGCCACAACTGGTAGAAAAATAGGATGCAAAAAAAAAACATAAGTAACTCATAAATGTTTCAAGACCTGCAGTAAGGAGGCACTAATAGAGAAATGGACTGCATGATGGAGATGGCAGTTGAAAGCATTGGGATTCTATAGAAGAGAATAGTCTGGTTAGATGAGGGCAGAACTGAAAATTTTTTATGTAATCTGGAGGAGATGGTCTTAAACACTGGAAACAATGAGGAAAAACATTTTTTTCCCCATGTTTGAATTACAATCTATTATTTAAGATTATATGTAGAGTACAGAAATTACTCCAAATCTTTGCTTGTCTAAGGATTTATAAAAGGACTCAAACTCTTAAAACAACATGTGACTAATCAAAAACACAGTTGGTTGATGACTCCTATTTGTGCCTGAAAAGGTCAGGTATGAGGACACCAAAACTGTAAACATGCAAAATGGGGAAATGATTGACAGGGTTTATAAAAAACATGTGCCACTGTGTAGGCATTTTGTTAGTGAGATTCCTCTTGAGGTTTTGACCAGAAGTGTGTGTGCCGTTACCAGGCCCGGGTCAGGATGGTTTTGGCCTATCTTTTTGCCCAGCTGAGCTTGTGGGCCCGCGGTAGGCCTGGAGGGCTGCTGGTTTTGGGCTCAGCCAACGTCGATGAGAGGTACAATTACAAATGACTGAAGTGGTTGATACTTCATAAACTTTGGTTTACTGCACATAATTTCTATTGTGCCCTGCAAATGATCCAGACTATATTAATTTGATAATGCCAATGGCATAAATGATTCAATCTCAAATCCGTTGCTGACAATAATCTGATGCAAAATGCATCTGAAAATACCAAACGGTAACATCTAATTATTTGGACAAAAATAGGTTCCCTGTTTAAAGTTCTTTTAGACTTAATACAGAAAGATTGTACACAACCAGGTTGTTAAAGCGACTCTGACAAAAGGCAGAAACAGAGCTGTAGTTTCCACAGGGCTTTAACTTGTTTTAATAGAAAAAAAACAAATCAATCTGAAGAAGAAACAATCTATCAATAAACAAATCCCTTGGGATATGAAATAGTCAACCCTTGTGTAATTGTTAAGTTTCCCCCTCATAATTCTGTTTCCAGAAATTCCTCTTGGCATGGAAACATATTAGATCAGCTGTGCATGCACTGCAAAAACACACAATCTTACCAAGTATTTTGGTCTAGTTTCTAGTGCAAATATCTTAATACACTTTAATTAAGACAAAACTAATTGACAAGCGACTTCTCAACAGGACACAGAAACTAGTTTTAAATAAATAATTCCTTAATATTTATGAAAAAGTACTACTTCCACTGGCAGATTATTTCATTATAACACGGGAAAAAATGCTGTTTTTCCCATGCTAAATAATTTCTACTGCTCAGCCTTACAGGATATTTCACCAAGTATGACTGCTCCAGTGCAGACATAAACCCCATTGGTGGAATCAGCAAGACGGATTTGAAGAGCTTCCTTGCTTACTGTGCAGAGCAGTTCCAGCTCACCACTTTGAGAGGGTGAGAGGAGTTCAGGACTCTAAAGAAGATTTCACAAAAACAAGGATCTGCCAGGAGTGTGTATGCATCGTCTTCAGTGTGTTTCAGTTTGTGTGTGTGTTTTGTGTGCTGTGCAGCATCCTGGCTGCTCCCCCCACTGCTGAACTGGAGCCTCTGAAGGACGGACAGCTATTCCAGACAGATGAGGTACAGACTGACACTTGCAGAAACAGCCAGCGTATTAGTCAACTCTTTTTACTGTATTCTCTAACTAGATTTCACTGCTGTAATGGACCAACTGCAACTGGCCTCCCTAATCAGTCAAACAAATCTCCATAAAATTACTAAAATCTAAACTGTCTTCATTTTGCCCTGTACATTAATCAGAAAGATACACTACAGTTTAAAGCTGTTTAGTGTTCAGTTTTGCCAAGCGTTGCTTGATTGGACTTTTAGAGAAATTCATAATTCATGGGAAAAAAAAAAAGGAGAGTTTGTGTGTTTATGTCTCTCTCGTAGCACGCATGTGAATATTAACATCGATGTGGCTGTCAAAGGCATTCTGGGTATCTTTTCAGTGGTAACTGAAAAGATACCCATTTTTTCCCATGAATTATGAATTTCTCTTATATATATATATATATATATATATATATATATATATATATATATATATATATATAATTATGTTAATAATTAATTCATTATAATTAATAATAATTATGTTATGGAGAACATCAAGGTAATAGTTTAAATCGAACCGCGTTAGCTCTGGTTGCACAGCTCTATGTGAACCACAGGAGTAACTTGCAGTGACGCTTTCAGAGGTGTGTTGAGCGAGCGGTGAGAAAGATTTATATTTGTGGACAAAACATTATGCGGCCTGTACATCTCAACACGCTGCCCAGCATGTGGCTCTGTCTTCCCTGTAAAGTTGCTGTATGGTCCCGGTGGTTCAGTGTGTTAGTGGTGAACGAACCAGTGCTAACCTCATCATGAAGAGTTTCGCGCTTTCCTCATAGTCACGCTTCATGCTGGCTTTATATTATTTTATCATTATTTTTAGTACAATTGTTTTGGTGACATGATCCATCAAACTTTATCAAATGCTTTGTCTACTTAGTCAGCCAGAGTTAATGCGCGTTTTTAATCGAGATTTAAAGGAAGTCAGTGTTTCAGCTGTTTTACAGTTTTCTGGAAGATTATTCCAAATGTTTGGTGCACAGATGCTGAATGCTGCTTCTACTCATTTGGTTCTGGTTCTGGGGATGCAGAGCAGATAAACGCATAGATGAGTTTCTCTAAATCTGGCTGAGACATAAATCCTCCAATCCTGGAGATGTTCTTAAGGTGATAGAAGGCCGACTTTGTAACTGTCTTTATGTGGCTTGCAAGGTTCAAGTCTGAGTTCATCACTATTCTCAGGTTTCGGGCCTGATCGCTAGTTTGTTGTAATAACTGAAGCTGTGCATTGACTCTAGATCGTTCCTCTTTAATGACTTCAGTTTAAAGAAGTCATTAGCTGGAGAAAGTTTAGCTAATATTATTTCCTGTTATAGCCTGAGCTCGTGGAAGCATCTAACTATTGAATAAGAGGGGTGATGTGTACTCCACATGTGACCTTTGACCTCTTTGATGAGAAATTTCCAATTGAAACAAAGAAATCCCTGTTCTTTATGTAAGATTCAAACCAGTGAAGCACTGGACCGGAGAGTCCGACCCAACTCTCTAGTTGATTCAGTAATATGTCTTGATCACCGGTGTCAAAAGCTGCACTGAGGTCCAACAGTCCATATTTATATAGATATCATTGAACACTTTTACGAGGGCCGTCTTTGTGCTGTGGTGAGCATGAAAACCAGATTGGAAGGAGTCAAAGCGGTTGGTTATTGTTTGGAAGCTATTTAACCGTTTACACATAGATTATTCAATAACTTTGCTGATGAATGGGAGGTTGGAGATCGGCTTGTAGTTCTACAGTAGTGATTTGTCCAGATTGTTCTTTTTTATCAGTGGTTTGATAACTGCTTCTTTCATAACCTGGGGGAAAAAGCCTGATGAGAGTGATGAGTTTACTATTTGAATCAGATCAGTAGCAATAACAGGCAGGACTTTCTTAAAGAAATGTGTGGTAGGACATCCAGACAGCAGGAGCTTGAACTTAATTGACTTATAATTTCTTCTAGGGTTTTATAATTAAGTAGTTGAAATCAGGTCATATGTCCTGTAAGCAATGGCTTTAGAATCAATGTGCAGATTAATCCTCTAATTTTTTGAATTTTCTCTGAAAATTAAAAAATTTTCAGCTGCTACCGGCTGGAAAACTGGTTGCAGATTTAATGCAGATTAATCAATCAGTGTGGTGCTCACTGCCAGTCTATCCATGTTTTCCCCTCATCGCTCCAATCACATTGGATTAAATGTTCATGTCTTCTGTCTGCTTTGACTTTACTGGAAATCCAATTTGAAAGACTTCCATCACAAGTCTTGCTGATGTGGTTTAAATGTGTGACATTCTGGACTGTGTGACATTCTTCTCTTTCCTCAGTCAGACATGGGAATGATGTATTCTGAGTTATCTGTAATTGGAAAGCTGCGAAAGATCTCAAAGTGTGGACCCTTCAGTATGTTCTGTAAGCTCATTCATCTGTGGAGGGATGTCCTTTCACCTACTCAGGTTAGTTGGCTACTAACCTAGTTAGTGAGCACACTGCACAACACAAAGGATCTGAACTTTGACAAATTTCAGTTTAATTTAACCAAACAGCAGGACGCAAAAATGATAAATTTCCAATGTTGAATTTAAAAAAAACATGAAGTTTAACAGAAAACCTAGTGCATCTGTCTGGTGAATATCTGAGTCAGCACATGTCAGAGGGGTAATAAGGACTGACAACAAAAACAAACCTCAAATTCCAGATCGCATTTCATACATTTAAAAGTATGAACCCTGGATGAACTCTTCTTGTTCTTGACATTTTTAAGTTATTTTGTTCATTTGTTTTAGAGTTTGGAAACGTCCCTTTTGGAACAAAATTAATTTTGTGTCAGTGCAACAGCATTAGTGTTTACTTTAATAGATTACAAGAAAATCTGACTCCTGAAATCTTCAGGGTTTCTTTAACCCCACCAGCTGCTGGAAGGCATTCTGCATCAGTTTGGCTCCTGCTTGTTTGTGCAGGTGGCCCAGAAGGTGAAGCACTTCTTCAGGATGTACTCAGTGAACCGCCACAAGATGACCACAGTGACTCCTTCCTACCATGCTGAGAGCTACAGTCCTGATGACAACCGCTTTGACCTTCGACCTTTCCTCTACAACACACACTGGAACTGGCAGTTCCAGTGTATCGATAACCAGGTAACACATCATGATGACCTTCTTATAGAACAGTGAAGATAACTTTTGACTGAGTGTCCAGGGCCACATATGGGACCCGGACACTAGGGAACCTGTGCTGAAGCACAAGTTGCCTAGCAACCTGTGAAGTCTGTGTGTGAATGTGACTCTAAAGTGCTTTGAGTAGTTAATGAGTACAAAAGCTCTATATAACTTCAGTGCATTTAACATGAGTCCATTTGACTGTCCTACTTACACTGGATAAAAACAGTAGTTTCCACAGTAATCTTATCTTTTGGTGTGTTTTCCTCTTTCCATCTTTCTGCAGATTTCCCAGATGCCAGCAAGCCCAGCTGACAGGGACCAGGGAAGGCTTGAAGAATAGAAAAAACCCACATCCCTGTTCTCTCTGTCCAGGGTGTGTTTGCGTCTCTGCAGTGGCTTAAATCTAGAACACATTTTCTCCAGCTGTTTCAACAGTTCAGGAGCTCGCCATGTCTGAACACATTGAAAACGTGTTAAACATTGTAATAACAAGTGTCAATGGATTTTCAAAGAGGTATCGTGTTCTGAACCAAAGCAATGCCACCAGACAGCTAACTATAAAGACTCAGGTAGCCTTTGCATCTGGTATCCATCAGGGTCTTCCCTGTTAGCACACACAGAGCCACGTCAGGTTATGGTTCTGAAACATTTTCTATATCTTAAACTGTTATTACTCAGATGCTACAACAGCTTAGATTCATCCCAGTGTTATCTTGATTATTTTTCAGCTACACAACTCTTGATGAGCTTAACAATATCTCAACAATATCAATATCTCACTGAATTACTGATGTACATTATCCTGAAATGATGCTTTTAATTTACAACTGAAATTAAAGTTACAGTTACCACTGATGGAAACCTTCTTCGTTCTCCCTCTGCTGCACCCAGAACTGTGTTGGTTTGACCCGTTCTAGTTCCACTTTTCAATTGACTGATGCTTTGATGTGTGCTTTTGGTCATAACCCAATCCATTGATCAACAGTGATGGGTCATTTGACTGCATTGTTTTCTTTTCTCATGCTGGAGCCTGTGCTTCTGTTGTTTTGTGTTAATTCTCTGTAGGGAATATTAATGGTGCACTATGCAACAGAAGTGGAAGGTAATATTATAAAAATAGTTAATTTTCTGACATACTAACATCAACTCTGCAGTGTTAATGTGAAGTTCATCAATAAATAAAACTAAACCATCGCAATAGAAACATTGCAGCATTAGACCTCAATTGAAAGCCAACAAATAAAAGTAAGTTTTAAGAAGTAATTTAAAATGACCCAGACTGAGGGCAAATCTAATCTGGAAGGGTAACGTATTCCAGAGAAACATCCAAATACACACAAATAGATAGAAAATCTTATAAAAGATTTTGTCACCATTAAAACTGGGGAGATTTTGGGATATTTGTTGTAGCTGTTGAATTTTTCATATGTAAGTTAAGGTGAAAAGGAAACATTATGGATACAGAGCAGGACCAGAGGAAGTTCAGACCATCTCTTCCATCCATCATGATGTCCAAGGAATTATCACACTCCATCATCTGCCAGACAGAAATTTAAAGAGGAATAGTTTAACCATTTAACCAGGTAAGATGACTGAGGAGTGGTCCAGAAAAACTAAGGCTTAAAGAACCACAACCAGACATTTATCAGAAAGATTCAGATTCCAACTCTAATTCCACTCCATTAGTTATGTAAAACCTGAGTAAGTTAGGCTGCAGATCTCTGACTTGCAGGCTTTTATATTTTTTATGTGTCCTTGTGTTCCTGCATGTGTGTGGTGTTGCTGTGAGCCCGGTTCGGTCCAGCAACTCAGTGAATGTTCAGCTGCCTCAGCGGGCCGAGCCGGGCTGCTGGAGGTGGAGCCCAAGCTTTACCCAAACTTCAGGACGGGGCGGTTCAGGGAGGAGCAGCACAGAGACTTCCTAAAAGCAAGTTCCTGTCTGCTCACGCATGTTCTTCCTCAACTTCTAAAACTCCAGCCAGAGCCGACCTCGTCCAGACCTGGACCCATAACTTTCACTCTGGCCGCTGTGAACGTCTGCCTTACTGGTTCAAGACCTCCTGCATGGAGACAGACCGTCTGCTGACCGGGGCTGGGGGCCAACACGGCGGGGACCATGGCTCCGGCCCGGTTAGAAGTGGCGGAGTTTCGCGGGACAACAGGCGGATGTCTTACTCCTCTACTGTTGAGGACTACTGCCGTTTGGATGGAGGTATGGACAGCAGGGTGACAGTGAGGTCACGTGGTTTTTGCCCTGATATCAGCAGGTTGTCACAGTAGACCGAAGCGGGAGTTGACTGTAGTTACAATGTCATGTTTCCAGAACATGACATTGTAACGATATGAAACGATATGAAATGACATGTTGTGACTTCTCATGTTTTCACTGCACTGACCTCGAATAGACTCTTACTACGATTTGTACATCCTGGTGTGACGTCATATTCTCAGGTGAACGCATTGGATCTTAGTAGAGGGGCCACATGAGGGAAGATCGATTCATTTCTGTGTTGCTCTGTCACTTGTCGGTCTCCATTGATCGATAAGTTGTTTTGTTGTTGTGAGCCGGTGCCTAACTGGACCAGAGAACAGAAAAACGCCTTCAACATGTCGACCAATCAGCGAAAACTTAGAAGACATCAAATATATTTTTTATTACCTAAAAGTGGGGTATTATGTGAAATAGGCAACTGGTTTGAGCTTTATTGTGTTTTAATGTTATTTCCTCGTCAGATTCCTGGAGTGTGGCCTACATTTTTTAGTGCATTTCAGGGAATCCTTTTTTCTCCAATGGCAACCATTTCTATGCTTTACACCACTGCATCTAACACTTTGCATTGCTCTTGGTGATGTATGGGTTGGATGCAGCTGCTCCACCATGGAAACCATTCCATGAAACTCTCTGCACTGACCTTGAGCTAATCTGAAGGTCACATGAAGTCTGGAGGCGTGTTGCAGTTATTGGCAACATTTTTGCACTACACACTTGGGCATCCGGTGACCACGCGCTGTCAGTTTCATGGCTGAGTTGATGTCGTTACCAGACACTTCCATTTTCTTATAATACAGCTGATAGTTGACTGTGGAAATTTCACGGCTAGATTTGTTGCGTAGGTGGGATCCTATCACAGTTCCACGCTGGAATTCACTGAGCTCTGGGGAGCCAGCCATTCTTTCATAAATATTTGTAAAAACAGTCTGCATGCCTATCAGACTGTTTCTTTACACCTGTGGTCATGGAAGTGATTAAAATCACTTCCATGAGCCAATCATTTGAATGGCTCAGCAAATACTATTGGCAATATAGTTACTAGTTACTAGTATTTTATAGTTCTCTGTGCCTAGAAAGTGTATAATACTACCTCTTTGAAATGCTTTTTTTTCACTCTCTGGAGTAAATTAAACACCTTATTTTTAGAAAACAAATGTAGATTTTTGCAGAGTTTTGTCAAATTTCTGTAAATCATTGCAGATCCAAAAGTTCCTCTTAGCCTTAACAGAAGAAACAATCCTCCAAATGTTGGGTTGACTGTTTTCTTTTTTCTTGGTCTAGAAAATATTTTGTGCTAATTTTCTGAAAGAAGAACAGGACATTTTCTCAGTTTAATTGATGTAGCTAAATGGTTAGGTTTTAGCTCACTATGCAATGTATATGAAATAAGGTGTATAGAAGACGGATACTGTGTGTTGTATTTAACATTTGCGATTTTCAGAAGTTTATTTGCTTGATGTTCCTTAGAACAGCCTGACATCAGAGACTGACTCAGTCTAAGCCCATTTTAAAGGTAATCTGCATCAACCACCTGCACTCGCAGTTAACCTGACCTATCATGCATGTTTCATGCCTGGTGAGGAAACAGGCACAGGGAAAAGTCCCTCCACACTGAGCTACGATACTGATGCATCCTACCCATAAATCTTCTTATGGCTAACTAAATTAAAGTAGCAGGAATGTTTTCTATCATTCTGTATTTTTGCTTTTAAATCTTTACAAATATAGAAAGTTGATATGTAAACTTTGTAAAGGTCCAATTAAGAAATGTAAATATTATGAGATGAAGAAACAAAGAATAGTCTCCACAGCATTTCATAAAATTGATGCCATTACAAAATGTTGATGTATTGCCAGCGGTTTGTCGCTGAAGCTCATGGTGTTGCTGGGGTTGTGTGTGACTTTGTCACTTCTGCAGAATGAGACGTTCTGCTGCATATGTCTGTCCCAGGTACTGGCTGCTCTTTCAGAGGCACCCATGGCCAACCTGATACACCCTGCTGTGACGCACTGAGTCAGCAAACCACGGGTGAATTTTTGACTCATTAGCTGGAACAGTTGAAGTCACTACACAAACATCTGACTGAAGTGTGCTGATTGTTGTTTCTGTTTCAAACAGCAGTTTCTGCTCTAAGGTTTCTTAACTTTAATAAACTCCACCTGAATACAACAGAGTACAAGTTGAAACTACTTTATTAACCCCAAAGGGGTATTATTCAAACCAAAACATGTTAGTTTCAAAATCAAGTTAAACTGAAGCAGGAGGAATGCTTAACACATGCTGTGATTCTCAGATCATTATAGTTGAGACACAGTTCTGATCACCTTAGACTTACAGGAGGTCTAAGTTGACCTTCTATGGATCACCTTATGTGTGTGCCTGTTCATTAAGTTGTAACTTAATGTACAGGCACACACTCTTGCTTAAGGACAATTTAGAGAGACCAACCAACCAATAACTAACAGTCATGTTTTTGGACTTGGGGAGGAAGCTAGAGTATCCAGAGAGAACCCACGCAAGCACAAGGAGGACATAATAACTCCATCCAGAAAGACCCCTGGTCAATATTCAGGCCCAGAATCTTATAGCTGCAGAGGAACAGTGTCAGAAAGATTCTACCACTGAGGGCGAAAATACAATAAAAGTGATTAACAGTGGCATCGGTTCGCTAAACAAAAAAGTTTAGCTTTCAGTCAATAATGGTTCCTTTATGATCTGCAATAATAGAGGAAAAAGTAAAAAAACAATTCTGAAATTACAAAGAGGATGAGTTTACTTAAAAGTAAAACATGGTGCATTTTGAACATATTTCATGGAAGTGATCTTCAGATTCATTATTTATTTCAAACACAAGAACAAAAATCTTACAATATTTGGGCAATTAGCAATGTATTTAAGTCCAATTATCCTGAAATTTTGCCTGTCGCTGTTTGAAAGCAGTGATCATGGTTTGCTCATTAAAGTCATTAGCTTCTTTTCCAGCTAATGGCTGGAAAAGAAGCCATTAGCTTCTTTTAGCTTCTTTTCCAGCTAATGGAAAAGAAGCTAATGCATTCTTGTTAGAATGGAGAAACGGCAGCACTTGTAAAGGGAGGAATAAAAAAGATGTTCAACAATCTAATAGTCTCAGATTTTGAGTGAAGGTTTATCTCTGGAGAACCTGATGCTGCCCTTGAATTCAAGATTCTCCCAAATGAGGGAAACTTCTGACTTGTGTTAAGTCTTTTTTGACTCTGTAAATTTCACTCACAGTTTGATAAAACCAATACAAAAGTTTCTTCTAAGAAAGATTATTCTCTTCCAATCCAATTGTTATCTTTATTAATTCCCCATTTATTATCTCATTATCATTCAACTTGCATTTAGTTGGAAGATAGCTTATCAAGTTGACAAAATTGAGCTACTTCACAATCCAGTAGTAAATCAAGTTTATTTGCACAGCACATGTTAGCAACAAGACACTTCAAAGTGCTTTACATCATAACAACACAAAACTAAAAAGACATAAAAGACACAATACAGGTAATAATTGATAAACCAGTGACAACACTACATTGTGACAAGTGCTATTATAAAAATTACTGATACACATCAAATATGTTGGTGAATGTTCCATTTATTATGGTTCAAAAGTAACTTTTAGCATCTAGTTTCTGTTCTAAACTTTGTTTTTCAGTCTAATCCAGCTGGCAGAAAAGAGCTCATCTGCATCCTACAGTGGGATTGTATTCTCACTTTGGAAGGAGTAAAGATCTGACGTCCAGAGCTGTGACAAACTGGGGTTTCAGAAGGCAGAGCACTCTCATGAAAATGAAAGAAAAATTTGTCCCTCAGAACTTTTTATGTTTAAATAAAAAGTGAAAGGTTAATGGAATTAGTAGCTTCATCTTGGAGAATCACAGGTAAACAGAGTCGCTCTGAGCCAGGAGGACAACATAAAGGACAAAAACAATATACACAGTCCCACATGAGGACTAAAGTATCTCCATCTTCAGATACTTTTTTACTTACTGTTTTATCTATTTTGATGTTCCCAGCTTGTTCCAAAAAGCAAATTCTTGAATTCAACATTGCCACAGAAGCGCCTGACCAGTGTTAGCTGTCTGCATGTTTTCTGCTTCTCAGATTGAATTCTGATGGTTCTGCTGTTTTTGTTCGTCTCAGATGATGAGGACCTGTACATCCAGCAGGCAGTTGTTTTTATTGAAGATGCCATCCATGTGAGTGTAGTCAAAGATTATTCATTTCTTTCTAATGTGAAACGTTTAAAAAGACTAATGTTTTTCTGCTCTCCAGTTCACTTAGGTGTATTATAATTATAAGGGCTTGCTCGTCAGGTTGCACAAAGTGAAACATTTTTGGATTGGAAAAACAGTTTTTCTTTTCTAATGTTATATATGGCATACAGCACACTTTATGCTGTATGTATCAGCAATGGATGAGGATGCATGCGCCCAAACATCTGCTTGAGGCACATTCCGTATAGAAGGAGCTTTTTTGTAATGCTCAACACTTTAATGCCCAGTGCTAAAAGTAGATTGATTTTGATATACACTGTTGTAGAACAAAGCTTGATGTTTGTGTATCAGACATTTTTCTTCCTCCGACTGATTTTAGCAGCTTTTTTCTTTGTTGCAGTTTTTAGTTGAAAATTGTTCCCAAATTTCAGCTGTATTGATAAAGTCTGCTTGTGTTCAGTACCGCTCCATCAACCACCGGGTGGATGCCGGGTCTCTTCGTCTCTATCGATGGTACTATTCAAGAATATGCCAGTGGTGAGTTTGTACTTTTCACCAGCTTTGACTAATATTTAAATTGTTCTGAAACATTGAAGAGTGACAAACATGCAAAAAAGAAAGCAGGAACTCAGGAAGGGGGCAAACACTGTTTCACACCATCATATATGAAAATGAAGACACATCCACTGGAGCTGGAAGTAGCGAAGCTTAACTCAACTTTTTGGGAGTGTTGGCATTACCAGGTGTCGACATCACCACATCCTCTGAAAGCAGGATGTGGTGATTCCCTGCTCTGTAAGCATCTCCGAGCATCTCTGTCACAAATTTCAGCTGAAAATTGTGTCTGGATAAGGAGCATGGTTCCTGCTCCTCATCCAATCCACCAATTTCGATGACCAGAGTCGATGACATCATTGAGAAACACCCTAACCTTACCTCACATTTTCCAAATAACCAAAATATATCATCATTGTATCATTTTTCATCTGTATGAACAATTTAATATCTGAAATATAAATGGAACAATGGCCCAATACTACATCAACCAACATTTCCCCATTTGTCCCTCTCCCAGGATCCTGGGCACCATCATTGCAGTTGTGCTGTTATTGGCATTTGTAGAACGTCCTTCCTCCCTGTCCATTTCTTCAGATCCCCGTTACCAACCCAGCCGATGGGAACCTCCCTGTGGTGTCCCAGAGAGCATTGAGATGCTCTGTCTCTTCATCTTCTGTCTGGATCTTGCTGTCAAAGTAAAGAGAAGATCTCAAAAAAAAAAAATTGAGAACCCAAAGTTTCTGACATGCATTTTGCCATTGATGCCTGATTCTTTTCTTTGATTTGTTTGTTTAAAGTTTCATGTTGCCTGTCTTCTTGTCAGAGCTACCTGATTGGCTGGGAGGAATTCAGGAAGAGCAAATGGCTAATCAGCTACACTGTTGTCATTTGTGTTTCTGTCATTGATTGGGTGCTCTCTGTCAGCATGGAGTGTGATGAGGTAAGACTCACACTCTACTCTGAACTCTTAACAGTAACATATTCATGTCTAAATGAAGAGTGGGTTTGCTGTGATGTACAACATGAAATGGAAGGGATACTAACAGTTTGCTACAATGATACATACAACCTCACTGATTTTCACCTCCACAATCATTTGGTTAGATGGCCATCAGCAAGTTTCAGAGAAACCAGACACGGCTTTAGCCAACAACACTGACTGTTTTTTTTTAAATCGAGATATTGCATACTCTCATTTTGCACACAATCAAGGCCTATGAGTTTGAATGACTGGTTTCTTGGCATAAAATGTACATTTCATACTGTTCTTCTTTCTTTATTATTCAGAAATTGAGAGTACGACGGCTTGTCCGGCCATTTTTCCTTCTTCAGAACTCCTCTCTGATGAAAAAGACACTGAAATGCATCAAGAGAACTCTACCTGAGATTGCTAGGTAGGTGAATCATGTTACTTTGTAGATAAACATTTTTAGGGGACTCAAGTGTAAGCAAGGTTATCAGATCTAAAGCTTAAAATTCAGAGGCTTTGTAGTTTTACCAATTGGTAACTGCTTCCCCAAAAATATGGCCACACTCTCATGATATGATTAGTCTTTAGTGAAGAATTGAGTGAGGAGTTTCCCCCAGAATACTTGCAAAGCCCAGTGGGCTGCTAAGGCAGCCCACCAGCACCTCACAGTTTTTTTGTGTTAAAAAACATAATGGCATTTGATAATGTGACTCAATAATTGTATGTAATAACAATAATGTCATTGACTAAACTTAAACACCAGTTATAGAATCTTAAAAAGACAAACTCAATAAAATAAAATAAAATAAAAATAAATATATATTTTTTGCACATCAGTTAAATCAGCCAAATGTTCTTTAGTCTGAACATTTTCTTTAGTAATGTCTGCAGCTTGGTGCAGTATTTTGATTTGCTGGTTGTAATTGGTTGTTATTTATCTAAATCAGGGGTGCTCAATACATCGATTGATCGCGGGAAGGTTTTGAGTTGATCTCGGCAGCAGGTGACAGACTGAAGGCCGTCAGGATGCTGAGACCAGAACTTCCTCTTCTGATAGGCTAATCAAAAATATTCACTATGATCCAAAACGTTTATAACTTCATTAAAGAGTAATATTTTTTTTAAATCAACAAAACGTGTTAAAATTAATAATCAGTAAATATTGTTTCAACAAGGTGCTGTGCAATTCAGTGCGTTTTGTTTCTATTAACAAATAAAAAGGCGATTCAAAGACAGACTGACGAGCAGATCAGGAGTTTAAATTAGCTAATCAACTACCGCTATGTTCATGACTGGCTTATTAATAATGGAGAAATAAATATTAAGACTGGAAACCTGATATCATAACTGACTGAATGTTTTTAACATAATCTCTGCTTGGCTTGCGGGACACAGGGGGTTGCCGCGGCAACAGGTGTGAGATGGAGAGTAAAAAGGTGTGAGTGGTTCTGAGTTGATCACCTGTTCAGGTTGTTTCACCTTTGTTGACACAACTGCTGTAGTTTCTGATCAATCAATAAACGACAAACTTGGACTAATTACCTTGTTCATTTACAGTAAACGTGTCATAACAAACATCAAATAGGACAATATATTTGATTAAGTTTTAACAAACAAATGGCTTCTACCACATAATTAATTAATTTAACTATGTGAAATTAAATTAATTATATCCCATATTCAGAAGATTTGCCTTTACCTCTCCAGAACTCTTTGGTTCCTCCTATCAGTCTGTAGTTTCTCATATTGACACCATCAAATCAAATTTCAGATCTACAATAACTGACTGACACCTGCTGGCCTCAGGTTTGCAACCAGCTTCTGACTGAGAAACCAGTAACCTGCTCCCAGTGTCAGGATCTCACTGAGGAAGAAACTGCATTAGGTTTTCTATCACTTTGTCATTTCTGATATAACTAATGTAGATTTGTATAGAAAATAAGTCAATAGAGTTTAATTTACAATTTTTATGTCTTGTGTCATGAGGTAGATCTCAGCCAGCTGGTGAGAGAAAAAGTAGATCTTGGTATCAAAAAGTTTGGGCACCCCTGATGTAAGTGAATGCAATAGTTACAAGGGATATTCTGATTGGATGAAAAAGATCTCTCTGTTTGACAGATCACGGCAGGTACTTAATGCACATTAAGTACAGTTAATGATTCATTAACATGTACTTGTTATAGACTGTTGTTTTTTAATGCACACATGCACATTTTGTACTTTTTTTAACCAAATGATTGTATTTTCCACTTCGAAAGTACAGTCTTGCATCAGTCTGAACAAGTTTCCTTTGTAGTTATTGGATGACAGTAATTATTCTTTCTCTTTTTAAAGTTAAATTAACCAACATAGGAAAAAAAAAAAATTCCAAGCCAAAGTTATAATTTTTGTTGCAGATGATCAGCTGCAGATTCAGATCATTTTAGCAAGTTTTGATCTGCTAAAATTACGCTTATCAGGTTATAAAGCTAGTAGGAACAATTTCGGACCCGGTGAAATGTGCTTTGAGAGATTTTTTTCAGTTATATCTTTCACCTCTTTCTAAAACGCATTGATTTGTCTACATTTCCACATGCAGTGTGTAAAAGTCCCTTTAGAATCACACTTTCTGAAAACGTAACATATAAGTGCATTGGCCAATGTCCAGCTACCTGTAGACATTGTGCAGATTTTAGACCTTTCCCAATTTTGCTCATTGATAGTTCATTCCAGTTCATAAGTGTATTACTTGAATTCTCTATTGTGTTATAGATCAGTACATTACAAAAGTCTGAAAAAAAATTGCTTTTTCTTGACTTATTTCTAATCAATTTTTCAAGCAATGTGAGGGGAGGCTTATTAAAATTACTGTAATTTGCTTTAACAAAGTTTGTTAGTTGAAAAAATTTTAAATAATGCTTTTCATTTAGCTTGGACTTGGTCTGCAACTCTAACAATCACAACAATATATCAGAATTCAATGAGTAAAGGTCACCAATACCTTTTAAGCCTAGCAATAGCTCAAAAGTTCCATCTGGCCTACACTGTTATTTTTTATTCTGTTTTTACACATGTGTGATTCCACATGCTTTGATTGCCTGTCACTTTTCTGCAGTTACAGTGGAACTTCCACACTGTGAGACAACAAAGGAAGTGCAGAAACAAAGCCGGAACACAGATTGAGTGAACATTTGAGAGATAAATCCACACTACATAACATTCTTTGTTCACAAAGAAATATGTGCTCAGATTAGTCTCTCTGCAATGTAAACCTCTATAAACGCAACTAACCCAGACTTAAATCTAGGTTTATAGTTGGTCCACTGGACTGTGTGTAAAGGCTTTTAGAGGACCGTTTTGAATGAGTTAAGCAACAGTGAAGTTTTTATACTTGGCGTGTACCTTGGTTCAGTATTCTCCAAAAAGACAGCCCTCATGAAGGGATCATGGAAATACCAATACAGATGAACTTGTTCTGCAAGAACACCTTCCAAAAAAACATTTTGAGTGAGAAGTGACGCTGCGTCAGCACTAAAGATTAATCAGCTGGACTGGGGACAAAGTTCAGTGTCAACTACATTCCTACCTTAATTAGATTTTCCTGTCACTATTTCAGGTGTATTACTGGTGTAAAAGTACCAGTAATACCAAGCCACCAGGCTTTACTTGATACTTACCTAATATCACATTCAATGATAGATGTTTGAAAAAGACAGTGGACAGCTGTTTTTTCAATAGTCTATTGATCTGACTTTATATTGACTTTCATTTTAATAATTGCATTTATACCTAACTTACTGTATTCCTAAATATTACCAGTATTTTACTATCCCTTACTAAAAAATTTATTTAGTAATTAATTTACTAAATTAATTTAGTAATTTAGTAATTAACAGTTGAGCTTAGTACAACCAGTTGTACTAAGCTCAACTGGTTCTTAAGTTGAAAAACTTAAGGATCAGAAAAATGTCCTCAGTATCCAAAAATGATCTCTCTTTGTTGGCTAAAAAATGTGCAGTTCTTAGTATGTACAAGCACACACTCAGGATTACTGAATGTATGTACAGTATCTAGCAGGAGTTACAGTCCAAGTTCAAATGGAGTCATGTATTACATGCAGTGTTGTTGGAGCCGTGTTGTTGCAGTGTTTCTGTTGGTGAAAAGTCAGAGGATTAGCACTGGATCCTACAATCCTTCTGTTAAACCTGGAACTGTTGCTTTTTCTGCAGTGTGATCCTGCTGCTTGCTCTGCATCTCTGCCTCTTCACCATGATCGGCATGCTGCTGTTTGCTAAAAATGCAGTGAGTTCATGTCTTTGTGATTACACCTGTTTCTGTGCAATTATGTGCTATGACATTATTGACAATACTTAAACACCAGCTGTAGTCTTAAAAAGGTAAACACGATAAAATAAAATTAAAATAAACAATATAATTATTTTGCATTTCAGTTAACCCTCTCAGGCTCAAATTACTTGCAAAGACTAGCTAAGTAGCATTTAGCTGTTGCAAATCTGCAACATCTGCCTGGAGAGGGTTAAATTGTAATAAATAACCAGCCTAAATTTTCCTAAATCTGAACAGTTTGTCTAGTAATTCATGCAGCTTGGTGCAGTATTTTGATTTGCTGGTTGTGATTGGTTGTTATTTATCTAAGTGACTGCAGAAGTTACCAGGAGTACTCTGATTGGACATGTCAGAGTGACAATACAGCCCACACTCATCAAAATTGCTTTATTTAACTTAAGGTATTAAGACATAATCAGAATGGTCTAATAGTGATGTTACAGAGCGACCTCATATGGAGAAAACCCTGAATATCCATTATATTTTAGGTAGTGTAGGGTTGCGAACAAAGAATCAGACAAAGTCCAGCAGTTGAGCTCTCATTTGTTTTATCTTATTTTCAAACATTTCCTTCCAGGTTACAGCATGCCATGTTCACGCAAGAGTGAGAATCTCCCTCTGATCTAAAACACCTGCCTTTTAAAGCATTGGCTTCTCCTAAACTAATTAAGGGGTGGAGACAACATTTACAAGTAGAAAAAACATTTGTACTAAACTATATTCCTAGAAAGAAATTTACATTTCAACTAACAACTTCAAAACTAAAACAAAACAATCTGGGCCCCAAATTAAATCCAAAAACATCTCCCTTCCCTCTCAAACACTAGATTCTGAGGTTGATTGACAACACCAGGTCCTTGTCAGCACTGCTCATGGGCGCGCTTCCATGGCAACACCTGACCAGGTGACCTCAAAGAGAAGAAAAATGATTAAAGCAAAACACCAAACAAAGCAAGTTGCTTCCTCCAAACAAAATACACTTAATCAATAAATTGGAATATAGAAGTACAAACACGTCACCTGTTAGGGAGGGCTAAATCCCTCACAGGTAGCTGAGAAATAATTCAGCTTAACCTTACTTGGTTTAAAAGCTTCTTATAAAGGCTCAAGTGTTTTATCATAATTATAACAATAATCAAACAGTGCAGCTATTCTGTCTGTGTTATTCTCCTCCAGGATCAAAAGAAGAATGGTGAATGGGAGTTACATTTCAAGAATTTGACCACCTCCTTAACCTCTCTGCTTGTGCTGCTCACCACAGCTAACAATCCTGATGGTACAGTGAAATCACATCCAATCATGTCTTGTAACTCTAAGTGCTTTCACACAGACCAATCATTTTCTCTGTTACAGTCATGATCCCTGCCTATTCCCTCAACAGATGCTACGCCATTTTCTTTATCACCTTCAGTATCATTGGTAAGCAGTGAAGATCACTATGAACAACCAACCAGCTACAAGTAATAGTGATTGCTGAACATTATGACTGTCCCATAGTGCTGAGTTTCACAAGGAATCCATTTTGCTTCCTGCAGGAACATATTGTCTGATGAACTTGCTGACCGCCATCATCTATAACCAGTTCAGGGGATATTTACTGGTGAGACTGTCTTGATGTATCTGTGAATTAATAGTTGTGCTTTTAAAGCTAGAAGACCTCATACTGGAATGTTTACACCTAGCGTCACGCCAATGATTTCTATGCTGACACATGTTGATGTGGAACACTAGGATGGTGGGTCACATGGCTTTAGAGAGTTACAACCAACAAGACTTCCCTCTTAAATGGGTTACCTCCGCCTGTGCTAAGCTCCTGCCTTTGGCTCTTAGATGAGCTTTTTACTACATAAATAGTGGCTGTTGTACCAATACTGTTTCCATAGGGGACTGAAGTATGTCAGTGCATGTATGATGCATTGCAACAGGAAAACTAAGTGTTGTAAGTATTAAGGAGTTACTCTTCATCAGGGGTGCCCAAAGTTAGTCCTTTAAGGCCTGCATCCTGCATGTTTTAGTTCCCTCCCTGGTGGTAGTAACAACATTTTCAGCATGTAAATGTTCTTCTTAGGCCTCTAATGAGCCATCATTGGGTCCAGGTGCATCCCCAGTGAGGGACGGGTGGTAGTCCATCCCACACTGATTCTTGGTGATCTGATTCTCGGCTACAGAAGCTAGCTTTGGTTCTGGAACTAGTCTTCTTGAGATACTCTTCCACTCTGGAGTTACCCCTGGTGAGAGGTCTGGGACAGAAGTGGGCATACTTGTTGCCTCTCATCTTGGTGCCTGTATTTTGGGATTCACCCTGGTGAATAAGAGGGTTGACTCCTTCCACCTACAAGTGCGGGGGATGAGTTCTAGTATTTAGTTTAGCATAAACAAGTCTGAGATGAGCTAATTAACCCACTTATCAATAGCGCTGCAAACTCAGCATGCCGGCTGACTGTTCATGTTTTTGTCCAGATGTCGGTCCAGACATCCATCATTAGGAGACGGCTGGGGATCCGAGCTGCTTTCCATGTCCTTAGCTGTCACAGAACACACACAGAAGCGCAGTAAGACACACACATACTGTCTTTCTATCTTTGCAGGGACTTTGAATTGACTTCCATTTATTTTTCATTGATTTCTAAGGTCTCAGCATTACTAAACTAAACTCAATTCATATCTTATTGCTAAACCTAACCAATAATTCAAAAATGGGACTTCTTCTCATGGGTTCCAGGCTGTGGTCAGCAGATTTTGCTCACCATGTTCATGTTTCTTTGTCTCTCAG
Source organism: Poeciliopsis gracilis (assembly GCA_911649635.1). Lineage (NCBI taxonomy): Eukaryota > Metazoa > Chordata > Actinopteri > Cyprinodontiformes > Poeciliidae > Poeciliopsis > Poeciliopsis gracilis. The sequence goes on from CAJVRI010000597.1 coordinate 111,936, forward strand.
AGAACTTGTGCAAGTCGAGGCTGTGCTTCAGGTGATGTCCAGAGTCAACATGAAGCACTTCTACAAATCAGCCATCACAGCGGTCAGAGCCAACATATGTCTGTTTATCTTTATACACACACACACACACACACACACACACACACACACACACACACACACACACACACACACACACACACACACACACACACACACACACACTGAAACAATAGAAAGGCTCTGTTAGTGAGAGGGTTCTCAACAAGGCTCTGTTGCCAGCAACAGAGCCTTGAGCCTTTCGGTACAAGCAGCCATCTGCCATGACCAGTTGGAGTTTTGAGAAGACAGAGCAGATACACAAAAAAGAAACAGATGAACTGATGTAGGATTATGTTAGATGTTCTTGATGCATTTAAAATGAGAGAGGGAGAACAATTCGTTGATGGCAGCATTATGCCAGCCAACGTCCTCCTCTAGGAAGAATTGATAACCAAACTGAACGCCAGACCAGGGTTAGAAAAACATCTGAGGGAAAAACAATTTAAATAACAACAAATAATGTAAATTGAGGATTTGAAGAAGAAAGTGAGAAAAAGTGGTCAGTCTGTCCTCCAGCAGCATAATTACAGAAGTAGCTCAGGATAATCTAAATCACTATAACTATGTTCTATCAAAAAGGAAAGCTTTAAGCCTAGACCTGTTCTTCTTTGTTTCTGATCTCATACTGTAAACCTCATGCTGACCTGATTATGACATAGTATGTTGGTGAGAATTTTACTTCATGAGCTCCTCCGTCTTTTCTGTTGAATGTCTTAATGCTCTTATCTGCACATCCAACATACCAGGCATCGCAGCAGTTTGCAGAACAGGGCTACATGGATCGACAGCAGTTCAGGAGGATATTTGATGAACTGGATAAAGATTGTATCAAGGAGGTAGATCTAGAACTACAAACACATTCTAAACAGTAGAACAACAACGATGTAAGACTGTTGTTTGGATTTTGCATGTTTTTTGCTGCAGCATCCTCCTTTACCTCAGTATACATCTGCAACGCTGCAAAGACTTCAGGTGGTCTTCAGTCACTACTACCTCACTGTCCTAGGAAACCTGGTAGCACTGGCCAATGTCTTATGCATATGTGTAAGTTCTGCACACACCTTTGCACACATCAGCACATACACTACCACAGCAGATAAACCAGTGATGCAACACTTTTGTGTTTCAGACTATCCTGGTTCTGAACTCTGAAAAGTCAACTGAAGAGAGAGACAACGATGTCTTAGAGGTGAAGACATTTAACAATGGCTTTGTCAAGTGTTCTGCCATTTGCATCAACAGAAATAGAAATAAAGAATATATATGTAAAAATGTGTCCTGGTACCCTGAAGAACTAAATATACAATCACTCCAGTGTTTTGTTCCTGCCACAACTTAGCCCAGTACTGATGTTCAATGAGATATGAATGGATTACATTTTTAAACTTATGTTTCATTTAAAATTTTTAAGTGGTGGAAAACAATAGTTGCCACTGACTGACCATTCTCTTAACTCACTGCCAGGTTATCAATCTCTGCTTCATCCTCTTCTACCTTTCTGAAATGAGCGTCAAGATATTTGCCTTTGGATGGAGAGGATACCTGTCCTACAGAAGCAACATTTTTGATGGCTTCCTCACTGTTCTGTTACTGGTGAAAACACTACACTCATTTCTAACTAACTCCTGTTCTATTTTGTTAACCTCTTGTAAAGGGCAATGCTTAGCTGGACAGGTTAGAGTAGGCCTTGGGTACAAAAATACTCCCATTAGGTTTCTGTGGAAATCTGACTGTTACCTTTTAGATTAAACCCTTACATAAAATATGGCAGAATCTATGTAAGTTTGGGTTGCAATCATGTTTCTGAGTAAAACTTCAGAACCTGTGAATGATGTCATTCAGATCAAACCAATCAGCAAACTCAGAGGCCAGGAGAGTATTTCTGCTGACAGGAAAGTAAAACCTAATAAATTATGACTTCTCTGAAAGTTAGCATTGCTTTTGAAAGATAATTTACATATTACATTTTATTCTTGATGTTGGTTTCTTACTTTAAAATTCTCCGCTGACCTCACAAGTTTGAATTATCCCTTCCAGATCCTACAGATTGCCATATTCATCACCTACAGGCTCCCTTATTCCCAGTAGGTTGGCATGTCTGTTCTATGCATAAAATCTGTGTGCGTGCTTCTGTTTCAACATTTATTAGAATTATGCAAAACTGACCAAAATATGGCGATTTGCAATTCAACACGTCTGTGTTCTAGGATATATCTGTAGATCAGGTATTCTACATGACCTGGAAGCACTGAGAAAAAATGCAGACTTACTTTTATTAATTAGTAGAAATTTCAACCATCTATGGAATTTATAATAAATCTTGACATCTATTCCATGTTTCCTCTGGAGTGTCATTATGTTTTTATATGTAACTGTAGGGAGCCTTCATCTCGGGGTGTGATGTCTTTGTGGGAGATGGTTCGCCTGGTTAACATGCTGATTGTCTTTCGGTTCCTGCGCATCATCCCAGATATCAAGGTACATACTGGCTGGCTGAATGGTACAGGAATTGATCGACATAGAGTGTTTTGACTAGCATAAACTACATATCGAAGTTTAGTCGTAGTGATTTTCATTTGAACTATTGTCAGCAGTCTAGCTGCACTAAGCTGGCCGCCCAGATGTCTTTTGCCCACGCAATTTGTGGAACAAGCAGCATAAAAATATAATCTACATCAACTTTTCTGGGCTTTATAGTTGCACTCCATCAAACCAACTAAACATAACATTATGCTGGAATTATTTGGCTTAAAACTGACATTGCTGTAGAAGATTTTAAATCTGTACTTTATTATTTATATTTTATATTCTTTATATGTCCCAAATATTTCAAAAGCAATATTTTCCATCGTTGTATCTATGCCTCCATCTTGCAGTAGTAACCGTACCAGTCCATCTGCCCGCCCTGATTATCAGCATACTGTATGTTTTGCATATTCATAAGTTTATGAGAATAGCAGGGGCAATAGATTTCGAGTGTCTGCATAAATGAAGACACTCAAAACACAGACACCTGCTATTCTTCTCATTTTGCTGACACAATGCTGTTTGCATGTTGTTTGTAGATTAGGTTTGTGTGCTCTATCAAGTTTGCACTTCTTTTTGCACAAATCTTTTAGAGATCAGGCCCTTAGGAGAAAATTCAATATTTTTGCAAACTGCAAAGGCCTAAAATTGAATGTGCTAATTTAAGCTAACTGTTGTGTTTGTGTGTGTGTGCATTTGTGTGCTTGTTGGTGTGTGTGTGTGTGTGTGTGTGTGTGTGTGTGTGTGTGTGTGTGTGTGTGTGTGTGTGTGTGTGTGTGTGTGTGTGTGTGTGTGTGTGTGTGTGTGTGTGAAAACACAGAAGTAATGGGTTGTCATAAATGCCATATTAGCACTCATATATAACGTGGAAGCCCCAAATTCATCTTCACATCTTTTCCTTTTGGTCTGCAGCTCATGGCTCTGGTTGCCAGCACTCTGCTGGATCTGGTGAAAAATCTCAGAGCATTTGCTGGGATCCTAGTGGTAAGCCGCCTTCATTCATCCACTTGAGCTTTATGGAGGGTTGTTCTATATGAGAAGCTACATGTTTCTTTCCAGCTCATCCAAAAATTAAAATAATATTTCTGTAAACTGACCTGAATTGGAACATGTCATCATGCAGGTAGTGTACTACGTGTTTGCTGTATTTGGGATCTGGCTGTTTGAGGGAGCCATTAAACCTCCTCCACAGATGAGGTATGAAGTCCAACGCAATAAAACACAAACAGGAAAAATGTAAAAAAATGTCTCATGAAGTGTGTTGAAACACTTCAGGGGTTATGTTTGAAACAATATATCTACATACATTTGAATGACAGATGTACCGGTACTTTTAATGACAGGTAAATCATTCAGGATTTGATGTGCAGTTTTACTGTTTGTAGATTTAGTTTGGTCAGAATGTTTAATAAACCAGTTGTAATAAGACGATGGTAGTTTTCCCCCAGTGTATTATAAGTCTGGCAGCTGCCATGCTTTACCAGGGCAAATTTATTTTATTCCTTAAAGATAAGTTTGTAACTTATCTTTAAGGAAGATAACATTGCTCATCAGAGAGCAATGTTATATTGCTCTCTGATGACGAAGAGCAATATACATTGCAATACATTGCTCTCATCAGAGAGGTTGTCATCAGACAAATAGATTGTCTTATGACAACCTGTTTGTCATGACAAACAGGTCGTCAATGAAATAATTAAGTTATCATTGTTAATTAAATTAACATTGGTTCACCTGCACATTCTGATACTGTGTGTGTGTGTGTGTGTGTGTGTGTGTGTGTGTGTGTGTGTGTGTGTGTGTGTGTGTGTGTGTGTGTGTGTGTGTGTGTGTGTGTGTGTGTGTGTGTGTGTTTCAGTGTGTTCTCCATGGACAACACCACATCTAACTTCAGCACGGCATGCGGTACTTACGAACAGCTGGGATACTGGCCCAACAACTTTGATGATTTCGCTGTGAGTAACAAAACACCCAGATGTCAGTCATTGGGATTCATCCCCTGTATTATTGCAATACTTGTTCTAAATCATCGTGTAGTATAACTGTGTTCACTAACACAGATAGATTTTAATGTTATTGTTTTGTTTTTTGAGGGTTTGAAATCTGAGCAACATTAGCTTTAAATGTGTTTCTGTACTGAAGCTAGCTGAATGATGGCATGCTGTGTGTCTGCTCAGGCAGCCATTATTCTGCTCTATGATGTGATGATCGTCAACAACTGGCAGGCCTTCATGGAAGCATACAGCAGATACACATCAGAGTAAGGGAGCTTTCTACACATACCACAGTTCTTAATTTCAGAAGGGCTCTGTGATGATGATGATGATGATGATGATGATGATGATGATGATGATGATGATGATGATGATGATGGCGATGATGGTGATGATGGTGGTTTCTTTCCCCTCCAGGTGGTCCAAGGTGTACTTTGTGTGCTGGTGGCTCACCTCCTCTGTGATGTGGGTCAACCTGTTTGTGGCTCTCATTCTGGAGGTCAGTTTGCTGATAGGATACTGACACACAGAGTGAATGCAGAAACAAGCCTGAAATTTGAAAGTAGAGCTGAACAGATTGCAATTTTCTGGATGATCGCCGAAAACCAATCTTTAAAAAGCCAATTTTGGCCAATATTGAAATATTGCAAAGTATAACAGGAAAATCACTGAGTTGACAACATGATCAGTTGTTGATCATCAACAACTGGGTGGCTATTGTTAAGTGCACACATGTAGCCATGACTGGTGAGCTGGTCTGTCAGTCAAACATCTCTCACAGCAGACCAAGGGGACAGTGGCTGATTTTTAGCCTTTGCCGAGGTGAAGAAGATCAGTGGATTTGATTGGCTGACACTTACATGTGAAGCCAATCACTAATATCCCAAAATTAAGAAAATCCGGGCAAATTCAGGAGTGCGCCCCTAGTCTGAAGGCTTTTCACCGTCTGAATAAACAATGCTGAGGATGCTGGAAATAATTTGCAAATCAGCATTCATGTGCTGATATGCTTTGCTTGGTTTACGTTGAACATGCCGTGGTATATTCTGGCCAGACCTCTGCTATGAAGTCTAATGTGTCCAACAAACTGTTGGACACATTATGTTCACAGTGAAACAATGTTTCCAGACACACAACTGTTGCCATGTGTCTGGGTTCTCTTTATCCCCTCCAAATCAACTTATGAAGTCTGAGATATCATATATCGTTTTGTTTTGATGTATTCATTTTATTAATTGCAGACTTTGATCCTCCAATGAATTTACTTGAATGTTTACACTCTGGAATACTGTCAATTCCAGAGTCTGTCTTAAAGCCTGGGAGTTTCCTTCAGGGAGTCTCGAAATGTTGTCACACAATTTCCCAGAATGAAGGATAACAACAGTTTCTACTATAAGGTCATTTATTATTTTGTCTTTCCTGACAATTATTGCTTTGAAAAGGACTTCTACAGTCCATAGAAATTTCTACAATTTGAGGGTGAACCATCAGCATCATTTGCAGCATTAATTCCCCCTGGATAAGCCTGCATCAATCCCTCACACTGAGCATGGATGCAGTAATAGTGGAGAGGAAAACTTCCCTTTAAGAGGACGAAACCTCCAGCCGAACCAGAAACTGACCCACTCTGAGTGGCCATCTGCCATGACTAACTGGGGATTTGAGAAGACAAAACATGCACAGAAAGAAGAGACGGAAGAACTGATCTAGATGTGCTTAGAAGATTTGATTAATGAAATGAAAACTATTGTAGAGAGTGATGTCATGTAAGGAGAATCAGCTTTTATTATAGAAATTGCTTCTCAGACAGGTTTAGTGTTATCAACATACCAATAACCGCAGATAAAGATGAATCTACAGGACCAAATCTGCATTTTCATAAATTACTCTAAAAGTGAAAAGAGAATTGAGATTGGCTTTTACAGCAGATTTGATCTTTAATGTGATGTGTGAGAATATACATTTAATGGATATTCTATTTTATCTGACAGAACTTCATCTACAAGTGGGACCGTAGTCACAGCTGCTCTGTTACAGATGTGGAGAAAATCCGATATGAAACTTCAGTCCAGTTCATGTTCAAGTAGGTCAACACGTGTTCCTGACGGTTCCAGGTATATGAGCCACATCATCACTCATCCCTCTTGCTTGTTTTCTCAGAGAACAGATTCAAGAACCAACTGAAGAGGAATTAGCTTGCCAGTTAAACCAGCACCCTCACCTCCACCTGGAATGGAGAGACGAACATTAGAACATTAGGTCCTCTTTGAACTGAGGCCCTGAAGCTGCTGGTGGAGTCGGAAGGTGTTCAGGTTCGGTAAATCAACAGTAGACTTTCCCTTCTGAAGAACAAAGCACAAGGATTCAACTGTAGGTTTATTTTGAAACTCAAAACATTAAGCACCCGCTTAATGTTTATTCTTGTTAATTCAAGAGTTGCCAAAAAGAACTTTTGAATGTGTAGGTTTTTTCTCTCTACAAAGATTTGTTGTACTAAAGTTGTAATTTACAGAAAAGTAAGCCATATTTTCTCTTTTTTTATTAAACTGGAGCCGTTTGACACACAATGCTGAACCAGGAGAAAGAGCAGACGAGGATTTGGGGATGCGGTGGAGGTTCGAGCAGCCATGGCCTCTAGGATCATTAAGACTGAGAAGCAGTAATTCCTCCACCAGGCGAGAAAACAGAATGGCATATTTCCTTAGATCTCTGACTATATCCAAACAGCACTAAATACAAAGTCAGTTCTCTGATTTATAGTGCATTCACCAATGTTCTTGGTGCTGATTGAACCCACTGTGGTCACCATGAAATAAATTACTCTGCAAAGTGCAAAATATTCAACTTCTGCACAGTACAACATGCCTGAACTAAACTAGCTGTGCAAGCCATTTTTAACTCGAACTATGACCTTTCTGTCAGGTCAGATTCTAATACCATTGTCAGTGTTCAGACCATCTACTATCAGATAAGCCCGGATGCTTGTTATCCCCACACCTGGAATGAGTCTGGTATACCCTGCAGGGTCACAGCTTGGCTAAATCAAGCGGTCCCACTAATGTGTTGCAGACACAAACATGTTAGAATTGATCCAACATTTACAGAAACATATACAAATTTTGTTTTGGGGCCACTGTGGCATCAGTACTTAATACTTAAACAAATCTGATCAGATTCTTTTTAGCGGCGGTTTGACTTTAGGTTAGGCTACAGTCACCAGACTTCATAGTTCTGCATTTATAAAAAAAGTATTCTGACTCCTAAAATGGTTTTATTTTACCTTGGGTGTATTTTAGGTATCGCTGTAAATATATGAAAAGAAATTAAATCAGATTGTTTAGTTTAGTTTGTAAGTACTGCTAAAAACTTAGTCTGATGTACTGAAGTTTTTCTATTTGTTAAAATAATGAGAATAGATTACATTAGCCCACTTGTGTAAGAAGCTGCTGGATTGTTGACGTGATTGGTCTGATTGCTCGTTGTAGGAGGTTGGCTGCAGTCAGCATTCTCTACATGTGGAATGAAGGAAGTTTCCAGAATTTTGGTAATTATATTAATAGGAGAGAAAAACCATCCAGGAAACACCTTGATTTAGAGAATAAACATCTTGGCTTGTGGCTGGACAATAAGCTGGCTTGGACAAGCAACACAAAGCAACTCGCCCAGACCAGGATGTACTACTGAGATCCTTTAACATCTGCTAAAAGCTGCTGGGGTTGTTTGACCAGTTTGCTGTTGCTAGTATTATGTTATACGCTGTGGTATGCTGGGGTAGAAGCATCTCAAAGGCAGACCTTTCCAGGCTGGAGAAACAAATCCAGTAGGCTGGCCCAGTGGTCGGTATGAGACTGAACTCTCTGGCAACAGTAGCAGAGAGGAGAACATTGCAGAAACTCCAGGCTGTTATGGACGATTCCAGCGACCTTCTTCACTCTGTCATCAGCAGCCAGGAAAGCAAGTTCAGTGGGAGACTCCTTCTTCTAAAGTGCAGGACCAACAGACTGAGGAAATCCTTTGTCTCTTGTGCAATGAAACCGTTCAACTCTTCACTGGAGGTCAGAAGGAAGGCTAACAAGGGTACAACAAAAACAGTGGAACTATAGAATAGGGCTGTTTATGTATTTAATAAAATAACATTTATTTAATTATTTGATGTATGGGTGCTCTATAAGAGATGAAAATTACGATTTCCCTAAGGAAAAATCCTAAAAGGATTAATAAAGTTTCTATATGACTGTCTACCCGACAATCCATCAGGTCATCCATCAGTCTGCCTTCTGTTGTCTAATCTAATATAATCAAAACGGGTTGATTTGTCAGGCATTGCTTTGCCAAGTGCTAATGTTTCCTTTGGGAACATGGCTCAACACTGCGACATGTCAAACAGCTCTTACTTTCTATCTATTACACATTTAACCTGGGCTAAAATAGAAATCCCATATTCTCAATCTGTGTGTGATAATTAATGTATGTGTGTTCGTGTGAGAGTTATTATTTCTGGAGAAACTATGTTGTCCCACTTTGGGCATTGAGGGAGGGAATTTGTTTGAAGCAGGGTTCATTGGACCTGCTGAGGTCTGGGCCCCATACGGAACTGGCCATTTCATATCACTGATAAACTTCATCTGAAAATCTGATATCTACAAGAACCATTTTACTCAACTTGTATAAAAAAAACAACAAATAAAGCTCATTCCTTGTGGAATTATTGTGGTATTTACAAAACAATTGTTTTATTGGAAATATGAGAATATTTTTTAAGTGTGACTAAAGCAAAAAAAAAAAATAAAAATTTAACAAAATTTGAACTTTTTTGTTTTCTTTATTTTTTCTAAAGGGCTTAAAATTTCCATTACTTCTATTAATTAGAACTATGAATAGTTTTATTCATAGTTGATCATAAAAGAAAGATTAACTTTAAATAAGAATATAAAGCTCAATAATAAATTAAATTATTTAGATATTTGAGTCAAATGAACTTAGGAAAAGTAGACATGAGAATGGATATAAATGAGCAAATGTAAAAATTTGTAAGATAATGGAAGGTATATATATATATATATATATATATATATATATATATATATATATATATATATATATATATATATATATATATATATATATAAAATCACGAACCACACTCCATACCAGTAAGTGGCGGTAATGCTACTAAGTTTGTTGCCAACCGCCAGTAAAATCAGGACGAAGAAGAAGAAGAAGAAGAAGAAGAAGTAGAAGAAGAAGAAGAAGAAGAAGAAGCAAAACAGTGGCTTGCATGTCTGAACTCTTCCTTCCGCTTCATGCAGGAAGCTAACAGAGTCGATGGCAGCTCTGGTCTAGAATCTAGTCTGCAGTCAATCTTACGAAGCTGCGATGGAAGGTGAGTTAAAGTCCGAGGGAGATAAATGTTGCTCAACGGAACGAAAGATTGACTCCTTTAGAGTCTATAGATAGGACACACACACGTTTGTGTGCGTGTGTGTCCTATCTTTCTGGGGACTTTCCATTGACTTCCATTCATTTCTACAGCCTAAATATTACCCTTATCCTAACCCTAACCAAAACACAATTCACACCTTAGTCCTAAATGTAACCCTTGACCCTTGTGGGACCAGGCAGTGGGTCCCCACAACCTCGTATTGGTATATGTGTCAGGAAAATTGTCTCCACGAGGTATTACAAACACACGCTCGCACACAGTGTCTCTGTGAGTGTTCTCAGAGAGAGTATTCTCACTGTTCTCTCTGTTCTTGTTCTCTCTGAGTGTTCTCACTGTTCTCTCTGTTCTCATTGTTCTCTTGTTCTCACTGTTCTCTCTGAGTGTTCTCACTGTTCTCTCTGTTCTCAGTGTTCTCTCTGAGTGTTCTCATTGTTCTCATTGTTCTGACTGTTCTCGCTTTTCTCTCTGTTCTCAATGTTCTGTCTGTGAGAGCAATTTTGTTCTGACAACAGAATTGTTTACTATATTCTGTAAAAATTAAGATATTAAAAAAACACATCAATTAATGATTTGGTGATTAATTAGAGCCGAGTCAGTGACTCAATGACTGCAGATGAATATGTCATACAGCTTTGTTGCCAATTAGTCCAACGCTCAGAAACATCCTTTATGTGATTTCCATTATACTTTGAAATACTTCCAGTAAAAGCAATAGTTCTGGAGGTAGAATCCCAACTCCCCGGCAGTGATTGCCTGAAGTCAGTATTTACACCACATACTGACTTCTTTGAAGTTTTAAATTAGAAAAGCCAAATTCAGGAATGTGATAAACGATGATTATTCTCATGTCAAGCTCACTAAGTCAGTCAGTTTTGCACCTCATGGTTTGATTATGCTGGGTCTTTTTCTGATGTTTAATTTTCCAATAGTTGTGGTATTTCTCATGCAGTACCATTGAACCCTACAGATGACTTCTGTTTCTGTCCAATGGGACATTTGTTTGTGTCTTTCAACAGAAGCACAAGTTTACAGCAAAATTCCTCAAGATCTAGTGAGGCATCTTGGTGTTGAGGTGAGCTGACTTTGTCTGATTGGAAGTAGTACATAATTTTGTTGAAAATCAATAAGGTATACAACAGTCATCTGGGTTTCTTTTTGGGCAATAAAAGCTTTTATACTTTTTTTTATATATCTCACTGTACACACTTTATTGATGTGTTGTCTGTCTCGTAGCCTCACAACAGCTCTAAAGCTGCAAAGTTTACTGAAGCCCATCTGAAGCAGTGCACTCAGCAGCCGAGCCGGCTGGATGTGAAGAGCATGCTGACTCATAAGGCCGTGCTGCTGGGCTACAGTCGGCCCAAAAGAGACACGGCCAGAACCAAAAATAGGAAGAAAGCCAAAGGACTCAACGCGCGGCAGAAGAGAACGATGAAGGTTTTCCACATCAAGCCTCAACACCAGAGGTTAGTTGGGGTGATGTGTATTGGGGAAAGGGAGGTGTTTTTTTCTGAAATTCCCCCATCCTAGCTCTGTTTGGCTTTGCAGGTATGAGCTTTTCTTGCCGCTACACCAGCTATGGAGACAATATGTTGTGGACTTGTGTGGTGGACTCAAACCGACACTGTAAGTCAGTCCACCAGGAGGCAGAGCTCCCAGATGTCCAACTTCCTGCTGCTCCTGGTGATTGTCTCCATGTTTTCTTCCAGGAATCCACAGTTTGTGCAGCAAAAGCTTGTGAAGGCAGACTTGCACGGAGCCGTCATCACAGGTAGATTTCCCAATAAAGAGCCCGACCCTCAGCCACCGTTGATCCATTCAGGCTGCATTGTTGTTGGGGAAAAAGAAACATTTTCCCTTGAGTCATAAAGTCTGTCTGCAGATGGAAGGAATCAGAACATTTTCCTCTAAATTTGTGAATTTTCTGTTTTTATTTCCTCTGATGTTTGTTGCCACTTTTTGATTCATTAGCAGGAAAATGTGTGTCACAATCTTAGAAATCTTAACTGAATGCAGTTAGCTGCTGCAGTGATGCAACAGAACACTGGTGACCTGCACACTGTAACATGCTGCTTTCTGTCACAGTGGTGCGCTCCAAATGTCCATCCTATGTGGGAACTACGGGGATTCTCATGCAAGAATTCAAACATGTGTTCAAAATAATCACCAAAGAAGACCAGGTCAAAGGTCAGTGAAACTTTTCTTGGTTCTTTGTGTTTGTACCTGATTGCTGGACTAAGCTGCTTCTCTATCAGCTATAATTGATAGTTTCTGTTTCTGTCCAGGCTCATACTCAGCCTGAAGAGACTCAAATGTGATTTTTTTGTTTGTTTTTTTGTACTTATGCAAAATGTATCTGATCTCTTCATAACAATCTGAACAGCTCAGATCTACAGTGTATCACAAAAGTGAGTACACCCCTGATATCTCTGAAGATATTTAAGTATATCTTTTCATTTGACAACACTGACAAAATGACACTTTGACAGAATGAAAAGTAATCTGTGCAGCTTATGTAACAGTGTAAATTTATTCTTCCTTCAAAATAATTCTGTATACACCCATTAATGTCTGAACCACCAGAAACAAAAGTGAGTTCACTCCCAAGAGACTACACCCCTAAGGGTCAAAATTGAGGACTGCTTGTCATTTCCCTCCAAAATGTCATGTGACTACATCTTAGGTGTGCATAGGATACTGGACACTGAAAGTTCCAATATGGCACCTCATGTCAAAGAACTCTAAGGATCTTAAAGATGAATTGTTGCGCTACATGAAGATTGCCAAGGCTACAGGACGATTGCTAACACACTGAAACTGATTTACAGCACAGTGGTCAAGATCATCCAGCATTTTTAGCTGGGTCCACTCAGAGCAGATCTGGTGTTGATCATCCAAAGAAGCTCAGTGTACATGCTCACCATCGCGTCCAAATTCTGTTTGAAAGATGCTGGGGTGCAGGAGTCTGTATGGCTGACACCCCAGAACAAAGCCTCTTTTGAAGTCTGTACACATGAAAGCCTGGAAACAGTTTGCTACAGACATGTCAACGAAGGACATGAATTACTGGAACCCTGTCCCGTGGTTTGATGAGACTGAGATTAATTTGTTTGGCCCAGACAGTCTCCAACATGTGTGGCGGCAATCAGGTGAGGAGTGCAAAGTTAAGTGTGTGATGCCTACAGTCAAGCACAGTGGTGAGATCAGCATGGTCTGGGGCTACAGGAGTGCAGCAGATGTTATGGAGTTACATTTTATAAACTCCAATCTACCGTGAAATACTGAAGCAGAGCCTGGTCCCCTCCCTCAGGAAGCTGCATGACAGGGCAGCTTTCCAGCATTATAATGATCCCAAACACATTTTTAAGATGATCACCGCTTTACTGAGGGTAGAGGTGATGAACTAGCTTGTCTCCAGACCTAAACCCAATAGAACATCCTTGGGGCATCCAAAGGACCACAGAGTGTCAAATATCTGCCAGCTTCGTAATGTCATCATGGAGGAGTAGAAAATCATTCCAGTGGCATCCTGTGAAGCTCTGGTGAACTCCATGCCCAGGAGAGTTAAGGCAGTTTTAGGAAATAATGGTGGCCACTCAAAATAGTGACACTTCAGGAACCTTCACCAAGGGGTGAACTCACTTTTGTTTCCAAGGGTTTAGACAAATGACAGTCAGAGTCATTTTGAGGGAAGAATAAATTTACTCCTTGACATAAGATGCACAGATTATTTTTCTTTGTGTCAAAGTGTCATTCTGTCAGTGTTGTCCCATGCAAAGATATACTTAAGTATATCTTTTATAAATGTAAGGGCTGTACTCACTTTTGTGATACACTGCATTTTTTTACAAATGCAACCTGCAACCACTTGGATTTGTAATCCTAACTCTGATACATATCTTTTCAAATGTGATGCTTGTGTTTGTGTTTAACCAACATGAATGTCATTGATTCTGTGTTTGAGACGCAGAGATAAAACAAGGGGTCCGCAAGATACTGCATGTACCTTTGGTTTTTATGACTTTGCTTGCTTATGATGCTTTGCTCACATGTTGGCTATTATTTTTTTTTTTATCTATTTTTGCGATGGCTGTCGAAGATTTCATGTATTCACCCAGATACAGTTGCTGTGAACTGTCCCTCAGTCTGTATGGGAGACTCAACATCTGCTTATTTTCTTGTCTCCTGTGTCCAGTGATCCCAAAGAGGAACAGTGTGTTTTCTGTAGAGATGGACAGCTTTGTCTCACACTTCTATGGAAACAAAATGGAGTTCCGAGCCAGCGAACGTTCTGCTAAGAAGTTCAAAGTGAAAGGAACTATAGACCTCTAAAGGCGCCCAGCTCTGTCATCTCTTTGCCCCTACTGGATGATACTGGATGAGCTTGTGCAGAACTCAGACTGTTTAATCAAATCACCTGGCAGTGAAGAGTGTAGACAACCATCTGAATGGTCCTCCTATGAGGAGAGTGTAAGGCAGCTTAACGTACAGTTTTGAACATCCTCTCAGCCAGAACAGAGGCTGGACACAGGGTGTTCCTGGGATAGATGCTTGTAGTCATCTATCAGGACTGTTACTTGGAGCGCTAACCATTCCTTTTTGACAGTCAGAAGTGAGTAAAGATGTGAGAAACCAAGTGGATCTTTGGACTTTCACCCGAAGAGCCTGTCATTCAGGCTCCTACAGTCTTCAATCGTCCTTGTTTTTTTTAGATGTATTTGGAAAAATAAAAAGCAAGATTCTAAAAATGTAAATGTAAAGGATAATAATCTGAATTTCTAACAAAGGAATCAAATATATTTGTATAGCACATTTCAGCAACAAGGCAGTTGAAAGTACTTTATATAATAAAAATACAAAGTCATCGAGCACACAGTCAACAATTGAAATATAACATTTTGTCTGGATTCATATATTGTTTTATATGCAGCAGATTCATTTTCCACTGTGCAACTCATTTATTGTTTTGTTTTTTAAATCAATCAACTCAAAAATAAAAAGCTCAATTTCACAACATTTTGGGTCCTCAAACCCTTTTTAAAACTAATCCAGTCCTGATGTAGCTAATTAGACTTAAGTGTTCAGCATTACCAAAAAACATGACTGTCAGGTTGATTGGGCTTTCCAGATTCTCCTTAGGTGTGAGTGTGTGTGTGTGTGTGTGTGTGTGTGTGTATGGTTGTTTGTCCTGTTTGTCTTTGTGTTGCCCTGCGACAGACTGGCGACATGTCCAGGGTGTACCCCGCCTCTCGCCCGGAACACAGCTGGAGATAGGCACCAGCACCTCCTGACCCCGTTAGGGAGAAGGGTGACCGGAAAATGGATGGATGGATGGATGTTCAGCATTAAGTTCTTTCTGGGTCATGCAGATAATAATAATAATAATAATAATAATGTGGAGATGGTTTCAATTGAATGTCTAGAATGTGATGAAAACTACCTGAGAAATCTAGAAATGGAAGTACAGAATTTTCAAATTGAGCACAAGCTTCCATATTGTAGCATTCTATCTCGAATATAACATTTTTTGCTATTATGATTTCATAATAATGAGAAATAATAATTTCCTCCTAATAAAATATTATCGTCTCAGTTCTGATTACAGACACTCTGAGTGCCGGTTGGAGACATCCTCAAAGGAAGAGGATCCCAGTGGAAAACCATTTGCAAGTTCAACTAAATGTGTTTTGTTTTTTTCTTTAGAAATAAATGATTCACTTCATGGCTTTACTTTGGTGAAACAGTCATTTTTTAGTTAACCCTTAGCTAAACCCTTAACTGATTCAACTGAAGTCATCAAACAGCCAAGGTGGGGTATGAATGCCACTTGATAATGCGCACTGTGCTCATAGCAAAGATGATATTGGAAGAACATTGACATCCAGCTGTCAACTACAAAAATTAAAATTTCCTGTGAAAATACAGTACTAGATGTTTTCTGTTGGAAATTGCAAAAGCATTTGAAGTCAACTGCAAAAATGGAAGAATAGGCAGAAGCAACAGAACAAAGCATGGAACTGCAAAGAACCTAAACAGGATAATTACCACAGAAAAACTGCTGAAGAGGAGCAAGAACTTGTGGACAATACAAAAATCCCACCCAAATTAGAAATACGGAACGGTGCATAGAAAGCTAAACTGTTGGGTCACAGCAATTTATGTTAAAATTAGATAAAAAGATAAAACTAGTTAAAATAGTTAGACTAGATAGCATCTAGTCTAGCACTACCATGTTGACACATGGTAACATATTTTATGCAATGTGAAAAAACAAATGGAAAAGGTAAAATTAGCTAAAAAGATAAAAGTAACTTAAATGCCTTTGCCAGCAGTATTATGTGTGCTACCAAAAACATGCTGCACAGTTTGAAAAACCTCATGTAAAAGCTAAAATTAGTTAGAATTTTATTATTAAATTTAAGGTTATCATAATTACTCAAATTGCAAAATACTTCATTAATCCCAAAGGAAAATTAAATGTTGCTTTAGCTCATTTATTCAGATTCTTCAGAATTATTGAAAATGGTGGCAGCTGTTGGCAGGAACCATCTTGTCTATTACAGCAAATCTGAAGACGTCTGTCTGAGGATAGACTGTGTTTAGATGAGAATGTTTAGATTCAAATGTTTTTGAGATACAACCTTAGTTGGACCACTAAATAACTTCATTGTAACTTGCTGTTGAAATGTTGACCTAATATTAGTATCTGTTTGTGCAAATAGAATTGCCACAAGTTAGGTCTTGGTGTTAAAAAAAATCGATAAAATAAATAAAATAAAACCTTTAATGGAAGCCACCAAATCAAGAATTTATTGTCACAAGCACAGTTTTACACAAAATAATGGGTCACATTTACACAGTTTAAACAGGTCTAGAAGTCAATGTACAATTTACTAGCTAACCAACACGTACTAATAGTTAAATAGACACATTATACACAGTATCATTAAGACTTACACAAAAATGTAATCTGTGAATGTAAGATGAGTTGACATAAAAATCACAATATTGAAAAAAAAAACATTTTTAGATCCTTAGCAAAAGATGTCTAAAGTTTATTCCATTTGTCATGGACATGCAGTTCATCATGTAAATGTTACTTCACTGCAAGCTGTTAGTCAGCCTTTTGGTTGATGAATATATAACAACGAATTAAAGTCAAGCAGTGAGAGCTGAAGACAGACATACTGCACACTGCTGGGCAGCAGACTGGTATGATGAACAGTTAGCGTCATGAAGTGCACTTTAAGCAGTAACTCAGCAATGGTATACTAAAATGTAATCATTTTAAAATGCATTTAATTCTGCTATCGATGCATGAAGTGTTTTCTAAAAATCAGGACATCACTACATAGAGAGATGGAAATGGATTGTGTTCTCTCTGCAGCCAGTGGTCCTAACATGTCTTTTTTTTTTTTTCATTTTCCGACTCAGAGGGCTTCAAATACGGACATACATTGAGAAAATAATTGTGACTGGACTTTACCAGTTCTGTCATTCATCCCAAAAGTCACTTTCACCTGTGAAAGGAGAAGAAAACTTTGAGATGAATTAGAAGACGACAAGATTTGTTCCACCTGCTGCGGGAGCATTAAAGCAAGGACAAACGGACTGAAGAATGTGATAAATAGATAGTACTACTTCGTCATAGTCTATATAATTTTATTACATGACAAAGATTATAGTTTATTACTGATGATTGTTTGTTGCCACCTAAACAGTCAATTTGCAAATTGACTGGTCAATCTGCACCGATTGAGATGCACCAATCAGAATTTACCAGCCCAAGATCCAGTGGTCTTTAAAGTTTTGCCTGCTGATTACTGTCTTGGAAGATTTCAATTTACTTGTAAAGCCTTTATAATGCAATGGACAGCTGGGCCGACTGACGTGCATCAAAACTTGCTCATTATTTTCCCTAAACCAACCCAGAGGCTGTGACTGGTCCACGCTCCAGCCAGCTATCTGTTCAATGCTATTCCGCCTCTAATCAGTAAAACATAAAGGCAAACACTACTTTATGTTGCTGCTTCTGCGCTGCATTGCTAGTTCCTTTATTGATGTATTGTAGTACAGCTTGCAGTACAGTATTTCAAAATGGATGAGGAATGATTCATTTTTGAAGTTGAAAATTATACATAAGACCCACAATGTCGTCATTATAAAGAGAATGGCAAAACCGTCTTGAACACTGATTCCTTCCTCATGAGATCTGGTACTTGTCAGAAGTCTAATTAAAGGGAAGATATAAAAGGAATTCTAATGGATTTCAAAAATTTATAAAATATTTACATAGTGAACATAATGTAATATAGTAAATTCCTTTTGGTGCACTAAGTTGGTTTCTTGTGGAAGGCTACGTTACCTGCTTTTTGTCCATTACAATTGACAAAAATCGCAGATCTGTTCTGCATTTTCGCCTATAAAGATATGACTTCCTTCAGGTGAACTTTATTTAATTCAAAAATTAAATAGCTGAAGAAAACTTTTTACTGATAACTGAAAAAATGTTCTGCGGGTTCCTTCGTGGAGGTAGAAGTTTGGAATTCAACAGAATTGCAACATTATTGATATTTTTGCTTCGAAGAATCTGTTGTTGCCTTTATAAGATTTTTACTGAACTAAAACAATCTAAATAGAAGAGGTTTTATTTTAGATACAATCAATAAACAGGAACAGGATCTAATACCCAAAAAACATATTAATTACTTGGGTATTAGATGTCAATTGATCGGTGCAATATATATATATATATAAAAAAATTATGTTTTAGATTAGATTAACAGTTTGAAAGTAAACATCCTAGCATGTAGGAAGAGTTGGACATTTAAGGTAACACACAGTTTTCCTTATTCCTCTAGTTCTTTAAGAAAACTAAAAGTAAGTTCTCCTTCATCCAGTCTTAATGATGGTGATGAGCTTTGACAGATCTGACTGTTCAAGCTGGAAGGCATGCCTTCATAATGCTGACCATAGAGGACATCAACGTCCAATCTCAAGCTGAGAAAGGTTCGACTAACTAAGACTCTCCATTCAGCAGAAACCCGAGGGTGTGAGGGCATCCTTCAACCAGTTCATTCTTCAGGCCTTATATAAGGAGCATTATTTTGCTCCATAAAATAATGACAATAATGAATGTCTTTTCGAGATGATGTCATTAATTTTTCTAAGGTGGCCGAGTGCTGCTCTTATAAAAAAAAAAAAAATTAGATGAAACATAAGAAGCAAACATAAGTCCATCAGTCGGCCATAGAGAGGCCTTTACTCAGAGAAGGGTGGAAACATGCCGAGATCCGCAAAATCCTCAATGTTGTAGTTCGCTGTCCCCTGGGTGGGATCTCCAGCCATAGGCAGCATGTCCTGCAGAGACATGGGGTCAAAGGTCACATGTCTGTAAACAGGAGTCAACTGGTGAGTAGTTGAGCTGTACCTGGAAGACCTCTGTCTGGCTGGGGTTGGCGTGTGAGTGCTGCTCCCCCGACTGCTGGGAATGATGCTGGCTCTGCCACTGGGACCAGACCTCACTGGGCCGACCCTGGAACTGGCCTCCACTTTGACCACCTTCTCCCGACACATCTGGAAACATTGTCAAATTTATTGGACCACAACTTATTTTTGTAATATTCTACTTAGCATTTAGAAATTCTTTAGCATCTTCCTTTCTGATTGTCAGACAAAGATTATGTCAGATATGTATTTATTAATGTCACAGAGCATTAATAAATACATTTCTTTTGGGAAGGAAACCAAAAGGCATTGCTCTAGAAGAAATGGATAAATCTTCTGACTGAGTTTTATTTATTGGTAAATAAATCTATGACAAATAAGAAATAATTGTGGTAATTATAATTGAGCTGAAACAAGAAAAGGTTGATCTGTTTCACTTCAGAAAGAGCATCTGACCAGACACACATAGTTCCAGTTTTCAATAAACTCTTTGCCTAGTTAATGTGATAAAGTTAGCTAAAGTGCTACTGTTAGTCATTAATAATTTGGATCTTAAGATATTTCAGTGTGATGGTGTGTGGATATAACCTGTCCTAGCAAACAAGAAAAATAAGCCATGCTCCCGAACCTCTTTCTATCCACCCTTCGTTTTGCCATTATTGGCCCTTTACAGTTGCCAGTATATTTTTATTTTGCTTTGACATGACACTAATAAAGATGCATGGTGGTAAATGTAACAAGGAAATCAATTGATGTCAGATCTTAAATCTTTTTAAATGGAAGACTTTTAAGTATAAAACACAAAGGATACGTTTCTTTTTTTAAAAGGTTTTATTGAGTGTCAGACTCAATAAAACCTTGTGAGAAAGAAGGAAGGCACACCCAGCCTGGCAAGGCCACCAGGCTGGGACTTGAACCTGTGACGGCCGCGTCAAGGACAAAGTTCTCCATATGTGGGTTGTGTTTTACCTCTGTGCCACCATTTCTCCCCAAAGGGAGAAATGTTTCTATATGTTTGTTTCTAGTATGTTTCTATATTGAAACATACTAGATGTTTAGTATTCTATTACCTCGCTTCTAACCTTATTTAGTCAGATTACATTTACATTGTCAGATGTGCCAAAAACAGCAGTAAGCTCCACTGACATGGTGAGCGGAGAGCAAGGCTTACCAAAGGCTGTGCTGCGGTTTGTCAGGCCTGAGTAAGCGTTTCCACTGGGCGAGGATGTTGCCGGGGACGATAGTGGACTGTAGGAGGCGGGGTCAGTCTGGTAGTTGTGGCCAGAACCGATACCAAATGGACTAGACTGGGATTTGCTGGGCTGGACACCAGAAAAACTGGTTAAAAAGGCCATCTATACGTCATTGTAAACACACTTTGTTTACAATTCCTGTTGGTACGTTCCTGTTAAGCATTCCTGAAACAAACAGGAATGTACCAGCATCTCACTAAGACAAGAAAACGTATGAATTTAATGTGTAATCATTAGAACAAACAAAACTCTGGATATTAAATGAACATAGAAGCCTAAGACATAGGCTTCTATGTCTTAGAAGCCTATGTCTTTTTGTTAACTAAACAAAAAATTGTTCCAAAAGTAAAACATTTGATTAGCAAACAAGGTATTCACCTAGTGGCATAAAATAATTTTTCACTTTGGTTTTATCCTAAATTGAAATGTTCTCACAGCTCCCTCTGAGCTCTCTTCATACTGTTGCCTGTTTTCCACCGGCTCTACTTCAGCAGCCCTGCTCTACTCAGCCCGGCCTGGCTTCACTCTACTTTCAGCATTTCCACAGACCCAGCTCACGCCTCCTGGCAGTGGGGGGTATAGTGCACCGCCTCCAGCTGTGTCTGAAGCGGGTGGGTTTTAAGGTCAAATGTGATTATGTTCAGGTGTTGTTAATGGGAAGAAGCAAACAGTTTTCAACTGTTTTGATTTATGCCATATTCATATGGATCTATGGAAAATGGCAAGACAAAGAACATTATTCTGATAATAAATGACTTTATTATAAGTCAAAGTGAATATCGACAGTATGAATCTTATTTGAGCAGACGCAAAACCAGTGCCTACCAGAAAAAAAATATATACTTTTTAATATTACAATTATTAAATTATAATTATAACAACATCAATTTTGTGTCAGTTGGTTTATTTACATTTGTTTTTCAGGAGTGTCTGGTTCTGAAATTTGTTGACAATCCCTCAGTGAACCTCTGAGCGCTTGACGAGGGAGCGGTAGAGAATAGTTGATCCGATTTATGAACGCTAATTTCGACCAACCTTGAGCTATGTGCCGCTCACCCCGCGGATATCGGGATATGCAATATCCAACTTGAAAACAACTTCACTGCGGCAGTTTTAATGGCACAAACCTGTACTAACAAAGTAAGATGGGGGGGATGGTGAACTCTGGATGACCTAAAAATAATTTTTAATATCTCAGAAACCAAAGTTGCACAAACAAACATTTTAACGGCACAAACAGAGCACTAACCACTCAGCTTCACTCAGCTTTGCAAGCTGGCTTAAAGATTTATCTAAAAAGGAAAAAAAAAAAGCAATTTTTTTCTCCCCAATTATTAATTTTTCTAAAAATAAAAACAAGTAAAGCTTAGCCTGGTGGGGGGACTAGCAAAGCATGGCCAAAAATTCAAGGTATGTATTTGTGTGGTGTTACAGCGATAGTTTTTATTGTTCATTCATCTTACCAATGAATAAATGAAAAACGTAAAGACTTTCATAGGTCTAAATTATTTCAATGACAGTAGAACAAATACTGCTAATCCTAATGATATGAGGGAGATGCGTAAACTCACAGTACTTTTTAAGTTTTTTGCTGCAGGTGTTTAGTTACTTTGAATAATTTTCTAAGTTATTGATGAGTCTGTGGCTCTCTGAGATGTTTTTGTATCAAGTTGATCAGAGGACTGAAATTCTGTCCAAAACACTTTATGTCTTTAGAAGAGTTGAAGGAGACAGTCATTGACTTGATCCAGTTTTTGACCTCACAGAGGAGGCCAAATCTGTTGTAAGCATTACAACCGATTCGGATTAGTTAACTTGACAACACAGCTGATGCAAAGTCACTTTCAGCCATGAGGAAATTCAAAGCTGTGTTTTTTTTTTAAATGTCCACTACTTTTACTCCATGTGCATTACCTGCCCAGCGAATGGGGGTCGGCTGCCTGACCAAGCTACCTGGCCTGTATTAAGTTGTCTAGAAATCTGAGCAAGATTCTGATTGGACGACCCTGAGGACTGGATGTCATTTACACCAGGAACATGGATCACAGAAGAGCTGTGAATAAAAACACAAAACCAGCCAAAAAGTCAAATACAAAGCTTTTACTTTACAGAAGTAAGCTGCCAGAACAGAACATATCCACTAACTGAAGAGTACCTGAAGCTTTTGGCAGAGTGGCCCTGCTGGAAGGGAGAGCTCTGGGTGTAGAGAGACTGTCCTCCTGCTGTAGAAGAGGGAACCATCATCTTCTTGTCTCCCGCTTTGGATAAAAAAAAAGTCCCAGTTACACATCAAAGCAATCTATGTAAAAATTCACGGTATGCAAATGTGTGTGTGGGTGCGTGTGTGTGTGTGTGTGTGTGTGTTGCAGACATACAGCCAGATATGCTGGTGTACATTTCAGCAAAGCGTGGGTCTCTCTCCTGGGAGAAGAGAGACTCTGTCTTATCAATGGTCTTCCCGGTATCGTGGACTCCACTGCTGACTCCAGCCACAGGCACCTAAAGGAACATGTTATATCAATATCATTACAAATAACATAAATACATGGTTATGTGCATGTAGGAAATGTCCGAAATATTCTTCTCCGTTTGCTAAATGAAGAACATTTATAGAACAAGGTTGGTGGTGTTCTTCTGCAGTGCAGACACGGACAACTTTTAGAAAAGGACATTAGAGGATTTTGTGACAGTAGTTACTAAATTCTCCTTTGAACAGTGGTATCAGTCTGAAGAGTGGGTGTACTTTCAATCACACCCGTTATGGGTACAAATTAACAAGGGAGGAAATCCCATGTCATTATTAGAAATTATCAGAAAATATTCTTTCTTTTTCTAAAATTCTTTTTTCTTTTTTTTTTTAGATGAATGACAGATTTAATTCGTTCTTTGTTTTCATATTGATATTGTTACAATACAAAGGTTTCTTTTATGATTTCCTATTATCATAGAAACTGATCATCAATGATCAGAAAATAATTAGGAATCATTATATATCTTATGTATTATAAATAAAAAGCCATTGCAAATTGTCAAAGGACAATTTGCAGTTTGTGGTTCTATAACTTCAAACTACGAGACCGAGACAGAAGGGGTACCCGTTGATTTCAAACAAAGTGGTATACAAGAAAAGACAGGCTGCTGTGGATGTCCTGCTAAAAACACCAAATATTGCTTTGCTTGCCTTCTTTCCCAGCTTGTGTCAAGGGTAGACTTGGCTGTGGATGAACTGATATTTTTGTTCAGATTGAGCGGCGCATGGACTATATATATATATATATATATATATATATATATATATATATATATATATATATATATATATATATATATATACAAAATGTATGACTTGTTAACAAGTATGATAGAACACCAATTCATCATTTGCCTAAGCAGGGAGTCCAAGACTTCCCTCTCCATGGTCAGCTGAGAAAGGTTTCCTCCCAGTGGAATCTATTCAGGGATCCATAAGGCATCTTAATCAGACGTCCCAAGTCACTGGCTCCTTCGGTTATCCAGCAGTTCCTTCTGGATAACCGAGCTCAGCTCTCTCTTCACCACAACAGATCGACAGACTTGCATCACTGCAGACTCAGTAGGTCACACTGACCTACTCCATTTTCCACTGATTCGTTAACAAGACGCAAACATACTTAAACTCCACTTGGGGCAGGAGCTCTTTCTTTACCCAGAGAAAGAACTCTGCACTCTCACATTAATGAGTATATACAGACCGGTGTCAATACGTAACCTTGACTGAGTCCACTTCTCACTGGATTGTGTCCAACTTACTGCTCTCAATGTGGGCCCAGCTCTGACACTGGTCCTACAGGGACTTACAGCCCACATCAATACCCAAACCCTTTATATGGGGGTCGGGTATTCAAGAATATGCATCTAGTATCCCATATTCTTGAAGTACCCCCACATCCTTCTAAATGTGTAGAGCAGAACCAGTGTTCCATGGCCAGGACTAAAAACACACTGCTCCTTCTGAATCTAAGGCTTGACTTTCGAGAAGACCCTCCTCTCCAGGCCAAAAAGACCCAGTAGGACTCCTTCAGTGTCCATAAGTGAGTTTGAGAGTTGATGCTACAATAGTCACTAACCACCTTACAACTGAAATACAACGCTTGGAATTATCAACCAGTTTCTTTCTCATTTAGAAACCTAAGCATTAGTTCAGGCTGAAGATACAGTCCCCCTTGTTAGGGCCATTTTCTAGGACAAATTTATAACATTTACTATATCACTTCTGAATTAGTTTAAAGCACCTGTTCATGTAGATGTCCAATAAATCAGCAACACTGCATTTATACTCAAGTTATAAATACAGTTATGGAACAGCTTTTAAAAAGGGGATTACCTGGGACAGATCATAAGCTGTGATTCCATCTCTCTGATGAACCTCTAACTCTGCCTGTTGTTGTTGCAGTTGCCTGAAAAAGCCAGGAGAAACAGTCAGCTTCTCTTTCAACTTCCCAAACATCTGTGAAGAGTTCATACCTGAAACAATGCTTATAAACCATTGGTTTGATGTTGTATGTGTTGCTGTAATGCATTACAGGTCATACCTCAATAAACTAACACGTATAACTCCTTCATGCATGAGTGACACCAAGACTGAATCTCTTCAGGAAACTAATTATTGCTCATCCCCCCTGCACGGTAGAGAGCAACTAGACATCTCTGGCACTTTGTTTAGCAGAAGACTTTGTTAAAACCAGTGAAACTTCTTTAAGAGCAGAGAGTAAATATTTTCACAGAATACACAAATACATATTGGTGAATCTGAAAAAATTATGTCATAGTCCAACCTGGGAAAGGCCTTTTCTTTAGGTCACTATGTAGAAATCTAAAACAAACCTTATTTTAGTAGCTGCTTCACAAAATGAAACATAAGGCTCTGGGACAGAGGGTTCGGAAAGAGGGGCTCGCCTAAGCTGCCGCCTAATAAGAGATTTGATTTTTCTTAAATAAAGTTCTTGTTTAGTGATTTCAGAATGAAGAGATCCAGATATTTAGTAGAGTTTAAATAAAAGTAATAAACAGAATGTAAAATAACTTACTTGACGTTGGTATTGGTGCAGATTATGTACTCTATCTCGTCAGAGTATGGGTTCTGAAAGGTGAAACTACTGGTTCTGATCAGCATCCACTCTCTGTTTTTCAATCGGAAACGATACATGACAGACAGCACCTGTCCCTTCAGTTTCACTACCTGCAGAGGAGCAAACACACTTAAGTGCAGTATTGTTTAATTTACTAACTAAATAAACAGTCTTTATCTTAGTCTTTTGATGACTGTTGTTATTAACTCACTGTTTTTGGCGTCACAAACCAGGAATAAGAAGATCTCATTATTATTTATTTTTTAAAATTTTACTATTGATAAAATACATACTGATCTGACCATTATTTTTTCTAACATATTAATTAGATAGCAAAAGGTGCTTAATGTAAGTTTTCGTTGCATAATTTGAACCCAATGAAGCTAAAATTGCCATTTGAGACGTTTTAGGTAGAACATATTTACAAGAGGGTTTTTCACCTTCAATGCAAAATGTATATATTTTTTAAACTTTTGGCTTAATAATTAATATGTCCTTTCAGCAAAATGCATTTTGCGTACTGCAGTTAATTATTTGATTACAAAATTAATGGACGATTACGTCAGTAATAAATTTCTTACCTTTAATCTCAATTATTATCTTTGTACACATCCTTTACTATCCTCACATATTTTTCAGTCACCTCTGACTTCCTCATTCAGTTAACACACTTCCTCTGTACTTCCTCTGGATGCTTTGACAAGGTTCACAAAATGCAGTTCATGCTGACCTCTGTACATCTTTACGTGAACTCTTTACATGGTGTACTATTTAGGTATGAACAGATTAGAATAAATAGAAATATCCTTTATTGTCATACAGTGGAAATATTCAAACCAAACTGCTGTTCATCAATTGGAACATCTTGTTCCACTTCAATCACACTTTCCCAAAATACAATCTCAATTCCAATGAAGTTGTGGCATTGTGAAAAACATGATGACTTCCCAATCTTTTTCAACCTTTTTTCTGTTTAATATACTACAAAGAATATTTAACATTCAAGCAGATAAACTTTATTCTGTTCTTGCAAATATTCACTTATTTGGGTTTTGATTACTAAAAACCCTTACAAAAAAGGTGAAACAGGGGCAACAAAAGACTGAGAAAGTTGTGGAATGCTCAAAATTTGAAACATTCCACAGGTGCACAAGTTAATTGGAAAGAGTAAGGGAGACTTTCACTGCCATAAGTAAAGAGCACATATTTTGATTTCAAAGAGATGAAATCAGGATTTCATCTTCTCAAAACTTGTAATTAGTGCACTGAAAACCTCTGCTCTCTTTCACATATTCCCTGTGCTTTCTCAAACCTTTCTACTCCCACTCAAAATTTCTCCTTGTGAGCAAAACCTCTCTCTGTACCAATTAACTCTCTGCTTGCAAATCTCTCTACTGGCTTGGAAATTATTTTCTGCTCTGTCTTGAAACAAAAAAGTATCTTTGCCTGGCAACATTCCAGCCAATAGAATGAAAATGTTAACAACAGGGTTCAGCCCCCTGTTATGAAGACTAACCAAGGTTTTGTAAATCTTAAACGATTTTAATTACTCCCTGACATTGATTTTCATGTCTTGTATCTGACAAAAAAGCGCTGCCTTAGAACATTATTATATATACTATTATAAAATTATATGTTATAACATTCACAGTTGGCAAAGACAATTATCTATAAATATCTATAAATTGACTAATCAACCACCACTGTGTTCAGGGGAGCGCTTGTTAACAAGTCTAACTTCATTTAATAATCCTTTTAACCCAAAACTGTTGTAGGCCTTTGAAAGCTTTCATCTGGCTCATTGTATAATATGAGATCCGCAGCATCAGATAGTTAGTTATGTCATTGTCAATTGCCTTGACACCAGGTAAATCCTCTGGACTATATAAGTCTGATCCTATATGGATCATATCTCCAATATACATGTATTTTTTGAGATACCTTTTCTGTGCCAGCCCATTTAAGGCATTAGCATACTTATTATGATCCATTTTGATGGTTTTTAGCCTGAGAAATTCACTTCCAGAGCCCCAGTTGTATGTTGCGTGTTGTCCGTGTCACGTGTCTGAAACCCAGCAATTGCTGTCAAACAATTGCTATTACATGGAGTGTTCAGACAGAGGGCTTTCGTCACACCACCTTTATCTCCATGGAAACAGGTTTTACAGTTGTATAGATGCTTAGCCTGTTCACTATTGTTCAAGTTCAAGCATGTTCTATGACTTGTAAACAATAATTTAGTTGATCTAAAAATGTGGAACCACACTGTGTTAAATACATATTCTATAATAGCAATGAAACCTACAGAAATAGGTTTCTGCAGGTTTATCTCTTCGTAAGAGATATAGTTTTCAACTACTATTACCTGACTGAATAATATCAGTGCTTAACTTTCACTCATTGGGGAAAGCTTGCGGGACTTTTTAAAATAATGTGCCAGTAGTCAGGCGTTCTCTCCCAGTACATTGAACTTGGTGCACCCGGCTAGCTGACAGCCGGTGAGGGAGCTGGTTGTTAATGCAGACATCTCAGAAAATGAGCAATTATGTGATGTATTGATGAATAGAGCAGATACTTGCACAGCTAGGAGTCTTCAAATTCGTCACACTGTGATGTAAGTGGCCTTCAAATCCGGCCTTTGGTCACAGCTTTTCATTTTATTGGCTGCAACAATTGCCTGGCAATGGTATATGTTTGTTTTGAGAGGGAGCAGAAAAGAATTCGCATGCGAGCAAAGAGGTTTGAGCCAGCGGAGAGAAGTCCATCCATCTATCCAGCTATCCTATTCCATAGTTACAGGAGTGAGTAGCAGGAAAAAAAACTTGCCAGGTGAAAAGACTGGCCACGCCTCTAACCTACCTGCTGGAAACTTTCTCTCAGGTGACTCTGGTCCTCAGGATGGCAAAACTCCAGGATGTCCTTTCCCAGCAGGTCCTTAAGTTTTAGGACAACAAGAGATTAACTAAGATTTATCATATTAAATGAGATTTAACAAATTCTCTGTCTGCTTTTTATATATATATATATATATATATATATATATATATATATATATATAAATCCAGTCTGGGTCCTTAGGCAAGACCCTTCAAGCTACTCACTGCCCTCCATGAGCAGGCCAAATGAACCAGCTGCTACAAAGTGGGAC
This sequence comes from Poeciliopsis gracilis, assembly GCA_911649635.1. Taxonomy (NCBI): domain Eukaryota; kingdom Metazoa; phylum Chordata; class Actinopteri; order Cyprinodontiformes; family Poeciliidae; genus Poeciliopsis; species Poeciliopsis gracilis. The sequence continues at coordinate 140,936 of CAJVRI010000597.1, forward strand.
TCACCCTGAATGGTTAACTGAAGGGCGGACAATCCTAATCCAGAAGGATCCATCAAAGGGTCCAGTCCCACCCAACTACCGATCAATAACCTGCCTCTCCACAACCTGGAAGCTCATGTCAGGCATCATAGCGGCCAAGATAAGCAAACACATGGATAAACACATGAGCATGGCACAGAAAGGTATCGGTGTAAATAGCAGAGGAGCCAAACACCAACTCCTCATAGACCGCACAGTTGCCCGAGACTGCAAAACCCGACACACCAACCTGTGCATGGCTTGGATTGATTACAATCCAAGCCATGACTCAATGCCGCATACTTGGATCATTGAATGCTTAGAGATGTATAACATCAACAGGACTCTGAGAGCCTTCATTGCAAACTCAATGAGGCTGTGGAAAACCACCCTTGAAGCCAACTGCAAACTACTTGCAGAAGTGTCCATCAAATGTGGCATATACCAAGGAGATGCTCTGTCCCCACTACTGTTCTGCATAGGCCTGAACCCCCTCAGCCAAATTATCAACAAGGCTGGCTACGGATACCGACTCAAAAATGGGGCCAACATCAGTCACCTTCTCTACATGGATAACATCAAGCTGTACGCCAAGAGTGAGCGAGACATCGACTCACTGATCCATACCACCAGGATCTACAGCACAGACATTGGGATGTCATTCGGACTAGAGAAGTGTGGTCGGCTGATTACAAAGAGGGGGAAGGTGATCCGCACAGAAGGGGTCTCACTCCCAGAAGGAACAATAGCAGACATAGAGGACAGTTGCAAGTACCTAGGTATACCACAAGCAAATGGCAACCTCGATGAGGCCACAAGGAAAGGAGCCACAGCTAAATAGCTCCAGCGAATAAGGCAAGTCCTGAGAAGCCAGCTCAATGGCAAGAACAAAATCCGTGCGATAAACAGCTACGCCCTGCCAGTAATCAGATACCCTGCTGGAATAATTAGCTGGCCAAAGGAGGAGATAAAAGCCACAGATATTAAGACTAGAAAGCTACTAACAATGCATGGAGGGTTCCATCCCAAATCCAGCACCCTGAGACTGTACACGAGCCGCAAGGAAGGAGGCAGAGGACTAGTGAGTGTTAGAACCACTGTCCAGGACGAAACAACTAAGATCCATAAATACATCAGGGACAAAGCCTCAACAGACAATGTGCTCAGTGAATGTCTCAGACAACAGGGAACGGAGGTTGAGGTGCCAGAGATACATCATCATGGGAGGACAAGCCCCTACATGGGATGTACCACCAGCAAATAACCCAAGTGGCTGATATCAGTAAATCCTACCAATGGCTGGAAAAAGCTGGACTCAAGGACAGCACAGAGGCCCTCATCATGGCCGCCCAGGAACAGGCCCTAAACACCAGAGCAATAGAGGCCCAGATCTACCACACCAGACAAGACCCAAGGTGTAGGTTGTGCAAGGAGGCCCCTGAGACAGTCCAGCACATAACAGCAGGGTGCAAGATACTGGCAGGAAAAGCGTACATGGAACGACATAACCAAGTGGCAGGCATAGTGTACAGAAACATCTGTGCAGAATATGGACTGGAAATCCCGAGATCAAAGTGGGAAACACCCCCAAAGGTGGTGGAGAATGCCAGAGCTAAGATCCTGTGGGACTTCCAGATCCAGACAGACAGAATGGTAATGGCGAACCAACCAGACATTGTCGTAGTGGACAAACAACAGAGGAAAGCCGTTGTGGTAGATGTAGCAATACCAAGCGATTGCAACATCAGGAAAAAGGAGCACGAGAAACTGGAGAAATACCAGGGCCTTAGGGAGGAACTGGAGAGGGCCTGGAAGGTGAAGACCACAGTGGTGCCTGTGGTCATCGGGGCCCTCGGGGCAGTCACCCCCAAACTGGAGCAGTGGCTACAACAGATCCCAGGAACAACATCAGACATCTCAGTCCAGAAATGTGCAGTCCTTGGCACAGCCAACCCTCAAGCTCCCAGGCCTCTGGTAGAGGACCCGAGCTCAGAGGATAAGAACCACCCGCAGTGGGTGAGAAGGGAATTATTATATATTTGTTTTTGCTCTTCTGGGTCATTTAGCTCATAATCAGTGTGTGCATAAGTGGTTGAATGACTGCATGTACATGTACTGGTCAGAAAATTTGAATATCAGAAAAAATTTGGATTTATGTCAGTAATTCCATTCAAAAAGTGAAAGTTGTATATTCATTGCACACAGACTGATTTATTTCAAAAGTTTTTTTCTTTTAATGTTGATGATTAGAACTGATAATTAGTGATGGGCCAGATGACACCAAAACCTCAAGCGCTGACCAAACAAGAGAAAACCCTGTGTGGGTTTTGTCACGTGGTTTAAGAAAAACCACGTGACCAATGCAGTTCCTATGTTATTTGGTTGTGAAGGCGCCAAATTGCATTTATGAGGGAGAAAATGTGTCAACACATTTGTGGGTTTTTTTTAATGGAGATACTTTGTGTTCTTTGCTTTGCGTTGGATTTTGGATCGTATTTTAATTAGATATATGGAAGAGAAAGTTTTTCCTATGTGGGTTCATTTTGATCTCATCACAAAGTGTAAAGTAAATTATTATTCTGTCCTCATTTCTACTTTTTAAAATGCTTCTTTTGGCTGATTCAAATTCCTTTCTATAAGATACTTGAATTAATATCATACAGGGGTTAACTTTTATTTATATTGTAGGTGAAAAGTTGGATTTGTTTCCAGGTTTTGTCTTACTGTAACCAGAGCTCTTCCACAATGCTGAGGGATCGTCGCCCGGCATGATTGGGATAAACCGTTTAAAGCTCCGTGATAAAGCCTGGTGTGGTTCTTCTCCGTGCTAGGACTTGTATTTTTTGCCACACCGAGTTTTGTTGTGGCACCAAATATTGCATTCCTTAAGCACCGAAACCTGCTGCAGGCACACAAGGCACATGGGTTTTCCATTCATCTCAGTGAACAAATAAGAAGTACCGATAGTCAATTTTTGTTGAAAAATCCGACACTCTGTGTCTACTTTTCTGCGACAGACTGGCAACCTGTCCAGGGTGTACCCCGCCTCTCGCCCGGAACGCAGCTGGAGATAGGCACCAGCACCTCCCGACCCCGTTAGGGAGAAGGGTGACGGAAAATGGATGGATGGATGGATGGATGTGTCTACTTTTCTCTTTTTAGACAAAGACATTTTGTTGATGAGGTTGCTAGGGCCAAAATAAAAAGCTGGTAAAGCGATAGAATCGGAGCCGTTTACAGAACCTGAAGCTCAGTGCTACCATCCTGCAGTTAGTTTCAATGCAGTGTTGCATTATGTTGTCTGCTCTGAATAAAACACAGCGCCCCTTGTGGACAATATACAAACTGTACATTTTCAATTAAACGAAGTACATGGGAAAACTCAGGTTTTCACTTAGGGTTTCCATCAGCAAATTTATGGAGACTTGGAGACGCTTACCATCAATTTGCTCCCTGAAACAGAAGCAAATTAAACTATCTGTAGGCCCACATATCTTTATCCAGTTACTCTAATTCTAATTTTATTTTATTAAGTTCTTTCTCTGCCTCTTTGGAATGTGTGTTGACTGGACTTGAAGCAACATGTATTCTGTCCCTCTCCTCTCTTCCTCCAGACTCTGGGACCTTGACTTCCAAAAGAAATTCTAAATTTCATCAGAGAAAATAACTCCGGACCACTCAGTAGCAGTCCAGTCCTATTGTCTTTAGCTCAAGTGAGATGCTTCTGATGCAGTCTCTTGTTCAAGAGTAGTTTGGCAAAGGGAATGTAACAGCTGAAACCCATGTCTTGCATAAATTTGTGTGGAGATTCTTGAAGCACTGACTCCAGCAGCTGCAGTCCCCTCTTTGTGGATTTACCTAACATTTTTCAGTGGGTTTTGTTTCACAATCCTCTATGGATATGGTTATCCTGATTGCTTGTCCATTTTTTTTCTACCACATCTTTTCCTCCCATTCTCCTCTGTGAATGTGGTTGAACATGGCGCTCTGAATAGTCAGGATCTTTAGCAATGACATTTGTCTCTTACCCTCTTGTGCAAGATGTCAAAAGTTATCTTTTGGACAACTGCAGGCTACACAGTCATCTCCACAATTGTGTACACTACAGAACTTGACTGAGAGACTATTTAAAAGTGTTTGCCTGTGTTTTGAGTCAATTAGATGTAATCATCTAAGTGTATGGCACCAGGGGTCTACAATATTGAATCTTTTCACAATATTCTAATTTTCTGATACCGAATTTGGAGTTTTCATTAATTGTCAGTAATAATCATCAACACTAAAAGGAATAAACATTTGAAATATATTAGTCTGTATGTAATGAATGAATATAGTATAAAAATTTTACTTTTTGAATGGAATTATTGATTTAATTAAACTTTTTTATGACGTTCAAATTTTTGACCAGCACCTGTATACTGGAACCCTAATGTTGTTGAGCACTCAAAGGAGTGGTTGAAAAACCAACATCTATTTTGCCTACTTATGTAGACATAAACACTATGATTCTTCATGATTCAGTAAAACCTTAGAAAACAAACATACATACAGCAGAATGTTAGCTGCTTTTTTAATGACCAAAGAAAATAACCAGTTTTTACTGTACCAGTCAGCTTTCTCTAACAAAGTTTATGAAAATCAGAAGGAGCAGCACAGCATTTTCTACAAGAAGAAAGTTGTGAAATCCCACAGAGCTTACCTGAGGTTGATAACCAATGACATTAATGCAGCGTGGATCAACAAAAGTGATGACACCATCCGAGTTGTGACGTGAGAGGAACTCTGTTGGAACTGACAGGCCATTCATATCCATGGAGACTGGAGAGCTGGTTACCTGAGGGGGACGCATACAGACACAAAAGTCACTACATCATGCAGCAATGAAGAATAGGTCTTAAAGAAAGCCACAATCAACCAAGATGTTGAAATATTAAGAAACCCACAGAACTGTGTGTGCTGGTTTTTGGCTTTCATTTTTCTGCTGTCAGTTGTGTTAAACTGCAGTGTGAAAATCCTACTTACCCACAATGTCATTGTGTCATTATGTGATTATTTTCATAATAAGGATCAGTAGACCTTCTGTCTCTGTATACCAGATAACAATGAGCTGTTTTTTTTTTGACAGTAAGGGCCAATAATCAGAAGGTGGTTAATGTGTAGGAAGGGCATTTTCTCATGACACCATTTCTTCCGGCACACTGCAATGCAAGTCTCATATGTAGCAGTGTGAAAAGAGTCAGAGTTCGAGGCAAATTGAAGAGGAAGCTGCTGTGCAATAACAGTGTGGGAGTTGAGTCTGTTGTTATTGACTGCAGGTTGAGCTGAAACACACCTGCAGTCTCCCAATGGCCACCAGGCAGTATTTTCCTGTCTGACTCGCCTCTGAATCCTCTTCTGGTATGGTCATCCCTGAGTTATATAGGGAAAAGAAGATGTCATAACAGGTGCAATGAGAGTTATAAATAATTAATAAATAAAAGAGCAAATACTATATTTTGCAATAAACGCCAGAGCTTTAGTGATGTTCTATGAATAACTAATTGGAAGTGATGATTTAAACCTGCTGCAGACAGAGTTAGGCCTGTCACCAAAACAAATTTTGCTGAGCGATTAATTGTCTCAAAAATTATTGCGATAAATGACAATATTGTTTGAAGACCTTTCTACACTGATTTAATGGAAATTACGTTATAATGCATTCCAAAGATAGATACACTTTATTTTCAAAAGAACACTTAACACTAGAACTGATAAACAAAACGACCAAAAAAACAAGAAAATGGATTCTCAGTCTCAACAAAAAACGTACTTGAATAAAAACTTAACATGAAGCCAAAGTGGAAATAAATACTGCATTCAACCAAAATAGTGCAGATCATGAAGTCTGCCCTTCACTAATCATTAGATTTAAATACAGAAGATGGGCACATCCAACTACCTGATGCAATAGTTCACACTGCATGATTTTTTTGCCCCAATTTTCCCTTTAATGACAATCTTAGAACGTTAGGCATTCTAAGGCTTGTGATTTTATAACCGATCATCCTGTAGAATGTGGTTCATCCTGCTGTTTTGGGTTAGAGTGGCTAACCACCATTGCTAACTCCTTCTCCAACCTCTCACTGCACCGTCACAACCACACGGCATGATTGAACCCGATCAAACCATTATACCTAGGATTTCTGTCGGCTAATGTGTGGTCTCTCAGATCTAAGATCATGTAGTGTACACTGGGCATTACACTAAGGAAATGAGGAAGGGAGGGTCAGTGGAGAGCACCGGAGTTGAGCCTGTTTTCATTCAGTGTCATCAATAGAAAGAAACGATAAAGCCAATAATTAAAATGAGGTCGATAGTTTTAATTTATGGTACGATTAATTGATTTATTATTTATCACAACAGGCATAGACAGAGTTAGCATGAAGACAAAAGAATCACTCTCTCTTACTCAGAGCAGAGTCTATTCAGGGGAACATTTCGATCAGGGGAGGTCAAACGTTTTGAGACCAATATCTACTTTTTCTTTCACCAGCTGGCTGAGATCTACCTCATGACACGAAGACATACAAATTGTAAATTAAACCACATTGACTCATTTTCTATACAAATATACATCAGTTACAGCAGAAATATTAAAGCAACAGAAATCTAATGCGATTTCTTCCTCAGTGAGATCCTGACACTGGGAGCAGGTTACTGGTTTCTCAGTCAGAAGCTGGTTGCAAACCTGAGGCCAGCAGGTGTCAGAAGAGGAAGTTCTGGTCTCAGCGTCCTGACGGCCTTCAGTTTGTCACCTGCTGCCGAGATCAACTCAAAACCTTCTCACAACTCACAATCTGGCTCTGATCCACCAAGACTAAATGCTAATACTTGCATCTGTTTTTTTCTGTCTTGAGATATTGAGTTTGTGTGAAAGTGTATTTTCATTCCACTCAAAATCCCTTTATCAAAAGAAAGGTTGGATAGTAGCACTGAGAGATCTGGTCTTCAGAACATCTGTTTACCTGCAGGGGGCCAGGCTTTGATGTACCCAGTGCAATGCACCACAGAGTATTGAGCCTCTCCTTCTTTGGATGGTCCCAAGCCATTCCTGATAATCAAACATGGAAGGACAGAAACACAGGTAGGCTAAACAGCTGCTACTCTCTTGCACACAGGCTTTTTACACATAAACCACATGCACCTGACAGAAGAGTCATTCTGTGTTGTTCTTTTTTTTCAGTTTCATGCTCACATCTACTGCAGTGGAATGAAACCTCATCTCTGTGGGCTGCTGGATGGAAAACGAGTTAAACATTCCGTCCCAGAATTCTTTCTTTATGCATAGCAGATTATCTAAATATTAGACATGTGCCGCAGGCTCAGCATTGACAGAAAAACATTTTATCTTAGACTTTGAATATAAAAGGTGTGGCAGAAAAAGCCTGCATATGTCAGAGCTACTGAAAGCAGTTTATTATGAAACCTAATTTTATTTTCCACATGGTTATCACAACACATTATTCATATTTTACCTAGGATAAAGTCAAAATTCACTAACAGTCTGAATCATAGCTGTTTTTGGACTCTACCTGTATCTTTTCCTCATGTTAGATAGACGATTTAGGGAGATATGATCCAGTGGCGCACTTCCACACCTAAATGACAAGAGTACACATAAGATTTCAGTTTATCATGGCATTAAATGTGTCTACCTTTCCCTTTTTTGACAGACATTTTGTTGATGAGGTTGCTAGGGTCAAAACAAAAAGCAGGTAAAGCGATAGAATCAAAGCCGTTTAGCCCCCGGGGTGGACTAAATCATCCGATTCCGGCCCGCGGGCCATATGTTTGACACCTCTGCTATAAACAATTATACACACAACCAAGCTTAAAAGATGGGCAGGCAATTAAGCAATTCCTGGAACAACTTAACCTATCTGTATTGTTGCATGATAAAAATCAAAGGTTAATGGCTAATATTGCAGAGCGGGAGCTCTCTTACACCATTACAAAATTTAAAAAAAAGCAAATCTCCTGGTCCGGATGGATTTCCGTTCGAATAGTACAAGCAATTTAAGTTAGAGATATCACCATTTCTCCTTCAAATTTTTAACATGGGTATGAAAGAGGGTAAAATGCCCCCAATATGGAAACAGGCTGCAATATCTGTTATTCCAAAGGAAGGAAAGGACCATCTGAGCTGTAGTTCTTACAGACCGATCTTTGTTCTTAATTTTGATTATAAGCTATTCACATCAATTCTCGAGAATACAGGAGATACTCTCTGAACTAACTGATACAGATCAGACCAGTTTTATCCCAGAGACAAACCCATGACAATATACATCGCACATTGCATATCTTGAACCAGATTCAAAAATGCCAAATACCTGCTGCAGTGATCAGCCTCGATGCTGAAAAAGCTTTTGATACAGTAAGCCGGGACTTTCTATATAAAGTACTTGAGAAGTGTGGTTTCCATTCCAATTTTATTGACGTAATCAGGTCACTATACACAAAACCAAATGCACAGATATCTGTCAAATACGTTTGGATTACAGCGTGGAACGATACAAGGATGTGGACTCTCTCCTTTGCTGTTTGTCCTTTACATAGTACTGTTAGCCCAACCAATAAGGCAAACTGACAATATCAAAGGTATAAACATTTCGGGTGATGCACACAAGGTGGCACTATATGCGGATGATGTGTTGGTACAAAAGCGAAGCAAACACATCGCTGCCTACATTATTCCAGAGCTTGAGCAGCTTTGGTGAATTTGCAGGATATAAATTGAAGAAAAAAAAAAACCAAACTGCATTGCAATACCTTGGGAATCTGATCCCCAAAGACACAATCACTATAGCTAAGTGTAATTACGAGACTCTTCTGACCAAAATTAGATTGGATATACAACGATAGACTGTCACCCCCTTCATGAGTTTAACCCAAAGATTTGAATCTGTCAAAATTAACCAAATACCAAGATTTATTTTCTTGTTTCAAGCCCTACTGGTAGAAATTACAAAAAGCAATTCATAGAGTGGGACACAATGCTTTCCAGATTTATATGGCTTGGGAAAAAGCCGAGAATTAGATTTAAAACACTACAGCTCCGAAAAGAAAAGAGAGGCATGAATGTATCAAATTTAAAGAACTACTTCTATTCTGCACAAATTAAATCCTTGATAAACCTTTGTAATAAAAAATTATAATGCCCAATGGAAGGAAATTGAATTGGGTCTTACTCCAGACTCCCCCCTACAGGCAATCTTGAGAAATAAAGAGTTAGAACAGACAAAACTCAAACCTGAAAATCCTTGGATAAAATCCCAATTAAAAATCTGGACAGATGTTTAGCATGAATATAAACTACATGACTCACTAAGAATTATAAGATGGTGTGCTTACGATTACGGGCTGAACTGGATGCAACATCCAGAAACATTTTGATCTGGGTCATTTGCCTTGATTCTGTGGTCAAAATTTAAAACTGAGAAAACAATAATTGTTTGATAATATGTACGTTATTCACCGGCCATCAGACTGTTCAACAATTCCATCACTAAAACTGTGTGAGACTGACTGAAAATGCTAAGTTATATATATTTAGCAATATATTATTATTATCTGAGACAGACTGGCGACCTGTCCAGGGTGTACCCCGCCTCTCGCCCGGAACGCAGCTGGAGATAGGCACCAGCACCTCCCAACCCCGTTAGGTAGAAGGGTGACCGGAAAATGGATGGATGGAATATTTTATTATTTGTATATTATTAAGTCTAAGTCTGTTTGGTCCAAAATTGGCTCCAAAATAGGAATTTTCCTTCTTTCTTTTCTTCTCTCCTATTAACACTATTAATATGGACAGACCAGAACTCTGCTGCTAACTTCTTCACACATTTCTCCTTTCATCCTGCCTTTCATTCAGGGATAGCAAAGAAAATAGGCTCATGCAGAACGAGTCCAGCCCTGCAACCGACCTCTCACCTACCCTGCATAGTTAGGGGAAACACCATAATGGAAAAAGCACCTGAATTCATCGCTATACTTAATTAAAGTAATATTTTTTAGTAACCAACAGACCTCATGCGGCAGATAAAGGAGCGCCTGGAGCCCATACACATCCTCATGGAAGACTGCTGCCCTTCCTTCTTTACGGTCCCCGTCTTCAGGTCCAGAATTCGTCCTGTGGAAGCACGAACGGAAGTGGAAAATAAAATGTGAAGCCAACACAGTTTGTCACCTACGTATGCTGCATTTTGAGAAAATTGTAATAGGCGATTTTACAGAGGAGCTACGGACTGAACTCCATAGCTCTGTGAAGCTAGAAAAGAGTAACAAGTAGAAACAAACTAGAACGCTCTGGTGTTCAACAGATGGCCCTGTAGTTTTATGCGATACTGTGAGAGCTTTGGTGGAGCCAGCTGCACATTGTCCGAAAAAACAAACAAGCTTCAAACCACAAAGAAAGACGGCTTCCTGTCGTCTTCTTCGTAATTTTTGTCAGTAACGTTTGTTACTGACATCCATATGTACTTGGGTACACCTCACTGCAGCAAACAGAAAGGGGTGAGGAAGGACCATGTGACAGACCCATACCATATTTGGAAATGGGACAATGGCACTTCAGAAATGAGAGGACACTATTTTCTATATTATTTGCGGCGTCTCGTTTTTAATTTCTTTTAAAATCTGTGATATTTTCACCCTTAGGAAGGAGATCCACTGTCACCATGTATTTAAACTTGTCTCTTTTATTTACTTCAGCACTGCTCACAGTTCAATTCTGTAGCTTTCTGTGTACTTCTAAAACTGCTCATTAGTAGAATCATTTGGGGTCTGATACTGCCTCTAGTGGTGTGAGGGTGGTTAATCAGTGATGGTATTTATGTTACATCACTGATTTAGTGATGTAACATAAATACATCACTAAATCAGAATACCACAAATTCTTAATTTATTATTAACTCCATGAAGGATCAATTCTTTAAAACACCATACTACCTAATTTTCTTAAAAATGTGGAGCTGATTAAATAATCCAACCCCTTAAAGTGGGCCCAGTTTTACTTGATGGCCAGCTTATGGAAACTGTGGCAATTTTTCAATACCTTGGGTCATTCCTGTACAGTCAGCACACTTTTTCTGAAAAAAACTGACTATATTTTTTGCATGGGGTTGTACATTTTTCAGACTTCCAAATTCTGGCAACCAACATCAAAACCATTAAGTAAAAAATATTTAACACAAATGATAAGCAGAGTAATTTTCAGCAGAAAAAAAATCCAACTACATTTACCTGTCATTGAGTTTTCTGAAGTGCTGAGTTGTTCTCTCAACTTGTCCACATCGTCTGGGTGAACCTGCTCATACAGGGTACTACCAAGCCACTCTGACTGGGGATGGTTCAGCACTGGAGTCACAGAATCCGACACATAGATGACTCGCCCGGTCTCTGCCGCCACCACAAACAAGAAGCCGTCTGCTGCTTCCAGAATCAGGTGCTTCAGTTCCTACAAGATCAAAACGGCCCAAAGAAGACTTTTGAGAAACGAGATCCATTGTTTGATCACCCTAAGAAATGTGGCACATTGAGTTCTCTGTGCAAAGAAAAAACCTGTCATTGCCTATATGACAGTCAATGTAGTAATATCAGAAGGAGAGAGAAAATTGATGAGAAAGGTCAACAATGGCAGGATGATGGCGGTAGGAGTTTGTCCCTCAATAAGTAGTTTGTCGGTTCAATCTCAGGCCTTTGTTGTTGTGTCCTTGGGCAAGACACTTCACACGCCTACCCTGCTGGTCAGAGGACCCGGTGACACATGACGCCTCTGTCAGACTAACCCAGGACAGCTATGACTACTAGTTCAGAGAAAGATAGACCAAAGTCTCAGCCAGGAATGTAAAATGCAAATCTGAGAAAGTGAAGTAGTCATTTAAAAAGAATGACTTATTAGTCAGTGATCTGGTATTGAAAACCAGAGTTCTAGCTTGTTTCTACTTTTTACTTGTTACTCTTTCCTAGCTTCACAGAGCATGTTCCAACAAGCTAGAGCAGAAAGAAGTATGGGCCTGCTATGAACTGACAGACAGTCCAACAGATTTCAGCTTTGTCTCATTCTGTATCAGGACGGCATCACGTTGTCCCCGTTTTACCAAGGAAAAGGTGTTAAGTTGATGGTGAAGACAGTTCAGTTCAGTACGCCCAGTAACAGTGGAGTAGGTCTCCTTGGCTGCCTTCTCAGATCAAAATTGCTTTTGCAGGCTGACAATCAGGAACTGAACAATTTTAGACGAACAGAGCAGAGTCATCAGGACAACCAAGAGGAAGAATATAACAACAGCAGAAACGCCTCACCACATCACATTATGATGCTGATCATTTTTAACGGCCCTTTATATTCCTCTGTAAGAGTTCACGTTACCTGAGTAGTGGCACATTTTTTGGTAAAACCGTGAGTTCGCTGTATAAAACAATCCTTATTTTAAACAGTTTACATTACTTTTGGTTGACCACCAGCTTTCATTACACTACCTGTTCAGTGAGAAAGGAGGGCTTATACGCCCCATCAGTAGAAGTGTTGCCTGTCCCCCGCATGGACTTCATATGGGAGACCGCCATACGTAGTATGGTTAGCTTATCGGGCTTTCTGGCCAGGGCACTACAGGTGGGGACCATGTCTGACAGCTCAGTGATGTACTGGGTCATTTTGTTACGCCGGCGTCGTTCAATCTCACTGTGGTTCTCTCTGAAACAGAGGAAAGAAAAGTATACAGAGCTAATGACTGTAGAATCACACCTACGTCAATTTTAACTGAGACAGATTATCAACAGCTTTATATCATGTCATCTCATGTTATCCTTTAGGTGTTAAAACTAAATGTGTCAAAGTTAGTTAAATATGAATAATTACTGAAGCACAACTCCATCCGACAAAAAGAGATTAATTTAATTTAAATATTTACGTGACTATTTAAAAACATGACCAAGAATTAACTCAGGTGGATATCTTCCAGAGTCAACTGCTTGAAATATTTATTTGAAGAATGATCAAAATGTGACACAAACTCATATTTTGAAGGACATTGTCTGAGTTAGATATGCTTAGTTTAGTGTTCACCAGTCCTCACCACTGACATCTCTGGCAGTGCTGTTTACATTATATACATATATAATGTATGATATATTATACCAACTGATTTATCGACCAGTTGATTTCTTGGCGCCAATTCCCTTAATTTTGGGGGATCGTGATTGGCCGACACTTACACACGAAGCCCATCTTATTCCCTAATCTTATCTTCATCAGCAAAGGTTTAAAAATCAGCCTCTGTCCGTTTCTGCTCTAAAGTGAGCAGTTTGACCAGCCCACCAGGTCAGGTCTAAGAGTTTGCAGTTAACAATATTCACCTCGTTGTTGTCAACTCAGTGACTATCTTGCTACATTTAGAGCTACATTTCAGACGAAAAAAAAAAAAACATATCAGCCAAAATCAAAATCGGCAGGTCAGGCTTTTTAAGATCGGTAACCAGGGATTGGCCAGAAAACTGCAATTGGTGCAGCACAACGTAAGATGGAATACATACACACATATTCATGACATTCTTTGATTAAATACATTTCTTTTAACTCCAATAGCTAAAAATTTAATTTATACCAGGTGAGTCTTTCTCCCTTGAGAATGTGGATTGGTACTGGACTGATTCTGTGCCTTCAAATGATTTTAACAGAAGTTTCACATAACTTAGAAGTTGATGTGAAAATGTTTGTTTTAGCCACAAAATAATTATGCTCAGCAGCAAACAACAGATCCCCAACTACAGCATAGAGTAGCTCATCAATGTAACAACTATGTAGTCTGACGTAAAACCACTTTACTAGACAATATCAAACTTAGAGAAGTTTTAATTATTATCAAACATTATCAAACATGGCGCTTTGAAGCCAGAAAAACTTCAGTTACATACAGGGCCAACCATGAGAATCAACTCATTTAAGGTTTAAACTCATTTTCACACAAACACAAACACCCTAGAATAAATATTTGGCTGTTGAACTGGACGGTCTAGGTCGCTATCAAGCAAATTTTCTATTAGCAGCTTTACAAATCTTTTACATTACAATACATTACATTATCAAGGCACATTGAAACAAACCTTTATTTTGTCTTTTTTCTATTCTTCCTTTCTTTTCTCCCTCCCTGAACACTGCTTTTAACGTTCTTACATCAACTGTTTCCACTATTTCAACAGTCTCGACTTTCTGTTGTCAAGTTGTTTTCAAACATTTCTCCTAATTTATAAAATGACATAATCAGCAGACTTCATATAACAATTACTAGGAATTTTTTCTGATATCTAGGCAAAATATCAGAGGAGTGAACAAACATCAGATTTCCATTGTGCCCACCCATTGTTTCTGTAAAATATAACAATACCTGGTTGTATTTCTGATGGTGAAAAATACAAATAGGAGGCTCACAAAAAGTAAAAATATATTTTCTTGTTATTTCAATTAGCTGTAGACATTTCTACCCTCTACAATTGAATATCTGGTCCATTTTGCTTGCTTTCACTGCTCTCACCTTGAAAATTTGCTGGGTCCCTCACCATCCTCATCATCAAAGTCCATTCTGTAAAATAAGATAGAATGACAGTTATTCATTTAATTAAACCTAGCTGCCAACATATGGCACTTTGAATCACTTTAATTAAGTTTGAATTTATTTCAGTGAACTTAAAAAGACAAACAGATCCAATATCTATGTCAAAATATTTAATTCAAATCCTGTATCTAGTCATTGTGATGTTAAGACAATTAAGTTCAGCCAGAACTTTAAATAAAAAAATAAATAAAATAACTGGATAGGCTGAACAGGTGTTGTAGTTGTAGCTAAAATCAATACTAATATTGAAGTGACAAAATACACAAAGGTTAATTTCTACTGAATTGCATCTGTACTCAGGGGTGTGCAGAGACCTTTGCAGGGGCAGGGGCTAAAGTTAAACAAAGGCGCATTGAACAAGATCTTAAAACACCATACAACATAGCAAAAACCCATATTAATCAAGAATTTAACTGGATCTGACTATATCATTCCCATCATGCGGGGAAATGCAAAGCAAATGTACTATATTTTCAACAGGAATAAAGTTGCTGTTTTTGCTGCTGACGGTCCTGGAGGACTGAGTTGATCTGAGACTGTAGCCATTAAACAGACCAGAGGAAAGAAGGTCAAAGGTTATGAAGTTATGAAATAAGCAAATAAGCATTCATTTAATTGTGGCATATTTGGCTTTATGCTGTGGTTCTAATTATTTCACTAATTAAGCCCTAATAATATCTATTTAACCTATAGAACAACTTGGCTGCAGACTGATTTATAGATCAAAAAACATCAAAGGGGTTAACTCTATATCATTTTTTGATGTTAGCATCTCTGAGATCTAGAATTGTGCGACTTGTATAAGGCAAAGAAAACTCAGTAGCTGCTGGTAGGGGGCATTCAAGGGGCTCCAGACATTCTGGAACCCCTAGAAATGGCTCAATTGTAACACAGACCATAGATCTAAACCTGCAGCATCAATTTATAGAGAATGACAATGTTAAAAAATGTTATTTAATGCATTCAGCTGAGAAGAAAAATTACATTTAGGATTTAATTAGGAAGTTTGCTTTACCCATTTAAAGAATCATCTTGATAGTTTGATTGTTGTGTTACCATGGCTACAATATGGTGTAATATTTGTGTTTGAGCTGGTTTGTTCACAAATACATCACAACAAATAACCAATAATCAGCGACTGATTTTAAACTCACCCAATGAACCTGGTCTCCTTCTCACAAACTTCACCTTATCTGTATTTAAATACTGTTAGTGATGCTGAGGTTCTTAGTAGAAAGGGTGGGGGTTCTGTCTAAGGCCCCATATAACCTCGGGCCGGTCCTGCATGAACAGCCGCTGCGATGTGCATCTCTGGAATTCACCTGTGATCTACCTGGAATCCCCCGGTGACCTCTGTGTCAGTCCCCCGATGCTTTGGGGACATTTTGATTCATTTAATTGTGGCATCTTTGGCTTTATGCTGTGGTTCTAATTATTACTGCAGTATTTTCTCTGATGTTTATTTTGTGAACTCTGAATACACTGGGCTGAATCTTTCTTTAACACCTGAGGTTCTGCAGTAACTTCTATTTACAGTCGCTCACCTCCAGCCCAGATCCCATCAGCAGTGACTTTAACCCGCCTGGTAGAAACGTTAAGGAAAGCAGAGCGAACAGTCAGCAAGTGGTACAAAGGTGGTACCAGGTGGTACCAGGTGGTACCAGGTGGTACCAGGTGGTACCAGGTGGTACCAAGGTGGTACCGAGGCTTTGAGCTGTGTCGTGACTCGCAGTAAAAGTTGCAGGACCGTGTCTTTTATCAGGATATCTGATATAAACACAGACATTCTTTCTATCTGTTGGTGGGATCGACGCAAATGAGCCTGTAGAACTATTGCGAGGATAATTATGAAAATATAAATAGAAACAGCTTTTCTAATGTCAATCAGACCTACTTATTTATTCACAAACCAATGTATGAAAAAATATTCTTGCCCATTATTTGTTAGGGGGCACAGATCTGCCCCCCTCCTCACCACGGACCTGATGTCTGAACAACGTGGAGGCAGAGAAACTAAGAGTCGTTGTTGGACTGAGGGCAGCCAGATTAGTTCATTTTGATCAATTATTATATTTAGCTAAATATTATTCCAAAAGCAGGCCTCCTGACAAACAGATTTAAAAAATAATAATAAAAAATTGAAAAAAGACAAAAAAAACTCATAAGAGCACTAGGGGCATTAAGCTCAAGCCCTCTCCTCCACCTGCACATGCCTGTCTGTACTTATCCATTCAAATCTCAGTTCTGCATTTGATTCAGCCAATCTGGGTTTCCAATTTTCAAGTAAAAGGGCTACATATAAGTGCATTCACAATTTTTATTTATTTTTTTTGTAAAAGATGCTAAAAACCCATCCATAACATAATGTAAGATAATGATCTTACAAGCTTATCCTGAATGGGGTTGCTTGTGGTGCTGGTGCATATCTCTAGCAGTCAACGGGTGAGAGGCGGGGTCTCCCTGGACAGGCCCCAATCCATTGCAGATGTTAAAAACCATTTGTAACTTTTCTTCCAGTTCAAAATTATTCACAAGTACTCGTAAATTACAAAGTAATGTTAAACTTCTTTTTATTTAATCACGTAAAATCCCAGTGAGATACATTAATTTATCGCAAATGCCAGGTTTGAAGGGTATGAATATTTTTGTACAATTCTGTATAAATTTGGGATTTTTCTTCTGTGCTAGAAAAGAAATTGTTTCAACAAGAAAGCAGAATTAAAGACACTCACCCTCCTGATCTCCTCTTCCCACCACGGCCTGACACGGCACCTGCCATTCTCACCTGGCCACTCCCAACTCCTCCAGGCATCGCTACTGGACCTGGCAGGTCACTGGCTATTTCTACAATGATCAAGAGCAGAGAACAGAACACAACAAACATATGTTTCATCCAAAATGAGCAAATCTTAAATTTTACACTAACTCTTTAAGAAATCCCGTTGTTGACACAAAAACATTGCTTAATGTATGTCAGCTTTGGTATCGTCCACTTATTCATTATTGGATTGAGATCTGGTGATGCCATTAGAGTATAGTGAACTCATTTTCGTGTTCAGGAAACAAGCCTGAGATGATTCACACATTGTGACATGGCGCAATAGCCTGCTGGAAGAAGCCATTA
This sequence comes from Poeciliopsis gracilis, assembly GCA_911649635.1. NCBI lineage: Eukaryota > Metazoa > Chordata > Actinopteri > Cyprinodontiformes > Poeciliidae > Poeciliopsis > Poeciliopsis gracilis. The sequence continues at coordinate 158,729 of CAJVRI010000597.1, forward strand.
GGAGATGGGTATACAGTGGTCATAAAGGTATGGACATGGTCAGCAACCAGGTTTCCCCCAGAAAATTTGCTACCACCATGTTTTTGTATTAAAAGATGTTAGGTAGACAGGAAATGTACAATATTACTGGGTAATTATATGTTATGGAAAACCTCACCAGTGAAATCTTATTTAATCCCACAAGTAGACTTAAAAACAACATATCAAACAATACAAATAAAATGAATAGCAATTATTTGCGCTTCTGTTTAATCCAAATTAAGTCAGCAGCTTTATAAGGGCCCCCAGGACTTCAAGGGCCCCATAAATGCTAATATTTTAACACAGACAATAGATATATCAATGTAACATTTGTTTATTGAGATTATCAATGCTGCTAAATTTGATTTTAAATGGTTTCAGCATACATAAATTCAAATAATTTAAATAGTTTAACATTAAAATCTAAGATTTTAAGGAGCTAGCGAGTTTACTTTGTAAAAGTTCAGAGAACAATCTTCATAGTTAGATTGTTTTGTTACCATAGCTAAATTCTAATGCTATGAGTTTGATCTTACTCTTTAAGCTCTGTTTGTTCACAGATACAAATTAGTAAAGTGCACTTCTTTTTGATTGCTTTTTAGGTTGGCCTAAAAACTACTCCCCTTCTCCCAGATTTCACTACATCTAACATCTAACTGGTTGCTGATGTTTTTAGCAGCAAGCGGGGGCCCTAAGTCAAATTCTGCTCAAGGCCTCATACAGTCTTGGACCGGCCCTGCATGATTTACCTTTTAAAAAGGCTACCACTTTATTTTTATAGCTGCTGGTTTGTTTTTATTGCACTCCGTTTGATGCCAGATAAGGTTCATTTTATGCTCGTTCCATTTTGTTGTTTTTTTTATCACACACTTAACATGATTATTTACAAAAAGTGAATTGTTGTGTAAACTACATTTGGGAGCAGGAAAAACATGACGCTTTCCTTGTCAATCTTCATAATAAAAATGACATCAAAAATCAGATTTCTTTATTGTATTTCTTTAATTTTATCATTGCAACAAAACATAAAACATTAATATTGTAACGGAAGGTAAATTTAAAGCAGCATCGAACAACAGAGTCACGTGGTGCGTCATTCCTTCCAGGACGCACTGCAAGGAAAATAAACATTTAATCATGAATACTAATTATGTATATACAGTACTTGGTCATTTTGGTAATAGGCTAGTACACATAAAGCCTAATTTGTCTTTATTATTAGCCTTATATAAGGCTTTTAATTTTTTGTGGCTCCAGACAGATTTGTTTTTTGTTTGTTTTTTTTGTTTTTATGGCTCTTTCAACATTTTGGGTTGCTGGCTCCTGAAATAATATGTGTTTAACTGATTTACAAAGCTCCAAGTAGGAATTGGTTAAATGGAAATTCCACTTCATTTTTACTTCCTTTGAGCTCATCTGATAACAACATAGAGACTTAAGATTTCATTTGACATTTTATACATATACAATGCAAGAAAAGCCAGTTAAAAACAGTGCAAATGTATGAATTATGTACAATATAAACCTAAATATGCAACCGCAGGAGATAAGCATCAGCAACTTTGCAATACAGCGTATTAGAAAATGGATGGATGGAAAACTAAATTTCCATCCATCAATACATATGGTGATACTAACTAATTTATCCATCCATCCATCCATTTTCTAATCACCCTTCTCCCTAACGGAGTCGGGAGGTGCTGGTGCCTATCTCCAGCTGCGTTCCAGGCTAGAGGCGGGGTACACCCTGGACAGGTCGCCAGTCTGTCGCAGGGCAACACAAAGACAAACAGGACAAACAACCATACGCACACACACTCACCTAAGGAGAATCTGGAAAGCCCAATCAACCTGACAGTCATGTTTTTGGACTGTAGGAGGAAGCCGGAGTACCCGGAGAGAACCCACGCACGCACAGGGAGAACATGCAAACTCCGTGCAGAAAGAACCCGGGCCGGGAATCAAACCCAGGACCTTCTTGCTGCAAGGCAACAGCGCTACCCACTGCGCCACTGTGCAGCCCCTAACTAATTTATATAGACACATACATTGTGTACATGTGAGAGTTTATGTGTTTATCGCCTTTGGTGCACCTTTACTGCCTCCACGAGGACAGCAGGATAAAACAAACTTGATGATTTTACTTCACAATAATCAGACAAATTGGATTTAAGTGATGAAGAAATGTAATTTTTAAATAAGTTGATCATAGATGCTCAAGGAAGTGGATAATTAGGTTAAATATGCCTTTAACCAATTTCCGAATTGGAAGCTACAATCAGAACCCAACTTCAACTGATAACCTATTGGAAATTACAGTGCCATGGTTGGTTTTTATAATAAAATGTTGATTGAAATAACTGACAGTTCAACTGAACAGCTTGCTGTGGAATTACAAATATGTATAAATTTTTCATATGTTTCTGTCTTTTCATTCACCATTTTAATTGTGTGTACACGTTACGCACTCTCAGAGACTCTCTGAACCTCCGTTAACACCGGGGGTCACGCTGAGCAACACTGGCACTGTTGAGTGTGCACATTGTACCTGCATGGCAGGGGTGCCCTAATTTTTAAGGTGGACGCAACAATGAGGATACGAGGAACAAAAACTACAGATGAGCCAGCATGTTAGTCAACATGGACTTGACTAACATGGACTCTCCATAGGCTACTTTGTAATTTTTTTAGCTAAGCTTAGCATTGATGCTAATTTTTGGCATCAGAACGCTGGATCCAAACCAACAGGCACACTTTGGCAGGCCCCGGTTAAATTTCTTCTGGAATTTTCTAGTTGTTATTATTATTATTATTATTTTATTATTATTATGGTTGCTTCTGTACATTTTTTGCCATGCTTCTTCTCCTGCATACTTATGCTATTTTCACCATCCAACTTTTATGCCATTCATCTTGCTCTGTTAATGCCATCTATATCTTTTGGTATTCATAACCTTCACATTTTTGATGATATTCAGCTTTTTATTATTTTTTTTCACCCCCCATAGAAATGGGAAAAACAACTACATCCTGGCAGAATTGTGAATTGTAATATAAAATGTGTTTCACAGTTCATGTCTCGGGTCGGCTGCAAACCCTTCTGCTATTTTAACCAAAAGCATTCAGCATTGAGCATTTAGGCAATATCTTTAATTGCCTTTATTGCCTCTATTTATTATCCCTTCAGGCTTTTTCATTGGTTTTGTAAAATAAAAATGCAAGTGTGAAATGCAGCATTCACACTTGCATTTTCATAGGAAATACATACTTATTAGTTGTTATAGTTGTTGCTCACTTTTTTGCCACGCTTCTTCTCCTGCACATTTTGTGCAATTTTCACCATTTAACTTTTATACTATTCAGCTTGCTCTCCTAATGCCGGCTCTATCTCTTGGTATTCATAACCTTCATACTTTTGACAATATTCAGATTTTTCTTAATTTTTCACCCCCATAGAAATGGGGGCAACAACTACATCATGTGACAGAATTGAGAATTACAATAAAAAATGTATGTTGTGTTTCACAGTTGATTTCTCAGGTCCTGCCTATTAATTACCATGAATTGTTCAGTTTTGGAGCAGTCATGGAGAACACAAAGCAGTGGCTATTTTCAAGTTGGGCACTTTAACAGCTTTTATGCTGTTTAATACTTGGGAATAATTTGAGCTTTCGATATTGCTTTTTTCGTACTCCATGTGGCATGTTTTTTTTTAAGTCACCGTGCTAAACAAATGTTGATATCTCAAGAACCACAAAAAGTTTGGATTTCATTCACCCACCATTTTAATCAGAAGGAATAGGGAAATGTTTCTGTCCATTTCAAATCTTAGGTTTTACCTGACTTTTTTTTTTTTTTTTTTACATTGCATAGAATATATTACTTCTAATATTCTTTGGGTGGAATTTTTGCATTGTTCAAAAACTTTTACTCCTCTTCAACAGTTTTTCTGTTATAATAATCCCATTTAAGCACTTTGCAGGATTATAATTTGTTCTGGTGCTTCTGCCTATTCCTCGCATTTCTGAAAGTTTTCAGCAGTTGACTTCCAACGTTTTGGCATTTTCAACAAAAGCATTTAGTTCACGTTTGTGTTTTTGCAGGAAAGGCACACTTTTTAATCGTATTGTTTGATTTGTTGTTTTTGAGACTGCTTGTAGGTTTAAATAGCATTTCATTGAAAATGTTTTCTGTAACATATTACAGTGGGTAATGTGTAAATAATTACCCATTAATATTTTTACATTTCCGGTCTGCCTAACAACTTTTAATACAAAAACACGGTGGACTGCCTTGGTACCCCGAACAGGCTTAGCAAGTTTTCTAGGAGAAACCCAGAGACCAAATCATAATTATTATTGAAACCATTCAACACAGATGGGCTATACTGCACAGCTGCAGATTACCCTTTGTTATAAACAGATCTGCATTCATTGTTCATAATGATGTTTATATCTTTAATTGCCTTTATTGCCTCTATTTATTATCCCTTCAGGCTTTTTCATTGGTTTTGTAAAATAAAAAGCAATTGGTCACATGAACTGTGTGATTGTGGCTAACCAACAATATAACCTACAGTTGTTTAGTCATCTTGAAGAAGATAACAAAAAAAGCTCATCCTGGAGCAACTAACAAATAAGGTGTCTTATCCAAATCTCATGTGCTCCTTAATGTTTGAGAAATATACTAGCCTTAGTTTCACACCGGTTCACCTAGAGGATGGTTAACAGCTCAAAGTGCGTTATTAGTGTTTCAGTTTGTTAAATGTCTACTGTTGTTGTGAATGAATGTGTAAGATTACACGGGGTTTAATTATTGTCTTGGTCAGGAGTGCTTTTCAGCTGCTGACCATGTTCAGTAGAATTGTCCCTGGTAACTGTTCCAGTAGAATAATTCCAGACTTGCTGCTGCTTAAAGAACATTTCTGCATCTCATTCGGCTCCTCATGTTGGACCAACAATAAAGCATCCCGTCCATGCGTCCATGGAACTCTCTGCAGACCGAGGAAAGGACAATGATAGTGGAGAGCGATACGCTGAGCTTTTGTATGGCCCGACTAACACACGAACGGACGCAAGCACACACACACACACACACACACACACACACACACACACACACACACACACACACACACACACACACACACACGCCCGCACGCACACACTCATACACACTCTGTCTCCGGTCTTCTGAAGCAAAAAGATCACGAATACAACTACAAAGCATCCAGAAAGTCACAGCTACCCATCTATTTTCCATGGTTCTCAGCACTAAGGAATGGTAACGGTGTAACCATGAGCTGAGTGGGGGAAGGGATGGATGCTGGCTGGGGCTGCAGCGGCCTGTCGGTGTCGGCGCCCCGTTCCAGCTTCTCCCTCCCCGCTCACATTCATCCACACACCCAGAAAAGTACTTACCGGACGGGTTCACCGCAGCGGGAGTCGCCATGTTGTCACTGCGTGGATAAAAATATATCAAAGCGATGGAGATGACGCACAATACGGCGCGAGAATCCCCCCGCCCCCCGCTAGAAACCGTCTGCTCTCCGTGGAACTGGCACGCGAAGCTTCTTCCAGCCTCCCACTTCACGCGCGTTGATGCGGAGGAAAATGATTCGGTCCTTCAACAAACGCGTCTATGAGGGAAATAAGAACAGCGTGAATGTTGCTATAACAGCAATATCTTAGAGACTAGACTTATTAAAATGCAAGATGTCTGAATCGTAACACCGCGAGACTTTAGGGTTGCATTAATAATTGAATGTTAAACAGTGCAGTTATGTAGCGTTACAACTCCTTATTAAAATGTTCGAAAGTGATTATTTGCTTTCAGGTTTCTGCTCAAATATTTGGACTCAATGTGCTCCCTTCCTTCTTCCAATATCACTGAGCTGAATTGGAGGTCACCTGCACACTCGCCATTATTTCAGAGTAAAACTGAATGACAACAGTTTAGGAAAAAGACACTTCAGTCTAAAATAATATCGCAGATTGAAAATAAGTTCCATACCAGGAGATGTAGGATTCTGGAGTATCTGCAAGTTTTTCTCTTAACAAAAAAAATGTAAATCTGTCAAGCAGAATAGAAATAATTCTGAACATTGATGGTGCCATTAAAAAAAAAAAAAAAAAGTCAGATCTCCTTGACAAAAAAGTATTGGCACACCATATAATGTTCTTAATGGAATGGAAATTGTATGTTTTTTTCTTTATGAAAATTATAAGAAAAATTCAATTTTTTGTGTGTGGAGAGAATCAAAGCTTCCATCCTAACTGTTCAGGCATATGCAGAGGGGAGGAGGCCCCTGCCCCTTTTATCCCTGATGCTCCTCGTGCCCTTTTTGACTTTATTATTATTTATTTTTTTATTTTTCCATTTATTATTATTATTTTTTAATCTGTTTGTCAGAAGGCCTGCTTATGGAATAATACTTAGCTAAATATAATAACTTATCAAAATAAACTGGTCTGGCTGCCCAGAGTCTAATAATGACTTAGTTTCTGCCTCCATGTTGTCCATGGTGAGGAAGAGGGGGGCGGATCTGTCCCCCTTCACTAACAAATTATGGATAAGAATATTTTTTCATACACCAGTTTGTGAATAAAAACGTAGGTCTGATGTTAATGTTAGAAAAACTGTTTCTCTTTATATTTTCATAATTATCCTCGCAATAGCGGGACAAAACCCGCCTTGCCCCTAAACACAGAAAAGCTTCTGCTGCAGAGATACTTCTGACTTTAACTTATTCAGGCTGCTGAATGCCCGGTTTACTACATCATAAGCTGAACAATTTCCGTGAGGATGGATACTCTATACATCGATGGACAAAAACAATGTGTCCGTCGTGGCACATTTTGCTGCTGTGTAATCGACTAAATGGATCAGGAGAGGAAACGCAGACCCGTCAGAACCTAAAGAACCAGAAATCAGCGTCTCTTCATCCTCAATCATCTGCTGAGGGTGATATGGTACAGAACAATTTGCTATGATTGATTCAGTTTCTTATTGTGATTTTAGTTGATTTTAGTTTGATCATTATTATTGCTTAGGATGTTGAGTTTTGATATTTAATCAATAATAGCATTAGGCAAAATAAGTGGCCAGTTAAAGAACAAATCATACTAATAGATTAACAGTAAGTACATCAATATTTCTTACATTACATTACTTTCTGTGTGTTTTATTCACAAATATTGATATATTTTATGTGTAGTTGTTCAGTGGTCATTTAATGTATTACTTCATTAACATTTTATTAATGTTGTTTATCAGTTTGGATAACCTGACTTCCAGTCAATGAAGAAAAAAACATACGAAGCAAAAATGCATCAGACCCAGACCCGTAGGCCAGGGGCGGTTCTAGACTGGGGCCAAGAGAGGTTCTGAAGAAATTATACTAAATAAATGTCTTTTTTAAATACTTAGTGGTTGATATTTTTAAACCTTCACAATTTTATTTTAACAATGAATTTGAAATTATAGTGCTGCACTTTTAGCTGCTGTATTGAGATAGGATCACACTTTCCATCTGCTAGATCAGGATCTGCAACCTGAATCTCTGGAGTCAGAAGTGGTTCTTTGGTTCACAATATTAAATGATGAAATATTGCTCTGTTTGTGTTAAATTCTTTTTAAGTTTCTCCATAAACTCTGATCTCCACAAAAGACATTGTACTGTGAATTGCATTAAGCTTGGATGAGCATTTTGCAGTACTGATCGGCAACATCTTCCTCCCTGGAAAACACATGGTGGCTGCAGCAGATGAACGTAATGTAGGTGGGGCTGAAGAGTCTTCCAGTCTGAATTTACGCCAAGGTTTCATTTTAGTATTTATAAAAATAATGCTCCTTTCTTAATTGAAACTCAATATTTGGGAATTTAAGACACAAACATCATTTTCCAGTACAACTAAAGAAAACAGTTGAACATGAACATCTGAACATCTCCGCAAGCTTCATTATTATTTTTAAACACAATCCTTTGGTGAATTAACTACAGAGTCACATTTTGAGCTCACATTATGGCAAATAAGCAGTTGTTTACATACAGTACTTTGAGGAACAAATTTGAAAGAGCTTGATCTACAGAAATACACTGCTCCATCAGTACTGTACCAGGAAGAGGTCTTATGTCAGTCACCTCATGTACATCCTCCTCACATCAACCTTGCAATTTTGCAGACAGCAGTAGTAATTCTACTGGCAGGAGGTGCAGGAGCTCCATCTTTTCACAGATTATCTGTCTCATATTATATTGTCAAAACATGGTGACAGTTTGACCAAATTTTGGTAAAAGTTACATTCTTACTTGAAAGAATGTAAATCAAGAACGGGCATCATTTCAGACTTTTATAATGTGCTGATCTCAAACTCATTAGAGAACTCAAATAATAAGCTTATAAACTGTAATTTGGACTTACCATCAAATATCAGTGAACAGGATTGGGGAAGGGCTTGCATTAAAAGTCACACAATGTCCATAAACAGCCGTCTTAGAATTCTACAATTCGTATCTATGCTATGCCTGTGCATTTAAATAAATACAATAATAACATCCCAGATCTTTGTGTAAAGTGTAACTCTAAAGGGACTCTAATACAATACATTGCATGTGGGAATGCAGACAAATCAAAGCGTTTTGGACAGAGGTGAAAGATATAATTGGAAAAAATGATCTTAAAGCAAATTTCACTGGATCCTAAATTGTTTCTGTTAGCTTTATACCCTGAGAAATATAACTTTAGTAAATCAGAATGTACTTTTATAGATATAAGCTCATTAGCTGCAAAAAAATTTATTTCTTTGGCTTGGAAAAATATCAGTAGACCTCGTGCCACACAGTGGTTAAAGTAGATGTCTAATTTGCCGTGAGAAAGAATAACATATATTAGGAAATCCAAATGATATCTTTTTGAGAGGATTTGGGGGCCTTTCATTAATTTTATTAAGGACATAACTTGTCAGAAGGTTTGTTTGAGTTCTGATTTGCCAGAACCTGCAGTGTGCCATGCTGTATAGATGTGTACATTTATATCTAACCAATTTGTAATCTGCTTGAATACCCTCATTTTTGAGAAGCTGTGTTTTTTGTTATTTTTTTCTCTTTCTTTTTCTTTCTTCAGTTTTTAATTCTCTGAGTTGAGTGAGAACAATTACCGTCATGTAATAACTACAAAGAGAACCTGTTCAGATAGTTACATGATTCTATGTCTAAAGTGGAGAATCTCAATAAAATATTGTGGTAAAAAAAAGTTACATGGGGCGTGCTGTGGTGGCGCAGGGATTAAGCACGCCCCAAGTTTGGAGGCCTCAGTCCTCGACGCGGACGTCGCGGGATCGACTCCCGGTCCCGGCGACCTTTGCCGCATGTCTTCCCCCCTCTCCTCGCCCTCTTTCCTGTCTGCCTACTGTAAAAAATACGAGCCACTAGCGATGCAAAACCTCTTCGGAGGAAGAAAAAAAAAAAAATTACATTCTGCAGCTTTAAAAGGTAAACAGCATATCTATAGTATGCAGTTTTGAATGAGCTTAGAAAATGCTGATGCTGTGGAGACTACGGTGAACTGGTTTTTATTGAGCAAGGGATACAAAAACAAATAATGTTGTTTACTCAGGCTTATATATATATATATACTCAGGCTTATATATATATATATATATATATATATATATATATATATATATATATATATATATATATATATATATATATATATATATATATATATATATATATATATATTTATTTATTTATATATTTATTTATTTATTTAGTCCACAAAATGATGACTTCAGCAATAACTGTTAGTTTCAGTGAGTTAGGGCTGGCAGGATGGTTCCTTGGCAGAGTCCGAACCCCACCCTGTATCCATCTCTTTCACCGTAACCTGAGAAGAAATAATTATTTTTACAAAACTATATCTCACATCATTCAGCTAATACAGAAGAATATAACAATAATTAGACAACATACGTCAAAACAATACATAAACATTTTAAAGTCATGACAAAGCTTGGTTGTCAGTGTAAAAGTAACTTAAAAATATTTTTTCAAACAATTTTGTCAAAAATGCATGTAAGAATCAAACCACCTGTTACCACCTGGTATTTGAGTTATAAATATTTGAGTTTGGAACCTAGAAGGCCATTACAGTGTATGTGTTTGATGACAGCGCATTTACAAAATTGTGAAAAAAGTGACAACTTTGCCAAAACACGTACACTGAGCGTTGCAGAGCCAAGAGGAGATGCAGGGGGAATCCTATCTATGGGGAAATGTGGGTCGAGAGGGGACGCCCTCTTTATCCTGGATCTTGATAGTAATCTCTTTATTTCACAATTGTATCTCAATAATTAGACAATTTTTTATTTTATTTTTTTTAGAGGAAACAGGCTTCCATAGATTTTAGCACCACACAAGCTTTGGCATGGTAACCGTTTGTTGTGGAAAAGTTTTAGATGAATATGTTATTCACCTATGACACCAAAATGTCTAACCTGTGATGGTGATCTCATCTCCATCATTCAAGAATGTTCTAGTTTTTCCTCCTCCAATGTCAATACTCTTTGACCCTCTCCAAGACAGCTCCAGCATGGAACCAAAACTGCCAGGATTCTGTGGAAATAAAGTACATTTTCTTTTAGCCAGAGTCGTAATTATATGTAAAGCAATATACTTTTGACAACAATGCACTGTGTGATCATGTCAGCTTCTACACTGTCAGTTAAACATGATTTAATGTGACCCAATTTTCACTCTTTTCATTATTAATGCAAAGTATGTATTAATAATGTAGAATCCAGAAATCTGATCCACCAAAAGAAACCTCTCCTCACCTACACACAATAATGATATTATTGCATCCAGCTAAATAAAACTTTTTTTCTGTCCATTCTCATCTTCAGTTCTCGTATTACATAAATAATTAATGTTTTCCTTCTTTCTCTTTTAGCTCGTTGCTAAGCTAAACCTAAAGGAAATGATATGTTAGGAAATGCAAAAGAGAACTAGGGTTAAAGGGAAAGACACACTAGGCTACACCCTTTTTAGGGTGTAGCTTAGATAGAGGCTAACAAAGCACATCACAAATTGTTCTTAGTTGCTATTTTGTCTTCCTAGATAATCTTAGCAGATTAGTTAATGCAAAAGCAAAGCAACAAACTGACAATTTTTGTTACGGATCTATGTCAATGACATCCAACTTTGGCACTATGGATGCAGTATGAAGTATGACCTTTCAGAGCTTAGATTTAAGACTAAGAGGTCAATTGAGCTTTGATTGGAAAATGGGAAGTATTACAGACAGGTCTAGGCAAGGCTAAAGAAATGAATGAAAAAAATTAATGGAAGACAACACAAAGACAGACACATATACTGTATATGTGTTCATGCCATTATTAACAAGGCAGTAAGGTTGCTGACACTTACGGGCCCACTGATGGTACCAGAAGCCAGTAAGTCTCCTGGTCTGACATTACAGCCATTACTTGTGTGATGGGTGAGCTGTTGCTTCATTGTCCAGTACATGTACTTTAAACAAAGAGAGATACAAAAAGGGAAAAGGAAATTATTTCATTTAAATGACTGTACTGTATACTGTAAACTCCACTCCTCTACTCCTGATTTTATTACAGCTGTAACACACATCTGTAACAACACTCACAGCTGTGAAGGCCTGCAGCTATGAAAGCCTGCTTCATCATGATGATCTCTTCAAACAACATACCTTCACAGAACCTTTCTGTAACAAAGCTTTGTTATTCTGCAACATGTTTAATAACCTGGATCTGATAACCATTTTTGAAGCACTAAATTAAGTTTCATACCTTATTATCACAACATATGAGTGTATCTTAAGGCAGATAATTCTATGACATATTATCTCTTACAGAGATTACAGGGTCCAAAATGACAAGTAAATATCTACAGTGTTAACAAAGGTGTTAACACCCAACATCAAGGCAAAGGCAATAGGCAAAAAAATGAGAGCAACAACAACCATTCAACAACAACATCAGGTCCGTGAAATTATTTGCCGGAATCATATCAGTTGTTGAACCATCTGATTGATTTGGTCAGAAATGATAAAGAAAGGTTAATCAGATAATCATGTGACTGCCTCTGTTTAGACTCGACTTAAAATGCCACAACGTCTTCTTGAGGTTTTGTTCAGATTCTTACTTTGAAATTTGAACTGCAGATGTTTACTGCCTCAGTCATGTTCTGACCTTGAGAGAGAAAAAACAGAATATTTTAGCATATATGACATAATGGTAGGACATCAAGTCTCAAGAATCACTTGTCAAACTCAAGCGCAGAGCTAACATTTCAGTTCTCCCGGAATGATTAAAGCTTGTACATTCTGATTCTGATTCTTCAGTCTAGCAACAAATTTCAATAAAGGAAAAGCAGCTGTATTGTGTGCGCAGCCATGGACTGTGTACGGGAGCAACTGAGAGTGTGGATTCACTTTAATAAATGAATGGACCATTCGGTTCATAGTTCATAGTGAGATGCAATGAGCTCAGTGTCCATGTCACAGGTAATGCTCTGATAAGGAATTTTTCTCTTCATGATTGATTTAATGTGCATAAAGTCTGCATGTCTGGACCAAGTGGTCTGATGTGTGAAGTATGTTAAAATGACAGATGGCCTTCATATTTTTCCATCACTGTTTAAAGAAATCTTAAAAGGCAGAAAATATTTGGCCACAGTATAAATGTGGTTTAATCAACTTTTAAAAAAACAAAGCTCTTCCGTGAAAGTGTACCCATGTAAAAAGAAGATTTATAACAATATTGTTATGAATATATTCAAGTACATATGTGTGATAAGATATCTATATATTAGTTAGAGGTTGCCCTGCGGAAAAAAATAACAACAAAATATTGTATGATAAAAATATACAATTAAAATTGAGAAATTGAGAAAAATATTTTCAGAAGCAACTAAAAACAAAAATTTCAATAAGGTTTCAATTGAAACTTTGGATTGTTACACATTCAAACTTATCCATCATTGCTGACGTTTCTTCTACGAACTTACTATGAAAAATATTATCCACAAACAAAGCCTCATCATCCCCATAGCCTTCTAAACTAAAATTCATGTAATTTCCATTGTTGATGTAAATTTTTGTACTCAACATCTTTTGATTTCTTGAAGTTTAGAGACAAAAGTTTTTGCTGTGATAGTGCCGTCATCAAAGTACAGAGAAAATGTCTCTTGCTGTTGTAATTATTCATTTATTTTTGTTGAAGGTAGTTGGGTTTTTTGCCTAAACTTTTAAGTTGCATGGCGTGTTTATACATTCATTACAGTGATTGCAGATTGCTCAGTCGAGAGTAAACCATAGTGCTCACAATGTTGACAAAGTGACAATTTTCAGCTTTTTACTGCTTTTAAATCAAATTGTACCTTAATAGCTTTAATAGCTTTAATAGTGTAATCTGTTCCTTAAATCAACAGAGGTCAAATTCCCCACATCAAGATGCTTACCCTGAAGCTCTCTGGGAAATAAGCTGAAAAAAAAGTCTCATACATTTCGAATCTGACGAGATAACTAACAAAGAGAACCCCAGACCTAGACGAATCAGCAAGTCCCACTATGAGCCAAAATCCACATTCAACTTTAACACCTGCTTCAAAAGCGAAAAATAAACAAGCACCTGGAACTAAAAACATGGACAAAACGACCAGCCCGAGCCTCAACACATTCTGACTCTTTGGGAATTCCACTGAAAAACAGATTTGCTCCACTTCAACAGGAATCTTTGAGGGAAACCTTGCCTTCAAACATCAACAAAAGGTGTGAGGCAAGATCAACACATCAACCCCCAAAATGAACACCAAGAAAATGAAAGATATGGTGTGGTGGATGCTCCTACCACCAACGCACAGTGTTAGTATTTTTCTTTATATTAGTTACAGTTTATAGTTTATGTTGGTTATTTCATTTAGACATATATTTTCTAATGGGTGCACACTTTAGTTAATGTCTGTCTGAATGGTTTATTTACACTTGTTCTTTGTTTGAGGTGCTGCTGATAAACCAGCTGGAGGAGAAACTGGAACCAACCACTTTTCTAAGACTGGAGGGGGAGACTTGTTTCAAGTTGATTTGAATTAGTTAATCTTTTCACTTAAATATTTACTTATTTGTGCTAAGTTAGTTTGTTTTGTTTTATTTGTTTTATAAAATACTTTGGTTAATTTTGTATTTGTTTGTTCTTTTATTATGTAGTGCCTCCCTCATGTGGTAGATTTAGGAAACTCCACCCCTATTTAAGCAGCCTTTTGTTCTTTGTTTGTAGGTCAGTTTGTTTTGTGTTTGGTTAGAGTTCAGTTGACCTCAGTTAAATTAGTTTCAAATTTATTTTTCTTACTTTTGTACGGAATCTTTAATTTTGTTCACTATTTTTTTGAAGAATTAAATGCAATTTTTCAATTTTGAACACTTTTTTGTCCTCTTTTGAGTTTGGTCCCTCACATATGGTTATTGTCAGTGATGAGACAGCAAATGGAACCAGTCATTTTTGCAAGAAGACGAAATGACAATGTCTGAAGTAACAGAAAAAGTACTCTGACCACTGGTGAGCCAAATATTTAGACTCTAGTTGTACATGTTGATAATCTGACAAAGCAAAAGTCTGAAAATTTGAAAAAGGACTACTATTGAAAAATTAAAATTGAAGTTGTTGCTCAGTAGTCCAAGGCCATCAACTCGATGGAGGGACGAAGAATACTGCAGATCCTGACACCAACTCTATACAAAACTTAATGTGGGAAACTTCTTTATCGACTTTAATGAACTTCTATCTAACAGTCATACTCAACAGTCATTGAGTATGACTGTTGAATTTTTGTAGTACTGGGAGCTAATGTCAATGTGAGCTATGTTACTTTATCTGTTGATCCTTATATTTTTAGTGTCAAAATTCAGCAGGGTTTAAGAGAGTATTTTCACTCCATGAAAATGATCTCTCTGGTGTGGTTCTTACATCTGTTCATTGACTGGACATAAATCATTCTTCCTTCTGTAGCTTAATGAAAACTGATTATTTCTTTTTATAAGACAATTCTCTATTGTGAGCACTATAAAAAAATAACCGTTGATTTTATCCCTCTTTCCCCATCATGCTTCTGAATTGGTATTTTCTGTAAATTTCTCGTATGACAATAACAGCCACCCTTTCCTTCACCCCGCTTTTGACAATAATCTCAACCTGTTGACATTTAGATCATCTTCTTGTGGGACTCCTAGCAATAAAATCAGCTGATTGAATTTGGGATCACCAACCTCACTCTGCATGTTCTCTTACTGGTTCTTCTCATTGAAAACGTCTCCACTACTTCTGCTGAATTAAATCTTGTGTTGCTGCAAACGCCAGGGTGTATTAATGTTGCTCTCCTGCAGAGTCAGTCTTATTCACACCCCATCAAATAAAGTGTTACCAAAAATTCCATAGAAGGATGTTTGCATGTATATAAATAAAATAAATAAAATTGTTCCTCTAGTAGACAAACTTGGACTTTCCTATGGACTATGGATTTTGTATTAATTTTTATAATTATTGTTTTAAATTACTATTATTATTTGAACAGACAGCTATTTTTCATTAAAAGCCATGTAATACAAGAACATGGATACGTGTTTTTTTTTATATTCCCGAAGAAGAGAAGATTTTGGAATTTAAATTACCTATGAATTTTATATGATTTCTTTTTTTTTTTTTTTTTAATTGGACAGCACATTAGAAAAGCAATTAAAATTACGATTTACAATTTGTTTGTTTCTTATGAAAAAAGCCTTTAATTTAAGAATCCTGGATTGGGTGTTGATTGTTTCAAGTGTAGACATGGTTGTCTAAAAATATTTGAGGAATTTTATGATATGAAAGAAGTCATAGTCTGATGTTGACCATATGTATGTAAACTTCTGAAATAAAAAATGGCAACAAAAAAAAACAAACAAACAAAAATAGAATAAATGTGTTCATTAAGTTCTCTACCATTTATAAACTGAAGTAATTGTAATTCTAACTAATTTAACACAAGATTGGTCTCATTTAACTTCAGACTGTGAGAAAAAATAAGAACATTTTCTGCTTGTAAACTTGTGGTTTCAACTTCAGATGGTTGTATATGACAGTTAAAAACTCTTTCATCTGCAGTTCAATGTACACAATTTTTTTTTTCAAGTTTCTTGTGTGTGTTTGGATGTGCACAGTACCCTTGAGTGACACAAACAGGTTAATGTTGAAGGTATACGCATCTTCATGTTGTAGGTATGGGAGAGGTGGGGGGTCCTGTAAAATAAGTCGCAACAGTCAAATCCAGTCACAACACTGAAGCACAAATGAAATTACTTTTTATCAAATTAATAAAGTAAACAAAAAAGAACAAAATAAAATATGTTTGTTTCAGGTCAATTAATTTATTCATTGTAGGATGGCAGGACAAAGTGAAAATTTTGGGGGAGAGCTGTTATTTACCAAAGAGAACAGATATTATTATAGAAAAGTTAAACAAGATATACACAGGCTGATCTAGAGCATACTAAACCACACATTGATGGACTCTTGCTCACTATTCACTATTCTAAATTAGTTTAAGAAGGTCTTTATGATATATCATTTCACTTATAATGCTTTGATTCTGAGCAGGGCTGGCCCATGGTGTTATTGGACCTTAAAGGGATCCTAGATTAGTTGTAAATATATTAGTTGCCTAAATATAGGCCAACATATCACAAACAGCAATTTTTTTAGTTAATAGGAAAACTGTTAAACAAAAAAAAATTGCTGATTGTGATATGCCAATGCTCATAATTATTTCAAAAAATGTACATCTTTTATTATATTTTTCACCCCTGGATGCAGTTCTGTACTGGAATCTACAAAGTAAACACAGAAAGGCTAACTTTCCCTGAGTTGATGTTTAACATAATGAGTTTGACTGATAAAATTTTAAAGAATGCCACACATAGATGGACTCTTGCACACTGTCGGCTGTAATTTAAAAAGAAAAGAAAAACAGTGAGGTGAGAAATTGTATAAACATGTCTACATTTGCACAGAAACAAAGAGAAAGAACACTACTAGATAAAAAGTAGTGTTCTTAATTTCATAAAAATTTTTGTTTACCAACAAAAAAAAGAGTTGATTTGGGTGATACTTTCACTTTAAGTTCTACCACCCTGCATCAGTGGGTGGTGCAGAAAAGTAGGTGCTACCATACATGTGCTTGTACAATTGACAGTAGCCACATAGGGACACCGACTAGAAGGAAACCAACGTACTTTGCGTGCAGTGTTAATCCGTGCAAAGAGAAATCTTGCGTGAGGAAGATCTCTGAGTGTGAGCACAAACATTTGAGAACACAGAATATTTCAAAGTTTTGAACGCAAACATTACAAGTTTTGAGAACAAAGTGATAAAAAGCTGCTTTCAAACTGAAAACCTAAGCACAAGTATTACAAGTTTTGAGAACAAAGAAATTAAGCTCTTCTTTCAAAGTGAAAATATGTGCTCTTGACTTATGGCAGTAAAATTCCCCATACCAAACTCTAGAACAGTTGTTACTGGATCGTACACAAAGCTACAGACGCTGGGAGAAACATCAGAGATAGGAAGCCCTGGAAGCTCTTTTAAATGGTAACAGAGCTACAGCTACTGCCAACAGTACTGCATCAGTAGTGCTGGTGAAACTACTTCTGCCCTGTGTAAGGTTCAGAATTTGGACAAAGACTGGACCCTAAACAACTGTTACTGGACCAGAAACGGAGCTGCAGACACTAAAGATGAGAGATAAGCAGTGCTGGGATTTCTTTTGTATGATTACGGAGTTATTGCTACTGCTGACCAAAGGCACGTATCATTCATTGTTTCATTTATGAACCTGAAAGTGGCGGCAGCAGCAGCAAAACATCATCTGATTGAAGCCAACTCTGTCCTCTTCCTCATCTTCATCACCTCTTGTGATTTCTACATTTCCATCAATTTGAACGTGCTTCTGTTCAACTTGAAAAGGTTTACAGACATTACGCAAAAATTACTTTCTGTAGTAAGATGCCATTTGGACATTGTCTTTAGAATGTTGCAACATTTGTACAAACCTGCAAGGGATTAGACTCTGCAAAAGGTAAAAGTGCTTCCATTGGTACAACCCAGGGTGAGATTGTCGTCCCAAAATTCTTTCCCAGGAAAGGTCCAAGAGGAACATACTCCCAAGCTTGAATATCTCTAGCTGCAGATACACAAAAAGCAACATTATCATTAAGTGGATAGTTGGTTCAAAGAATTGTAAAGGACTGCCAAAAGAATAAAAAATAATAATGCTTATAAAAAAATCTCACGTGTGCCTACTTTTTAAAATCAACTTTTTAGCCAAAAAATATATTCCACAGAACACAAAAGAGCAGAATATACTTTCCCAAGGGAAAATTACTTATTGCTCTACGCAAGGTGTTAGATATTAGTAATACAAGTACTGTAGGTGATCAATCAATCAATCAATCAATAAATCAATCAATCAAATTTTATTTGTGTAGCACGTTTCAGCACCAAGGCATTTCAAAGTGCTTTACACCATAACAAACACAAAAACATAAAGTTATGCAACATAGAATCAACAATCAAAACGTGACATTAAGTCAAGTTCCATCATTGAATTTATAATCCATTACATTTCAAATACAATTCTAAACAGGTGGGCTTTGTTGTTGCCGCTACACCCCCCCCCCCTTTCTTCACTCTCTACTCTCTCAGTCACTACTTCCTCTTCTGAGAGGGGAGATGTGCTACCAGCTCTCCATCTAACGGGTAAATTGAGTTTCCTAAATCTGCTGGGATTTACCCTATCCAGAACTAAAGTAAACTCTGTTTAAGCTGGTTTCGAGAAAGAATTCGCCTGATTTCTACGGCCTACATCCAGATGTCCCACCCTTCTTCCCTCTGTGAATTAGCCAGACTGAGCAGCATACAGCCAACTAATTCCACAGAGCACATCTGTTAACGGTCGCTTCTTCTCTGTTTTGCAACTTGCACTTGTTACTGAATCAGGTTGGTTTTAGTGACTCGGGCGAGTCCCAAGGATGTTGTTTTAAATTTGGCCTAAAGCAACCTATAAAACATTACCTACTTTTCTTCCCCAGAATCAAACATCACAGCTATTTTACTACCATCAAAGAACTTTGAGGTGACTCATTAATTGAATGTCCACAACATCTTTTAGATTTTCTTAATGCTAAATATTTATTAGTAAAGCAATTTTGCAAGGATCAGTACAGCTTAATTCAGTAGCAGAGATAATCAAATAAGTAAAATCAATAATCTAGCCTATCTTTCCCTAACGCTGATACTAAGAATTAAAAAGGGAACCTTTGAGAGAGACGGACAGAGTTTGGTGTTTCGAACACCAAATCATCAGACCAGAACTGGTCTGATGATGAAGAAGGTGTTGCCGCAGGAGGAGGAGGATGATCGATGAAGGCAGGGATCTCTGTTGGTCTGATGAGCTGTCATCTCTGCCGGAATGGTGAAGTCACACAGGACTTGGGTCTTTATCTTTGTCTTTGTCTTTATCTTTGTCTTTGTCTTCATCCTTTCCTTGGTCTTCATCTTTATCTTTGGGGTCTGAACCCAGCCGATGAGAGAAGTGCGATTTGAAGCCACATGTTGCGGGGCTGATGGGTTGGTCCCCATGCGCAGACAGTCTTCGGCTCTGTGGCCCCGGCTCTTCTTCAGCTGCAGAGTTCTTTGTCCATCTCGATCTTGACTCGAAGCTGCCTGGAGGATCCAACCAAAGATTCCTCTTTTGCTCTCCCCTTATATAGGGTTTATACCCGCTTTCAGTGCATTTTCATTGGCTAACACTGTTGCTGTGCTTTTATTGGGTAACTGTTTGGACAGATGAACTCATCTCCATCACTGTCTTAGAGACATCTTGTCCTGATGTCTGTACTAATGTCTCAGGGTTGCTCAATGTTCCTCCCATGTCCTTCTATGCCCAAATAAGGCCTTGACCATCTCTGCTTTCCTGTTGGTCCCCATTTTACCCCTAACCTTTCCCCTACTTATCCACCTCTAACACATCATCAGTGATCTTTAATAGCAGTTACATGTTTTACACCATTTCAAGTTTATGTTAGAATCACATTCATAACCCTTTTAGTTTCTCTGATTTAGCATTCATTTATAATTTTATGATAACCACAACTTATTACTCTTTTATTATTATTTGATACCAAAGTTAGTTACTTGTTTTACTTGTAAGTTTTCTCACGAGTGTAAGTAAGTACTGTTATAAATAACCCAATATTAATATAAGTACTTTACTTTAAATCTTATCTAATTACTCAAAATGTTTAGATTTCATCCTTTAAAACTTTTGTGCTTTTAAACAAGGACTGGTCTCAGCTATTTTTATACAGCTGCAAGCTGGAACCTTGTTCTGGGGATGTTCTGCATCCCCAGAACCAGAACCAAATGAGGAGAAGCAACATTCAGCTTCTATGCACCACAAATTTGGAATAAACTTCCAGAAAACTGTAAAACAGCTGAAACACAGCTGTAAGATTATTACCTATGAAAGCAATAATCCTTCGTAGGCCGCTTCTGAAGCGGCCTACGAAGGATGCAGCCCTTGAATTTGGACACAGCTAGAGTCTACGACATAGGGTCTAAGTGGCGCTGCTTTTGGGGTGTTTGTGTGTCTGGACGGAAGACATGTCTGTGGAAAGTTTGCTGGCCATCTATGGTGGAAGCATTGTAAAATGCCACCCAATGCAGAAAAATACAATGTGACTGCAGAAGGAACCTTCCAAGTGTCATAAAATTCTTACTTCTTCTCATTCACAGTCTTGTTAAAGTAACTTTTCATGGCAGGCCACCACTATATTTATGTGGTAATTCCTGTAAATAAAATAAAAATCTTGTGTCTTTCAGGCATGTTGTGTGTGGTTTCTCCCTCTGCAGAACTAATTTGGGATTAGTATGGATTCAGAGATAATAGGAAGGCACACAGTTGGGGCCTGAAGCAATCTGGATGAGAACCAGTATTTTTATCATTTTTTAATACCCATGCAGAATTCCAAATGCAGAATTTTCTTCGAGAAAATGTGAATAAACTTCAAACATGAAGTGTCTGAAGTTTATTCAAACTTAAAACACATACAGTAAGTGCCTGCATATAGCTTTTAAGCAGGCACATATAGTTCTTTGTCAGCAGCTGTGTAAGTGTAATCATTCCATTATGCATTAGCCCATCAAAGGGCTTCATTGGAAGTAATTCAGTTTTCTTTGATTTAAAAGTCAGTCAGCAAGATTCAATTCAAATCAGTCTGGATTTTTGTGTACTATATTTTGTTAGATGACTACTCATCAAACAAAATGTATTAGATGTGACTTATTATTGATATGATGAGTCATAATAAGAAATTTCTTACCGCTCCAGTCATTCATAAGTACCATCCCAAAGATGTGTTCATGGGCTTTGTTGATGGGAATAGGCTCCCCCAGCTGACTTTCTCCACCAACAAAGAAAGCCTGTTAACAAAAAAAAAAGGAAGTTCCAGTGTTATGGAAATTTCCTGTATCAAAGAATGGGAATCTGTTTCAGTGATAAGAGAAAAATAAATCTTTGTCTTTAAATTTTTATATTCGAAGGCAAAAGCGTTCAAAGGCCTGTCTCACCGAATGCAGTCAGGAGAAGACACACATTACATGGTTATATAGCTGCAGCACAAGTCTGATCTTATCTCTATTGCCAGATGGACCACAGTGACAATCCTTACCCCCAACTCATGAACTGCCCCTCACCTCTTTGGAGGGAACGGTTTTATGGCAGGAAAGAGAGCTGGTAAGGATTTCAACAGTAACTTTTAGTTCTTCACCCACAGTTGCAGGGTCAAACGGAAATACCAACAATGCATTCTACACATACCAGGTTTATAAGACAACTGCCATGTCAGGCATTCAGCCTTTCCATCAAAGATGAAATAAGGTTAAAAATGAGATTTTTCTATTACATCAGCAACACTGTTAACATGCATTAAAATATACCATCACAAGAAAGAAGTATAACCTTTCTCCAGTCAACAGTTTGTGTCTTCACATATCACTCTACTCTGTATTCTGTCTCTCTGGTTCATAGAATGAACAGCATGATTACCATCTCAAGCTCAAGGTCCAGTTGCTTAGAAGGACCAAAGATTGGAGGTTTTGCTGAAAAGCAAAAGGTAAATGTTGTTACATTAAGCATAATAAGTCAGAAAATTTCTCATAATACATCTTTCTTTATGCCACAATGATTAGGACAAAGATTTTATTTGTATTTCAGCTACCTGTCATGCTCAGGTAGCTGGAAGCTACCTGAGCATACCTGCTCAGCTGCAGCTCAAGCTCTCATTTTTATAAAAATTATTTTTTTTTTACATATTTATTAAAATATAAGCAGCTACTCTACCTCCTCCCATTGGTTCTCCTGCTTTCTGAAATACATTGCTCCTGGTCATAAATAAATTCAGGAGGATGCTCCCCACACAGAATGTACAAGCTCAAGATTACTGGTTTACTGCAGCTGTGTTAGTGATGAAGAAACAACATAAAGCTACAGAAAAACTGCTTATCCGCAATCATTGGTGGCAAAAGCTTTGATGGCCATGCTTCACATTCCTGGCAGGCTCCAATGTTAGGGAGGAGATGAGAGCAAGACAAAGTGTGAGCTGTAGATACACAAACACAACTGACAGTGCTAGCTAGGGAATATATAAGTATATATATATAAGTATATATATATAAGTATATATATATTCCCTAGCTATTTAAAGCCATTTAAAGAAGGCTGTTCAGCCTCTCTGTTTACTCTGTTTTCTTGGGGAAAACAGAGTAAAACAGAGTATCTTCAGTATAATATATTCTAAGTATATATATACTTATATATATATATATACTTATATATATATATATATATATATATATACTTATAATATATACTTATAATATATAATATATATAAGTATATATATATATATATTCCCTAGCTATTTAAAGCCATTTAAAGAAGGCTGTTCAGCATCTCTGTTTACTCTGTTTTCTTGGGAAAAACAGAGTATCTTCAGTCAAACACTTCTTCAGATTTACTGTAATACATACCACTACAAGAGATCTTTCCTGCCAACAGCTAAATTACCTACAATAACTCATATGAATTAATATGAATTATAACAATATTTAACTTCCGTTTGGATCACTCAAGTAATTTTGTATTTTAATTTGAGTAGCAGAGAACTATGTTACAGTGGTGCAGGATATGTTGTTTATGAGAGCTATAAGACTGTGGTGAGATTTAGGAGTGACAAGTTCAAGGTTTAATTGGAATTTCTCTGAGGAATGGCAGGAAGGATGAAAGATGATGGTGTGACCTGCAATGATGTTTGCTTTAGAGACAGTCGCAATGACAAAGAGGAAAGATCCAGAGTTGTAAATAGCAGAGGAGAACTTGTCACTCCAAGGAGAACCTCAATAAGAATGGATAAGATCAGAAATGAATACATCAGAGGAACAGCTCATGCAAGATGCCTGGGTGATAAAGTCCGACAAGCCAAACTGAGACAGATTCCCTCAAGGGAAAAGCCAAGAGGAAAAAAAGAAGTCACTCTGATAAGGAAGTATAGGTAGTCTCTACTATGTCAAAATATCTTCAAGTTGGTTTTATGCTCTACTCAGGTCACTAGTTAAACTTATATTTTTTGGTATGAAGAGAAGAAGATGTGAAACAGGATTTGAAAACCCATCTTCAAAATAGGTTTGTCTGTCTCAATTAATGAGTAACACAAAAATGCATAACTCGAAATTAAATTAAAAATGACATTAACACTGAGATCCAACACTGGCAAACAGGAGATTAGGAGGTTACTTTGATC
The DNA here is from genome assembly GCA_911649635.1 of Poeciliopsis gracilis. Classification (NCBI taxonomy): domain Eukaryota; kingdom Metazoa; phylum Chordata; class Actinopteri; order Cyprinodontiformes; family Poeciliidae; genus Poeciliopsis; species Poeciliopsis gracilis. Next base: position 182,677 of record CAJVRI010000597.1, read on the forward strand.
AGGCCTCATCTGGCCACAAGGGCGGCGAATCGGGGTTCCAGACACAACCAGTGATGACGCTCTGCCATGGTATCCCACTGGAAGCCTCAACCTGCCAAACATCATAATCCAGTTTTGAACAACAAAATCACACAAACAACAATTTGGGTTGTCTTTTGCACAAACTTACCCAACTGGAAAACTGATGACTAAAACTTTCTATCAATTGACTTAAAATTGGTAAAAAGTTTTATATCAAATGTTTCAACATCAATAAAAAGTGATAGACAATCACATTAAACCATAACAATGTTATTTATTGCTGTTTCTAATTTAGTAAATTGAAAACATGCCACCCTCAATTATCAAGCTCTCTTTATCTTGAAAAACACGTGTAAACATAAAAATCCTTCAACAACATAAATTAATTAATTTGTTTTACATAAGCATGATGAGATCTGCAGGATTATATTTAGGCTGACTTTCTGTCCTCAAATATTGTTCATGAAATTGTATTATTAATGTGGTTTTTTGCTGTAGATTAAAATCTACAGCATGGCATGTACCAATTTGGCATCAAAGCGTTCTCCTTTCCTCGAAACATGATGCCGACATTAGTGGCGTGATCCTTGGAGGAGTAGAAATCGGTGTAATCACCTGTGGAACACACAGAAGTGGATTTGTATTTTTAATTCATTTGTAAAATCTTTCCACATTCTCATTTTCCAGCTTTTAACACTTAGGCTTAAAACGTCTTTTTCCTTTTCAAGTTTGCAATGATTCTGCAATAGGTTTAGGCTATTGGAAGACAAAATTACCACTTTTCTCATGTTCTCATTCTACTCCTCTATAATTTACATTATTTTCTGCTATTTCAAAGTTTTGTTTTCTTTCAGTTATTTTCTTTCTTTCCATTCTTTCCTAGTCTGGCATTCTGTTTAGCTGGGCATCAGCTGAGATAATGTTGCCATCAGCAAATTATTCTCCCTTTTCTAAAATCATTTTTTTAAAAGGAAAGTATTGAAATAATTTTGGTTTCACTCTACTGAACACGTGTGATTACACCAAATTTTCTGTATTCAACAAGTCACATATCTCCAACAATGACTTAGGAAATCAAAAATACCTTTACAACTACCTTTTGTTGTAGTTGTACTTTTTAGTACAGCATCAGGAATGCCTAAACAGTGACCATTTTGGATGTTGAAGTTGTGACACAGGGGCATACTGTCCCAATTCTCACATTTTGCATGCTTTTAAACTTGCACACTCAAATCCACACCTCACAGAGGGGCGTTGTGTGCACATTGATCTTTGGGCCAAAGAAGCTGGCGTTTATACGCGGGACAAATTCACTATTCATACCAAGTAAAGTGCTTGTCAGAAACAAAACAAGAAATAAATATTATTTACACAAACCTAACGCAAAACAATAAATGATACCAATATTTACATACAAGCAAATCATTAGAACCAAACTAATATAAAATCAATCAAGGAATAAATTTAAGTCAACTGTATGTCCAAAGAGTTAGTATAACTCTTCTTAATCAACATGATATGCACCAGGAGGTTTTCAGTAGCATCTGGCGCATTTGTCTCCCTTTGCTGCTCTACCTTGCTGAAGTGACACACCAGGAAAGGTAAGCACTCAATCAGCAAACTCAAATAAAACCCATAACAGTTATCAGAAACAAACTGACATTTTCCCCCACATTCTCCCTGAAAGATAGCTAGTTTGAAAAAATGTTCAACTAAATGCCACAATGCAACTAAAATAAATAACTGAAACAGAAAACAGGAGACTGTAAATAAACTGAACAACATAATATTAACATTCCTTTGTTAGTAATGAAACCCCTGGTCTCCATCACAATGATAAACTGAATTGGATTGAATTTAGTCATAAATTCAAACCAATTTATGACTAAGAGTGTAAAGCATAAAGATCAATTTAAAACATTTAGGAATAAAACTGTAACATTCTGAATACTTTCTGTATTCAGTATAGAATACTGAATATATGATCTAATACGTAGTGCTCATATTAGAACGTGTTAAAACTGATCTAACATTATCTAGTACATTGCTAATGTGAAGAGAGAGGTAGCGATACCTCTCTGACCCAACTGGAGATGTTATTTTATCTACTGTTCATGTCATCAAATAAGAACAGATCTACAAATATAAGTCATTGTTTCTTAATGAGACATTTTGCTGTTGAGGTGACAACAAGAAGGTGAAATATCTTTGTGCAGATGTAAGCAGTTTGTTGAAGGTGAAAAAAAAAAAAAAGAGCAAATACTCACCAACATTTGCAGGAAGGTGCATCACGGCTTCACTCTGACTGACAAATGCCCTGCAGAAAGCAACAGACACATTCAAATAAAACTTATCTGTGGAGCAATTTTATGCATAGAAAAGTTCTGAGTCCAATAAAACCTAAAAAATGATGTAATTTGAATAAGGGACTGTGCAACATGAATACTTAAACAGTTATGTGAATGCAAGCTTGACAAGCCCAGGTACTCTTAATTGGTGACCAGATTGAGAACTTAAGAGGGTCACTTATTAGTTCGCAAGTTGTAGTTTGGAGAATTATTTTTATTTAACTGCAGCGCTCTCAGTCAATCCAGAATGTTAATAATATTTTAATATCTTTCAAAGATTGATCAATAACCGTTGGTCAATCCAAAGATTTTGGCTTTCTTAGTGTGCATTATTATTGTGATGATTGGGCAACTATTAGGGTACAGAAATATTATGCAACTGAATTGAAATTGAAATTTGTCATATCTCACTTCTTTATCATCTTCTGTTGAAGCTGTGAGCAGGCTGGTCAGCCCTTGCAAAGCTCAAAGCATGATAGTCAAAACTGAATAAAGGGATGATTGTGACAGAACAAAGAAATGGTTTGGAGTTGATTGATACACTGACAGATGAGATTCCCTGAGTTAACCCAGTGCAGCCCTCCACCACCATTATTTTTGCCATGTTTTACAATAATAAAACATGTTTATTATTTTTAAGTCTTTGGTGCAAAAAACTGATTAAAAATCGCTTTATTCACTGCAATCGCTTTATTCTGTTAAGATTGAGAGGGAACTTCACATGAAAACGGCCCTTTAAACCATCAGATGACTGATTACCCCACGATAATAACTCAGAAATAATTCAAATTAGGATTTATTTTTATTTCTTTCCTACTTAGGGAAAGTTTATGTTTATATCAAAGGTTGTTGGTGCCTTTCTATCCAAAAGAAAAGATATAAAACTTCAGATATTTCACAACAAGGTATTAGCGTTCATGGAAAAACCTCTCATACCCTTATATTAAAGCAGAAACCACGGCAGCCGCCATAAGAAAGGCTTACAGTATTCAATTATGCCGCATGAACACAGCACAGTACTGCGAGGTAACACAAAAGAAAACAAATTCCCCATGTCCTCTGGAGGACTCCGTAGGATTCAGGTCCAATGTAGGTCAACCATTTTCAACATCATCCATTAGGAGGGAAAAGAAAAAAGATCGACCATCAAGCTAAGGAAATATTTATTTAACTTTTGCCTTTCTAGACTTTAACATCAACACCCTTTATATCTGTAATTATTCTTTATTTGTTTTTATTCTAATATTTTAATATTTGACTTTGATTTAACACCTATATGTATGTTCATGTTATTTGTTTGTTACTTTCAAGTTAACAAAAAAAAAATGTTTGAAGAAAACTGTGTCATTTCCTGATCAAAACAAAACAAACGTAAATTTAAAAATGTGAACGTTATAAATTGTTAACAGTTCTGATATTATGCAAACTAATTCCTTGCTCATTTAATGGTCTGCATATTCGGGTTAATTGGTCTCTCTAAATATGTGTATGTGTGTGTGCGTGTGTGTGTGTGCATGCGTAGTTGTTTGTCCTGTCTGTCTGTGTGTTGCCCTATGACAGACAGGCGACCTGTCCAGGGTGAACCACACCTCTGGCCTGGAACGGCAGCACCTCTCCAGGACGGGGTCCTAAAAAGCCACGCCCACAGAAACATGTCTCTCCAAGCTGCCACCACCAGTTAATTTAGCCACCAGTTAGTCCATAACATGCACATAACAGTGTGCAGAAATCTAGAAGTTACAGTATGAAATGAAATTTTGTTGTTGTTATAGTGTGTTTGGTAGTCTCAGTATTTACTTTTTTTCCCTCTGTGAGCATGGGAAGATTTCTGTGTTGGGCGGTGCAGCTGCTGTGTCCACAGATTTGTGTCTTTTGTTGCAGTTTTAAAGGGTGCATTAGATGTTCAGTGATCAGACTTCTGCCTCTTGTGTCTGTGTACCATTCTGGCGACCATTTAGAACCCGCTACATATACTGTAAAAGAACAAAGACAGATTGCATGCAGACTGACCTTCTCCGAAGACTGACATTATCTCTCAGACTACTTTCATTGTCTGACAGCAGATTTTGCAGCGTCCTCCGCGCCTCTCTCCAGGCTTCATAACCAAGACTCATGAAAGCGTTTAGTGTAGGCTTGATAAAAAGAACATAGTGAAATAATAGGGTTTGAATGAATTCAGATGCTAGGACCATTAAGATCACAATCAAATAAGTTTTATTTGGTTATTTTATCTGGACTGCTCTGCCATGCAAAGGAATATTGGCAGGGTCTCATTCTGCAGTTCACTTATCAGCTCTTAACTTATATAGCATAAAAATCTAGTGCAAAGTATTAGAACCAGGTGTTGAAATTATACTGAAATTAAATTTTGTTGTTCCATAAAAATATTATAGCCACAGATAAAATGTTCAGAGGTACTTTAAATGAGTAGTTAGATGAATCTATTATATGAAGTTGTTAGTTCTAACCCTTCTTTCATGTGACTGATTAATTGAAGGTTGTAGCTAGAAGTGGAAAACAAGCCTAAAAATAAACTTTACCTGGTCAAAAACATGGCAGTGTTTGGACATTACAGGTCCTATAAACAGAGATTTTATCACACTGAGGTCAAGGATTTGGTCTCCGATTGCAACACCGATGCGATGTCTGGGCTGGTGAATAGAACAAATAGAAAGCAAATCAAATTTTTTGTGTAGCACATTTCCACAACAAGGCATTTCAAAGTGCTTTATATTATGAAAGAACAAAAATACAAAGTCATAGAACACAGAGTCAACATTACATTACATTTTGCCATCATTACACATCAGATTGTTTATTAATGTTTCACTGATTATGTTTCAAAAACAACTCCAAACAGGCGGATTTTTGGTCTAGATTTAAAGGCACTCAGTTTTTCAGCTGGTTTGCAGTTATCTGGAAGTTCATTCCAGATTTGTGGTGCATAGCAGCTTAATGCTGCTTCTTCATGTTTGATTCTGGATGCAGAGCAGAAGACCATAGAGGTCTCTGGAAGGTTGTTACAAGAACAGCAGATCTTTAATGTGTTGTGGTGCTAAGCCAGTGTTTCTCAACCTCTTTGGGGCCAGCACCCTGTCCATTATCCTGGTCCCTTTCTGCACCCCATCAAAGAAATTACAGGTTACTTTGCACTGAATATTATTTTGTTATTAATTTTACTATCACTATTGTTGATGTTTTGATTTTTATTCTTGTTTTTGTATTCATCATCAAAAGTAATTTTCCAGAGAACAACAAAACCATGTGAACAGAAGTTATTTTTACAGGCGTCTACAAAAAATGCAATGGACATTCAACTTAAAATCGGTGGGCCTAACAGTAGCCAATCAGAGTGGAAAAAATATTCCTGTTCTGTGCAATTTTCTAAATCTTGCACAAAATGGCCAGATAAAAGATGTACAGCAATGCCAGTTTGAACTTTGATCTATTTGCAAAACCACAGTGCTCTGCAACATTAAAACATGGATATAAATGCAACTGTATTAATCATAACTCTTCTCTTCAGTGTTTCTGTGAGTTTCTGGTTTAGCAACTCTGTGCTGCATTCAGGAGAATGAGACATCAGAGTATCATCCATAAGATTTCACCGACATGGCATAACTGTGCAACAGAACTTTGAGTGGAAAAATAAAAGTTCCATTTCCTTTTAATGCCATACAAATAGGAGACAGGAACATGGATTATATATTTTTTTCTTTTTTATTCTTGCCGTATAGTCCTCTTATTGCTTGAAAGGTCTTGCCATACTAGCTTATTCCTTTGTATTGAATTTAGTTTGCTACTAAATTCAACTCATATTAATCCAGAATTTAATTGGATCATACTATATCATCCAAAGGAAATGTACTATATTTTCCCCAACAGGAATAAAGTTTCTGTTTCTGCTGCAGAGTTGATCTGAAACTGTAGCCATTAAACAGAACAGAGTAAAGAAGGTCAAAGGTTATGAAGTTATGAACAAGCAAATTTGGAGCCAGTTTACTAATTAAGCCCTAATAATATCTATTTAACCTATAGAACAACTTTGCTGATCTAAAAAGATCAAAGGGGTTAACTCTATATAATCTTTTGATGTTAGCATCTCTGAGATCTAGAATTATAAGACTTGTATAAGGCAAAGAAAACTTAGTAGCTGCTGGTAGGGGCCATTCAAGGGGCTCCAGACATTCAGGAACCCCTAGAAATGTCTGTGTTCAATTGTAATACAGACCATAGATCTAAACCTGCAGCATTAATTTATAGAGAATGACAATGTTATTACATTTTATTTCATGCATTCAACTGAGGAAAAAATATATATACATTTAGGATTTAATTAGGAAGTTTACTTCACAAAAGTTTAAAGAATCATCTTGATAGTTTGATTGTTGTGTTACCATGGCTACAACATGGGGAAATCTTTGTGTTCTGATTCTGCATTGAGAAGGTATAGATAATGAATTGACCACACATTTCATGAATTTTGAGGATATTTCTTCAGGAAGTTTTAAATTACTGCTTTTTAGACCTCTTAAGATGGCATGGCTAGTTTTATTTGTGTCTTCTTCTATAATCAAAGTCTTTTAGGATTTCTAATAATCACAAAATCTGATAGTTTTTGCTGTAAAATCTTTTGCGGTTACTGCATTCTAACAGCCCTGCATTCAAATTTAAATTAAATTATCTTTCCTTCTCTCTCTTTTAACTATTTAATGTGATGGAAAACAAACTTACATTGTCAGAAGTGGAGAACACCCCATATGGAAGATTCTGGTAGGAAAAGTCAGAAGCTGCATTTACTCTTATGAAGGACATCTTCTGGTTGTCTCTGCTGAGGCACTTAGTTTCTTTGACTATGTGGAATACTGAGCAGTGTTAAGTGTTTCCAGAAGAGTAACTTTGGCTAGATACGCCTCCCACAGTACAGCCAATCACATCCCACAAGCAGCATCCGCCCTGCTCCAAGTCCTCTTGGTTAATTCATAACAGTCCTGAAATGACTAGGCAAAATTTTCAATGAAATAAACATACCCCTCTTTGGTAGCACTGGAGATCAATTTCTGTTGTCTGCAAGGACAATAAAAAACAACCTACAGCATAAAGGAAAGGCGTTTGAACAGATGAAAACTCCGAAAGCTAACCACATGCATAGTACATGCATGCCACATAGATAAAAAAAATCAATGTGAAACAAAGTAAATCAGCTTAAAAGAAATGCTTGAACGTACTGTCTATCTTTGTGGAAATATATTTATAGAAGCAGTAGAAAGACAAGTCAGCCTACTTGTAGTCACTGACAAACTCTAATTTGACTAATTTGTCAGTTTATGTTGTAGTCATCATCTGCACACTGAACAATGTTTTTGCATAGGAATCTATCAGTTCAATCATTGCAAACTAGAAAAGTAATGACAAGAAGTTTGTGTAAAAGTTTATTTGTTATTGGAAGCTGTGAAGGTTCCACGTTAAATCACATCTGTATGGATCAGACTATAATGTCTAAACCTTTTTATTTTTTAGAAAAATGTATGTCAGTAGTTGTTCTTGGTTAGTGCATGTCCCTTTTTGTATTGTTTTCCATTTGTTTTTTCAGTGTTAAGTTATACTAGTTCACACAATATATACTTGCATACATTAAAGTGTAAGTCAGATGTGATTTCTAATTGATTAGTCACCACTTTTGCAGAACTTTTGCATTTTCTTTATTGTTTATCTCACTGTGCAGTTTGAAAATTAGAAGCTTTTTATTTAGAAATAGATTCAATATTTATTGAATCTATTTTTTTTTTATTTTTTAATATTATTAGATAGTCACAATGGAACTGGTAGGCCACAAGTGCAGCATGTGTGACAGGACTTTCTCTGTGAAGTCCAACCTCACTCAGCACATGAAGCTTCATGGTCAGCAGGAGTGTCTGTGTGAGGTGTGCTGGAAAGGCTTCGCTCAGAAGCAGCAACTCAGCAGCCACCTGAAGCAGCACCTCTACCCTTTTCTCCGCCTTTACAGGCCAGGGGAAGCCAAGCTGCAATGCACCGATGCAGCCAAGGCTGTAGCAGCGGCCCCCTCCAAAGCAGTAGACCCCACCTGTCTGGATCCAGAAAAGGTGGAGGCTGCTGCTAAAAAAGCCAGTAGAGTCATGTGGAGGTCTGCCAGTTGCCACTTTTGTTATGCAGGGCAGACTTTGAAATGGCTGCTGGAGAACTTTTAAACTGCTGACAAATACATATTTTTATTTTTCTAAATACACAGTGTGAAAATGTCACATTTTATGTTGCCAATGACTGACTACGGTAGGTTTAGTATTTCACTTTAAATTTTTGCGGTGGTGATTGTGAGGAATTTCACAACATTTTGTTTTATATGTTATGCGTTTCATTTTTGGCATTTACAAATCCTATTTTTTCTATTAACTAAAGCTGGTCTTTTCTTTTCACATCCTATTATACCGTTTAATTTTCTACATGTTTGTGTCTGTTAATGTTAACATCTTAAGTATTGTCCTGAATTTATTTTGTCTGATTTCTTCTGCAGAAAATGTCCCTTTGAGGAGTTTTTCTGAATTCTTTATTTAGATCAAGTTCATTGTGCTCCAGTTCAAAGTAAAAAGGCTTTAATAACTTTACTGACCACTCTTAGGCTGGCAGTTGGACCATTACACATTAGTTGCCCAGAAAGCATTGCAGCATGAACAACATAGCAACATTCCTGTGAAAATATTTTATTAAAATTTATAAAATCTAAATAACCTACAGTTTTACTGTATTGTTTTTACATCTAAAATAAATATTTCCCAAATACGGTTTATTTTTATAACTAATCATGCTTTCCTCTAAGCCTCCCTGATAGCGTCTATTCAGGGGTCCTGGAGAGGAGGGTCCACCAGATAGATTCAGAAAGAGCAGTGTGGTTTTCGTCGACTGGACCAGCACTACAGCATTAGCAGAGTCTGGGAGGGTGCGTGGGAGTTTGTCCACGCACCCTGTGTTTTGTGGACTTGGAAAAGGTGTTCTGTAGTCCTCTGGGGTTACTCCAGCAGTATGAGGTATTGGGCCTTTGAGATAGGCTGTTAGGTCCCTGTATGATCAGTGTCAGAAACTGGTCCGCATTGCCACCAACATGCCTTCAGTCAGGCTCGTTTCTGGTGAGTTTTTCTCCGCCAAACTTTCCCTTTGACAGTGATTCTGTTCATTACTTTGATGGACAAAATTTCAAGGACCAGCCAAGGTGTTGAGGGGATCCATTTTGGTGGCCTTTGGCTCATGTTTCTGCTTTTTGCAGATTATGTTGCTGGCTTCATCAGACCGTGACCTACAGCTTTCACTTGAGTGCTTTCTGATTGAGGAGGGTGTCCTGCCCCAAGTGGAGGAGTTTAAGTGACTCGGGTTCTTGTTCACAAATTAGGGAAAAATGGAGCGGAACATTGATAGATGGATTGACACAGCATCTGCAGTGAAGTGGGTGCTGTACGAGTCTGTCATGATGAAGAGAGAGCCGAGATTAAAAGTAAATTTCTTGACTTACCAGTCAATCTACATTCCCATCCTCATCTATGGCAATGAGCTTTGGGTCTTGACAAGGTCACGGATACGAGTGGCCGAAATAAGTTTTCTCAGTAGGGTGTCTGTGTTCTCCCTTAGAGATAAGGTGAGAAACTCAGTCATCTGGGAGGGACTCAGAGTAGAGTCGCTGCTCCTTCATGTCAGTTGAGGTGGCTCAGGCATCATGAAGGGATGAGGTGTCCTTGCACGTCCCACCGGGAAGAGACCCAGGGGAAGATCCAGGTGTAAGGAGGCCTACTTTTCTGGCTTGCAGTCAGGAGGACTGGACTGACATGTTTTTTAAAATATGTTTTATGCATTAAAAATACAGTTATGATGAAAAGCCATTGTTTGTTCAAACATATATTCTGTGATTCATTTCAATTACAACTGAAGATTTGTATTCATAATATTTTCAAGTCACTACTCTATACCAGTGCCAAACATACACTTTCTTTCATGTTCTATATTCAAATTAACACTACTGACCATATGACTTTCAACAAAATATGTTTTATATAGAATTGGATATAAAATTCAGCAAACGAGAGGTTAATGGTACTTTACTACTAGCATACAAACAATAATCTAAGCTGTTACAACATTCATATTTAAACCGCATGTATACTGTTGTCCATAAAAAAAAAAAATAATAAAAAAACCTTTATTTTTTTTTAACATCCCTTTTGCAGGAGAAGCATGTACTCCAGCCAGGTGTGCAGTCTTTGGTTATTTCACAAGCCAATTTGACTTGTAAAATGATTTTCGCAACTATAAAAGTCCATAGATTTTCAGAAGTCATATTTATAAGTCATTGTCAAGGGTCAAAACTTTGTGATAAGTTTAAGTCGAGTCTTGCCCTTTTCATCCCAAGTCAAGTATCCACTATTTAAAGATGACTTCAATGTGACTCAAGCCTAAGTCAACTTTTATTCTGATCTACTCTTTGGTCTTAATCTATAGGATAAGTCTCTGACTCAGGATCTTGCGGTTGATCTCAGCCAAGGCCACAGAAAAGACAAATGCCTTTTCATCAGACAGACTGGCGTACACGTCCACTTCCTTTTCTTGTTTTTCTGTGAATAAAAAAACACAACATATTAAAGTATTTTAAATATAAGATTGTCAGATTTAAATCAACTCATGATAGCTATTTAATTTTAGGGACAAATGCAAACTATAAAAAAAGAAAAACAGAAAACTTTCTTAGATCGGTCAAATTCTAGGTCACTGGGGCCACAGCAGAAAAAGCAGTTACTGTCACTTGACGTACACACACACACACACACATATATATATATATATATATATATATATATATATATATATATATATATATATATATATATAGATAGATAGATAGATAGATAGATAGATAGATAGATAGATAGATAGATAGATAGATAGATAGATAGATAGATAGATAGATAGATAGATAGATAGATAGATAGATAGTGAAGTGTAGTCAGGGAAGGCAGGTGTCATCTTTCATCATGGAAAAGTAATATAAAATGGTAAAATAATTTATATTGCTATTTTCACTCTGTGGTTTGTACTATAAAGTATTTATTTTTCATTTTTATTATTTTTCTTCAAAATCACTGAATATCTGCATTTCCCCATTCAAATGCTCAGAAGTGAAGCTTGGTGAATCAGCAGCAAGTTGAGCCTCATCTGGGATTGCACAACCTCTCACTAACTGCACTGGCTGCCATTCTATGTACGTCACCAATAAAATGGCTAAAATTTAATATATGAACTGATTTTCCATAATTTAGCTTATGTAAATACATTGTTTTTTGTCACCAACTGTGTGTAACGTGATTTGTGTGCTGAGGAGCGATCAGAAATGGCAAAGAACAGATTTGAGGTGAGGCAGGCAGTTTTCTTGCCTCATGGCAGGGGGCGCTCATGATCCCAGACATTGAGACTCCACAACTACAGAGATAGTAACAGCGAGCTAGCCATACAGTAAAGTCAAGTAGTTTTCTCCTCTTACAATGGCAATCACTTATTAACAATCGCAAAATAACCATTAAGCCTAAAACCATACTGCTGCAACAGACTGAATGTTATGCTTTTTGTGTAGCAAATATTTGACCGTTTTTATGGAATTGTTCTACGGCTGCAGCGCAGCTATGGATGAACTGTCAGAGAATAGTCTCTAGGCCCCCAGCATTGTCCGTATACGCAAAAAATCCTTATGTAAACAATAACATGCATGCACCAGAACCATCATGCAACCCGGGGCAACTGACAGACCACCAGGAAAATTTATAAAGATGATAAATTCATGCTAAATTTGAGCCTATTTGAGCCTTTATTTGTGCATTTATTAGGCACAAATAAATGCATAATTAAAAAAAAAAAAAAAAAAATTAATGACTGAATAAATAATAAAATCACCTTAATTAGACTTAAAATAGGGTGTAAATGCTATTTTTATTCCAATTTAAAAACAAATGTCCCCAATTCTACTCCAAACGTTGACTGGTTAACACCTTGTCTAAATTGTTTATAAGCTAAACTAGCATATTCTGTCAAATAATGAAAATAATGAGTTCTCCCATGACAAAACAATTCATTACATAATTCACTGCTAATAGCTCAAGTGAACCTGACAAGTCAGTTATGAAGTTTCTATCCTACACACCAGGGAGCAGGAAGAGCAGATTTGCCAAGTGAATGGCTGAACCTGAGTACTGGCTGAGTGGGCTAAAACAACATCCATTGAGTTGGCAAATTCTGATAATTCCTCATATTTGTTAAATCTGTCATGAAATGTTCTTTAAAGTTATGATATATGTAGGAGATATGTAGAGAATGGTGATAACATGACATGGAAATGTTAAATGAAATGTATATCATGCCACATGGAAGAGCCTTACACATGCGAGTTATTAAAGGGACTTTAGAATCGAATAACGGATGCATCAAGGATTTCTCCATAGAAGGAATGAAGACCTTTTAAATGAAACATATTGTACTACAAGATACTGCTCAGTATTTTCTGTTTTCTCAGGACGACCCAGAGACACTGGCGGTTCAGGGACCCTTTGTGTGCTGGACTCAGAGACTCATGGATATGGAGAATGTGTTGGGGGCCCTGAACCAGGACTGTGAGAAGGCAGAATAATAAAATCAAAGAAACATCAACCCAGAAACAACAATTTGCTTCTGTGACCGAAGGACAGGAAGTGTGCTACACTACATTGCTGCTGACTATTCATTTGGTGTTATAATTAAAGTTTGGTCTTTACTTAGTTCAATCCTTGCCATTATGACCTCTGATAATGTTGGGTGAAACTCTGCAGTTCCATTTGTGTCTGCAGGTGGTTGCCTTGGGACCATAGGATAATTTTTTTTTTTCATGAATGAAAGTTGGACTCAAAGGGTTTTTCGATCCTATACTAATGGAACTGTTGACCATGGGAGAGCAACTATAAATCATACATTCACCGCAAGGTAAAACCATTAAGCCATATATTTACATAAGCTTTGTTGTTATGTCATCTACATTAACATTTTATCTTCATTGGTTCATATGTTAACCACCATAAGTGGACTTCTACCCATACAATTCTCTTTAAGGAAATCATTCCTAACTAGAAAATAAGTGTACTTATTTTGGGGGGGATATGTAGAGGAATATAATTATGTTAAATAGTTAAAAAATACGTTGTTTGGTTGATTCGCACTAAGATATGTTTTAACCTAAAAGAATTATACTGTGTCAAATGAACTGGGTCAATCTGACCTAGAAGTCAGGAAGGAATTAAGATTTGGAGAGATGTGGATAACAATCACTAAAGAGAGGAAAGTTGTTAGTTTAAGCTGTTGTGAAAGAAAGTTCTGGCACCCGACATTTACCCTGCTTGCCGGAGCCCAAGACTTGGAAAAGAATCTCAGTTTAGACAGATAAGGAACAAACAACTTGACTAATAGTTTGTCTGAAATGGAGCAGATGTTGAGGTCAAAACGTCTCTGATTATTCAAGGAGGTCAACTCCTAATTCTCGGAACTTCCAATATACATCCAATGTAAAATGGAGCCAGAAGTGCCACGCAATTGAAGGGAAAGAACGCCATTGATTAAAGCTTCCCAATACACACACCAGTAAAGCTGGGTCTCCATAAAAAAAACTGATGTCAGAAGCAGAAGTCAAGAGATTTTGGATTTCTGTAACGATATGAATGTGATGTTTTGGTTCCGCAGATATGCATTAAAATCTCTTCCCATTCGACTATGAGCAGAAGGAGTTCCCGAGTCTTGTGTATCTCTTTATTTATATATTCAATGATCTTTTGTTAAATTAACTACAACAACACACTTTGAACTAATGTTACAGCAAACTAATGGTTGCCCACAAGCAATACCTTGTGCTCCATTAGGGGGCATCCACAGATCACAGTTTGAGCAAGACTGCACAAGAGCTACAATGGTCAGAAGTGGGGCAAACCGCTTCTTACTGTGTTATGTTCCAAAAAAAACCACACGATCTGGCTCTGCCCAGTCTTTTCATCATTAATGCCATGTCTCTTGCCAACAAGCTATATGCATCACTAGATATCAGTCAATTCCCAAAGGTTGAACAGCAGTGTTATGATCGTCATGAGAAATGGCAGGATAACAACGTTCCCAACACTGTGGTGGAGCATGAGGAGTGCACTTTACTCCGGGCAGTCAAAACTGCAGCCACGGTTGCAGAGAGTAAAGTTGGCTGTCTCATCACACACAAATGGGAGTACACCCCTCAAATTTCTACAGATATTCAAGTATATCTTTTCATGGGACAACACTGACAGCACTTAGACACAATGAAAAGTAGTCTGTGTGCAGCTTATACAACAGTGTCAATTTATTCTTCCCTCAAAACAACTCTATACAGGCATTAATGTCAAAACTACCAGCAACAAAAGTGAGTACACCCCTTAGTGAAAGTTCAGAAGTGTCAATATTTTGTGTCAGGGCCGTGCAGAGACTGTTGGAGGGGCAGGGGCTCAAAGTTAAAAAGAGTACATTGAATAGGATCTTAAAACACCAAACAACAACATAGCAACAACCCATATTAATCAAGAATCTAACTGGATCCGACTATATCATTCCCAACATGCAGGGAAATACTTTCCTCAACAGTACCAATTTTTTAACCCCTTTTCTCGTCATATTATTATTTTCCCGTAAATATCTGGATTGTGCCACCCGCGCTCACGTTAGTTTTCTCACAGGTCTTATTTAGTCCACGGGTCTTATTACGCTAATGTTTACATGCCGTCACCATAGCAGTGAAACATCCATTTCATCAGTCCAAATAATGTCCAATAAACAGACATTTTGTTGCAACAATATTGCAACATTTAAAAACAGTTTAGTTTCAACACCAAAACATTTAACAATACAAACAAGTGACACTTATTAGCCCAATTTGGGCCCAAAATTAAATTCAAAATGCATTCAATAATTCTTGAACCTTAAAAATTTACAATATTCTCTATGTATTTATAGACTTCTGCTTATTAATAAGTCTTGTAAAAATGTGCTAACTGTCAATTCTGGATATGTCACTCAAACTCTGGACACCAAACTTTTGAGTTTTTTTTTTAATTAAGAACTATTCATTGTCTGGATAGACGTTAATTGCAAGGATTTACCTTTCTCTTCTTCCTGTTTCTTCAGGCCCACAGTCTTTGGGCGACCACGGCCTCTACGGATGGTATCTGACTGACTGTTGGCTCGGGATCTTCTGTGGTTTTCTGAGTCACTGGTTAGAGGAGAGCCAATCCTCTCTCTGCGAATGCGCTCTGTTCTTCTGCGCTTGAAGTCCAGTTTGTCTGAAACAAAAACACATGACTAGTAAGGATGCACCATCCATCCATCCATCCATCTTCTGCCGCTTATTCGGGGTCGGGTCGCGGGGGCAGCAGCTTAAGAAGGGAGGCCCAGACTTCCCTCTCCCCAGCCACTTCCTCCAGCTCCTCCGGGGGAATCCCGAGGCGTTCCCAAGCCAGCCGAGAGACATAGTCCCTCCAGCGTGTCCCTGGGTCTTCCCCGGGGCCTCCTCCCGGTGGGACGTGCCCGAAACATCTCACCAGGGAGGCGTCCAGGAGGCATCCTGACCAGATGCCCGAGCCACCTCAACTGGCTCCTCTCGATGTGGAGGAGCAGCGGCTCTACTCTGAGTCCCTCCCGGATGACCGAGCTTCTCACCCTATCTCTAAGGGAGAGCCCAGCCACCCTACGGAGAAAACTCATTTCGGCCGCTTGTATTCGCGATCTCGTTCTTTCGGTCATTACCCAAAGCTCATGACCATAGATGAGGGTAGGAACGTAGATCGACCGGTAAATTGAGAGCTTCGCTTTTTGACTCAGCTCTCTCTTCACCACGACGGACCGGTAGAGCGCCCGTTTCACGGCGGACACTGCACCAATCCGCCTGTCGATCTCACGCTCCCTTCTTCCCTCATTCGTGAACAAGATCCCGAGATACTTGAACTCCTCCACTTGGGGCAGGACGTCTCCCTCGACCCGGAGAAGGCACTCTACCCTTTTCCGACTCAAGACCATGGTCTCGGACTTGGAGGCACTGATCCTCATCCCGGCCGCTTCACACTCGGCTGCGAACCGCTCCAGCGAGAGCTGCAGATCACGTCCCGATGAAGCTAATAGGACCACATCATCCGCAAAAAGCAGAGATGCAATCCTAAGGCCACCAAAACGGATCCCCTCAACACCCTGGCTGCGCCTAGAAATTCTGTCCATAAAAGTAATGAACAGAATCGGTGACAAAGGGCAGCCCTGGCGGAGTCCAACCCTCACTGGGAACGAGCCCGACTTATTGCCGGCAATGCGGACCAGACTCTGACACCGGTCATACAGGGACCTGACAACCCGTATCAAAGGACCCGGTACCCCATATTCCCGGAGAACCCCCCACAGGGCACCCCGAGGGACACGGTCGAACGCCTTCTCCAAGTCCACAAAGCACATGTAGACCGGTTGGGCGAACTCCCATGCACCCTCCAGGACCCTGCTGAGGGTGTAGAGCTGGTCCAGTGTTCCACGACCAGGACGAAAACCACACTGCTCTTCCAAAATCTGAGGTTCGACTATCCGACGGACCCTCCTCTCCAGTATCCCTGAATAGACCTTGCCAGGGAGGCTTAAGAGTGTGATCCCTCTATAGTTGGAGCACACTCTCCGATCCCCCTTTTTAAACAGGGGGATCACCACCCCAGTCTGCCAATCCAGGGGAACTGCCCCCGATGTCCATGCGATACTGCAGAGTCGCGTTAACCAACACAACCCTACAACATCCAGAGCCTTGAGATACTCCGGGCGAATCTCATCCACCTCGGGGCCCGGCCACCGAGGAGCTTTTTAACTACCTCGGCGACCTCGTCCCCCAGAGATTGGAGAGCCCAACCCAAAGTCCTCAGGCTCAGCTTCCTCAATGGAAGGCATGTTGGTGGGATTGAGGAGGTCTTCGAAGTACTCCGCCCACCGACCCACAACGTCCCGAGTCGAAGTCAGCAGCACACCACCCCCACTGTAAACAGTGTTGGTGCTACACTGCTTCCCCCTCCTGAGACGCCGGATGGTGGACCAGAATTGCCTCGAAGCCATACGGAAGTCTTTCTCCATGGTCTCTCCGAATTCCTCCCACGCCCGAGTTTTTGCCTCAGCAACCACCTGAGCCGCACGCCGCTTCGCCCGCCGGTAACCATCAGCCGCTTCCGGAGACCCACAGGCCAAAAAGGCCCGATAGGACTCCTTCTTCAGCCTGACAGCGTCCCTCACCGAAGGTGTTCTCCAACGGGTTCGAGGGTTGCCACCACGACAGGCACCGACAACCTTGCGACCGCAGCTCCGATGAGCCGCCTCGACAATGGAGGCACGGAACATGGTCCACTCGGACTCAATGTCCCCCGCCTCCCCCGGGACGTGTTTGAAGCTCTGCCGGAGATGGGGGTTAAAGCTCCGTCTCACAGGGGACTCCACCAGACTTTCCCAGCAGACCCTCACAACACGTTTGGGCCTGCCAGGTCTGACCGGCATCCTCCCCCACCACCGGAGCCAACTCACCACCAGGTAGTGGTCAGTGGACAACTCCGCACCTCTCTTCACCCGAGTGTCCAGGACATACGGCCACAGATCCGACGAAACGATGACAAAATCGATCATCGAACTGCGGCCTAGGGTGTCCTGGTGCCAAGTGCACATATGGACACCCTTATGCCTGAACATGGTGTTCGTTATGGACAATCCGTGACGAGCACAGAAGTCCAGCAACAGAACACCACTCGAGTTCAGATCGGAGGGAGCACTCCTCCCAACCACGCCCCTCCAGGTCTCACTGTCATTGCCCACGTGAGCGTTGAAGTCCCCCAGCAAAACGAGGGAGTCCCCAGGAGGGGCACTCTCCAGTACCCCCTCCAAGGACTCCAAAAAGGGTGGGTAAGCTGAACTGTCATTCGGCCCGTAAGCACAAACAACAGTCAGAACCCGTCCCCCCACCCGTAGGCGGAGGGAGGCTACCCTCTCGTTCACCGGGGTGAACCCCAACGTACAGGCGCCAAGATGGGGAGCAACAAGTATGCCCACCCCTGCTCGACGCCTCTCACCGTGGGCAACTCCAGAGTGGAAATACATCCAGCCCCTCTCAAGGAGACTGGTTCCAGAACCAGAGCCATGCGTCGAGGTGAGACCAACTATTTCTAGCCGGAACCTCTCAGCCTCACACACCAGCTCCGGCTCCTTCCCCACCAGAACCAGTAAGGATGCACAAAAAGTATAATTTTATATTTTAATAGGACATTATTTTTTTAAAAAAAACCTGAAACATAAATGAATTCTTTTCACTTTGAAGTGATGTATTTATTAGAGGTGTGCCAATCGATCAGCCACCAATTATAATCAGCCGATTTCTGTGAAAAAGTGTATGTTCGGTGATCACGGTCGCGTGTTGCTGATCACACAAATGATCACCTGTATCTCACTTCGCAGCCTGCGTGTGCAGCTCATATCCTTTTTACTTCACACTGAAACAACGGCAGGAAATCCTAAGCAATGTGGTGTGGAACTTCAACATCGAGAGTGAATGGGGAAGTTTGCGTGTTGCAACGGAAAATTACCTCGGGGGTGAAGCACGTCAAAATGCATCAACAGAACAAGAGAAATATGACATTTAAAAAACAAACACTTGATGGAGTTTGGCTACATCGAGGCTCACTGCAACTAACGCACTGGAAGACCCTAGTTCTACTCTTGATGTTGAACCAACGCTAGACGCTTAAGTAGTAATATTTTACAGACGGAGCACTATTTCTGCTCCACCCAGCAGTGAACGTCTGCTTAAAGCTGCCACATACAATTTAAACAAACATAATATTTTACATATGTATTAAAACTTTCACTATGCCCTAACAGAAGACGGATAACCTCTGAAAAAATAAAAAAAAAGTTGATCTCCTCTACCACCTCCTAGCACTCTGCAGAATTACTCAGCTTGTCAGAAACAACCAATCAGAGCCAGCATTAACCAGCTATTCATGCTCTCAGGAAGTTTTGATTTAGTAACTCAGGATTATTTATTTTGATGCAGCCTGCATTTAACTTTGAATGAATGTTTCCTTTTTTCTTGATGTCATTTGATATAGGCAGATTTATTTGACTTGTATATAATAAGATGGCCTTGTTTTATTGATTGCAAGGTTTTCAATTGTCCTGTTGATTGAATAGCTGCTATTTTGTACCTGCAAGAATTTTGCATGTTTATGTCTCAACTACGTTAATTTATTACCATATCAATTATACATTTTGTCAGATCATATCGTAGCATTCATACCTCAAGCGAAAAATTAACAACCAATCCAGATGATCACCAATGATCGGCCCTCATGGGTGATCGGAATCAGAAGCAAAAATCTTTTTTTTTTGGTCATTTTTATTCGCTTTTTGATCCACAAGTAGAGCGAACATTCACTACATATTGGGAACTAATACTACATATCTGTTTCAAGCGAATTTCATCATAAGCATAACATCCTAGATGACATTGCAAGATCACCAGGCTGTCTGTAGATTGTTGTTGGGTCTCGGAGATGGCTAAACAGAGGAGAGGGAGGAAGCAGAAACGGGGCTGCAGATTCGGTGTTATGTTCAGGCTGAATAAACAACCAAACAAGCCACTATTTCCAATGTCTGGTTCTTAAAATGGATGATTTGGAACTACAACTTATTGGAAGGTTGTAGTTCCAATGAGCTGGAAATCGCAATGTTCGGGACTGTTAGGGATAGCTTTTTATTATCTCTGAGACATGGCTAACTGCTGTGCCACATTTTCTGCCTTTACTCTCATTTTATGTGTATAGTGACAAATTCTAAATTCTAATTCTTCAAGATATGTCATCTTCAAAAAGATACATTTTCTGCTCATATTCACACATTTGGATTTTGATGCCTGCTGCACATTTGAATGGTGTTTGGACAAGGCCTTGTTTACCTCTGTGTTACATCTCCTTTTCTTTTAACAAGACCCAGAAGCTGTGTTGAAAGTCAGGATACTGATAGTTGAAGCTTTGTGGGGGGAGTGCTTTCGCATTCTTGCTTGCATTCAGTTGCTCAACAGTCCAGAGTCTCTATTGTTGTATTTTGTGCATCATAATGAGAAACACATTTTCAAATGTAGTTAATTTTTTTTTCTAAACAAGTTTCTTGTGACCCTGTTGACTATTTGCGGGTAAACATTCGATGCTTCTATGATCACACTTCAGTATCTTAGCAATTTCAGTCTAGTACCAGCACTCTTTCTATGAAGCCATTCTGTTGTAACACATGCAAAATGTGACTTGGTCTTGCTGGAATAAGCAAGTGTCCCTTGAAAAATGACTGTTTGGATAGCAACATATCTTACTCCAAAACCTTTCAGTATTGGAGCAACAAATTGATGCCTGCAAAGACGTGCAAGTTACCCATGTTGTGGGCACTAAGACACCTCTGTGATCCAGACAGTCCTTTTCCTCTTTAAGCTGGAGGCCACATTGGCCATGCTTTCCAAAAACAATTTGAAGTGTGGACTCATCAAAACCCAGGACACTTTTCTGGCAAGCAAGTTCCTCTAGCTAGAAAGCGTTTCTGTGTGCTGTTGATATTTGTTACGGAATGATGTTGGGTTTTAATGAGGTGCTGTCTGAGGGATTGATTGTCGTGGCCACTCAATGTGGACCTGCTTACTTGCAAAGATTTCTCCAGATGCTCTGAAACTTTCAATGATATAACAGACTGTAGATGATGACAACCCTAAATAAAAGTCAAAGCAAGAGGAATGTATAAAGTGTTTTAATGCTGGCAAAGATGTTGTGGCCTCATTCCCCATGAGGTCGATTGCAGCAAATGCAATTTCTAATAAGCCTATTTGAGCTGGTGCATTACATATGTCACAGACAAATGCTAGGGATTGGGTAAAATTAAATCCATTCACTTACAACTTAAACAGAGTCCATGCTTCCAGATAACAATAATTTCTCAATAGTCGATTGTTCAGTTCCGCTGATATTTTTTAACAAACTCGCTTTCTAATGACAGACAACACAAAATATAGCTGCAGGTACCAACTGCTCAATAGCATTCTAAAAGCTGCTTTATTCTTAGTAACTGGTCAGTCAGCACGAGCTTCAATTCTGATTTACAGTAATACTCATCTATTAACTGAAGTTAGGTTGAAATAGACAGACAGGCTGCATCCCTCTCAATCTGGATATCCGGCCACCAGCTTAAATGCCTTGTGCCATGTGTTTGGTGAGGTGAACCTTACCTGTAATAGCTGGTGAAGGACATTCGCTGAGTTTTGCATTTAGAAGTTTTCTGCTGATAAATATATAACCACATGGACAGGATTTGCAGGCAACTGGAATCTGCAAAATAAAATGCAGATTTTTATACAATGCTAATATTGAATTGTGTTTTCATGACGGTCAAGAGGGATTGAAAATATATGCCACCAGCAAAACAGGTTCAAAATTTTTACTGTAATTTACAAATACATTTGTCTTCTTTTTTTTTTAGACCCTAGCAGCAAAAGGGCTGCGAAGGTCCAGTGTGTCAATTACATTTATTCATTTACCTGAAAATTAATTGCCATTTTAGAGACACATACAAAAACTCCAACTTTATACATCAGTGAAATTTACATACTGTATGTGTTGCACAAAAGAATGCAGAATAAAAACAGGTCAACAGCACCGCTGGAGCAACTTTCAAAACCCAGTTTGGTACACTTCCCAAGACTTACCCCAAAAGTTTCAACAACAAATAGGAAGTCAGCCATCTTGGGTAGAATTTGCAATTTTGGTTCTAATTGATCTGTGTTAAATTAAGTCAGCATGACCTTTCGAGATGAGGAATTAAAATTTGTAGAAATTGTGAATTTCTGACCATGATATGATACAATAAATGTTTTTAAAAGTCTACAAAGAAAGTCACAGAGGTACAAAACCTTTGATTCTATTCAGGACCCTAAGAAATGTGATGTCTAGTGTGATGTCAAATTTTGACATCACACTAGACCGCTCTAGGAAGAGTAATGTTTTACTTTGAAAAGTCTATGTTTGACTAAATATCAAATAGTTGTATAAATAAATATTTAAGCAAATATTTATGCAGTATACACCAAAATACTCCAGAAACATTTAAGCATATACCAAATATTTGCATAAATGAATATTATGCTAATATTTATTCAGCATTTGCAAAAATATTGCTAGATAACTAGAGCTTAGAGTGAGGCAAAGCTCTCTCTAATAATAGCCAGCCGTATTGCTATTACTAGGGCTGAGCCTTATTGCTAGAAGCAATTAAATAATCAGCACCAAACCATATTTTCGCCTAGGATTATAAAATTTGGTAAACAAGCAACTTCTCAAGACTTACAAAAAAGTCTCTTGGGACTCTGGCCCTATCCCAGAGGAAGTTGGCCAATTTCGGATGAAAAACCACCTTTTGTCTCTTTTCAACACATTTGAGTATACTCCTAGAGTTGTCCAATTAGACCTTGTTTCAAAGCAATGCGGGAGTGGTCAAGCCTCAAAATATGACTTTCTCACTATCACAGGATCACATTAAGTCTTTATTGTTCACTCTTTGGTTGAAACCAGTAGTTGGTAAGGTTCGAAAATCTTTATCATTGATCTTCATTCTTTGATGGCATAACGTAAGATAACACAGTGTGACAATCTCTCAAATAATAAATGTTCACTGTTGATATAATTGTACAGTCACAAAAGAGAAAATAAGAACTGCAACACTTTGGGACCTGCATTTCTGCTGTTCTATTACTAAAACTGTGCACATATAAACAAAATGCATTTTGTGAAGTAACATTTTTGAAAATTCAACTGAAATGTGTAATTATTTGGACTGCTGCCAACAAGAAGGCTATGGATAATAGAAAAACATGTCACTCACTGTATATAAAAGCATAGCATGCGTCTCACTAACATCTGGATATGTGAGGAAACCCAAAAGAGTGAGGATCCATATTTCTCTCCAACAGACAACTTAATTAGATTGCACTTATATCCCTTGTGACTGTAAACATCAGACAACCTTTCAAGGTTTATCAATTTCGATCCAACTTTTTCCTCCTGATAAAAATGATACAGTAATTATCCAGAACAAATTTTATTTATTTTTTCTCCCCAGCAATGGTGAAGTTGCTTTTGACTGAGAAAGAAGCCAGAACTAGATATTCTGTTGTACACAAACTGACCTGTTGGTCACATTCGGGACAGGATTTAGTTGCCATTTTAACCTTCTTTGTTTTGTGGGCCGACATGGTCCTTCAGTTCCGCAGAGACACGAAGAGCCGAAGTCAGACCTCTGTGAGTCGTGTGGACCGGTACCGGATCAGGCCTGATGATCCCGGAGTAACATCCAGCCATACAGTTGAAAATTATTATCTTAGACTACGGTTTCGTCTGCTTTCAGGACCATGATCAATTTCGTTTTCTTATTCTGGCGTCTTAATACCAATGTGATACCAACTATAATGTGCAGTAGTGCCACCTGCTGGACTACAAGGGGGACCGAAACTTATCAGGAAACAATTGATTTTTTCCCTCTAATCTTGTGTTTTTCAAAAATTGTATATTGTTGTATATTGTTTAATTTCGGTTATAGTAATTGTCGACCTGTTAAATTCTTTTTAAGCTCAGTCTTTTGTAGTTAATATCCATGAAACAAAACAAACGCAGTCAGAATGCAGTGATAAGCTCACAGTGTTTTCTGCTTACTTTAAGCATCTTATTAATACCTGTTTTTCAGAAGTTCAGTTTTTATACGTGTAGCAATACTTTTATTTTTTCATATTTTTTTTCCTCAAAATTCTTGCTAAATGTTTTGAACATAGTTGTTACTTTGCATTCAGCCTTATTCAATAATTGTTTTATGGCAAACTCTGCAGAATCATGACATTTTATTTCTTCTTCATTCTCTTTTATTGCCAGCACGTTCAATAAAGGTCACACCAGTCAAGAAAATATAGTCATAGTGGGTAAATCTCGCTGAGTATATTTCCCTATGACACTACAGTGAAGCACCAACATTTGCCGCTGGTTGTGCTTTGTTGCCAGCCAACTGGTGGTATTAGAAAACAAAGCAGGAAAAGAAACAGATGGTAAATTATTTTTGATGATCATTACAATAAAAAAAGGTGTTTATGGTACTGGCATACAGGGAAGAACATGGTCAGCAAATCTAAGTTTTCAGAAAACACTTTTCTGTTCATAGCAGAAAGAAGTAACGCATTGGTCTGTGGGTGACGCGCATGAAATGCTTCTATGGGGTAAATTCATTCTCACTAAAAGACGAAAACAGGGTTGGATTAGCAGATGAACCGGTACCGGTACCGGTCCAGCTGCATTCATCATTCAGTCGAGCCGCCCGCTTTATGAATGCGCCTTTATGGACATAAATGATCTCTAATTTGTATATGTACAACTTATGCAGAGTATTTCTCTTTTCAGAATAAATATCTAATAAAGTGTCTATTATAAAAATGTTGGTCTTTAAAAATCAGTGCTTTCAATAAACTGAGATTTCCACCTGGTATTTTATTTAATCTCCCTGGTACAGGGAAGCCCAAAGTCGGTTCTTACAGGTGTTATCAGTGCTACCAGTGAATCCATCCTACCTTGTGTTGATGCGCATGCGCACATCGATGCCACGTCACATACCGCTTACTCATCAGATTTCTTACAAATACGTCCTTACCTGTGGAAATTTCATTTCATGCGTTTTGTTTCATTGAAGATTATAGTAAGCTTTATTTACACAACTTTATACCTGGCTTTCATTAAGCTGCTGTCTTACTTCATGTTTTACTGTACATGATAGGCAGCTTATAAGCGCCTTCAGGCACCTGCAGGGGGCGGGGCAGGAAGGGTGTGAAAGGGGGCTTGTGGCCCCGCCCCTTTTATCGTTGACGTCCTTAGTGCCCTTTTTGATTTTTTTCCCCCAATTTGACTTTTTTTTTTTTTTTTTTTTTTGTGTACGTCAGAAGGCCTGCTTGTGCCCCTCAGCAATAATGTCTAGCTAAAAATAATAATTTTGGAAAATAAAGTCTGGCTGCCCTCAGTCTAATAATGTCTCTCAGTTTCTGTCTCCATGTTGTTCAGACACCAGGTCCATGGTGAGGAGGAGGGCGGATCTGTGCCCCCTAACTAACAAATTATGTATAAAGTCATTTACATTATGGCCAAGAATATTTTTAATCACAAACCAAATACACTGGTTTGTGAATAAAAATGTAGGTTTGATGTTGACGTTAGGAAAAACTTTCTATTTACATTTTCATGATTATCCTCGCAATAGCAAGACAAAACCCGCCTCGCCCCTAAACACACAAATGCTTCGGCTGCAGAGAAAAATGGATTTCCATTCATTTGTCTTATGACTTGGATTTTGGAGAAAATATTTCAAGCAAAAGTTATTACATTACTTCACTCAATTCCCAATTGTTGATATTCAACTAATGAAAGTACCATTACATTGATTTATTTTTGTAAAAGTAAGATATTTAGGCCAATAAAAACAAAATCATAGCAATTGAAGTTGAAAATCTGTAAAAAAAAAAATTGTGTAGATTTTAAGACAGTTTTTGTAAGTGAATTGTCTTAGAAAGCAACTACCTGTTAAAATTTCATTAATATAATGAATGAATGTAATTCATAATAAAAATTCATAGGACATTATCTGATTGCACCAACTAATATTTTTAAACAAATATGATTGCAAAAATAAATGTGTAAACGTCGCTATACTGCTTTCCAAGGTTGGGGTTGTTTTTTGAGTACTGGCAATTTAGTTGCATTATTGTTGATTGATGCCACATGACTCATTATTGCAATACTTCACACACACACCTGATATTGATAATATTTTTAAGCTTTTTTCTTAGTCTCTTGTGAAATTATATTGCTAAAGGTAAATTAATCACAAAATTAGCATCAAACAACTACAAAAGATTGATACTTTAGCTAGCCAACATTACCATGAGTATTGATATAAATTAGTTCAATGTTTTTTGAGCAGTTTAACGCTCACGACTCATTGGTGACCCAAAGTGGAATATTCTGATTATTTGGGTTATTTTATTCAATATCCACTTTGGTGTAAAGGTCAATTCCATAATTCCATTATTCTCCTCTATGTACAGTTTGTTGGGAGCAACTGAGCCGTGACAAGATCCTTTTAACAGGAAATAGCGACGGTGAGTCTGGCTGAGAACCAGAAGCCCACTGGCTCACCAGACGAGTGGGAGGACTGGTTCCTGGATCATCTGCAGCTGGACCCATGATAGACAACAAAAATGAGCATGTTCAGAAGCTCACAGTTCTTGGAAAAATTGAACTTTTAGTTCATGAACTTCACAGCTCAAGTTACAGAGATTTGACTGACTGCCAGGACTTGAGGTTGAGGCAACCAAGAACAGGTCATTACTTCTGGTTAGCTAAAAAAGAAAAAGCACAAGCACAGAGGAACATAAGATCAAGGACATTTCCTACATTTAATTAGTTTATTTATTACAAACAATAATCATGCAGCGTTTCTTATTAATTAGCTCATTGTTCAAATGTTTGATTACATTTTAATTGAAAACTTTTAAATTGGAATCTTTTCCTTGAAGCAAAAACATTTGATGTGTTGTAGTTTGAAAGAACATTTTGTGCTACAGACACATTCTGAATAACCAAAAAAGCTGTGAAATTGTACATTTTAGAAGACCACAGTTAAATTCTGTAGATAATTATTTCTCACAGCAACAGGCATTAAACGTATACGGCCTGTGCCCAGCTGTCAGCTAGGAGGAATGACAATTTTAGCAGTACGGACATGCTTATTTACTGATCTAACCAGCTGCACAAAAATATATATTTGAGAAAGTAATGAGTAAATAAAACAAAGGAAAATACAATAATATGAAAGACTGAGTGATTTAGTTCTCCTCTACATTTCCGTATATTTCTGGCCTACCTGATGGTTCTCAGTGAGTGGGTGTGCAGATGCATGTCACAATATGATAGTGATACATTTACATGGCTCCCTGAA
Source organism: Poeciliopsis gracilis (assembly GCA_911649635.1). NCBI lineage: Eukaryota > Metazoa > Chordata > Actinopteri > Cyprinodontiformes > Poeciliidae > Poeciliopsis > Poeciliopsis gracilis. Next base: position 210,189 of record CAJVRI010000597.1, read on the forward strand.
ATGTAACAGAGGGCAAACTTTACTGGTTTCAAAGGACTAATCCCTCGTATGCAGGTCCCTCAGACTCAGGAGACTCTCTCTGCAGACGGAGATGCTCCAGTGTGTTGTTGAAATGTTTGTTGATCTGCTCTGTTTCTTCACTTGCCTCCAGGTTAGGAAGATCTTCCCTGATCTTTTGGATCAACTGGTTTAGTACCTGGAGAGTCACCTGGATGGAGAGGAACAACATTAGTATTTTATTGAACACAGGAGGTTTGAATTGTTTCCAGGTTCACATGATTTAGGCTGTTCAGTAGAAGCATGCTGGAGTTCAGAAAACTGAACTCCATTTGACTGTGCGCAACAAAATATCAACTGTTAATGGTGTGAAGTTCCTCAAGCTGCTCTGTACACATGCTCAGCTAACAGTGAGAACTGAATGACAGCAGACCACATCCAGAAACAATCAAGAAAGGGATTAAAATTGTTTCCAACATGTAGTCAGAAGAAGACGGCAACTCAACAAAGTTTGATTTTAGAGTGTAGTCAGCAGTCCAAAAGAGGAACTAAAACCATTTTTTTTCTAGAAGGTGTCTCTCCGACACTCTCCAGTAACAGAGAATGTCCCTGACTATTACATACCTAACCCTAACCCAAAACTCGATTCACACCTTGGTCCTGAATGTAACCCCGACCCAAAAACAGCATTTTTGAGTCAAAACGGGGTTTTTGGATCAGCGTTTTCTGGGTCCTCATAAGGAGCAATGGGTCCCCACATTGAAGTATGTGTTAGGAAAATTGTCCCCACAATTTTGTCTTGAGGGGACAAAAGACAAAATTTTGTACCTTGTATTACAGAAGCACACACACACACACACACACGCGCACGCAACTGCAGTAAGGTACTCCACCTGTAACACCTTGGTGTGTAAGAAAACAGATCATTTCTTTTTTTTATTGTAAGGCTAAAACCTTAACTTTAAAGGTTGATTCGATCAAATTACATGTAAACCAGGGGTGATCAATACGTCATTATCGATCGACCGGTCCATCGTGGGAAGGTTTTGAGTCGATCTTGGCAGCCAGTGACAAACTAAAAGCCGTCAGGACCCTGAGACCAGAACTTCCTCTTCTGACAAGCTTATCAAAAATATTCACCAAGAACCAAAATGTTTGTAGCTTCATTAAAGAATAATATTTTTTTTAAAAATCAACAAAACGTTTAAAATTAATAATCTCAGTAATTATTGTTTCAACAGATCTAAAGATATTTCATCTTTAAAATTTGAGGGACGACTTAAGAGTCCTAGTCTAACTGTTCCACAGAAAAAAAAAAAAAAAATCTTGTTCATCACTTTCATTCAGCTATAATTATGCAATTATTCCACTGCATTTATTGGAAGAATAATTTTGTTGCGAAACTAAAGACAACGGAAACAATGACAGAAAAATCAATAGTACTAGGAGACAGATATTCAGGAAATAAATTTGTGGTCAGTGCAAGATGATAGTAAGATAGTAAGAGAAACAAACTGTCATGTCAGGAAATATTTCATAAAAGACAAAAAAAAAAAAAAAGAGGAAATTTATAGAAGGAAGCCTACCGCATCATTTTCCCTCTCATAAAAGCAGATGTATCTGTTGAGGATTTCAATGAAAAGCTGGACTTGCAATGATGAATCCATGCACTGGTTGGCAATCTTCAGGGCTTTCTTTAGACATTCCATCACCCGTTTCCCATCACGTATCTAAAGAAAAAAACCCAATAGAAAATCAACACAAGTGAATGGGGACCAAAGGCATTTTTACCTAGTATATTGGTTTAAATGTTTAATACATGTACATATGACAGTCCCATGAAAAAAACTGTTCAAATTTTCCGCTGACAGAGTGAGGCAACCACTTAAGTGACAAACAAGATACTTTATTTTATGAATTTTGTACAGGAGAATGTTCACAAACTCAGGCTGTTCAGAGTTGTGAGTTTTAAATCTTTGTTGAGGTAGTTAATATCGGTGAGGTAGTTAATATCGGTGAGGTAGTTAATATCGGTGGACAAGACTGGCATCACATGCAAGTATTCGCCAATCACAATCTCCCAAAATTAAGGAAGTCTGGGACAATTTATCGATGCACCCCTACATCATTATTTTTTATGCATTTGATTCATATTCTAAAAGAATCCTAACACTAAGAAATCTTAGGATTCTAGAAGAATCATAAGTAACCATATGATTCTAGACTTCCAAAAATGACATCACTGGGGGCTAGTTAGTTTAGCAAAATTGATAAAATTTCTGGAATTTTGGGATTTTAACTTGGTAAAATGAAAGTTATTCCCAAAGCAACTTCGGTCTAGCGTGAGCTCCTAAAGTGACAGACTTTTAGGAGCAGTGAGGAGGACTTTTAGAGAGCCTAAAAGCCCCCACATATTTGGGTGTACTTCAGCCCGCAGAGGTCTGTGAATACTCTACGCAAACTCTACGTGGACTTGAAGCGGATGTCCACTGGCCATGCCTGCGCAAAGATCAATTTTTATGACTGTATACACGTTTTTTGGTGTTGTACATTAAACTACCTGGTGGAAACAGTGTTAACACCAAGCTGAGACTGGCCTAAGACTGAGAATAGGGGTTACACAATTTATTATTCTAAAGTCAACATCAATTTGATAAAAGTCAACAGACTTGTCGCAGTGAAGCAAAAATGCTTAACAGCAACATGCTTTGTTAGCAATATTCACGTAAATATTGAGATGGTGTATTATACAGAATAAAAAGAACAAAAAAATAGAGCATCATCCCAGACTTCTTTATCAGCACAGAGATGGAGTATATGCTCATTTTGGATTGCTACACAAATTATTACATCGACCACAATTGTGCTTTTGGAACATTATAAATCAAGCTTATTATGAATGGGTCCCATTTGATTACTTTTAAAGCCAGCGCAGCCTCCTGCTGCTCCTCTGCCCCGATCCGCAGAAGCTGGCTCCGGGCAACGGCTTTCTGACTTTGCAATATGAACCGACATGTGACTGTCATTCTCTGTGAGTTGAGGCTTCCCAGATAGAGAAGAAACAGAGTTAGGTGCCCAAATAGCTCATCAACCCTGCTAGTTCTCATTAGGACTGTGTGAAAAAAAGGAATTTGTCTCAAGAGAATTTTAGGTAATCATTACCCACAGAGTCTGTGCGGTTCAGTATACCTAAATATGTGGGGGCCTTAAGATGGTGGGAAAATCAAAAAGAAATATTCTATAAAAAGGATAGAGTTCTGCCTACAGTAGGCTCCGCTACTGCCTTTTTGGTTTAAAATATTTTTTTCCCCACTTTATGTTGGTCATTTTATACAAGCAAGCAATCACGGTAAATTACTGACAGCTGAGGGTCCACATTAATGTCAAATAGACAACTCGTAAAATGTCCAGCATGACAAAAAGTCCTGAGCAATCACAATAATGACAGAAATAAAAAAGGTGCATTCAAAAATTTTGATGCTGTATGGCAATTCAATTTTGCATACTTTAAACATTATACCACACATTTCTTAATTCTGACTTCAGGATTGATTAATTTCTATTGACTGCCTAGTAGCAGCGTATTTGTTTTTAAGTCTTGTTTCATGTTTTCAGGGTCAACCACGTCTTCTCACTAAGTTAGGAATTTTTGCCCACTCCACGCTCAGTTGCTCTTAGCAGCCGGCTGCTAAGAGCACTCTTAAGCTCAGAAAGAATTTTTAGGCAAAGCTGTGAGCTCTACAAGACAAATCTGAGTCTTTGAAAACATGGGCCCCGGTTTGGATGCAAAATCTCAGACTTTCCTCATTAGAATTAAGACTTATTAAATTTTTGTCTTCTGTGTTGAAAGGGAATGTAGGGATAAGCTGCAATATTGAAGTAAACATTTAACAATGCAGTGTTTCAGAAACAGGCTGAAACGAACACACATATATATGTCTTGATGTATTCCTCTTTTAAACCTTCAAGGTGTTGATATTTTCTCAGCTGGTAGGAACCTCTTGTAAGACGCTTGAAAACCACTGTGTTGAATTAAAAGACACTTTACATCATTCAGTTCAATAAAAACAGTTATCTTAGTCAACAACTGTTCATTTTTGATATTTGTTTGCATCAAAAAATAAAAACAAAACCTCAACTCAAATTATGTTTGTGGTTGTTTGAAGCAGGAAAAACCAGAGTCCTGCAACTTTTAGATGTCTGCTTCAGCAGCTTCAGCACACTCAGCACATCTGGGTGTGCTGAAAAGCTGCTATGAGTTTATATAGCACTGCTGCAGCAGCGCTCTGTTGAGCTTGACTGCATGCTAGTGAGACAGTTTCACCATTAAATTCAAGTGTTTAGAACAAAGAACTTATCTAAAAGTCGCAGGAATCTGTCACTTGAGGAAGGGAGTTTGAGAGCACTGATTTAAAATGTTTCCACCCTAAAACCATTTTAGCATAGATTTGCATGTTATCATATTTTCTGCAGAATTAGCAAGCATAAAATGAGACACTCACCTCTTCACCATTTTTGTCAGTGCTGCGACCTGACCAAAAGAGATGGGCGCATATGCTGACGGCTCGGCACTGGTCTGGCTTCTTTAAAAGTTTGGAAGCAGCCAGGGCACACTGAGTCCTCAAAGGCTCGTGATTTTCCTCACTGAAACATCTCATTCGTTCAAAGGTGCCAATGATCAGAGTGATGGCTGCCAGCTGGGCTTTGGAGTCACTAATCTCATCCTCATACAAAGAAAAGGCCTAAAGAGATGGAAACATTAGGAGGAAGAACAATATCCCGACTCATGTCAATCTCACAAATATGATTTTCTGTCTGACCGAGCTCTTATTGTTTCAGCACAAGAGACAAACATTTACTCTACCTGTGACATGAACTCATATGCCACTGTTTCATGATTCTCAAAGCCAATTTCACCAGCAGCCAGTGCTCCCTGCAGGAACAGTCGCAGAGGCAATTCAGAAAGCTCAGCCTTGATAAGTGCACTGATAGTCTGGTGGGCAAAGGAAAATATCTTCTGGCACTTCTTTTCCCACTTGTCATCCTAAAAATGGAAACATTTCAGTACTTCAATACCAACAAAAAATGTAGCAGGTAGGATAGTGGAAAATAAAAGTGTGCTGACCACTGATGAGTTGGCTTTATATCGAAATGCCAGCTGATAGGCAGCAAATACCAGAGGAGGCAAGGTGTAGCGGATCCTCTGGTTTCCTCCAGCACCAAAATGTTTCCGGGCGGTATTAAGAATCTAAAACCCCAAAATAACATTACAGCCAGCAAATGCATCACTGTTATCTTCATCGTCAGTGAACACCACACACCTCCCTCTAACACACTAAAACCCTTTGAAAAAAAAACAATACTATTTGCTCTTAAAACAGCATTTGGCAACAGATCTCTGGTAGGAAAATACTTCCATAACAGGCAGCTCACTACAGTACGACACACTATTAGAATTTACCATTCCCCTACAATAAACTTTAAGGGAAGAACTTACAAGATACTGCTGGTCAGGATCTTCAGAGTGGAAAAGATGAATGAAGCGGCCAACAAGACTCTGCTCCTCTGCAAAATCTTCGGGGTCAGGATCATCAGCTGGCTGGTCTGGCTGGTCTTGTATCAGTGTCGAAACCAAGCTTAAGATCGAGTCCACCTACATATACATGGAGTCCCTCAGAGATGTGTTCTCTCTTCAGAGTTCTTCTCTGTTTAGAAATATCTACCAAGGTAGACCCAGCTGTGAAAATCTGTGAAACTAAACTTAAGATAAGACACTAATAACACCCCTGTCTGATCCTGTAAACAAGTCTGCGCATGGAAGTCAAGTTTGATTAGCTGGTCCACCCTGGAGCTAAACTCGTTTAAGACTGGGCAAATGACAACTGACTGGAAGGGAAGACCCCACCAAGCCCCTTCCCTCTTTGTTTACTAAGCAACACAGTCTATTGTGCTGCTCTTCAGAGTCTTGGGATACACCTTTTCTTGGAACCTGAGATAATCCTCACATATCTTTGTTAAATCTCTGCAGTCCTCACACATACAGGACTGTTCAGACTTTTACCTTTCTATCTGTACTACACAGTCCTATTTGAGAAAAACAATTGGAAGAAAGTCGGCATTTTCCCCTAAAGTTTCACTCTGACAAACACATCTGCTAGGCAGTCATTTTTTATGAGCAATGAGTGTATTTCATAGCTCTTTTCTTTTTTTCCTGCTCTACTTATTTTTTTCTTCCCAGAAAAAAAAATATGTTTATACTTAAAATGTCTGTACACTGAGAGGAAAGTGGAAGATAAATCAGTGTCATCCTTTCTGTGAACAAACATGGTCAATAAAGCTGATCTTGATTCTGATTACCTTCCTTTAAGAAGAATTAGAGATGTATGCATAAAATTTATCTTTATCACACATGTCAATGGATGAAATATTGCTACAAGAAAGCTTTTTATTATGAATTTAGGAAAAAGACTGCAGAAACTTAAGCATTTGTACAAACCTGTTCCTGTGAAACAATAATGGTGTTGGACTCCAGTGTGTTGCTCAGTACATAACAACTCATCGTCTTGCGGGACTCAAAGTCAAAGTATTCAAAGAGAGGTGGGAAGTGCTTGAGTTGCAGCACCATCAGCACATTGTTGTAGGTATCCACTGGGATCTTCAAAAGACGGGTAAGTTCTTTGGACACAGCACTACTGGTTGCTATGCTACAGAATAAAAGAGGGTCCAAATAAGCAAACTAAAAACTGGAACTCCACATACATCAGTTCAGACTTATGCTTTTCTGAATTTGCCAAACTTACTGTTCCAAGTTGAGTTTGTTAAATATTTCTACTGTGCTTTCCAGAACTTTGTCAACATAGTCAACACGGTCAGGGTAGCACTTCATAGCCAAATTGATGAGAGACACTTGTAAAGACACTATGTCCTCTGATGGCATGTCCTGGCGTGACTGAAAAAGACATAATTCTGCAGTATGTTAAATGTGTACACCATACTGTTAAAACTCAGCTTGTTTTCTCTAGTCATGCACAAGATACATATATTTTTGCAGTTGCATGTGTATGAATTTAGGCATCTTACTTGAATAACAGTGGCCACTTGTTGAGAGAAAATGTCAAACAATTTGATTTCAGGTGGAATGCCTGGACCATCTTCTCTATGAGCGAAAAGAGCAAGTCTGAAAGAAGAAACGGCACATATTATATACAGCATGTAAAATCTATTTTAGATTGTTCTGTGTGTGACTCTGTAAAAATATGTTTAGCAATTGAAGTAAAAGCTCCTATATACGTTATTCAAAGTGTTCTTAGTGACAAATGCGTGACAAAAATTGCATCATTTTGTTCAAAGTAAGGAATCCACCTCCACTTCTCCATACCAAGTCAAACTATTTTGACAGAGATCAATCCACAAAATGTTGTGTGATTGGTCAGAAATTTGTTGCCATGTTTTGTGCAGAAAGGCCCTCAATTAGTTCAATTCCACTACCTGGGATTTGTATCTGCAGCTGAAATTAATAATGATTTAAAGTCGTACTGTGGGAAATGAGAAGGAGAAGGAGGAGACTGTTTTGTTACAAAGATGCTGCAATAAAAGATCCATTCTGACAGCGGTTTTTTAGCCCACACTGTTACTGTAAATATTTCTACAGTGGTTTCCAGAACTTTTCATGTTATTCTAATTTTATGGCCTGCACCTGCATAAGTCCACTCCAATATTCATGAGCATGAAAAACACAAAAAACATGAAGAGAATGTATGCTTAGTTGTCTATAATTACTTGAAAGCTAACTATGAACAGTTGTCATAATTTCAGTATACAGCCATTAAGATAATTTGTTACTGTGGAAGACTTAGCAATACAGAAACTACAAAATGTTTTCATCTATGATGAAGAAAGTGTAAAACCTTTGGCTTTCCCACTTTGAGTTAAGTGAAAGTGTACCTGTCAATAAGTGCAATGATGATGTTCTTAACGTTGACATGTTGATGCAACTCAGCACAGGAACGCAGAAAAGGATTCAGGGTCTGAAGATGGAACTCATCTGGAAAAACCTAACAGAACAAGAGAGTTAGAGATACATTGAGGAAGAGCAGACTGCTAATTAACAGAGCTAACAAAATCAGTTACACAACTTTGATTAATGTTTGATATCTTTACCATGAGAAGTTATTTAAACAGCTACTGTTCCAATAAACCTAAATGTGGACCTCTCAGTCAGAATCAGCAACTCAAACAATCCATTTTTTATTGAGTGCTAAGAAGGTATTTTAATTTACGCATGCACTCTGTGCATGTTTGAGAAGAGTGTTTTGCTGCAATTCACACTGAAAAAAATATAGACAAAAACCTTTCAGCAGAAGGCCCCCGTTATTCATTTGTTTTACCACATACAGACATAATCAACCATGCTCACAGCAGTAAAAGGTAGCATGTCATGCAAAATACCAATTAACTCAAAATGTAATTGTATAGCCCTAGCATTCACTGTAAATCTTGTTTCCTTGGGCTAAGAATTTAAACAAATGTTCCCAAAATATGTTTTCTGTTTGCAGACACCATATTATTCATACTTACTATCACACAAGATGTTTCTACAACCTTTACTAGTGGTAAAAGCCGGATCTCAGAAAGAAATTCTGCACCATATACCTGAATAATGCACTCCATTAGGTATTCCTGAGCCAATGAGTCTCTACAGTTCACTACTTGCTCCAGGACTCCAGGAAGGACAATCTGTGGACAATAGGAAAGGCAATAATTCTATTGCATTGCTCAGTAGGCATAAAAGGTACATGAATATCCCACTACAGAACAGCATAGGATAGAAAAGAACAGTTTAATTTTTTCTTCAGAGGGATAATGTGCAATCAGCACAATAAATACAGTAAAGCATGTATCATGTTTATTGTAATTAACTGTTGAACTGTATTGTATGAAGCTAAATCAATCTCAGAAAGATTCAAAGAGTACAATTAGATCACATGTGTAAAATAAAATTTCTAAGCATACAACATAATTCACAAATGTGTACAACATAAATATGTACCTTAACAGTCACATTTGTATAATTTCTGTGTTTCAAACTATGCATAGAAATTGCCAAAAGCGTGTGCACATGGCTCATTCCTGAAAAATACATAATTCTACTTCTTTAAAATCAAGGTGCCTACCAATATGGTAGGTGGTAATGGTGTAAAAATGTCTGTCATGTCTCAGAGTGAAAATGGGTGAATGTGGCTCTTCTGTAAAGCCCCTCTAATGGCCAAAATGATCAGAAATGAACTATTTAATTTCTCTCCATTTACCATGTTATTTAGATTGTGCTTCAGAGAAAGGTATTTAGCAGTTATTTAAATCACAGTGTGTTTGATTGGCAGAAAAAGCTCATCTAATCCGATCTGTCCATTTGTTCAGCCATCTTACAAATCCGCAGTGGGAAACTCTTCACCTGTTCTTTGATTCAATTGGAAACTTCTCATCAAAAAGGTCAAAGGTCACATGCGGGGTACGGCAAGGTTCAATCCTAGGACCCCTCTTATTCAATATTTATATTCTCCCCCTAGCTCAGGTTATAACAGGAAATAATATTAGCTACCATAACTATGCGGATGACACACAGCTCTACATTATGATGTCACCAGGTGACTGAACCCATCCAATCACTGAATAAATTAAATGCTTAGAACAGGTAAATGTGTGGATGTGGCAAAACTTTCTCCAGCTGAACAGAAACAAAACTGAAGTTATTATCTTTGGACCGAAACAGGAACGATCTAGAGTCAATGCTCAGGTTCAGTTATTACAACTAAAATCTAGCGATCAGGCCCGAAACCTGGGAGTAGTGATGAACTCTGACCTGAACCTTCAGAGCCACATAAAGACAGTTACCAAGTCGGCCTTCTATCACCTGAAGAACACCTCCAGGATTAGAGGACTAATGTCTCAGCCAGATCTAGAGAAACTCATTCATGCGTTTATCTTCAGTCGCATTGATTATCGCAACAGCGTCTTCACAGGCCTGTGAAGAATCAAACAGCTGCAGTTGATCCAGAACGCTGCTGCTCGTGTTCTCACTAAAACCAGGAAGATAGAGCACATAACACCAGTTTTGAAGTCCCAACACTATCAAAGGATAGACTTTGAAATACTGTTAGTTTAGAAATCACTGAACGGCTCAGCACCACAATACATTAAAGATCTGCTGCTGTTGTATCAACCTTCCAGACCTCTCAGGTCTTCTGGTTCTGCTCTGCATCCCCAGAACCAGAACCAAATGAGGAGAAGCAACATTCAGCTTCTATGCACCACAAATTTGGAATAAACTTCCAGAAAACTGTAAAACAGCTGAAACACTGACTTTCTATAAATCTCGACTAAAAACCCACCTGTTTAGAATTGTATTTGAGACGGAATCAACTACTAATTTAATGATGGAACCTGACTTAATGTCATATTTTGATTGTTGATTCTATGTTGTAATTGCACAAAAATCTGTGAGGGACAACGGAGTCCCTCAGCAAAACTCCATGAAAGAGGTGTACTGAGCCTCGCGCCGGAAGCCCGTTGAAAGGCTGTTAACACTGTTGTAAACTGCGTGATTGTGAGCTTGAGCGGGAATAAAAATACCAATAGGTATTTTGTTCTATATAACACAGTGTGTGCAACCAGTGATCCCGACCCCGTTAGGGAGAAGGGTGATTAGAAAATGGATGGATGGATGGATGTAACCAGTGAACCTTTTCTGGATGCAAATGCAAGAACCCTCCACTTGATGACTTTGTGTTTTTGTGTTTGAAATGCCTTGCTGCTAAAATGTGCTGTACAAATTGATAGGGATTTTTAATGTCCAGCAGGTGCCAGTATTCAGTGACACAGTATCGAAACAGTATCAATACAGTTTTGCTATGGGTCAAAATGCTTCATTACCCCTCATCTACCCATCACTAATACTTAGTTACCATAGCAATAATATGATGCTATGGTAAGACTTTGAACACTGTTCACAAATACAAATTAGCAAACCAATTGTTTTTAGGTTGGCCAATTAAACTACTTCCCAGTCACCCAAGCTGTTAGAGGTGCTGATGATTTTAGCAGCAAGAGGGGCCCCTAAATCAAATTCTACTGAAGGCCTCATACAACCTTAGAACAGCCCTGCATGATGCACTAAATCCACTACGCAGAGATGCACAACAAACAATTTAATTCAATGCTGCTAATGTGGCTTTAGTAGCTCTTCCATTTTGTGTTTGTTGAGTTTTTAGTAAGCGCTACAGAAACTGTTTTGGTTGTTCAAGTTTGTGGGTCGAGTTTTTATGATCTGTGCACGGCCACGCGCATCAACTCTGGTAATTGGTATTGCTATCTGGAATGTTTAAGCTCATCTAGAATTTCTCAAGGTTACTTGTTTCTCAACTTCAATTTGAAGCTGCTGCTGTATATCATGTTTATCTGTTTCAGTATTTTGCTACCACAATACTGGTAGCAAAATACTCATATTTTGCTACCACAATACTGGTAGCAAAATACTCATATTTTGGAAAATTATTCATATTAAAATTAGAATGACAGAAAACAGATCTGCTTAACAACAGAAATTCAATGTTCCCATCCTGCACTCTAGAGCTTTAAATGATAAAGCTTGGCTATTCTGTGAGAAGGAGACACACTGACCTGTTTGTACTTGTCCACATTCACACCCTCTAGTTGACTGAGGCGAACTAGATTGGTGCCCACCAGAATCCTAAGTTCCTGTCGTTCTTTTTCTCTCTTCTCTCGGTCTCTGCTGTGACCTTGATGTTGCATTCGAACCCACAGTTTGTTCATTTCAGCAAAGTTCAGAAGGACAAAGTCTATGGAGTCATTAATATCTCCAGTCATCTCCTCTGAGCCCCTGAGAAACAAAAACAAAGATGACTCAACACTTTTATGCCTCTTTTACACCACCAAAAAATTTAAGTGAGAGCTCAAAAATGGTAATGGTAAATATTCCAAAAGCGTGATGTCAAAATCTGTCAAATGGAACCTAGAACAAATTTGACTTTGCAATTTGACGCCTTGAAACTAAGTCTGTCTCTTTAAGCTTCTCCTACTCTTTTCAACACTCCACCTTCTGCACGTCATCACAGCAGTGAACATAGGAATGTTTACTATGTTCCTACAAGCACTGTACTGAGTAGTTCCACCATGTGCTTGCTAATTGGTACTGCCACAAGTCTGGAGGAGCTGTGTGGAGATGCCGTCCTCACAAGGTAGAGGTTCTCTGTGAGGCAGAAGCTCAGCTGGAGCCTGCAACTCCAAGAAGGGGCTCAGTCGATTTGTGCCTAAATACTTGCCTGAGCACGCATTTAAGCACAAAGGGAGATTTAAGGATTCTTCAAACATGCATGAAAGAATCAAAGCAACACTCCGGGCATGTTTTTGATGAGAGACTAACCATAAGATGTTATAAAGCTTAAAAAAGCTCTAATTTACAGAATTCTCCCTTTAATAAACACAAGATTTCTTACTTTATTTACTTGAGTTTACTTTGATCGGATTACTGATTACTTCTTGAAAAAGTAACTTCGATTACTGATTGTTTGATTTGGAAAGTAGCTAAGTTACATTAAAGTAACTTTCTTAGTTACTTTCAACAGCTGCTAACAACAACGCTCTGCCACCTGTGAATATTACATTGAGCTTTGCTAATACTTAATCACAAATTATTTTACAATAGTAACATCCACAATGTGTCTCCACTTACATTGTTGAACTGAAGGAGAGATTGTTTAATGGTTACACCAGTACAAAAAAATCTTTAGTAATTCTGTGTTCTATAAATGGGATTTCAGACCCCCCACCCTAATGCTCCAGTGTCCAGGTTTTGTGTTACGGTCTGGGGTTGGGTTACAGAATGCAGCGCACAGATCTCCACAGTTCAGATGTCCCGCTGCACAGATTTGAGACTTTTATTTTAATATTAATAATTATAATAGCATTAGTTGCACAACTTTACAGACTTTCTTTCGTGGCTATTTTCACCTTTATTGCGCTGTTCATATTAGTCTTGATGTTTGCAGTTTTCTGGAGCGTAATGCAAAGCTCGACGTCATTCACAGGTATTTATATTACCTTGACATTAAAGACACAGCAGGACAGCTCATCCAGGAAAATTATGAACCTAGAAGGCCTGACTAAAACTACCTAGATGTCTAGGGTTTATGTCTGCTTATTTCTGAGGCCAAAGCCCGCTATCCATTAAATCTTCAAGCGATTTTAGAAAAAAAAAAAAGCCCAAAGCTACTTATTATAATCAGACTTGGTGACAGAAACTAAAAATACTGTTCGTTGCCGATACTGTTGCATATCAGTCACTCCCCAAGACACGTAGAGGAGGTAAAATTAAATTACAAGAGAAAATAGTCACGCAAAGTAACGCAAAGACATTTCGATAACTGTAGTTTGACTACTGGATTTGAAAGAGCAACACGTTAGATTACTCGTTATCGAAACAAGTGGTCCGGCATCATAAACGCATAAATAAGTAATGGGTTTTACTGACATCACTGGTTCTCATAAACAGATTAATTTCTTTTCTCTCGGAAACCTGGCTTTATCAAGAGTACTATGATTGCATAAATAGTCAACTCCTAATTATTTAAATTTTCACATTGCGCAAATTACTGAGCAAACAGGAATATCAACCATCTTGTAGATAAGATTTGCTGTACAATTCTATGCCAATTAACAGCTAAAAGTTTTCCAATATCTAATCTTTAGTTTTCCTAATTACAAAGTGATGAAACTTTTTTATTATCATAACTGTGCAGACTACGCAAAACTCAACATATTGCCACGAAGTGACAAGGAACCCATTACATACTGAGTAGATGTATAGAACTTGGATGTGTGGATGTGCCATAACCACTATCATTTTAACTCGGTTGTCTATTGTCCCCATCATTTATAAATACTTATCAGAAATGTATCATTTCAAAACAGAAATAGTTACAACTATTTTTCTAATTCAGAGACTGAAGAACAAGAAAACAAAACATGTTTTAAACTAACAACAAACTCTCATTGTCCTTTAATATTTATTAAAATTATTTAAAAAGTACAGAGAGTGAAGAAAAAATGTAAGTGACTTACTCCACTTGTTCTCCATCATCTGGAAGAATGTTACGGGTACACTGCAGCAGATAATTTCTCAGGAAGAGACCTCTGAGTGGGTGTTGGACACCACGACACATCTCCACCAAGTCTTTCAGGATGTCTTTGCGAGACTGGGGAAAGGAGCGAACATACACTACGCCCACTGTAATCAGAAGGTAGCTGAGGAAGAAAACGAGAAGGTAAAATAAGTTTTTGAATTATAAACAGTTTGAAGTTGAAATTATTTTTCTACAACTTGATCTATCAACAGTCCACTGTTGAATGATGTGCAGTGTGTGTGTGTTTACATCTAATGCACCCTGCTCAGCCAGTGACTGGGTGTCTGCAGTGCAGCTAATAAGAGTTTATGTAAGTGTTCCCACTTACAGTGCATTGGAGGGTCAGTGGTTCAGCCTGTGGAAGAGGTGTTGACCTCGTCTCGCAGTCATGCACCACGATGGTTCAATTTTTTGTTTTGTTTTTTTTGCAGAGACATTATAAATCAAACTGGGTCATATAAAATGCTTTGTCTACTAACAGTTAGATACAGAGCCGTGCAGAGATCAGAGGTACTCTTTACATAGTGCTTGAGGAACCAAAAAGTTTCTGGGGTGCTTAATAAATACTGTAGGTGGCTTTAGAGCTACTACAGCTACCTACATTAAATCTCCCTGGGAGAGGGGCATAGTTTAATTGGGCAACCCTAAAAGCTATCATTGATAATTGCTTTTATATCTTTTATGGCTAAACCTTCTTTATTATTACACTGGAAGTCTAATAAATGTCCTACAATATCGATGTGGCCAAAAGGCAAGCTTTTTTAAAATTCTGATAAAATTAAAACATTTGTAAATGGTTACAAAGATCTACAAAAAGGTCTTTCAAAAAAATGGCAATGTTTTCTCTCCTTTTTTACAGACTTGGAGCTTTTGGCCAACTGATGGCACTTATCATTTTGCTTTGCTTATAAATATGAGTATACATATCTTAGCTTTTTGGAGGTTAAAGGGGATTATGGGAAGCTAAAATAGGGTGGCTTGGGCTTGTTCTCTATTTTTATTTCTTTAGCTGAAATTACAAAAAAGGGACTGAAACTGGTGCATTGTATCTTTTTTTAATGCATTAGTTTGTCGGTATTGTATTTAATGTATATATAGCTTTAGATGTATAATAAATATTATATATTATAATTTATTTTGTTTGATTAGCTCTAATAAAAGTATTTGACAAAAAAAAAATGGTTTGCTTGATGCATAATTTTTGATTGACCCAAAAGCACTGCAAAAACAGAGTGAAAAACAAACAACATACTTTTTCAGATTATTACTCACAGCCTGGGTATGATGTTCCCAGCATACTGGACCAGCTCATAAAGATCTGCCACCTTGCGTCCCTTGGCAAACTCATCAGTCAAATAAACCTCGAGATAGTGCAGTTCATCAGAGATGGCCATGTCTGAAACACTGTCAGGAACTAAAGCAAAATCAGTCTTGTCATATCAACACAATATCTGGCCAATAGATTTATGTCAACATAAGTTTCCAGTACAGCAGTATTAGAACTTTTTTCACCTACAAAATATACTTCCATAATTTTTTATTTAATTAGGAAAGAACTGATACTGCCATCCTCCATTATGTAGCACTTCGTTTGATCAGAATGCTCAAACAAAAATTGTAATAGTACTATATGAAATTTATTGCCCTCAGACTGATGTAACTGATAACTGATTTTAAAATGTTCATCCATATGACTAGAAAACCAAAAATGTGTTCATTTGTAATATACTTCAATGAGTGAAAAAGTAAATGTGGGATTGTATGAAACAGTGAATTAGTATTGCATTGCTTAGAACATAATGCAGCTCAGTGGATCTTTGTGGTTATGCGAGGGTCTGAGGATGGGGAGGAGAGAATGAAGTGTGAGGATGCATGATACAAAATGTATGCATTTTTATACCGCTGGTTATATGAATTAATGTAAGCCTATTTTACAAAATTTCCCCACTAACTAATGAAGTTGCAAATTATCTGTAGCTCTACATAATTGTTACAGAACATCAGTAACAAACTTTCATCTCTTATGTTTATATGCACTCTCCCTGTTAAATAGATCAATATATAAAGTGCTGCTGGATATAAAATGTTTCTACAGGAGCCTGTTGGGGCCCAGAAATATGTGCATGTAGTTAAATTTGGAGAACAAAAGGAGAAAAATCAATGCCCATCTCTGAAAATTCTATTTTTTCTAAAATACTTCAGCAGTTTTTCCAATAACATATCAGATAAGACATGAGTCTAGCAAAAGATCAACATATATACAAATGTAAAGGATACATAACTCATAGTAGCTTTTTGGAGAGAGCATGGATGTTCTCAGTTCACCTAGCATGTTGGAGGCATGCTTCAAAGCATCCATCAGTTTGTTCTTATCCTGCAGAACACAAAACGAAGCCCATCTTTGAATATATTATAAAACTCAAAAGAGCATACATAATTCAGGCCCTGTAATACTGCAAAAAAACCTTTTTAGAGGTACCGAATCCATCAGTTTCATATGCGCATTGACTGAACCCTTTCTTTAGTAATAAATGAAATGTGATTTTCTTTTCAAAATTCAAGACATAGGTATGCAATTTTTTTACTGGTGCACAAAATGAGTCATGCATGAACATCACCTTGCTCAAAGAACAAAACCAACACAGTGAATGAACTCACAACAAATAACAGTATTACTTTATTCTGGCCCCCAAAAAATATTTGGGCCCCATAAAAGAATTTCAGCCCCCCCCCCAAAAAAAGAAAGTCAATTTGGATTTTTTTTAAAAAAATTAACATTATTTAATAACTTAATTTTTTTTTTTTTAGTTTTTTGTCATTTTGAATCCACAAAATACTTTTTAACTTTTCCCCATCTCCATGCAGCTTCAAGAAGTGTCCCCTTAGTTTTGCCGGTACAAGACTAGAGTTGCTCAACTTGGCATTGGTTGAGCATGCAGAGAGGATGCTGACTCTGTTAGAGATTTTTCGGTATTATCATTTTGTTATTACTAATGTGATTTTTAGTTTAAAATTTTCCCTTCCTTGTGTGTGTATAAACTGACCAGGTTGTAAAACTTTATGGTTCTCAGACCTTAAATTCTTCTTGTGTTTATCTGCTTACTTCCTTAATTGATAGTTTGACCTAGAGCTGAACTGGGCTCAGATGGTAGATCAGATATCACACCTGGAACCTAGTTGTTGGTCTGTTTGTGTTAAATGTTTTACGACCTCTGTTGTTTCCTGACTGCACCATGTGATTGTTTTTCTTTGACAATAAAGAGGCAGCTCACGTGGAAGCAGATCAGAACTCTCTGTGGACAGCTTGAAGGAAGTTGTTCATGGAGACTTCTCCTTCTGCAGAAGCCTGACCATATTTAATTCATATACGTTGTCTGTGGTTATTTTTGTAGGTTCGAGAAAAATACCTTACAGACTCCCATCCCGTTCCGTGATACATGTGAATCCATGTTGTACACCAGGGGTGCCCAAACTTTTTGAGACCAAGATCTACTGTTTTTCTCACCAGCCGGCTGAGATCTACCTCATGACACGAAGACATAAAAATTGTAAATTAAACCCTATTGACTCATTTTCTATACATCAGTTATGTCAGAAATGACAAAGTGATAGAAAACCTAATGCAGTTTCTTCCTCAGTGAGATCCTGACACTGGGAGCAGGTTACTGGTTTCTCAGTCAGAAGCTGGTTGCAAACCTGAGGCCAGCAGGTGTCAGTCAGTTATTGTAGATCTGAAATTTGATTTGATAACATCAATATGGGAAATTACAGACTGATAGGAGGAACCAAAGAGCTCTGCAGAGGTAAAGGTGGTTGATTAGCTAATTTAAACTCCTGATCTGCTAATTAGTTGGTCTTTGAGTCGCCTTTTTGCTTTTGTTAATAGAACCAAAACGCACTGAATTGCGCAACACCTAGTTGAAACAACAATTACTGATTATTAATTATAACACGTTTTGTTGATTTTTTTAAAGTTATTATTCTTTAATGAAGTTACAAACGTTTTGGATCTTAGTGAATATTTTTGATTAGCCTATCAGAAGAGGAAGTTCTGGTCTCAGCGTCCTGACGGTCTTCAGTTTGTCACCTGCTGCCGAGATCGACTCAAAACCTTCCTGCGATCGATCGACGTATTGAGCACCCCTGTTGTACATATTCGTCCAACCACTTTCTTTTTTTAATCTATACTAACATGGTTAGTATAGATTAAAATATTGAGAAAGAAATCACACGACATAAACTATGACAGCAGTTGACTACTGCGCACACCAAATTTCCTGCAGCACCGGTAGGCCAAGCAATGTCAAGTGATCCTCTGCAGCAAGTGATGGACAAGCGGGACGTGTCATCATGACTTTACACTAGTGTCTTTACCTCTGTTGCAGAGGCTCCACCGAACCCCTGAGACCGACTCATCGATTCCCTGGGGTTCGATCAAACCCAGGGTAAGGACCACTGTTTTAGAGGCAGTGTAAAGGCATCATCTCCTCTGAACATTGATTGCCATGTTACAAGTTTTCTGTGTTTAGTTCAACATTTACCTATACATTATTTGAGTATTGTGGAGGTTCCTCCATCTTCATCGTGTTAGTATTTAGTTAATGTTTTATATTGATAATATTTCTTTGTCTTCTTCTTTGGTGGTGAATTTTTGTATTGAGTGTTTACTGGATTGGGTGCACACATTTTAGTAAACACTTTGTTTATTTAGAATATTAATTACTTGTTTTTTGTTGAGTTGAAGGACTGGCTGGGAGGAGTTGATTGTCTTGGGTCAAACCAGTAAATGGAACGAACCATCAGGATGCTGGAAGCGGGGAGTTTGATTTGGAAGATTCCTCCTCTCGCCCTATTGATGTTCTTCCTCTCGCTACTGTTAAAACATTTATGGTGTTAGGTTGTTTTTTTGTTTTATAGTTGTGTTGAAGTAAAAGGTTGTGATTTGAATCTGTTATTTAGGTTTATGCATTGTTTGTTTTTGTCTTCTTCCCCGCCCCTCCTTGTGTGTGTGTAGGCTAGCCTTTGTATATAAATCCCCCTGTGTGTTCTGTGAAGAAGTCAGTTAGTTTGTTTGTTGAGTTGGTATGCCTTAGTTGATTTTTTTGGGCCCACTTTTCTTATATTTCTTTTGAGATTGGCTGTAAAATATTTGTTAAGCTTTGTTGAAAAATTAAATAGTTGTTTTTTTAAACCTTTGTCCTTTGCTGGTCGGACCGTCACAAGTATAGACAAGCATAAAATGAATGAACTGTTTCTCTAAACAGCTTAAATGCATTTATGTTTCATTTTCTTTAGAAAGACATGGTTTGAGGAAATTATTTTCTTCTTGCAAACATTCCAGGAAAAGACCTATTGTACAAAGAAATTTGAAAAAAAAATAATAAATAAAAATCCATTTTCAACATCACCATGGAGATAATCTATGACAAATTAAGTTGTAGATTCACAGAAGCACTGAATAATTTAAACACACTTTGCTTAGAGCCAAATAGGTAACATATAATACAGGTGTTAGTCAGTTCCGTAACTTTTTTATTTTAATAGTAAGTCAATTTTGACATCAAAGAGAGACTAGTCCTAAACTTTAAATAAGTTATCCGAAAGATTTACATTGTAAGGTTAAAACAGAGCAACAAAAAGAAAGTAATATATACCATGTCATTTCAATACAAGTGAAAAGGGAAACAAATACATAGATATAAACAAATACATACATATAAGTCATGTTTCAAAACATAAAAAGTACCTTAAATAAAAGTTCTCATTCCCACATGGATGGAAATGACAAAACATGACTTTAAATCATATTTTGGTCTGGCTTGCGGCAGAAAACTTCAATTTTTTCCACTTTCTGTCTGTAACCTAAAATATTTGATAAAAAAAAATTCAGCAGACACCTCCTGACATTCTGGATTGGGGCTACATTTTATTATTAAACCTGGCATCCTGGATGTTGACGTCACTTCTGAATCCACCAATGTCTTTTGGATGATATTAATAAGCTAGGTGCCTGGTTGACTGAACCTCATCATCCTGACTTAAAAACGAACTAATATGCTAACCCTACCATTGAAGCAGGCAAGACAGTCTTGTTTGTTAACTATTAGCGTTAGGATCTCCTGGAAAATTAGAACTATTGAAACTGCCTGTCTCAGACTCTCCTAAAACAACAAACAAACTGAAAGTCATCACCCATGAGTTAAAACAGGTGGGGGGATGGGGCGGATAGCAAGAAGTAATATACCAACACTGCATGTTGTATGATTAACAGCTAACTAGACCAATGTTTTAAATCAGACTCCAAGATAACGTACCAAACCTCATGAGCAAAAAGCCACAACATATTACAGATATGTAAAAGCATTAAACGCACCGTTGAGTTAGTGTTAGTCTCCAGAACCACCTTGGTGATGTTGACGTTCTTGCAATGTAAGCATCGCTGCACAAGCATCACATTATGTGACTGAAAAACATGTAACTGGATTGGCTGGGTATTGGAAAACATTAATTGACAGTGTATGTCACCGCGAGTAAACTTGCCATTTTTTACATTTAATTTTTTGACAATACATATCATACAGTGAAATGAGACCATTTCATATCTGAGACTAAAAATATTGTGTTTGAATTTTGAAAAGTTTAATTTTTTTATATGCCAAATTTTTTAACACTGAGAACTAAAACAGAAAAACGTCTATTAAAAATTTTACCACTCTGAAATAGAAATGTGATTTTTTCTTGAAATTAAAATAAATTCAATTTTAGCCATGTACTGCATTTTTCAGACTATAAGTCGCAGCAGAGTATGAGTCGCATTTTTGAGGCAAATTTATTTGACAAAAATCCAACAACAAGAACAAACACTTCATCTTGAAAGGGAACAAAAATAGAATAGAGACAACAACAGGCTGAATAATTGTACGGTATGCTAACATTACATGATACGTGAACAACAAACTGAGAATGTTTGCACAAACATATTAAGAGTTATTCAGATAACTATAGCAATACTAACATGCTAACAAGTTTACCAAACCATCTGTGTCACTCCAAATCACTAAATCTTTGTCCTCTGTGTCGCTTTTAAACAACTCTGTTAACTCCGAAAGTAGATATGTTAATTTCCATACATAAGACGCTCCGAAGTATAAGTCGCACCCCCGACCAAACTATGAAAAAAACTGCGACTTTAGTCCAGGAAATACGGTAAACATAATAATAGTTATCAAAAATGCCCACATGCTCTGATGCAAGAAAGCTATTTTGATAACTATTGACATTCAATACATCAAGACTGTTTAGTGATTCTGAAGTTGGTATGTCAAAGTTGTAGAAGTTTGAGCAGATATAATGAATTTAAAAAAGAAAAAATGGCTTCTTTGATCCAAAATAGTCCAAACCCCTTTGGGTCTGGACCATATCTCCAGAAGACTTTTTTTGTGGAACGTGACAAGGTACATGCGTTTAATAAATTTCAGGATTTTTGGTCACAGCATGGTTTGGAGCTGATTTTTTTTTTTTCCTTTATAAGATTTCTATTGGGCACTGTGGATCAATTAGGCCAAACAGTGGCTCTATTCGCTTTATTATTATGTTTTATTGGTTTTTTTTTACACAAATTATGCTAAATAATAAAGATAAGAAAGAAAAGCCTATCCCTGTGATTCATGGGAGGTGAAGGATGGAGATTCCCAGGTTCAGGTGACATGTCTGAGACTCCCACTGGACCCCCTTTAGAAGTGCAAGACGGTAGAAACTCCACTTATTCATTTTTAGCTAGTTTCACTCTATCTTCATATGCAGCTTACAGAAAGAGTACTAAGCCATCAAATAAATTAAACTGACCAATAACAGATGTGGACTATGTACAAGGTGTTTTTACACAAAACACCCTTTTTTTTATCTTCAATGTTAATAGCAAAGGCGGTCAGATAATAAAAAAAATCCAGTCACGTTTTTTATTTTTTACTTAAAGAAATATCTCAAGCTATGCACAATACGTGCAGGTGCTACTGGATTTACAATACCAGTCACTGAATTGTGAAAGTGCTCTTGACTCATTGGACAATTTCATTGGACCTCTGCAACGACTCAACAATTAATTGGTCTACTGTTACGAGGCAAAATGTTTTTGCAAACATGAAAAAAAAAAAAAGCATTAGCCAGACCTTAGTATAGGTCACAGAGTTCAAAGTGAGGGAAAAAAGTAGAGGTAAACTGGAATTTACGGTAGTTTAATTTCATGCTGGGGACAATTTTGATAAAGTTTGGTGAGTATTCCATTCCGGGATGTCCCAAATCCGACCCAGAATTTGGAACAGACAAATTTCTGTCCGAAATTAGTGATTTCGGATGGAAAACGATATAAAAATAATAAGAAGAATTTATTCAGATTAAATAGGCATTCTCAGCGTTTCACAGCTTGGGCCTCAATTGAGGATTTATTGGGCCTCAATAAGTCATGATTCAAGTCTGAATCATGACTTGTTCAGAACGAAAAAGTCATAACTTCTTTAGAACAAATCATGATGTCATGCCTATGAAAGGCATAGGCAACTATATCATAGGCATGACATCTTCATAGACAAGAAAATGTCATAGGCAATAAAGACAGATGAACAGACTGAAAAATATAACACAAAAAGAATATAAAGCACCACACCAGCAGAGAATAAATTTAATTTTGTACACAACGTGTATTTAAGGGATAAAAAAATGGATTTTGCCAGCTGAGGCCCCTTTAAGTCTTTTAGAAAAGAAAAAAATGGGTGACAGTTATGTAATTAAAACTTTTCAAGAGAAACTGGAGTCATCGTAAGTCAATATTGGCAGGTCAAATCTTTACAAAATCAGAATAGATAAAAAAAGAGAAAACAAATGAAATAACTAGAAATCATCATGTCTAAATCAGGTTTTCAAATACATTCATAGCCGTTTTTTGCGAATATTTATTTTAAATTGTTTTTGTTATTTGAAGAAAATGTCACCTGTGGAGTCCAAGGGAGGCAAGAGAGTGGCTTATTTTTCTATACAAAATATTTGAAAGGAATGCAAATCATGAGTGAAGTTGTAAAAATGGTATTGTAAGCCGAGAGAAAAAAATGAAAATCAACCTACCAAACAACGCTTCATCTGGAATGACTGGACCTTGACAGCCTGAACAGCTTCATCCAGAAGCTTCTCTTGTTCATCCTGAGCTGACTGCTGTGTGGTTGGCTGAAAAATACCACAAATCATTATTCTCATTTCCTCTACAAAAGCATTAGTCTTTTCATGCTGAACCCCACAACATGCCGACCTGGGCTATTGCCCATGTCGCTGTTATGGATTCACTGGTGGGGAGACCAACTTGAGGTGGCAACTGTGAGAGGGAGAGGTTTCTGTAAAGATGGATTTTTTTTTAGGGTCACTTAAAAAAAACAGAACCCGGAAATAAACAATATAAGCTGAAAGAATTCCAACTCTTTTCAGAAAACTATATGTCTGATCCCATAAGACACCCAATAAAATTTCAAGAGCAACTCACTAAAAACTAAACTGTGTGTGGATCTTTTTTTTTTCTAAACAGTCTCATGGTTTCCCCCTCTTTCTGCTAAAAACATCAGCACCTCATAGCTTCTATGTTAGATTTAGTGAAATCTGGGAGAGGGGGAGTAGTTTAATTGGCCAACCTAAAAAGCAATAAATTATAATTTACTAATTTGTATTTGTGAACAAACAGATCTCAGACTCAAAGATTAAACTAATAGCATCTGACTGTAGCTATGATAACAACCTATTGATATTGTTCTTTGAACTTTTACAAAGCAAACTTGACAGCTCCTTAAAATCTTAAATTTACATGTTAAACAATTAAAAATATTTAAATTTATGTATGCTTGAAGCCATTAATTCAAATTTTGCAGCATTGATAATCTCAATAAAAAATGTTACATTATTTTATTGAGGTCTGTGGTCTATGTTAAATATACTGCTCAAAAAAATAAAGGGAACACTCAAACAACACAATATAACACCAAGTACATCAAACTTCTGTGAAATCAAACTGTCCACTTAGGAAGCAACACTGATTGACAATCAACAATGATTTTGTTGTCAGCACATTCAACTTTGTACAGGACAAAGTATTCAATGAGAATAGTTCATTCATTCCGATCTAGGATGTGTTATTTGAGTGTTCCCTTTAATTTTTTTTGAGCAGTTTATTATTACCATTTATGGGGCTCCTGAAGGCCTGGTGGGCCTTCTGGAGCTGCTGACTTAATTTGGATTAAACAGAAGTGCAGATAGCTCATATTCTTTTTAATTACATGTTTTGTTCTGTTATTAAAACTACTTGTGGGTTTAGATAGCATTTCACTGACGATGTTTTCCACGTAACATGATTACTCAAATATTTTTACTTTTCCTGTCTACTCCACATCTCCTAATACAAAAACACTTAAGCTTAGCAACATTTCTGGGGGAAACCATCCAATTATTTCTCCTCTTTCAAAAGGTCAGACATTGCAGTAGACACAGAAGATGAAATCATCTGTCATGTATGCGCTAATCTTCTTTGTGCGGGAGGTGTCGTGGAGGGAAAATTGCGTGACATCAGGTAGTGAGTATGCTTTTGCCCATCATTATCAGGTCTCCCTTCTAATAAGATTTTTTAAGGGAGACCTAGCAATGATAGGCAGCATCATAAAACGAAACTGTTACAGACGTCATATACCCACAAAAACAAGTGTTGAATGAGTTTTTATAAATATATACATTGCACTCAATTTGTATGTTTTTAGTTGTTTCTATTGCAAGTTTTCTACAAATTATATATTGTTATCACAATATTCATTGTGATATGAATTTAATGCCATTTACCACATCCCTACTGTTCACTTAGGTTTACATTGCGACTATTCATGAGTTTAAAATGATTTATTCTGGTGAATGTGAGTGGGATTGTGTTGCTTATTTATCTGGTTATGCTCAAATGCGGTGATAACACTGGCTGTTATTCTGCAGAAAGAATAGTTTCTAAACATAATTTTAACGTGTGGCATTATATATACGTCAAATGACGGCAAAGTTTTTTGCGACAGGATTCATTACACAGGTAACATTTTTCCAACAGGCATTAACGCAGCCATCTACAGTCTGCGGTGCGCGTAGGTTTCAACCAGATAAGGTCGCAACCAGTTAAGCCATAACACCGCAGAAAAATAATGTACAGGCAGATATGTGTAGCCGTGCATTCTGTCCAAATGAATTTCAATTAGAAATTGGATAAGACCACAGACAGATTGTCCAAGATGAGGAAACCAACCCAGTCCACAAGAGTTTATAAGATCCAGCAGAGCTGTGGCTTCAGCTAATACATGCTAACGTTTGCTCTGACAAACTCAGCTTTTATCTTCCAGAAAAACACTGACCGAACAAACTAGGCATAAGAACACAATATCACTACAACATGGGCTAAATAAATCTGCAAACATTCAGACGGGATGTTTTAATGAGTTTATCAGCAGAGGTTAGCTCAGCTAGCTGATATGTGCGCAGCGTTAGGCCAAAAGATCGAATAAAGAAATCGGAAGCCGAGATTACCCGAAGGATCATTAACATCTCCTGATTTCTTCATCATTGTTTAAAACATGTCACTGAGAAAATGGTAATGTTAAATATAGGTCAATACTATGAATTTAGATAGTGCTTACCATGATTACGGGAGGTTTTTCAGTACGACCAGAGACGGTGACCTGTCATGTGATTCGCAATGACGTCTCATCAGGGAAGGGTCCTTCTTCTTCTTTAGATTTTAACGGCAGCTTGCCTTACTGCCATCTGTTGGATCCTAATATCTACATCTCAAATTCTCATAATGATCCTAGTATGTTTTTTAAAAAAAAATCTTCTCCCCCTCACCCCCAATACTATTTAACTCATCAATCACATTCTCAGATTTCCATTTCCTATTAAAACCTAATTCCGTTTTTAATAATATCCTTTGATTTACATATTTCCTACAACTAATGAAGACATGTTCCATCATTTCTACACTATTACACCAACTACATAAACCAGTAAGATGTTTCCCCATTTTGAAAAGAGTTCCATTTAAAAAACTGTGACCAGTTCTTTATAGTCATGTCCTCCCTCCTGTTTATTCCTCTAATCTTTACTACATCAACTGTATTTTGTATCCTATATAAATGCCTTCTATTTATTTCATTATCCTCATAATTTTCCACATCTTCTTGCTTTCTTTCCAAATTGTACTTTTGCTTTCATATTTAGATAACTTTATTGGCATATCAATATCTTATTTTTTAATAGCCTCCTTTCTGCTCTTTCATTACCCAAAATACCAACAAGACCAGGAGTCCAAAATAATATTACATTTTTATTTTCTTCACATATTCTATGATGACCAGCCATGACCGCATATAATATATTTTGATGATTTGTTTTCAACAATGCAGATGATGAATCATTACAAACTATTGTTTTATTTATATTAGTGTCCTCCACCCATTCTAAAGCTAATAATGTAGCACATAATTCTACTGCATATATGCTGAGACAGATGTTCTTTTTGAAATATTAATCTTTAATTCAAGGATCGCTACTGCTATACTGATTGCTTCATTTTTTTGGGTCTTTCGAACCATCAGTATAAATTTGCAAGTAATCATTATATTTATTTTGCATTTGATTATAAAATTCTTGGAAAATATCTGTTAGATTTCTTTCCTTAATATTTGATAATGTTCTGTCTATATTAATATATTTCCATGTCCATGTAAGTCTCAAAGGCCACAATACTGTTGGACTAAATTCTTTGTTATATACACTCAATGTTTTTGCTCTGTCATCCCCAACCCACCCAAAACTTTTCCTTTGTTCCTTTCCTTTTTCCCAACAATTTTCCAAAATGTTCTTAACTGGATGATTTTCATTATGTCCTTTTAAATTTATCCAATAATTAACCATTATCTGTGGTCGTCTGATACATATTGGCATTTCTCCAGATTCTATTTGTAAAGCACATGGAGTTGATTTAGCTGTCCCTAAACAAATTCTCAATGCTCTAGCTTGAATAACATCAAATTTTTTTTTAACCTAGTTTTAGCTTTTACTTGTGTCTTCTCAACATATTCAAAGATGTTATTTTAAAAGAATTCAAATTGGGTAAGAAGCCAAAAACAATATACCAAACACCTATACAAATATTAAAGTGGTATTGTGCATCATTTAAATCAAAATTGTTTTCTTGCTTTGGACATTATTTTCTTTAATCTAAGAACTTTCTGATCCATAAAACCTGATACCTCTTTGTTCCTGATGTGATAACTTGTTGAGAAATAAAATAATCTTAAATTAGTATAATAACTTTTGATTTTTATTCCTCTGAATCCTTTAGTGTGCTGTAAAAATGTTCTAAAAGATTCTGCAGGGTACCTCGGTTCTTTACTGCTCGTTTGAGATACAGATACCTCACTGATGTCAGAGAACCAGCTCTCAGTGTCACTGCTATACAACACCACCTTCCTCTCTGTAGCCACCTTACAGACCTGCTTACTGGCCTGCACAGCAGCCACCACATTCCTCCTTTTAATTGTTTACAGTGTACAGTATAGTAACATTATAGATAGCAAACTAAAACCATTTATAAATATGTCTACATGTTACTTGTGATGTAAACCTAAATCATGAAGTAGTACAGCAGCTTCATGAAAACCAGATAAATACAGCTTATCTTAATTTTCAACAAAATAAAACTGACAAAATAAAACTTCCACAGGTAGAATGTAGTGAAGTCTGTGAAAGTTCCAGATTAATTGGCTAGCTTAAACTCAATCACTGATACTGTTATTTGCTGTGATGTATTTGTGAATACACCCAGCTCAAACATAAAGAGCACAGACAGTATTAAATTCTAGCTATGGACAAAACTATGATTCTTTGCACTTTTACAAAGTAAATTTTCTAATTATTTTATCTCTGCTGAAAGGCATTAAATAAAATGTGATAGCATTGTCATTCTCAATAAATTTTGGAGGAAATATGCTTGTTTTTCATTCATTTGGTGTATAATTTAGAAATCTTACTCAAGTAACGGTAGCAATTCTTCATAATAAAATTGTTTATGTAAAAGTAAAAAGGACAGTGTCGTAAAAGTACTCCTAAAAGTTTTTTTTTTTAAGTTACTCGAGGAAATGTAATTGAGTACATTCATAATAACTTTGTTGATCATGGATTAATTTAATTCTGAGAGCTTTAATTTCTTGACTTGTGGTCCTTGACATATAGATTGAACAGTTTATAAAATGAACCACTAAACCCACAAAACGTGATGCGTTTTAAAACTTCATCAAAGTTCATTGATTTGAAGGCCTAGCAAATTACCTTCACTGTTTACAAACCAAATGTTTAAGAATTTGTTCATACGAGTAGAACGTGCATGCTTGTCACGTCCTGCAGGCGGCGATAATACAATAATATGTGGAAGTAAACCGCCCGAATAGGAGGAAGAAGGAGCCTTCTAAAAGACATGGCACTGCTTGGCTCAGATAGGGGGTAATAAGGTCGGATTCTGAGCAGGACAGGCAAGTTGGTTTTGCAGAAAAAACCCGTTTTACCATGTGGATGAACAGAAAGACTGATAGAGTTTTTCTGAAAACCCTCAACTATGTTTTGAATGTGCTGAAGTTCAGCCCCAGCACTAATGTCCGCACGCAGTCTAGCCGTAAACCAGGATCACCAAGGCTGTCCTGGAGGCTCCTGTTCTTCGGTACTGACCAGTTTGCTGTGGAGTCTCTCAAACTACTGAATCTTTCCAGGTACCGGAAGTCTCGATGTTCTGCACTGAATCTGTTCCTGGTTACCTTGAGCGAGTCAGCTTGCAGTTTTCACGACCTCTCTAGTGTTGTGAGTCAACCGTTTTGCTCTTTGTGCAACAACCAGGCTCGATTTGACCAGTTTCGAGTCCTTACCATGAAACCCTTAATTTTCACCTTTTAAATAATGAGATTTGCAAGAAATTTATAACAGGTTCTAACGACGAGAATGATCAAATGTCTTACAATCACCCAATAGGAACAAGTACAGAGTGACATTCACCGTCGCAGCGCAGGGCCACACTTGGCACATGTTACGATGACACCAAGTGAAGCAAAGACTGTAGCGCGTATTCAGCTTTTATTCTTCTCTGCAATTTGTTCTTTCCAAGGGTAATCTAATCAGTTTCAAAATGTTTATGTATGACTGGCGGCAGACATATATAAATATGGTTATGTAAACTTTCGCGTGTGCGTGTCAGCAGATTAAAAAGAGACTTAAACAGATAGAAAAAAATATAAAATTCTCAACATTAGGGCTTCTTTTCTCACAAACAACAAAGTAAGTAAAGAACAAGTTTAAGTACAGAATAAAGCAGAGAAAAGGTTAATTAATGTGAAACATCCTAGATTTTCCCCAGAGACTAGGATTATAATCTAAAATTTGAGTTTATGTGTTGTGTTTTTGTGAGTTTACAGAAACTCTTAACTGAGTTTCTGTAAACTCAGTTAAGAGTTTACAGAAATCCACATGCAGTGATGCTTGAGATTAGGAACAAGACATGTTATCTGGATAAAGCAAAGAATTTGAATAAAAATATGCACAAAATATAATTTCTTCAAATTAACTTAGCTAAGTAACATCAGCACAACAATATATGTTGTCCTGGCGTTTAATATTTTTTATTTTAACCTATGTAGTAGGTGGATGATGACTGTAAAAGTCCTTGTCCAGGAGCAGAAATGAAAATATTGTAATGGTTTAAAACAATTAAAGAAATACTAAAATAACATATTATGACAATTAAGTATAAGTATTCAACTACATAATTATACAAGTATCAATAAGTTGAATTAAAAATATTTTTTATACGTTTAACAACAATTGAAATTGTGTCCCTGGTTTTTGTCAACAACGTCAGACATTTTTTAAAAATTGAATATACAAGAATAACAATGACTATCTCAAACAACATGTCAATAACAAACATTACCACAACAAATATCCCAACTCCTGCTGTTAACAGATCCTTATGGATACAGGGGCTAGAACAAGGTACTAAAATTGGTGGGAAAATAATAACAATAAATAATTAATAATATCCTCCCACAGTACAAAAAAACATGACTTTCAGGTTAATTGGTCTTTCTAAATTCTCCTGAGGTGTGAGTGTGTTTGTCCTGTCTGTCTCTGTGTTGCCCTGCGGTGTGACTCTCAGTGAAAGTGTTGACAAATCTCACTTCAGTGTGCAGTTAATTCTTTTTAATGTATTTTACATAAATAGAATGCATCAAGTCTTTCTTTTTACTCACTAGTTTGTCACCGCTGTCTGTTCTGTGTCAACTCCGTCATGCACTGTCAACTCTGTCAGATGGACTTATTTTTTGTTTTAAATAATATTTCTTTCATTTCTTAAAAAGCATTTGTCTATAAAACTGAGTAAAATATCACTAATGGGGTCATTAAAAATAATTTAGTATTTATTTTTGTCAGATGGTGTTGACAAAGTTCTGGATGAGGCCCATTAAAAGTGTAATTTTCAAAAAAAAAAAAAAAAAAGCAACAGGGAGCCTGCACCTTATCATCTTCACATTTCCAAAATATTGCCATATTCGAATACGTAAGCTTGATGAATAATTACCTTTGATAATTTAAAGCCATTTTGTCCATAATCTCAAGAAACACTGCATTTATAATTAGTTTGCTTTAGGATGCTGTGCTTAAAAAACTCTGTGCATAGTATTATATCAAAATAAACAAAAATACTCATAATTTCTATTTATTTACTTGTGTGGATGCTTTCTGAACATATCTGTGAGAACTGTGGTCCCACTTTCAGTCACTTTCAGTCCCACTTCACAGTCAGATGAAGATGTAATTCATATCTTAAGAAGCAATACCCTGCCCAATCCCATGTTCAGATCTTTTTGCTCTGCAGCAGGTTTTGCTCTACAAAAAGCACGCACTATCTCAGTTTTCTTCTAAGCTATTTGGTATACGGTAAAATAAATTCATTTCAACTGATGCAAAGTTCAAATACTCCTGTTCTCTGCCTTTATTCTTTTTTTCACAGGAATTCAAATGAAGGGATCGTGGAGAAGCTTGAGGTTGTTACATTGCCTGGTGATCTACCTGTGAAGACATTTGCACAACAGAACCAGCTGGCACTTCACAGCTGGCCCCCTCAAAATGTAGAGGGACAGTTTGATGTTGGAGTGGTGGTATCTTTTGGCCGTTTACTCCATCATGGACTCATTGATAAGTTTCCCTTGTCAGTATTTAGCATTAGTATTGAGTATTCATAATTAACCATGTTTGAACCCATCCGGCAATTTTTTTTACCAAGAGCCATGCTATGGAACTTCTCACAGTATGACTGTACTGACATCACCCATTAATAAGTGCCCTTGTAGGTGCCTTAATATACCCTAAAAGGCATTTTGTAGTTTTCAGGAACATATTGTCCCAATCAAGTACCGTATTTTCCAGACTATTAAGTTGCTCCGGAGTATAAGTCGCATTTTTGAGGGAAATTTATTTGATAACGTCCAACACCAAGAACAGACACTTCATCTTGAAAGGCAATAAAAATAGAATAGAGGCAACAACATGCTGAATAATTGTATGGTATGCTAACATTACATGACACATGAACAACAAACTGAGAATGTGCCTGGGATGTTAGCAAACATATTAAGAGTTATTCAGATAACTATAGCATTACTAACATGCTAACAAGTTTACCAAACCATCCATGTCACTCCAAATCACTAAATCTTCGTCCTCTGTGTCACTTTCAAACAACTCTGTTAACTCTGAAGGTAGAATAACACAGCCCAAGAGCGCCCTCTTGCAGTTTAGTGTGAAAATAACATGCGATATGTTAATTTCCACACATAAGTCGCTCCGGAGTATAAGTCGCATCCCCGGCCAAACTATGAAAAAAAAACTGCGACATACTCCAGAAAATACAGTCCATTAAAATCAGTTGTTATAAAAATACTATGTAATAACATAACTTAATAGAAATTTGACTATGCAATTTGATGCCTTGAATTTGGCTAAGAGGTTCCTACTCTCTGACATGCCACCTTCAGCATGTCATAGCAACAACGTGGCTCCCTTAAACCATTAACAATCATGCTTCCGAGCACTGGACTGAGAAGTAGTTTGTATGATTACTCAACAGATGCACAGTTCCAACAAGTGTTCTCTAATTGCATTAATAATTCTGAAGGGAAATTAAATGTTGTTGTAACAAATATTAATTCTAAAGAATAGGAAATGACAAAGGGGCAAACAGTATTTTATATCATAATGTCATGTTGTCAGATGATATTGTAAGACATGTCAAATCTTTCTTACTTTTTTTTTTTTTCTGCATGGTATTTTGATTCAGCGGGATTCTGAATGTTCACCCGAGTCTGCTTCCAAGGTGGAGAGGTCCAGCACCTGTGTTCCACACTGTCATGCATGGTGATACTGTGACAGGAGTCACGGTCATCCAGATACGTCCCAACAAGTAAACAAAAGGGAAACCTTTCTAATTATCTCCCTGTACTAATTATAGTCGGAGACTAAAAAATGCAGTTCTTGGGTAAATTAAATGTTAGCTTTTGCAGTTGGCCCTTCATGTTTGGTGGCCTTTTATGTTTGGTGGTAAAGTAGGAAATACAAATTAAAAGCCCACATAAACACTGAAATTCAAATACATGGCAGAAAAACAGTTTTCTCAAAACTGCTTTTTCCATCTGAGTTCCCACATATGTTGGATGCAGTAAATCAAAAGTACTCCATCATATCCTGTAAAAAGAGAAGCCATCAAGTTTCAGAAGCATGTGGTATCATCATTATCCAGTGAAAGTACTTAAAAATAAGCAGTCAGCAGTCAAAAGTAATTGTAATGCTAAAGGTGCTAACACAAATGTATTAATCTTCAAGGTTTGATGTTGGGCCCATTCTAAACCAGGAGATCCATCAAGTTCCAAAAAACTGCACTGCTGAAGATCTTGGAGCTGCCCTGGCCACCAAAGGAGCACATCTTGTAAATTGATGCAGCATGTAAGCATGTAGTCATTTTTTTCAACAAAAATATTGACATCGTAGTTCTACTTGGTATCTTTCAGTTGCTTGATACGTTGATGAAGCTTCCTGAAAAATTTGCAAATAAACGAGAGCAGGAACTGAAGGGTGTAACATTTGGTATGTGGATCTACACTCCATCGAATATATAGTTGTTGTAAAAAGTGTAAACACAAAGTAAAATTGCAGTGCTGTGATGTAAAAGATGAGACAATGATAAATCATTTAATTTCTTTTACAGTTATATATATATATGACCCACAACCTGTTCATTTTAACTAAAATATGACCCTGTTTAAACTGGAAGAAAAGTCTAAATTAAAAATTTTCCAATTTCAGGATGTAAAACTGTCCACAACTTTAAAGTGTCACTGACACAATAAAACCGCTTGCATGATTTAAAAAGATGAATTACTTTGCTGTCACTCTGCCTACACAAAAACTTCTAATAATAAATATTTCTGACAGAACAGTACACTCCCTGGCCACTTCATTAGGTACACCTGACTAATTGCTTATTGACGCAAATGTTGGATCAGCCAACCACATGGCAACAACTCAATGCAGTTACATGGCCAAGACCAGTGGTCCCCAACTTTTTTATTAACCTGGACTGTTCAAGACTTGGCAATTTTGCTGCGGCCTGCAGGGGGTGGGGGATGGGTGTCAGATAATGCTTCAGCATGTTGGTGTTCCCGCGACAGCCTTTTTTTTTTCCCTCCCCGATTTTCCCTTTACAACAATCTTACAATGTCCTTGCAGCATGTGGTGTGTTATGTGGTGGTGTGTTGAATATCCCCGATCTAAAATTGGGCACTTTCAACATTGTCTTGGCCCTTTTATTGCAGCCTGTGGGTTTTTTTTAAGTAGAACGCAGCCTGTTGAATGTGACAATCAGAAAGCGCAATGACATCAGAGTGGAGGGGAATCCCAAATAGCTGTCTGTTATCGCTTGAAACGAGAGAGAATGAACATTTGATGTCAGCTTTATCTCAGCCAATGTCCCCCTCTAGGAAGGTAACGGAACCAAATGGAATGCTAGAACAGGTGTAGTCTGTTTTTTCTCCAGCAGCCTAAGCATATGGCAGCATAACTTCAGAAATTGCTCAGGACACCAAGACTTTGAACTCAATCCATGGGTAGAAAAACATGTTTTATATTGGAATGTAGAGATCAACCTCTCATTCCTAAGACCCTTCAAGGATTACAATCGGTGTAGGTGCCCCTACACCGATCGCTCCAGTTCCTATGTCAAAGTTGGAAACTTTATTACTGTCTCATTTTATTACATCACAAAAACCTATCACAAACAGGGGTGTGTACAGCTTTTATATTCACTGAAATAGGTTTTCTTTGTGATAAAGATTGTAATTGACTCTTACAGCTCCAAAAATTAATACATCCATGAGTTGGATTAATTGGGAAGAACAAACCTGTGACCAAATTGCTTGTTTGTGTCGTGCCATTGGATCCCGGGTAAGAAAATA
The DNA here is from genome assembly GCA_911649635.1 of Poeciliopsis gracilis. Taxonomy (NCBI): domain Eukaryota; kingdom Metazoa; phylum Chordata; class Actinopteri; order Cyprinodontiformes; family Poeciliidae; genus Poeciliopsis; species Poeciliopsis gracilis. The sequence continues at coordinate 244,993 of CAJVRI010000597.1, forward strand.
AGAAATTTAAGATTTGAGTGCATTTTATTGGGTCACCATTAAATTTTGTTACAAAGATTTTTTTTTTTCTCTTCAGATCCCTTTAAGGACGATGTGGATGGGAAAAACTATAAAACTTTTGGATTTTGTTGGAAAATGTTATTCTTCAGGTAACTTATATCATATGATTGTATTTGACTAAATCCCTTTTCATAAGATGTCTGTTCTGAAGCAAAATTGCCTATTAACAATTTACCGTATTTTGTGGACTATAGAGCGCACCTCACTATAAGCTGCACCCACAATTTTTTTTTTTTTAATGGAAACGTACACATACACTGCTCAAAAAAATAAAGGAAACACTCAAATAACACATCCTAGATCTGAATGAATGAAATATTCTCATTGAATACTTTGTCCTGTACAAAGTTGAATGTGCTGACAACAAAATCACACAAAAATCATCAATGGAAATCAAATTTATTAACAAAGTATTCAATGAGAATATTTCATTCATTAGATCTAGGATGTGTTATTTGAGTGTTCCCTTTACTTTTTTGAGCAGTATATAAGCCACGCCGGGCTATATGCCACTGGTATCTCTGTTGCTCTTAGCTTTCCACAAGGACACAGCACAGGGCTGCAGCAGAGGGCTGTATCCTTAATAAATCTGCTATATGTTTCCACATCTTCAATGCCGAACCGTGGATTCATTCACGCAGAACTTACATGCAGCAGCTATCGATCTGTACTGCCAGATTGGTAGTCTTCAACTTAAAAGTGGCATCATATGAACTTCATGTGATTTCCGTGATGACGGGGTATGAGTTTGAAAACATTTCTCTGTTGTGCTTGTTGCTAACTTGTGCTTGTTCTAAATGAAAATCAGCACTTTCTTCTTTGATTTCCAATTTTGGCTCCCATCGATTCACTTCCTGCTAAAGACCCTCTGGTGGTTGAAGAAAAATTCACAGAAAAGCCGCACCGGGCTATAAACATGGAAAAAAAGTTGCGGCTTATAGTCCGAAAAATATGGTAGTTTCTGTGATGAAATTGATTTACCCATACATGAAAATATTAAAAACAGCTGTCATTGATAGCCCTTTGAACTAATCAAGGGGAAAAGCTTGAAAAATTGTGGAAAAATATATGAAAAAGTGTGTTTTCTGTCACAATTGTGACCGGTGTGATAATTTGGAGTTTTTATTAATATGAGCTAAAAGTGATTTTTCCAAATAGAAGAGATAATAAAAGGTGAACATTGTTTCTTTATTTGAATATACCTTGCCACATCACTACTTTAGTGCAACATTTGCTCTATAAAGTGCAAATTTCACCATCTGTATATTCTAATCCTAGGTAAATTTGTGTGTATGAGTGTCTATGTATAATTATATTGAACTTCAGTCAGTTGTAGTGTTATGATGTCACATTAACATAGATCATAAAGATAACATCTATAGTAGAGGCCTGCATTTATATTACTGAAAATTATGAACATTTATCAGTCACACTCATACAGTAATAAGCTCAGTCTAGGGGTCTTCAACTCCAGGGTTTGAGGACTGGTGTCATGCATCTTTTCTATCCGTCTCTGCTTCAATACACCTGAAACGGGTGATTAGAAGGACTCTGGAAAAGTCCTTTTCAGGTTGCTTACTGAGGAGGTCATCTATTTAATTCAGGTGAGTTGGACAGGGGACACACCTGAAAGTTACAGGGTACCAGACCCCAAGGCCTGGAATTTAAGGCTAGTTGTATGGCTCCTTCTTACCATTTGTTGACTTCGGCATTCTTCAATTTTTGGGTTGTTTCATCCCCTTCTTACTTTCTATGATCTTTCTTGAAGCACTCAATGTGCAATAAAGCCTTGAATTCCTCCCAGGCACGGGCGGTACAAAAGCAACATCTCTGGAAACGATTCTTGTACCGACTGACCAGTAAGTCTCTTGGTCACATCTCGTCGTATCTTGATGCGACAAGATATGAAGAGAAGTGTCCATTTCAGATCTATTTCCATGATCTACTGACCTTATACCAATCCTTTGTTTAAGATAAAGGGCCACAACCCTTGAGAAGGTGAGCAAATCAGTTGTCCCTCCTTTATGTTTGTAAAATAACATCTAAAAGGTAAATGGCCTGGACTCATATAGTTCTTTATCAACTCCAAATGACCTGAAAGTGCTTTTCACCACCTTTAGTCATTCGCCCATTCACACACACTTTCAAATACTAATGGCAGTAAGCTACTGTATTGTATCTACAGTTTCCTTAGCAGACTCATACACTGGCACCACTGAGTCCTCTGACTACCACTGGCAGGCATGGCTTGGCGGGTGGATTGTCGTCTTGATCAGGGCCACAACGACTGACGCAGTCAAAGTGGGAGTTCCAGCATGCAACCCACCGGTTACAAGATAAATACCTACCTCTTAAGCTACAGTCATGTTCTCAATAATCTATTTGACGTCAGTCTCTGTGTAGTTCTTAGTCATTTTTGTTCCTACTGTCAAAACATTATCTTTCTAGTGGACCAGCAGTTTGTCATCTTGTGTCATATGATTACAGTAATACAGTGGCCTTGTTGTATCAAGTCTACTGCAGCATACTGACTCACTATATATTCTACTTCAATCTGAGACCGAATCAGTTTTTTGTTTGGATTTTGTGGATGTGCATTGGGGGTGATTGTAAATCACTTCAGTTTTGACTTGTAATTTTAATTTGTCACACAGATGAAAGGAATCGAAAACCTGGCTCGGTATACTATGATAAAGATTCCAATACTCTGGCTGTCTGTTGTAAGGTATGTTTACATTTATTGTACCCCTACTGCTTTATTTGTTGTCTAACTATCCTAAAGTCACATCTTGAAAGTGTTTCTATGTTATGTGAATTATGAATCTTCTTATATTCATATTGTAGCAGACCCCTGTCCCCCACCCCCACACTCTCATCCCAAATTAAAGATTGTGGCTTTACTGATTAACAGCCAGGATTTATTGGAATTAAACCATGAGTTTCGCAGTAAGAGCTGCATGCACAAACACACAAAAAAAATAAGACAGTTTAAGCTACAAACCATGCTCTTACAATCATAATGTTTGAAAACTAAAAATAACATTCACCACTAAAAAAAATCAAGGGATTCTAAAACTATACCTAATTTGATTACTGTAAAGCAATCTAATCAATATTAGAAATATCCTTATTTACAAAATAAACACATATTGTGCCTCTATCAAGGGGGCCGCTAATAACAAGATAAATTTTTATAACACTGGTGTAACTTGTCTTCTGGTCCTTCTGTTGTCAAGTTGCCGATCCAAAACATGAACAGTGGAAGCTCTCTCATCAAAATAAAAGCATCAAATCAAAAACCAGAAGTCAACCATATTCTACACAAAACAAAATAAAGGCAACAAATGCCAAAAGGGAATATAACAAATAAGGAGCATAACCTGGGATTATTTACACATATATTTGGTAATTGTTTCCAGATGACTCCTAAGTGCCCCAAAAAACAATATGTCAACCAAAAATTCAGAAAAAAGGTTACAACAATTATTAAACAGATTTGAATGTTGATAAATTTTACTTAAACATTTTCTAACCTTTTTTGTTTATATGGGGTGAACAATTTATGATATTTAAGTTAGAATACATTTTTACGGTAAATTGGGGCATGAATTGAGGTCTCCGGTAACTTACAGTGTAACTTAATTTGTTTCCATATTTTCAAACAATTTAAAACAATCAAATTATTTACTTCACTTTTGGTAGGAGATATTGGTGCTGAGAAAAGAAGCACCTCTTCTTTCAATAGCCTTCCAAGGGAGAGAATTTGCAGACAGTTTTTGAGCATCACCTTCCTGCCAGTGTACCAAGGCCCTTGCATTCACGGCCCAGTAACAGTGCTGAAAGCAGGGTAATCCTAATCCCCCATCTCTCTTGGTTTATGTAAGTGAGTTTTTGATATTCTATGGGCTTTAAAGCTCCAGACAAAAGGCAAAATTATTGAGTCCAACAATTTAAAAAAGGCCTTTGTTAGAAAGATGTCAAAATTTAGGCAAGGACAGCATTTTAATAGCATTTATGTGGCCTATCATAGAGAGTGCGAGTGTTCTCCATTTATCAACATCTTACCTAAGATTATCAATTTTTTCTAAAAAGTTCAGTTTGAAAATTTGTTTGGGGTCTTTTGGCAAAATAACTCAGATATTTCAGTTTGCCAGTTATCTTAAATATAGGTTACCTAAGAATGCAGAAGTAAGGCTTGCACCTAATGACAGTTAATAGTATAACCTGAAATCTCACCGAATGACTGAAAAAAGTCTAGGAGAATTGGCACGGACTGCTCATGATGTGATACAAAAACATCATCAACATACAATGAAATATGATGGTCAGTGTTTCCCAATTGAATTGGTTTGATTAGGGAGTGTTTTCTAATACTAATTGCGAGGGAATCCATAACGACCACAAAAAGCAGAGGACTAAGGAGGCAATTCTAATGGGTTCCCTGATGTAGTAGAAAGGGCTGTTATTTGTCCTGGTTTGTGAGGATGGAGGCAAATCGTTGAGCATACATTGTTTAATCAAAGACACAAATTTACTACCAAACCCAAACTCCTTAAGTACAGTCAGGATGTAAGGCCACGCCAATTGGTCAAATGCCTTTTCAGCATCCAAGCAAAGAACAGCTCCCTTAAACTTCACGTCATTTTTATGATACGTAATGTTCATCAACCAACTGATATTAAAAAATGAAAACCTTTTAAGAACAAAGCCTGTTTGATCCAGGTGAACTACAGAAGAAATATGTTTATTTAGCCTATTTGCCATTACTTTAGCAAATATTTTAATGTACGAATTCAATAATGAAATAGGGCGATAAGAAGAAAGCTCTGTCTCCTCCCTGCCTACTTTATGTATTAATGTTACATTAGCTTCATACATAGTATGAGGAAATTTACCTCATAGAGTTCAAGATAATGAGCGAACATCAATCGGAGGAGAGGAGCAATCTTCTTGGCATATCTTTTGTAGAGTTCAGTTCTCTATAAAACTATCAAGCCCTGGGGCTTTGGCATTGGGAAATGATTTGATTACATCAAGGAGCTCTTCCACAGAGATGTCCGCGTTGAGAGCCTTTTGTGCGGCTTCAATCATCTTCGGGAGATTTAAATCTTTGAGCCAGTTTGAGATATTTCCTATTGCTTTAGACATGTATAGTTGTTCATAATATTCCTTAATGGAATCATTTATGCTTTTTGGTTCAATCATAATTTTTCGAACCCTCGGGGAGGCCTGCCGGGGGTCCTCCAGGAGTATGGGGTACCGGGCCCGTATATCAATCTCAGGCCCTTAACCACAAGACTGTCAAGGTTTCTGTATGACTGGTAGAGTCTGGTTCGCATTACCGGCAGTAAGTCGGGCTCGTTTCTGGTGAGAGTTGGACTCCACCAACTCCACCTTTGTCACCAATTCTGTTCATTACTTTCATGGACAGAATTTCTAGTGTCGAGGGGATCCGTTTTTGGCCTGTAGGACTCCTGAAGTAGCTAATGGGTACTGGCGGGCGACGCGGCATGCAGCTCGGGTGATTGCTGAGGCAAAAACCAGGGCATGGTAGGAGTTTGGCGAGGCCATGGAAAAAGACTTCCGTGCGGCTTTGAGGCGATTCTGGTCTACCATCCAGAGGGAAGCAGTGCAGCACCAACACTGTTTATAGTGGGGATGGTGTGCTGCTGACCTCGACTCTGGATGTTGTTGGCTGGTGGGCAGAATACTTCAAAGACCTCCTCAATCCCACCAATATGCCTTCCATTGAGGAAGCTGAGCCCAAGGACTCTGGGTTGGGCTCTTCAATTTCTGGGGATGAGGTCGCTGAGGTCGTTAAAAAGCTCCTCGGTGGCAGGGCCCAGGGGCTGGATGAGATTTGCCTGGAGTTCCTTAAAGCTCAGGATGTTGTAGGGTTGCGTTGGTTGACGCGATTCTGCAGTATCGCATGGACATTGGGGGCAGTTCCCCTGGATTGGCAGACTGGGGTGGTGGTCCACCTGTTCAAAAAGGGGGACTGGAGGGTGTGCTCCAATTATAGAGGGGTCACACTCTTAAGCCTCCCTAGAAAGGTCTATTCAGGGGACCTGGAGAGGAGGGTCCGTTGAAAAGTCGAACCTCGGATTTAGGAAGAGCAGTGTGGTTTTCGTCCTGGTTATGGACGAAAACCACACTAGCTCTACACCCTCAGCAGGGTCCTGGAGGGTGAATGGGAGTTTGCCCAACTGGTCTACATGAGTTTTGTGGATTTGGAGAAGGCGTTCGACCGTGTCCCTTGGGGAGCTCTGTGGGGGTTCCTAAGGGGGTTTGGGATACCGGGTCCTTTGATACGGGCCGTCAGGTCCCTGTATGACCAGTGTCATAGTCTGGTCCGCATTGCTGTCAATAAGTCGGCCTCATTTCTGGTGAGAGTTGGACTCCGCCAGGGCTGCCCTTTGTCACTGATACTGTTTATTACTTTCATGGACAGAATTTTTAGGCGCAGCCAAGGTGTTGAGGAGATCCATTTTGGTGGCCTTAGAATTGCATGTCTGCTTCTTGCAGATGATGTGGTCCTGTTGGCTCCATCAGGACATAATCTGCAGCTCTCACTGTAGCGGTTTGCAGGCACGTGTGAAGCATCCTGGATGAGGATCAGTTCCTCCAAATCTGAGGCCATGGTCTTGAGCCAGAAAAAGGTAGAGTGCCTTTCCGGGTCAAGGGGTGTGTCCTTCCCCAAATGGAGGTGTTCGAGTATCTTGGGATCTTGTTCACGAATGGGGAAGTACGGAGCGGCAGGTCGACAGGCGGATTGGTGCAGCGTCTGCCATGTAGCGGGCGCTGTATCGGTCCGCCGTGGTTAAGAGAGACCTAACCAAAAACTAACCAAAAAGCAAAGTTCTCGATTTATCGGTCAATCTACGTTCCTACTCTCATCTATGGTCATGAGCTTTGGGTCATGACCGAAAGAACGAGATCACAGATACAAGCGGCAGAAATGGGTTTCTTCTGTAGGGTGGCTGGGCTCTCCCTTGGAGATAGGGTGAGAAGCTTGGTCATCCAGGAGGGACTCAGAGTAGAGCCGTTGCTCCTCCACATCGAGGGTGCTCTCTGGGGCATCATACCTGTTGAGGTGGCTCAGGCATCTCGACAGGATGCCTCCTGGACACCTCTCTGGTGGGGTGTTCCGGGCACATCATCCCTGGAGGAGGCCCCGGGAAAGACCCAGGACACGCTGGAGGGACTATGTCTCCCTTGGGATTCCCCCGGAGGAGGTGGAAGAAGTGGTTGGGGAGAAGGAAGTCTGGGTCTCCCTTCTGAAACTGCTACCCCCATGATAAGCGGCAGACGATGGATGGATGAAATTAAACGACTCTACTTAAATTACAAGCACTTCATCTGTTGGGGTCTGAACGCAGAGCCTCACAAATCCCTCCTGGTCACATCTGCAGAGAAATCAGTGCTAGTTCATCAGTCATTTGGATCTGTCTGATCCAAACCGATAAATTGAAGTTTTTTTATCCTGTGTTCTCATCAAACAGAGGATAAAAACCTCACTTGCACTTTTTGGAAGAATTTTTTTTGCATGGTTTTGCTTCCCCGAAACGCATGCCCCACTTCTGAGCACTATTCTCCTTCTGGGTGTGGAAGGGTAATGCCTTCCACCTCCATTTGTCAAAACTGTAGGGGCTGTTGTCCACATTTGTCTAATTAACTTCACTTTTATTTATTTCCTCAAGATAAACTGTCGGCTCCTGTGTTTAAACTATAAATGGATTAACACAACACTACCTTCTCTTTAGTTTTCTCTGGTCTGCATGTACTAGAGATTGGAATCAAATGTGTCATTTCAAACTCTCTCTCTCTCTCTCTCTCTCTCTCTATATATATATATATATATATATATATATATATATATATAAATAAGTTTGTTTCCTTCCCACTTCTGTTTGAGCTAAATGTGTTCTTCTGTATGTCTAAATACAGTATTACTATATAAAACATGAATTTGATGACTCAATGGGTTGTGATGTAGATATATTTTAGTTTGTTCATTTTTTACCTACTAAATAAATGCCTTTTTTCCTTTATATAGTTCAAAATAAAGTAATTAGTAAAACTATAGCTGTTTATAATTCAGCATATATTTGTTTTATTTTTCAGGATGGTTGGGTGGCCTTTAGGACAGTTCTTCTCAACAAGCGGCTTACAGCAGCCGACTTCCACAATGGTTATTTGAATCAGACAGTCAAAAAGGACACTTCCAGTAAAACTTCTGAAGGACAGTTTGTCAGTCGAAAAGGAAGAACAGAAGAGCTTCAGACAAAGACTTGGAGAGGTCAAAACAACCAATAAAGGAAGCAGTGACTTTGGAGGGAAGCGCCATCACCACCTGGTTTAGACGGCACTCTACCACCCCAAGAAAAATAACATTTTTATTCTGATTTCATATTTTCTAAAACGTGAATGTGATATGTATTCTGAATACAAAAATAATCTATAACAAAAAATGTATTGTAAATATGGTTATGAATTAACAAAATAAACTGGGAAATGTTGAGAAGCCTACTAGCTAATTTCACATTTTTTCCGTGGTAGAGCTGGATGATTGGTAATATAAGCTACGGGCAGAAAGATCCATTCTGTGAAGTTATTTATCCAATTTTGACTTTTTCTGATAAAAAGTTATCTAAAAACACACAGACCTCTGCTAACTTGATATTATATATATGTGTGTTTGACATTTCCTGTTCACCCATGAACTGTGAACACAGTTTTGTCTGGAAAAAATAAGACCAGCTGAATCATAGACTTGTGGTTAAGGGCCTGAGATTGATATTATTCTTGATATATTATTTGGAAATATAAGCTTATATATTTCAATACCCTTTTATGTACATTGAGTTATAGTATAATGATATTTGTGCCATCAACTTTAAAAACTGATAGTGAGATTGAGAGAATTACTTAGCACTGATCTCATCAAGTAGGCATTCATAAAACAGCCTCAAAAATAATTTGACTATTTCTAGATAAACAATTGTTGCCCCAACTTGGTCCAATTGATCTAAATTACTGTAATTGTTAATAATTGCTTTGGACACTAATCAATTTGTATTTGAATCAATCATATCTATTTTTGCACACTACTCCACATTTGTTGCGTTCCCCACATTTGTAATAGTAACAGGTAGAGTACACTGAATAGCGGGCAGTTTAAAAATAGATGGGTCAGACATACACTCAAGTGGGTAGTAAAAAAAAAAACTGGCAATTACATACCTATGATCTTTAAAAATACAAAAAAAATGACAGTGCATGATAATATACAAGCTTGCTCACACCTATTCAGGAATTGGTTGCTGATTAAAAAGCAACATTGCTTCCCTGTTCATTCCATTTGCCCAGTCAGCCTTATCACCATCAATTTGACACTCTTAGTGCTTTTCTCTGAGGCCAGCAGATTTAGCCGCTCTGTCACACAAAGAATATGAACCATCAGCACTTTAGTTGTGGTGGGCACAAGGCCCATTACTCTGTCTCGCCCTTGCTGTCCCAGTGTCTCTCAGTTTTCATGGGGTTATTTCCCCAACATCCAAACGGCTGTCATTTTTGGCATTTTGAACATCTGATACGTCCATTAGATGGATTGTTAAGTGGATCTTTTTGATATAGCATTGATTTATTTATTTGCCAAAATCACTTCAGAACTCCATCAAACTTTGAGTCTCTGAACTCTGGTAACCTTAATCCTCTAAGTTCCCAGAGACATACAAGCAGGGATAAATTGTTTACTAGTCATCCCTGGAACTGTGCAGCTCCCTTGTATAGAAAAGGAAGAAAAGAAACAATTTTACAGTTATGACCTCTTTTAAATTGGATTTTCTCCCAGAGATGTTGGTCGATCATCACTCTTTGGACAATAGTCCTGTGTAAGTACTCTATGTATGTCTTAAAATTAGGATGAGGTGATTGTGTTGCTTTATCAATGCATTATTTTTACAAATAAATTGTCAAAAATATCACCTTCAGTTTGTTGTTTAGTTTAAACAGCTGAAATGTGTGTGCATGTTTATGCTTTGTTTCTGAAAGTACTTATATAATGGTTAGCAGTAGTGTCTGGTTGAATATGTTTTATCTAATTTTCCAGAGAGCACAAGCCCACTGACATTTTGTCTGCCTCCCTTTATTTTTCACAACTGTAAACTGAGTAATGTAGTCAAGCTTTACTTTTTCATCTCTTTCTTCCAAGATCCCTTTCACCAATATGTTCTTTATCCTCCTAATCCTCATGATGTTCTTGTGTGCATTTATTGAACAATAACTACATATACATTTAGAAGTTTGCTTTACTGAATGCAGTGTGGTATGACTAGAAAAGCATTATACAAATTCAAACATATATATATATATATATATATATATATATATATATATATATATATATATATATATATATATATATATATATATATATATATATATTTAAGCTAGTGTTGTGCAACTCGTGTCATTGTGTCACTGAGGTAGTAATAAGGCTGGCTGAAACTCCCACAGACAACAGTTGTGATACAAAAGGCAAACATCTCCTTACCCCTCCTTTCATTTTCTGAGGCTATCTGTCACAGCAGTGCAGAGACGCAAGATTGCACATGGGTGTTGTGCCGAGAACCGCGTGCCTGATAAGATTTGTATTTCCTGTCAAAACAACCGCATATTGATGAGAAATGTTATCCCTAACAAGACAGGGATAACTCTCATCTATGAATAATGAAAGATGATGTTTTCTGGTCAGATCAAATGATGTGAAAACAAAAAAATTTTGGTAGAACTTTATTTGACAGGGTGTGCATAAGACTGGCATGACAATGTCATAAACATGACATGACACCTGTCATGAACATGAAGTCTTTATGAATGTTGTCATGAAGTGTATTTTTGTAAATAATGACACTTAATGCAAAGTTCCTCCAGAAGTTGCACTGAAAGCCCATTAAAAGTGCCAGTATTGCATTATTTTGTAAATATTGACACTTTATTACAAAGTCGGCACCTGGAAATTCCAGATAGATTCCAGAACAGAGATGCGGCTTGCTTTCATGCAGGGCCGGCCCAAAGTAATACAGGGCCTTAGATCGAATCCTGGTTTAGCCCCCGCCAGCCCTCCCCTACTAAGAACATCAGCATCACTAACAGTGTTTAAATGTAGATGAAGTCTTTGACAATTGGCTGAGTTTAAAATCTATCACTGAATATTGGTTATTATTTGCTGGAATGTGTTTGTGAACAAAGCCGAGCTCAAACACAAAGATTACACCATTCTGTAGCCATGGTAACACAATAATCAAACTATACAGATTATTCTTTACACTTTTACAAAGTAAATGCCCTAATTTTTTTTTCTCTGCTGAATGCATTAAATAAAATTTAATAATATTGTCATTCTCAAAAAATGACTGTTACAGGTTTAGATGTATGGTCAGAGTTACAATTCAACTATGCAGCCCTACCAGCAGATACTGAGTTTCTTTGCCTTGATACATCTGTCCTGCAATTCTAGCTCTCAGAGGCGCTAACATCAAAAAATTATGTAGAGTTAACCCCTTTGAGCTTTTCTGACCTTTAAAGCAGTCTGCAGACAAGATGTTAAAGAGGCTAAACAGAAGTAGTAGGGCTTATTTATTAAAATAGCAGTAAATGTGGTTCTTTCATAAAATACTTCACAACCAGCAACCTTCTCTCTATGGAAACCCGTTTCTGCCACTCTGTTAAAAAAAAATTAACAGAATGGCATCTCTGTTAAAAAAAAATTAACAGAATGGCATCTCTGTTAATTTTCTCATTATACTATCTCATTATTTTGAGATAGTATCTCAAAAGATACTATTTTGAGATAGTATCTCAAAACAATGAGATTATTTATTTATTTATTTTAACAGAGTGGCGAAAACGGGCTTCCATATCTCTCCGATAGTCTCTGTTTAAAAACTAGTCTCAGATCAACACAGCGCTCCAGCACTGTCAGCAGCAGAAACAGAAACACTATAACTATCAGGGAAAATATAGACTAAATTTGCTTTGCATTGCTCCCAAATGATGACAATAACATAATGTCATCATGTGGGACTAAATTTTAGATTCTTGATTAATGTGGGTTGTTTCTATGTTGTTATGGTGTTCTAAGATCTTGTTCAAAGTTGAACCCCCGCCCTCCAAAGGTCCTCTGCACGACCCTGATTGTAGCGTCTTTTTTTTTTTTTTTACCTAATTCCTAGAAATATGACTTAAATTAAAGCTGAGAATATTTCTGATGTTTTGAAATGTAAAATATGCATTTTTCTGGACATAAATCTATATGACCAGGAAGACGTATAGATATAATTAGTTTCTGTCAGGATGTAAGAGAGGACTGCTCTTTTATATTGGTCAATAAATTAATATTGCATAATTGACGCTGTTAAAATTAGTTTGTCAAAATGTAACAAGCCATGACTCATACTTTATGAAATATGTCATTGACTGTTATAAATATATGTTCAGACAAATGAGGCAATTAGTCCAGTTTTTGACATTTATTAAAGTTTTAAAAATGATAGCAGGGAAAGGGAAAACAATCAGAGAAACAACTTTAAATTTATCTTCTGTTTCCTCATTCTCTGTGACGGCACACAGACCTGTTACCATGGAAACTGACCTCCGTTCTGCTTGCATTCTTACTGCCTTCCGACCACATCAGCCTTCACTTCAGCTGGACCAAGACCTAGATTTATAGGTACTTCAGAGTTAGCTTTTTTTAGTCCTCATTAGAATTCAAATTTGCATTCACACTCCCCAAATAAATCTGACTTTTTAGACAAATGAATGATTAAAGCGGGCTAAACAGAATCGGTGTGATGCACCCTAAGACATCTTGGCTTAAAATAATGCATGGCATGCAGGGCCGGCCCAAGGCAAATTATTGTCTCTGGAGACCAATAATCTACTAATCAGTAGATTATTGCCAAAAAACCCAATGACAATCAATAAAGAAGCAGTTCTCGGTGAAAACCTCTGCCAGGCAGAGACAACACAGGAGTTTTATACCAAGCATAAGGGATTCCAGACAAGGGGCGAGACAGTCTGGTTCTTATTCAGCTGTAGAAAACAACTCCCAACCTTGTACATGTAACTCAAATAGCTTTATCCGGTGGAAATGTACAAGAATTTAGAATAAACATAGAGCAGATATTACCTTGTAATAATTTTCTTCTACAATGTCAAACATAATATCGTGGAATATTAATGGAAGTGCGCATCCAATTAAAAGACAAAATGTTTGACAAAGGCGTTGATGTTGCATTCAGCCAGAAATCACATATCACTGAGGTTGAAGAAGCTGCTAAGCTCAAAAGAAGTTGGGTGGGTAAGGTGTATCACAGCTCATATTCAAGCAAGCAACATGGTGTAATGATCTTCATTATTAAAAACATAAGCTTTGTTATGCTTAAACATCATAATGATAAGGAAGAGATGAAAGCCACAGGAGAAAGAATATACTTTTTATTCATTCTAGATATATTCTAGAATTGACTTTTTCTTAATACCTAATAAGCTAGTGGAGTCAGTAATGGGTTGTGAAATAGGAACAGTTATAAGTGACACATAGTGGAGTTGTACACAGACTTCAATGTGGAAAAACAAAGAAAAGGATGTTGGAGACTTCATGCTATGCTACTTCAAAATGAGGCATTTAGTAGCTCTATTTTGGAGGACTTTATTTTTTTTCTCCAAGTAAATAATGGTTCTACAGATAATATAGCCACTGTGTGGGAACCTCAAAAGAATACATAAGGGTAAAATTCATTGCTTATGCATCAAAAATTAAAAAAAGAAAACACTGGGAAAGAAAAAAAACATTGTAAAAAGAAATTTGTTTGTTAGAGGAAAAAATAGCACAGAACTACTCAAATCTATATCAAACACTTTGTAATCTTAAATATAAGCTACATGAACTAGATAATAAAAAAGTTGAATATGCCTTATTTAGAAGGGGAGACAAGATAAACAACAAGATAACGTCAATAACATTCCACTAATTTAAAAAAAGATGGTAAGACATGCGCTGCAGCCAAAGAAATAAAGTTTTATAAAAACATCTATGCATACACTAATAAACCTCACATGAAAAAAATGTATGCTTTTTTTCCCTCATTATTGAAGTTGCCTACCATCTGCAGTGAGCAAAGAAAAAAATTGGAGTCTTTTCTCACTTTGGAAGAAATCAAAGCTATAATTTTGTCTATGAAACCTGGAAAATTGCTGGGCCTGGATGGCTTTCCAGTTGGACATTTTAGAAAATATATTAACATCATAGCCCCAGTGCTGCACGATGTACATTGAGAATCAGGCTCTCTACCTGGCACTTTCAAAGAGGCTTTGATCTCAATTATTTAAAAAAAAAGACAGATGTTTCAGATCCATCTAACTTCAGACCCATTAGTCTAATAAGCGTACACTTCCAAATACTGACAAAGACACTGACCTCGCAGTTAGAAAAATACTTTGCGATATCAAAAAGGAAGACCGGGTAGGCCTTATTAAAAACAGGTCTGCAGTTGACAATATGAGAACACTAACCCAGTGCCTGTTGTGGCATTCTCTTTAGATCAGGGGTCTCAAACTCCGGTCCTTGAGGTTCCAGTGTCCTGTAACTTTAAGATGGGCCTCTGCTGCACCACCTGAATAGAATAATTAGGTTATTAAGGGTCTGGAGACCTTATCTACACAAGGAGGAGGTAATTAAGCTTCAGTAGCTTCAGTGGTCATAGTGCTCCTTGCAGCTTTTTACCCCTGGTGGCATTTTCTGCTCGATCTGATTCCCTGGTCTATTTTCTCATTGGGTTAAGTGTCAAGGGTGGCAATTTCAGCTCAACCTGACCTAGGTCGGTGAGCATGAGATGGTGGACATGCCCTGCTGCAGAACCGGTTTGCAGCACAGCAAACAGGTTCTGCAGTTGGAGGATGGGCATGATCTGTGTCCCTCTTGTTTGGGGCCAGATCACCAAAGAGAGGCCTTGGCTGATGCAGCATGCCCTATTTGTTCTGTTCTGCCCTTGTCCCTGTATACTGCTCGTTTGGCTCACTGTCAAGGTGCCAGCCAGCCTGTTAAGCGGCTGGCAGCAGGTGAATAGAATGATGAGTGAAGATTACTGGTGGGGAGCGTCAATAAACAAAGAAAGAAATCCATGTTCCTGTCTCCAATTTGGCAAACATGTGTGCAACAGACCACCATGTGGGTGAAATTTTATGGATGATACTCTGATGTCCCATTTTCCTGAACGCAGCATAGAGTTGCTCCACCAGAAACTCACAGAAACACTGAAGGGAAGGATAGTTTTTTTTTTAATATAGTTGCAGTTATATCCATGTTTTAATGTTGCAGAGCACTGTGGTTTTGCAAATAGATCAAAGTTTAAACTGGCACGTGCAGTCAGGGGAAGCAGAATCCTATAATAATAAGATAATTTATATTGCTATTTTTACCCTGGAGTTTGTACTATAAAGTACCTATTTTTGCATTTATGTTAACCAGTTCTGATGATTTTTTCTTCAAAATCGCTGAAGCGCAGCTGGTGAGGCAGCACTGAGCTGAGCCTTTCCTTGGATTGCACAACCTCTCACTAACTGCACAAAATGTTGCAAACTTTAGTTTCTGTAAATTGAATAATAAACACTGCTAAGGTTAGCTACATGTAAATTGAACATTACATATGGATTGTGTAAAATTCTCCATCTCTTTTATGTCCTGATTCAATCTCTCTTCCTGCTCATCACTCATTGATCCCAGATTCTCAGGAAATCAATCCATATGTGAGAACAAGTCGTGCATTTTGATGTTCATGTTGCTCTGTAGTTCGAAAGGTTGACCTGATTGAGTAAAAACAATGAGATTTTTTGATTCAGCACATCACAATTACCTTAAAACAGTTGAAAAACATGAGACAATTTTTTGGTTGTTGACCAGTGTTATTTACACACATATATTTTTAAAATACACATTTGTATATCACATAATTTACATTATAGCATTTTTTATTTGTGTATGACATTTCTTAATTTGGGACCTGAGTCGGAATGTTGTACCAGAAACAAGCAAAAGTGGTATGACAATGAAAAAAATTCTTGAATTCTTGATAGGCAACGTGAGGCCGTCAGCAAAGTTAGATGAACCGCATGCCCTGACAAGGACTTAGAGAAACAACTTTAAATTTATGTTCTGTGTTTCCTCATTCTCTGTGACGGCACACAGAGAATGAGATTTCATAATGTGATTTATGAAAACATGGCTGCAGGAGGATATCATTGACTCCAACATCTCTCTGCCAGGCTTTCTAGTCAAGAGGACGCAGATTTAAAGAACGGCAGAAAAAGGAAAGGAGATGGATTAGCAGTAAAATAACCAAATTATACATGAAACAATCATTTCAATATTTATAACATCATTCTCTATTTTTTTTTTTTTTTTAAATAATGCATAATTTGTTGAATTAACAGCCCCTGAGCCACATTTACTCAGGGGCTTAGTTTAGCCCTGAGCAGATGGCAGGCTGAGGAGAGAAACAGAGAGAGAGAGAGAAAGAATGACGGAGAAAGAGAGACAATGGCACAGGGGGAGAAGGAGAGTAGACAGCTGGGGAACTAAGAAAATGAAGCGTTGCAGCTAGATACAAGGAATAAATACACGTGTAGCAGTTCCCGAGCACTTGAATTAATAAGGGTGAATTTAGCGTTTTTATTTTTTTTGATCAAGATCCACCATGATCATCACCTCACCGTGAAAACTAAAACATATACAAATATTAGAACATATTGTAAACAACGTTTTGTTGTTTACCATGTGTAGCAGTGTGATGTTATTACACTAGATTGCTAAGTGAAAAGGTATTCCGAAAGGAAATTCTGAGCACCGGCAGCCTTATTTTGAAAGGACGACTGACCCGTCTTAAAATAGCGGGTAACTTCCTGTCTCAAAATTATTATTTTTATTAAAAATTCCGTGTGTTGTAAATAAAAATGGGAATTATTATTGTTACTGTTGAACATATTTAGTTCATGGATCGTTGATTCTAGTATCAGTTTGGAGTTTAAAAATATAAATTAGTGGATCATACCATTGTAGTCGGTGAAAGGTTTTCCCACGCTCTCCGTCGCGCTCTTTCTGTCCGGATACCGTGGGAGAAGGCGCTGTGGAGCACCGAAAAGAAAACCTGTTCTGATTGATGCTATTTTCTGCCATTTGAATGCAGGTGCATTAAAAATTGCCTTCACCTCAGCTGTTGTCCGGCTGTTATTGCATGAAAGACACAACGCAGAATCAAGTACGCTACACATGCAAACGTTTTGTTGTTTGCATGGTAAACAACGTCTCGTTTTGTCTAGTTTCTTATCACCATTAAAACAACCCTTTTTCATCTTACCTGGGTCTCCAAGCATCTGCCACACCACCTCAAACTGCTATTCATGACAAAACCACAAACAATGCTAATCAAAACAAACATTCATAAACAATCTGCAACATTCTCAATTTAGAAAATTCACTTTGAATAATTTAAATAGTCTAAACATAAATTATTTAGATAGTCTATTTGAAATAACTCACTATCAATTACAAAACGTCATAAACTACAATCACTAAGGACCAAACAAAAGTAAAATAGAAGCAGGGCTTATCTAATCACAATAAGAGACTAAGGAATTCAGAAATAATAAGTTGTTTGGAGCCAACAGCTCAAAACAACTCAAACCACCGACGACCCTGACAGCTGTCCCCTTCCAGAACTTGTGTCCTGGTCATTGAAGCTGGTTCCTTCCACGAAACCTTCTGCTTTTGAGTTATAATTTTGAGAAAAATTTCAGTATTCTGAGAAAACTAGGTTAGAATTTTGAGATTAGAGTCACAATTTTTTTTCAATAGCTGTAATCCTCTTTGGCATTGAGTTATAGTGGCACCGATCTATTTATTACGGTGGCCCTGAGGTGCAAAACACTACAACATTAACAAAAACACGACAACATTAACAAAAACACGACAACATTAACGAAAACACAACAACATTAACGAAAACACAACAACATTAACAAAAAACACAACAACATTAACGAAAAACACAACAACATTAACGAAAAACACAACAACATTAACAAAACACAACAACATTAACAAAAACACAACAACATTAACAAAAACACAACAACATTAACAAAAACACAACAACATTAACGAAAACACAACAACATTAACGAAAACACAACGGAAGAGGTAGGTCCCAGTGGGAGACCTAAGAAGTCGCTGATTGGACGACAGGTCGTTTCACTTTTGAACCGGAAGTTATTCTGGCTTTAATTTGATCGTTAAAAACATGAACGTTCTCAGTGATCCAAACCTCAGTACAGCTATTCGGGAATATTTTGAGTCAGGACAAGTGTAGAGGGGTGAAAAAATAAGTTACCAGAAAATAAAGAGAATATGTAAGAAAATAGACACCCCAAACACATTTTTTTTATTTTGTATCTTTTAATTTCTTGTATCAAATTAAGTGTTGTTTCAGTTTGTCCACGCAATTCCCCACATGACCACTAGGGGCGCATTGCATTGGTGGCATAGAAAAGAGCGAGCTCACAAAAAAGAATTAATCTTCCGTTGGATGTTAACGAGAACTCAACGTGTGTGTCTCATCTTTCCTGTGTCACAGCAACACACGTTGGAGGAAGATCCTTTATATTACATTACTGTGCCACCCAAGGTTGCAGGGCAACACATACATACGAGGTGATACTGGACATGCTACAGATCAACCACGAAGTGTCGGTTAGCATGCGTTCACTAAGACTCATTCCAGAATAACTTCCGGTTCAAAAGAGAAACGACCTGTCGTCCAATCAGCGACTTCTTAGGTCTCCCACTGGGACCTACCTCTTCCGTTGTGTTTTCGTTAATGTTGTTAGTGCTGTTAATGTTGTTGTGTTTTTGTTAATGTTGTTGTGTTTTCGTTAATGTTGTTGTGTTTTCGTTAATGTTGTTGTGTTTTTGTTAATGTTGTTGTGTTTTCGTTAATGTTGTTGTGTTTTCCTTAATGTTGTTGTGTTTTTGTTAATGTTGTAGTGTTTTCCTTAATGTTGTAGTGTTTTGCACCTCAGGGCCACCGTAATTTATTCACAAAACAGTAATTTCCTCTGAGAAGTTTGAGAACAAACATAATTTAAAGAATCTTTCCATCTACATTACCCAACTTAAAAAAATTGCACTGGGTTTATTGTGAAATTACTGGTATTCAAATTTAAGCTCAGTCATGCAGTTACATTCTTAGTCACAAGGTATCACTGTTGGCTCCAAAATGCGAGTGTTAAGAGCTAAAGACATTTTGAAAGAGAATTGTAAAATGAGGCCTTGACGACATTGGGGATTATGCCAATAGAAAGCCATTAATTAACTTCACAGGAAAAGGGTATTAAATTATTAATTAAAATTTTTATTTTTATAGTGAATGATGAAGAAATGTAACTTTGAAATGGAATACAATAAAGGCTCATGGATAAAATAACATAATTTTGAGTTGAAAAGAAAAAACTACTAGATAAATTATATTCCCAACACACACTTCGCAAGTATAGTTGCAAGCTTTCATGTCGTTTTTTTTTGTCTGTCTAATTGTATTTGTGCCTAAAGCAGGAAGAAGATGAATGGATCTCTCGATCATCCAGATCAACCAGATATTGATGCTATTAAGATGTTTGTTGGACAAATCCCACGGTCCTGGTCTGAAGAGCAGCTTCGTGAACTGTTTGAACCCTTTGGATCAGTCTACGAGATTAATATCTTACGAGACCGGAGCCAAAACCCACCACAGAGCAAAGGTCACCATGCAAACGTATACATGCATGCGTACACACACATAAAATCAATGTTTTGTGTATATTGCGGTGCACACTGAAACTTTTAGCAGTCAATTCAACTCAAACATTTTAAAACCCATAAATCCAATTCTTAGAATTGTAATTACTGCCTTTAACAAAGAAATATGAGAACAATAAGCATAAAGATAAATCTTCCGCATATCAGTTATGACAAATGAAATAAATAAGAGCTGCTGCCTCAGGAGAATTCTAATTCAAAAATGTTTTAGTGATCCCATCGGGAAAAGTTGTTTTAACTCATACAAATTCAAACTTCAGAGTTATTGTAGATGGGGATGGCTGCATAACAGCAAATTTTGAAGAAGCCTCTAACTGCAGACATTTTGTTTTTCTAAGACAGTTTCATGAAGAGGATGGTCAGGGTTATTCATAATTGTCTTGATTTTAAGTAAAATCCTTCTTTGACTCATCACCTCAAGAAGGTTCCACAACAGCCCCCAGAACTGAACCAGCCTTCTTAACAGTTGCTGTTTTTAGGTCCCCAGGTCTGATTCTGCTTCCTCAGCATGACAGCAGAAAAGATGAGACTCTCAATAACAGGTTTATAGAAGATCTGCAGCATCTTGCTGCAAACTTGAAAGGATCTTAGCTTCCTTAAGATGTACAAGCACATCCTTATTTATTTACTTATTTATTTAAGGGCTCTTACGTTTTGCTTGATTGACAAAAAGTGCCTTTTGAAAATATCTTAAGTACTAAAATACCATTTATTAAGCCCACATTCATGTGTTGGAAAATTTTGTTTAGTAAGACAAAAAAAAAAAAAAATTCACATTTTATTCATCAGTCAATCTTACACATCAAGACTGATTCTGGGACTTGTTTTAACACTTTTTTTTATTTTGTGGCAGGTTGCTGTTTTGTAACATATTATACTCGTAAATCAGCCTTGGAAGCACAGAATTCTCTACACAACTTGAAGATCCTGCCTGGGGTAAGTGATAGCCTTTTTATTTCCTCTAAATGTAAACTGCTCAAAAAATGACGTTTCTTGTAACAGTTTCATTAATTTATTTATATAGCACAGTAACAGCACAGTTGAAAGTGGACTGGAGCCAGGGTACATCTGAAGTTGCAGGATAGAATTCAAGGACTCGACCTGGGCACCCTGATCTTTCTGTTGAATTTGATGAAGTACGTTGGAAAGCTCTGGCTGCAGTTCAACGTTAAGTCAAATGTCCTCAAAGCATTAACGAACAGCTAAAACTCAAAGATTAAACTGAGAGCATCAGATTGTTGCTATGGTAAAACAATCTATGAAGATTGCCCTTTGAACTTTGTAAAGAAGTAAACTTTCCAGCTCCTTAAAATCTTAAATTTAAATGTTAAACAATTTAAAATATTTTAATTTATCAATGCTGAAACCATTAAGTCAAATTTAACAGCTGACTGACGGCAGGAGGTCAGAACCGGTCGGTGATTCGCTCTGGTGGGAAAGATTAGTTACTGACAAGTTGACTGGATGGGAGATCAATGTGAAAAAACGGTCAGGTACGAAGTTAGAACAATGACTGGGACTTGCTAATAATGACTAGCACAGATTACCACTTGGGCTTCACAGTGGCGCAGTGGGTAGCGCTGTTGCCTTGCAGCAAGAAGGGTTCGATTCCCGGCCCGGGGTCTTTCTGCACGGAGTTTGCATGTTCTCCTTGTGCGTGCGTGGGTTCTCTCTGGGTTCTCTGGCTTCCTCTCACAGTCCGAAAAAAAAACAAAACATGACTGTCAGGCTGATTGGGCTTTCCAGATTCTCCTTAGGTGTGAGTGTGTGTGTGTATGGTTGTTTGTCCTGTTTGTCTTTGTGTTGCCCTGCGACAAACTGGCGACCTGTCCAGGGTGTACCCTGCCCCTCGCCCGGAACGCAGCTGGAGATAGGCACCAGCACCTCCCGACCCCGTTAGGGAGAAGGGTGAAGGTAAATGGATGGATGGTTGCAACAAAACAACCATCTTTACAGTGAAACACTTTGTATAACTGTTCCTTTTTTGTTATGACAAAAAAACCCGACTGCCCCCCACCCCCAACTGCAATGGCACAGCAACCCCCCTAGGGGGTGCGCCCCACACTTTGGGAACCACTGGACTACTGGAACTAAAATGTGTTTCTTAAAAACAAACCTGAATGGTTGTGACTTTATACACCAAAAATGTTACAAGAAATCCATAAAGAACACAATGACATAAATTTTCTTCCTATGTAGCCTGAGAAGAAAAGATTTGTTTAAAAATCATGATGATTTCTCTAAGGAAGAGACGAACCAAATACCTTCTTTTCCACTCTCACAAAAAAAAGATTAATTTCACAATAATGTATGAAGTTTTTCCTGTAATGACCTTCTGCAAGAGAAGTTCAAAATAATATTCATTCATGTGGATTTTCTGACTGAGGTTTTGAGATGATGCACCTTTTTTCAATTGCAATTTTATTAATGTTTTTAAAAAAGATTTAAAAACTGGATATTCTACAAAAAATCTATTCCATCCTTAAGTTTTAATATAATAAATTTTGGTTTTCCAGCAGGAGATGAAGAGTTAAACAACACCATTAACGATTAAATCTTCTGCTTCAGTTTTTATTCACAAATATTACTTTCTAAAAATCACCTGTTTTTAAAGTGAATTAACTTTATTTAGGAGAGTGCAACATCACAAAGAAGTAACTACCTTAACTTAAGATGTTACAAATGCAAGGCATGTTTGAAATGCATTTTGTTTTATTTTCCTCAGTTTGTTTGACTATTCTTTATTATTTCTTCTTATTTCAGTGAAGGTAAAAAAACCCAACAGCATATTGACATAATCCTGCCTTTTAACTCAAAACAACATATGCAACAATAAATTATGGGTAAGACACTTACCCACTGCAGGGCATGGGGTCCTCACGCCCCCATGCCCTGCAAGTTTTAGGGGTTTCTCATCTGCCACACACCTGGATTGAATATTTTGGTGATTAACAGGCTTCTAAAGTACTTGATGGTCATGCAATCATTTAAATCAGCTGTTCTGGAATAGAGGCACGTCTAAAACATGCAGAGTAGGACTGGATTAGAGAAGCACTGCCTTAGACTAAGAGTTTGAGCTCAGTGACAAACTGTTCAAATGACTCACCATTACTCTGCATCTTCTGGTGGAACTTGTATCTGGTGAAGATTGAGTTAGCTTTAGGCATGAGGTATGCTCTGAAGCCATCGTAATGGGTTTTGAACAACTTAGATTTGTTCGCCGACATGGTCCAGGTATTGCTTATGTCGCTGCCTTTATTTCTGTTCCTTGGTTTTGTGTTTGAACAGTCCCTTAAATATTAGCTCTGCGTTCTCCATCCATGAAATTGGAACACCAAAAGCTTCCATCTTTTTTCTTTCAGATGATACATACTGCCTTTTCAGCATTGTACATGTGTCAGAGTAGCTTACAAACTTAAGTTTGTAAGCACACAATGTCAGTTTTAATAAATCCACTTGTATGCCTGCTGGTCTATTTTAGCTTCATCACAATAAATACACTGGCAGCTAAAAACACAGTCAATGTCCCGAATTTGTAGTGGTAAATTTGGTTTCAGTAATTGCTTATTTCAAAATAATAGTCCCATTAATACAGTTAGAAAACATTACACTTTGGATATCTAGAAAAAGCACTGAAGAAGATAAACTTGTAAATCACTGTGATAAGCAGTTTCTAATTTCTCTCTGTTTTAGATGCATCACCCAATCCAGATGAAGCCAGCAGACAGTGAGAAAAGCAACGGTGAGTCAAACCAACTTTATTTATAACACCTTTCATCAACAAGGCAGTTTAAAGTGTTTTATTTGATAAAAACATACAAAAACAATTATAAAATAAGCAACAAACATCACATGTTATCAAATGTCATAATCAAAAATAATCATTTCCAAATATACATCAAATACATTAATCAATGTTTTAGTTGTTGTTAATCAAAGCCAACTCCAAACAAGTTGGTTTTTAGCATTTCAGCTGTTTTTGGGAAGTTTGTTCCACATTAGTGAAGCATGAAAACTGAATTTCCCAGTTGCCCAAGCTTTAAACTAGGTTTATATTCATCCATCCATCCATTTTCTTCCGCTCATCTAGAGTTGGGTAACCGGGGTGGCAGCCTAAGTAGGGAGGCCCAGACAATCACTTGGGCCAGCCCCTCTCAAGAAATTCCAAGCAAACTGAGAAACATAGTCCATCCAGCATGTCCTGGGTCTTCCTTCGTGTTTCCTCCCGAAAGTAGAGCAACCTTTACTGGCTCCTCTTGACATGGTGGAACAGTGGCTTCACTCTGAGGCCCTACAGGATGACTGAGCTTATCTCTAAGGGAGAAACCAGACACCCTATAATGAAAATTTATTTCAGCCGCTTGTATCCTTGACCTTGTTCTTTTGGTCATGACCCAAAGCTCATGACCTAGTGACATGGTTCCACTCTTCACAGCTTGCTTTGTGAACATTTTCACTGACATTTTTTTTTAGGCCAGTCCCTGCTTTATATGTCCCTTTATAGGGCCAAAAACAGAGTTAGGCCCACTAACCGTGCTTTAGTTAGTAGGACTAAGACAGGGTCAGTAGGGCCTAACCCTTCTTTAGCCGTTGTGTGGGTGACACAAGCTTCGCTCCTGTTCATTGATTGAACATTGACATTGTGAGATGCAGCAGCACAGAGTGAGAAGAAAAACTAATTTTCTGCAACACAGAAGTAATGGAAGCTACAAGTAAGTAGAGGAACAATGAGATGGTGACGCTTCTTTGCATCGGATTTCAATATTCAGCGGCAGCTTGATGAAGCAATCAGGAATGAGTCGTTTTTGTCAACTTAGCAGAGAGAACGGGAAGCCTCGGTTAGCCACTTTGGAGCCGGACGCAGCCCCACGGTGTTCCCCGACTCAGATGCAACTAACTCCACTGCTGCTCTCTAGCAAGGTGAGCTGTTTGTAGATATATCTATCTGTTTTTCACTATATTTTATAGTTGCCTACATACAGTCATGGAAGACATTTGAAACACAAAGTCTGCTGTAATTTTATTGCTCAAACACAACATGCACATTTCTACTCAGTTGCACATTCCTTGGGCTCAGAGTGCATTGTTCATAAGTTTGTGCAGCATGTTGCTCTTCATTTTTTATGTTTTAGCTGGGTGAATCTATGTGCTTTGATTGTAATTGTGCTGTTGTTGCTCCAGAGTTTCCCCTGTTGTGAGATTATATATATATATATATATATATATATATATATATATATATATATATATATATATATATATATATATATATATACATATATATATATATATACTATACTTCTAAAATGGGTAGATATCTGTTCTTTAATTAAACAGCTATGAACTATTTATTGTGCAGGACATAAAAATGAACAATAAACTTGAAGAAAATGAGAGTGAAATTTTATCCTTGACTGTATCTCTGCACAGACTAAAATTTACAAGTAATTACTTTTTGTCTTTAATCCACATGACTATTCCAGTTATTTATAATTTACATACAAAGTAATGTTCTGTTTTAAATAATTAATTCTGTGTATGTAACATCCACATTAGTAACTCTGTTATGTGTCTACATTTATATTCTATAAGCTATAACATCTGATTACTTTTCCCAGGGAACAGAAGAAGAACATGGCTGACATGATAAACAAAGGGGAGAACCATCAGCAACATGAAGCACTACTCTTGGATGGTAGCTACCAGCAAAGAGATTGCAGAGCTCCATATAAAAGAGTTGAGGCAAACAAAAGAATGCAAAATAAATGCTGTTGTGCTCTCAATGAATGAAGTCTCTTTTTCATACCCACTCCACACATTATTGTGTATAACGTAGTTTATATGGCATCAAGGTCCTAATACAGACACTTTGACAGAGTGAAAATAACATAAAGAATAATTTAAAAAAATCAACAAAACATGTTAAAATTAATATTCTCAGTAATTATTAAGTTGCGTTCCTGCTCCATTAATAAATAAAAAGGCGATTCAAAGACCAACTGACGAGCAGATCAGGAGTTTAAATTAATTAACCACCACTGTGTTCATGAGAGGCTCATTAATAATAGAGAAATAAATATCAAGCCTGGAAACCTGATATCGTAACGGACTGAATATTATGTTTTTAGCGTAATCTCTGCCCGGCTGCTCCCAGTGTCAGGATCTCACTTAGGAAGAAACTGCATTAGGTTTTCTATCATTTTGTCATTTCTGACATAACTGATGTATAGAAAATAAGTCAATAGAGTTTAATTTACAATTTGTATGTTTTCATGTCATGAGGTAGATCTCAGCCGGCTGGTGAGAGAAAAAGTAGATCTTGGTCTCAAAAAGTTTGAGCTCTGATGTATTTCAACTCTGTAATACATCAGACACATTTTCTTTAAATGAGCAAATGTTTCATCACCACATTGGGCACATGTGATCCCTGCTCCAAAAAAGTGGAGGTTTCTGAACATTCTGAAGGTAAACACCAACTGGCTGTCAGGAAGGCGGGCACTGAAGTCCTACAGCTCCTACAACTCGGAGGCTGTATAAATAACCACACTGAAGGTCTGCGGCAACAGTTTACCAACATCTGAAAACATATTGGAATATATTATGAATGTGCGGCCCCAACATGCAATTATGACACTATTAAGTTATTTGCAACACCCTGGCTAACATTAGCACATGTATATTTGGCAGTGTATTACAAGTTTTATAGTAGTTGGAATACACTGCAAGGTGGAGATCAGCTGTCCTTGATACAAACGCAGCATTCCTCCCTCTCCACATTTTCTTGAAATCTCAGAAAAATCTATTTAAAAAATAGCTCTGCTCTCTCTTCTTTTGTCTCTGAAACAACTGGCATTAGGTTGCATAGTAATGAATCATAGGTGGGGCGCTATACCACCCACTGCCAGGATGTGTCACCCTGATGCAGCCCGAGCCAGGTCTGTGGAAATGCATTCACTCCAAAGTAGAGCAGAGCCAGTCCAGGCCTGTAGAATGGGTCTGATGAAGTAAAGCCCAGTGGAAAAGGGGAAATAGATGAGGGTAGGAAGGTGTCATGATATAACTGATGTATACCTCATGACACGAAGATTGAGCTTCAGTTTTTAAGACCTGATAATGGCAGTAGAACCACTTCATCTGCAAAAAACACAAGCGATCATAAGGTCACCAAAACGGATCCCCTCACCTTGTTGTCTGTTTGTAGTTCCTTTTAATTCCTGTATAGCACTTTATATTGCCTTGTTTTTGAAAATGTGCTATATAAATAAAATTACCTTAGCTTAAAAATTCTGTCCTTAAAAATAATGAATAGGATCAGTGACAAAGCGCAGCCTCGGTGGAATATCACTCACTGCGCTGAATTATTGTGCGGAGGTGATGCTGTACAGAGGCCCGGGGCGGAGTTATGACAAGTCCAAGGGCCCCTGTCCGACATGAGGCCCTCCACAATATTCCTTTCTTTTTTCATAGAAATTTAAAAAATGGGACCCTGTCAATTACAAAATTAATTATATTGTATTTTCTAAACTTGGTTTTAGTAGTAAAAATGAAATGTTACCTCTCCCAGACCAAAAAGCAGACATTCATATTTGTATTAATTATCCCCTGGATCTGCATGAAATGGTTCATTCCTGTCCGGAGCGCTTGACTGTGACAGTGTTCAGCAGCAGTCAGTGGAAGACAAGAACTACTGTGGCAGTTAATATGCTGCTAAGAAAAACAATAAAGTCAGGTTTTCAAAAAATAGAGGCAGAGAGAAAAAGGTAAAAGTGTCAATTTGAAACCCAGATTTTCTGCAAGAGGTGGGTACTACATGCATTGCGCAAGACAATTTAAGGAAGCTTATCAGTCCTCCAAAAAATGACAAAGACCCTGACATAATCATCACTCAATAAAATTATCCCAGGCTGAAGTTGAAAACTGGACGTTATGCTGCTGAAATTTAGCTTTTGTCAAAAACTCAGAGGCGGATGTTGCACACTTAATGATTAGTCAGTGTGATTTTCGCAGGTTCTTTTACTCTATGAACACTGTTAACAAACAAAAGCGACAGTGACATCGGGGGAAGATCCCCTGGATTGGCAGACTGAGATGGTGGTTCCCTTGTCCAATTACAGAGGTCTCACACTCTTAAGCATCCCTGGCAAGGTCTATTCAGGGGTCTGGGCTTTCCTTTAGAAAGAAGGAAGCTCGGTCCTCTGAGAGGGACTGAGATTAGAGCTGCTTCTCTTTCACATCAAGAGGAGCCAGTTGAGGTGGCTCGGGCATCTGGTTAGGATGCCTCCGCAACGCGTTCCTGTTGAGGTGTTCCGGGCACTTCCGGCGGGGAAGAAGCCCCCGGGGGAAACACCCAGGATACGATGGAGGGACTATATTTCCCGGTGGGCTTGGGAGCCCCTTGGGATCAACCCAGAAGAGCTGGCCCAGGTAGCTGGGGAGAGGCAAGCTTGTGCAGAAGTCCAGGCAGCACAGGTGAACAATGAGGCAAAGAACTCAGACAGTGTTAGCACAGGTGACAACAAACGACTGGAACTGAACCTGGACTCTGAGGAAGGGGGAGGGTCTAGAATACTATTTATAGTTTTCCAGGCAATACTGGAACACACAACAACATGCACAAATTACAAAAGTTTTTTTGTACTCTTGTAACCATTAAACTATCACCCCTTCGATTCTACCATATAAGTGGAGACACATTCTTGATGTTACCATTATAAAATAACCTGCTATTAAGTATTGGCAAATATCAATGTAAATTTATCAGGTGGAGCGTTGTTGTTAGCATCTGCTGAAAGTACCTAAAAAAGTTACTTTTAATGTAACTTAGCTACTTTCCAAATCAAGTAGTCAGTAATCTAAGTTACTTTTTCAGGGAGTAATCAGTAATCCAATTAAAGTTACTTTTCAAAGTAACTATGCCATCACTGTGCTTCAAACTCGTTCCATTAATTCTGTATTGCAGCAAGTTTGAAATTTTGCGGCCTTCGTTTTTCTTCTCTCTTTGCTGCTACATCTGACCTCGCCAATTGCCAATCAATGAACAGGAACTAAGCTTGCATTGCCCATGCCAGTGCAGGGACCAAAAAAGCAGGGACAGGCCTGGAAAAAAATGCAAGTGGATCGCTTGCGATACAGGCTGGTCCATTAGAGCCAGTGAAAAAAGGGCTTTAGTGCTGCAATGAAGTATAAGTATAAAAAAATCTTACTTCCTTACTTTCTTATGTTTATGCATGCCTTATGGTCACCTCTAATTTTCATTTACCTAGGTCTTTGAAAAGGTTGCTTAATCTACTAATTTGTGTTTCCTTACATTAGTACAATTTCTTTTCTTAAATTTTTATACTACATTCAGTGTATCACTCTTTAGATAATATTTTATGCTTATATTCAGCAGTAGAGGACAGAAAACTTTTTATTGGAATGATCTCCAAGAAGTGCAATGAAAACGACATCCGACTGATGTTCTCTCCATATGGCCAGATAGAAGAATGTCGGATACTCCGAGGCCCTAATGGACTCAGCCGTGGTAAGAAATACTTATTGTCTTGCTACTTGCTATTTTAAAGGGACAGTTTATATATATATATATATATACATATATATATATATAACTAACTCATTCCTTTACATTTTGTAATAACATTAATGTTTTTAATGTAATCTCTGCTCGGCTTGCGGTTGCCACGGCAATGGGTGTGCTTCACGATAAAGAGAGAAAGAGAGTAAAAAGGTGCGAGTGGTTCTGAGTTGATCACCTTTTCAGGTTGTTTCACCTTTGTTGACCTTTGCTGTGGTTCATCACAACTGCTGTAGTTTCTAAACGATCAATAAATGACAAACTTGGACTAATTA
The DNA here is from genome assembly GCA_911649635.1 of Poeciliopsis gracilis. NCBI lineage: Eukaryota > Metazoa > Chordata > Actinopteri > Cyprinodontiformes > Poeciliidae > Poeciliopsis > Poeciliopsis gracilis. Next base: position 274,814 of record CAJVRI010000597.1, read on the forward strand.
CCTCATTACTAATTCATTTGCAGAAAACGTCACAACAAACATCAAATAGGACAAATATATTTGATTAAGTTTTAACAAACAAATGGCTTCTACCACTGTAATTATGTGAAATTAAATTTATTATATCCCAAATTCAGAAGATTTGCCTTTACCTCTGCAGAGCTCTTTGGTTCCTCCTATCAGTCTGTAGTTTCTCATATTGATGATGCTCCCAGTGTCAGGATCTCACTGGGGAAGAAACTGCATTAAGTTTTCTATCACTTTATCATTTCTGATATAACTGATGTATATTTGTATAGAAAATGAGTCAATAGAGTTTAATTTACAATTTTTACGTCTTCGTGTCCTGAAGTAGATCTCAGCCAGCTGGTGAGAGAAAAAGTAGATATTGGTCTCAAAAAGTTTGAGCACCCCTAGGTTAGATCAAGCAGAGGGTCGAATCGAAAAATATAGAAACAGCCATGCAGGCGACGTCATCCCTAATTAAATGACTTCTTCAGCACCACGCATGGCGAGATAACATAATGATTTATGGCATTCCCGATAAGGCTGAAGGTAACAACATCGAGGGCTTTGGGACTGTTTGGATCTCCAGCAAGATGCTGAACTCAAAATTGAAAGAGTCCACAGAGCGCTGGCCTCCATTGCCACCAATACGGAATCAAAACTTCACTCAATCATTGTAAAGTTTGCCAGTTACAAAACTAAGGAGGAAGTTATTTGCAGAGCCTGGCAGAAAAAGCAATTACAGTACAACAACAAGCGCTTCTTTGTCAATCACGATCATCCACCAGCTATTCTCAAGAAATGTGCAGAGTACAATCAAGTTAAGAAGATACTGAAGGAGAAAAAAAAAATCAAGTTCCAAAACCCCTACCCACCAAGGCTACTTGTGTTCTACAGAGGGGAGACCCACATGTACCGCACCACAGAGGAGGTGACATTGGACATGGCATCATGGGGATTCCCGATTACGGTCATCCATACCCCGGTCAACCCGATCCAGTAGGAGCTACCACAGCATTCATCTTGGCAGTCGGCCGGGTAGGGGAGGCGGAAACATCAAGCGGCGCACAAATCCAGGAGCGCGAGGACTCCCGACAGCATCTCAAAATTATTGTCTCCCAGCACCTCAGTAATTTCAGGATTTCATGTTTTGTGAGTCTGAGTCTCTCTCCTGATTGGATATTTGCTCTGAGCAGCCCTGATTGCACATCTGCAGCTCATTCACTTAGTAGCAACTGTTGATGTGAGAAGCTGCAAGACAACCATTCTTTTCTAGATAATGCCTCCATGGTAGTCTCTAGCGAGCCTGTACTCTCTTGTGTATCTTCTAGTGATTTCCTGTGATTCTTTTGGTGAATCTCTTGGGATTCACTGCCATCCACAATTTCTGGAGTCAGAATTAGATCCACATTGCAGTTCCAAAGCCTCATCTCCATGCCCATTCATGGCAGTTCCATGTTCGATTTTCCTGGACCTTAGATTTACAAAGCAAATCCCCATTGTTTGGATCCTGATTACTCTTCCTGCGAATCCTCCAAGGAAACAAAAGCCTTTTTTTTTTTTAATGCAAGCAGTTATCACCATTCATACTAAAATTGGTCCAGCCATTAATTGTCATGAATTGTCGGTGTAGAGGTGGTGAGACAGATGCAGCAGACCCAGATTGAGATGAAAAGTAGATGATCTAATGAAGAGAATAATCCAGACAATCCAAAATCCTGGCAGTACAGCAGAGCGGAAAGCAATGGCTCAACACTGGTAGCAACAGGGTAGGCTGATGGACAGAATAGACAAGGACCCAACAAGGAACAAAGGACAGGGATTGAATACAGAGGGTAATCACAGAGACGAGACACACCTGGGAGTAATCAAGGAGAGACAGGACAACACGGAGACTCAGAGACACAGAAAACTCAAAATAAACACAGAGAAAAACTCAAATCATGACAATCTATTTTTCTGCCACTCATCCTCCAGATAAATACTGGACCTGACCCAGAGAGACAACATTATCGTTAGTCACTTTCTTGTGCATTTCGTAAATAAATATTTTAACTTCTTTTCTTTCGTGTGTGATTTTGCATATGGATCAAAAAACTGACGTCTTTCATGAAGGATTAAAGCTTTGAGAAACAAACTGCTATAAAATTTAACCCAAACAAGTGTAAATCAATAGTGCTGTAACATATTTTATAACATGCCTAAAACATCATTAGGACATTAACACATTTCATTTTTGTCTTTCAGGATGTGCATTTGTAACATTTACAGGTCGACAAATGGCACAGTCTGCTATCAAGTCAATGCACCAGTCACAGACTCTGGAGGTGATGTGCAATTAAGACAAATTATGATCTTTGATGTTCTTTTAAGGCTAAAACTACAGAATTTCTTTTATTAAAATTGCAATTAGTACTTTTTATCAGTGGTCCCCAACCTTTTTATTACCACGGACTGGTCAAGACCTGGCTATTTTGCTGTGGCCTGAGGGGGTCAAGAGGGTTATATTCAACATGGTCTTGGCCTGATTATCGCAGCCTGTTGAATGTAACAGATTGCCAATCAGAAAGGGTGGTGATGTAGGACACCCAAACAGTTGACGTGGTGCAACTGAGTTTGATGGACATCAGAGATGATATGTGGAAATGTTCATTACTATATGTAAAGGTCATTTTATATATGTGGTAACGTTTTTTCAGTTAAAAATGTTAACGACGAAAAATCATAGCTCACCTCCAAATCATAGTGCAGCAAATAGTGCGGGTGCTCCCGCTGTCTTTTATCATACGCCTTTACGTCTTTTATCATACGCCTTTACGTCTTTTATTGCTTAAAATGAATCCACAAAATACCACTACTGCTTCTACATCGACATCCGAGTTTGATTATTCTAAATTCCTGTATGGTATGTTGGGGGTTTTACGGGATTTTCTTCAGGAATCGTGATGTTTGTGACTGGAATCGGTTCATGTGTTGCTCCTGCTGTGTGGCTGGACACACGACCGACCAAACCTGTTGGGACTTTTATCGGTTCGTGTGGTGTGTGGTCACAGAGATTTGGAAAATCATCCGGCAACCCTTAAATCGTACTGTGTCAACCATGATAAAACTCACAAAACTCACTCTCATCTCGTCTCAACTGCTGCTCTAACGCTCTCTGACTCTGGTCGCTATGGTAAAGTTTACATATCCCTTCAAAATAAAATGCAGATGCGCCACAAAAACGAACATTTTACTTTTGTGTAAATTTTAACTCACCATAAAGACTAATGGGAGCCCTGAGTTGGTTTCTCTGCAAGGAGACGGGAAACCAATTCAGGGCTAGTTGAGTTGTGTTACTATACATAGGCAACACCCGAAGTGTTGCTTATGTACAGGGTGCTTGGTCTCCACGTGGTGAAGCAGTCTAAAGGTTTCGTTTGCCTCATTTATAAGCCTGTCACCATATCATGGAGAGCGGGCTTGGAATCTGGGAATCACCTACCGATCCGGCATGAATCCATTCTCCTGTCTCTTCTCTGGACCTTTTGCCCTTCACAAAGAAACTTTCCAAAGACTTCTGATCAGTTTTTTACTCATTTTGCTGCTTGTGGCTCAATGTTGGGGCAGAAGACGTAACCGAAAGAATCCAGTTAAAGGATTCTCTCAATATAAAAGATTCTGGTTGGGGACCACTGCTTTATATCAACTAAAAAATCATATATGAATTCATATTACATTTATAGTATTAATTAACTTCCTTTATTTTTGATGTTAAGGGCTGTTCATCACCCATTGTAGTGAAATTTGCAGATACTCAGAAGGACAAAGAGCAGAAACGCCTGGCTCAACAGCTGCAGCAGATGCAGCAACTCAGTACCACTTCCATGTGGGGAAATTTATCCAGTTTCCACAATCTTGGACCACAGTTCCTTGCAGTGAGTTTGGCTCTATTAGTTATTCTTTTTGTTTTATTCAAAATGGACCATTAGCTAAGGTCAATTATAATTTTTAAAGCTAATTTAAATTTTGTTGTTTGCTCTAGCTCTACTTACAGTTGTTGCAGCAGACTACCTTCACAGGAAATGCACTCAGCAATTTACACCAAGTTTCAGGTACACACGTGTAGTCATGCTCTCACACACACGCACACACAAGTTTGTATTAATACCCATATTAGGATTTTGTATTGACATCCATTTATTTTATAAACTGCATTTATACCTAACCCAGATATTTTGCCTAACACTAACTAATAGGGTTTATAACCCTAACCTAAATCTAATTCACATCTTTCCTCTAAACCTAACCTGTAGCCCTAAACAGGCCACCACATTAGGATTGGACTTTGGTTCTCATAAGGCCCAATGGTTATAAATTAATATGACAGAAGTCATTCTAAGTAGGACAGCTAAACAAGTACACATGCACACACAATTGCTAAGGACCTTGTTCAATTAAGCCCCATTTTTGCCTATCAGTCAAACATAGGCAAAGCATATCTACATAGGTACAGTATTAAACCTTTTACATAGTAGCTAGAAGAAAGAGTTAGTGGGGTTTAGAAATTGACTGTGCATGTGTCTGTCAGGTCTGAATTCCATGCAGAATCTGGCAGCTTTAACTACTGCAGCAAAAGCTACATAAGGCACAACTTCAACTTCCAACATCATGACGACTTCTAGTAGTTCATTAAGTGCACTAACCGGCTCAGGTAAAAAAAATAAAAAAGTCAGTCATACACTGCATTTGTATACTTCATTGCAACTTTGTTACTCATTCTTGACTACAGAACTCACTTCAGTCCATTTTGAAATAAAGAATAATTAACTGTGATATATTCTATTGGATTTGGTATTCATATTTGGAGTTTTGGGATTTGATCTCTTCAACCTTTGGGCAACTAAGACAACTAATTTTACATAACAAAATGACCAAAATATTCTCAGACAGTAAAGTCTGCATGTGGAATCATTTTATGGTATTTCAATGTTCATAGTTTCAACTGTGCTTAAAAAAATGGTTATGTTATCCCACAGTTATCCAAATGAAGGGTGGAATCAAATTGACATCAGATCATTTTTGATTTGATGAGGTAAAAAACAAACAAAAAACAAGTAAATTGCAAAACAGTCAAAATAACTGCCCTGACAATTCTAGAGTTCAAATATTTTCAGGGGTTCCCCTAGAAATCTTGTTAAGCCTGGTGTTTGTGGCTCAGAGGTGGTCCATCTGTGGTTCCCTGTGTTTTTGTATGAAAATATGTTAAGTTGACAAGGAAATGTAAAAATATTATTTCCCATGTAAGCAATTGAGAAAAGTATTCTACTTTTATTATCACTTTGAGGAAAACTGTTGGCAAAAAACCCAGTGAAAAATGCCTCCAAAAGGATCCCAAGACTGAGATGAGACCAGATGAGAAGTTTGTATCACTCAAGCAAGTTAAAGAGTTACTGAGCAAACAGAAGGAAAAGACAATTTCAAAGGCTTTGTTAAAATCATTATGGATTCTACAAATACTAGACAGTACGAGCTGACACGAGAAGTGCAGGACATTAAAACCAGACTGTAATTTATGCAGAAAGATGTGGATGACACCAAAGCAGAAAGTATTAAGCACAACAAATTAGGTATTCAATGTTTGTGATAAGCCTGTTGGTCACAGATAAGATGGAGTACCTGGAGGGACAATCAAAGAGAAACAATCTGGTTATCGATGGAATTACTGAGTTGCCAAATGAGATTTGGGTTGAGACAGGAAAAAGCAAAGACCGTTCTGTCTGAAAAGTTAAAGTTGCGACATGAGATTGAGATAGTGAGAACTCACCGCACTGGGAAACCCAGAGGAGACAGATCCAGGCCGATTGTCGTCAAATTCCTGAGGTACAAGGACAGATCAACTATTCTGCAGCCCACCAAGGCACCTAAGGGATCCAAAATCTACATTAACAAGGATTTCACAGATCCTGTAAGGAAGAGGAGGGTGGAAGTGATGCAGGACTTCAAAGCAGCATGTCATATTTTTGGTAAAATTATTTTGTTACCATAGCTACAATCTGATGGTCTGAGTTTAATCTTTGAGTTTGAGTTCTGTTTGTGCACAAATACATAAGCTACAATTACCACTGATTGCTCTTTAGGTTGGCCAATTAACTACCCTCTTCTCCCAGATTTGACTAAATCCATGTTGAAACACTATTAGTGGTCCTGATGTTTTTAACAGCAAAAGGGGACCAAAATTTTGCATGATGCCAGACCGGCCCTGCATGAAGAACTAAATCCGCTGCAGAGGATCTCTGCACAATGCAGAGATGCGTGACAAACAGGAGATTTAATTTAGTGCTGCTAATACAGCTTTAGCAGCTCTTCCATTATTTTCTGTTGAATTTTTAATAAGCATCACAGAAACTTTTTGGTTCCTCAAGCTTTATGAAACAAGTTTTTCAGATCTCTGCGCTGCTGTGAGCATAAACTATAGCTGACTTAGTGGACAAGGCATTTGATATGGTCTGATGCATCTTTTGATCGGAAAATAACAATCAAAATGCCTGTTTTGTCCTAAAAAGCCTGATCTTTTTTGAAGGAGAAAAACCCAAAATTTACAATATTTTCAAAAATAATCTGTAAAGTGAAATATTGTAAGATGTGGGTGTTTTAGACTTGTCCAAATGAATAGCAATATTGATTTTTAGGTCCAAGCAGTGAAGCTATTTTTTCTCATGTCAAATGAATTGCCGTTTTGGATCCCTAAAACACTGGTGAGTTTTATCTGAAAACTCACCAGCGTTGGTGGACTCGTCAAGCCTGCATAAAAATGACATATTTTATGATCAATGCATAAATTGCAAAAGAAATGTTTCACTGTGAACGGCCGCTATCTGACCCCATGTTGATTTGACCTAATCAACATGAAACTGTGTTCAGTAACAGAAGTTGGTGTGACTTGGTTTCCAAGACTCACCTATTTTGGTGATGGATTTGTGGCGAAGTCACATCTGATACCTTTGCCTCTAAATTCCACAGATTCAAGCTGAGGTTTAGATAAGGATAAGGACCAATTCTTATCCTTATCTGCAGTGCCCACTGAAATATTTCAATGATCAGCCCCAAGTCATGCCTTGTCCCAGAATAATGAAACTTGGCACATGGGTGTTGTTTCCATCCATCCATCCATCCATCCATCCATCCATCCATCCATCCATCCATCCATCCATCCATCCATCCATCCATCCATCCATCCATCCATCCATCCATCCATCCATCCATCCATCCATCCATCCATCCATCCATCCATCCATCCATTTTCTTCCGCTTATCCGGGGTCGGATAAGCGACCCCGAATAAGTAGCATCTTCAGGGGGTAGCATCTTCAGAAGGGTATTGTTTCATGACATACAAAAAAGTCTGCTGGAGCCATGGTTCATATCCATCAGGAATTAGTCAACTTGGATCAAAGCCACCATTGTGTCTGTTTTTATAGACATCTGATTGAATTCCTCCCAGTTGTTGACACACAGACTTCAAAATCACTGTGCAGATTCTGGAGGCATCGAAGACTAAAAGTTATCAAAATCTTTTTTGTGTATGGTCAACCCTCAAAAGCTGACCATTCACCATGAAACATTGACATGCAATAACATCCACATTGAAAGTTACAGCTGAATCAGACTTCCTGTGTCTCATTACAGACTGGCCCTCATCCCATTCACATGGTTAACTAGTGACCATGTTAACCACGGTCACTAGTTAACCGCTGTTAACTAGTGACTAGTGACCTAGTTAACCATGGTTAACTAGTGACCTTAGCCCTGACCTCACCCTAGTGACCTTAGCCCTGAGCTCTCCAACAGGAGTCACCTGTTCCTTCCGTTGGAGGAAGGAGCTGGAACAGTGGAAGATACTGAAGATTTACTGCTGGATGTCTTACTTTTCTTACTTACTTTTCTCTTCGATTCATATAGGTTTAAACCTGTGCCAAGTGACATAAGATAATCAACATTAATCCTCTCAACACTCATTGGTGGCTGAACCATGTGGCCATGACAGAATGACAAATTTCATTCCCCTGTCATTTGGCTATACAGCTGACTCTAAATCACACATGCATGATGATTTGCACCAAACTGGATATATACAGTGCCTTGCAAAAATATTCAACCCCCTTGAACTTTTCAATCTTTTGCCGCTTTTCAGACTTCAAACATAAGGATCTACATTTTTAATTATTTTGTGAAGAATCCCATGTACCTATGACCTTTTTTAACTTCTAAAGAGGTCAGAAGTATCATATTGGAATTTGACTCCCTTGCGCCCCCTAGGTAATTCTAACAGTTGTTATCTCTGTGATACATCATCTGATCTGAATTTTCTTGTGTGTCTTCATGAGGCACTGCTTCAAACATTGTAGTGGTATATTAATGATATCACTAAAGGATCTCCCACAGTCGCCATGAGGCCAGTGGTACTGAGCTGTCAGGGTCCTATGAGGTTACATGCAGCTTTAACGATGTATTATGATTTCTTGAGTAATGAAAATTTTAATGCAAAAACTGACACTATCTTTTGTGACCCAAAATGATTCATCTTTAATAAAAATCTGTAATAAAAAAAATCTACATTTTTTTTCCCCACTTTCACTGCATTAATCTTTTCAACAGCTTCAGACCTATTCAAGGACAAAATTGTCCATATTTTTAAAATATTTTATACCTTTTTAATTAAATAAAAAAACCCCAAAATATGCAATATTTTTCAAAAATAAACAGTAAAATGCAATATTTTTAATGTAGATATTTCAGCCTTGACCGGGCCAAAAATTAATAACAATGTTGATGTTTATGCATTATTTTAGGAGTAATGACAATTAAACAAAAACTGACATCCTTTACCTTTGTGACCTAGAACGATACATCTTATAAAAGTGCAATAAAAGCCTACTTGGCTTTAATTCTCCAAATTACACACGCACATTCACACCACTCCTTTACATCGTTGCCAACACACAAGAACTATTTTTTGTGATGTTCTGTATTTTTATTGCCATTTATTTTTGGAAAGTAATAGAACCATTTTTCCATTGGAACTTGATTTAATAATAAATATGTTAGTATGAGGAGGGAGAGGCGTCATCACACCTAAGACAAGTTTTTCTTGTATTTTGAAGGCAGAAACTTAGATTTGTTTGGTTTTCATTGGAAAGTTATTTTAAAATGCTAGGATAAGTGCCCATCAAAAATATGTGGTTATAATTGGCGTTGATGGGACCAAAATGGAGCAGAAGGTCTAAAGTATACGGAGAGTGCGTAACTTTTGTTCTATATACCTCATAATCAAGGACAAAAAAATAAAAAATAAAAAGAAAATTAAAAAGAAAAAAGCCGGGCCGTGCTGTGGTGGCGCAGGGGTTAAGCACGCCCCACGTTTGGAGGCCTCAGTCCTCGACGCGGACGTCGCGGGCTCGACTCCCGGTCCCGGCGACCCCTGCCGCATGTCTTCCCCCCTCTCCTCGCCCTCCTTCCTGTCTGCCTACTGTAAAAAATACGAGCCACTAGCGCTGCAAAACCTCTTCGGAGGAAAAAAAAAAAAAAAAGCCCCGGCCAACCAAGTTTAATCGACTGAATCTTTAATCTGACTGAGATACTGAAAATCATAAAAAGTGGTAAAGCAGAATGTCCCATTTTGGAAAGGCGAGAATCCCCAAGGGTTAAAGGCAAATTAAAATTAATAAATTAAATCCCATTAAAACTTAATTTTCAATCTCAGACTTCAAAGCGGTAAACTGCTCTGATTCTGTGATCAAAAGTAACTGTACACAAAACAATTTTCAGTTACATCTAAAAGAAACCAAGAGTTTCTGCACATCTCATCTCAGATTATGGAAACTAAATCCTTACTTATTGAGTTCTGGTCCTGGGACCGAGTGATCTGTTATCTGAAGACCTGAGGAATTAAGAAGTGGAAGTAAAATTTTGTGTATTTGAGGAATGATTACCGAATAGGAATTGGAAACAGATGTTTAATTGAGGAGCTGCATTTGGGAAAATAGCATATGAAACAGACCATAACTAAAATTTTTTATGTTCATGTCGTGCCTTAACGTGCGGTCATTGGAGGCAAGTGAGTCAGAGTCTCACCTGCCATGATGGAAAAATACAATGATAAAATAATTTCTATTGCTATTTTCACCATGTGGTTTGTACTATAAAGTTTTTAGTTTTCATTTTTATTATTTTTCTTCAAAATCGCTGAATTTCTGCATTTCCCCATTCAAATGCTCAGAAGTGAAGCTTGGTGAGTCAGCAGCAAGTTGAGCCTCATCTGGGATTGCACAACCTCTCACTAACTGCACTGGCTGCCATTCTATGAGCATGGCACCAATAAAATGGCTAAAAACATTTTATATATGAACTGATTTTCCATAATTTAGCTTATGTATATAATGTACAGTGTTTTTTGTCACCAACTGTGTGATTTGTGTGCTGAGGAATGATGAGAAATGGCAGAGAACAGATTTGAGGTGAGGCAGGCTGTTCTCTTGCCTCATGGCAGGGGGCGCTCATGATCCCAGACATTGTGACTCCACAACTGCAGAGTAAGAGACAGTAACAGCGAGCGAGCCATGCAGTAAAGTCAAGTACAGCGATATATTTATAGTTTTCTCCTCTTACCACAGCAAGCACATATTAATAATCGCAAATTAAACATTGAGCCCAAAACCATACTCCTGCAACAGACTGAATGTTCTGCTCTTTTTGTGGGAAATATTTCAGTGTTTTTTGGGGCGTTGCTATGGCAATGAATCTGTGTGTAGCCTGGCAATGCAGAGAGCAAGAAAGACATGGTTTTGAGTTATACTTCAACGGATTTTCCCTTTTCTGCAGAGCACGGCACAACATTAATAATACCTACATGTCCAAGTTTTATTGAGTTAACAGAATGATTCTACCACGGTTGGCTTATAAAGGAATAGTCTTTTTGGCCTCCAGCGTTGTTCACATGCACAAAATTTCCTTATGTAAACAATAACATGCAAATGGTCTACATTTGTATATCTAGTTATTATTAAGTCAGTGCCTCACCAGCTTTGCACATCACCGCATGTCACTGGTCTTCTATCCTTTGTATGTTTTTGAGATGAATTACTGGATATTTCTCAATGCCATTTATCCCTTGCAAAGCTGTTGCTTCCCCTGATTGTTCCCCTTTTTAAGCCTCACTCAGTCACACTCACTTCAGCATATTATCAAATACATTATAGAGGTATTTTTCTGGTGCCCCCATCTGACCCTCATCACCTTGACCTTGGTACCTGGATTTGCCTCTTTGCCTTGCCCTTGATGGATTGTCGCTGGTTGTCTGCTATCTGTACTTGGACCTATGCCTGGCTGATGGGTTTCCCTATTCCGCCTACTCCTAGGGATGAAAACTTCTCTTTCTCCATTACTTGCCCATCATACAGGGGTTGGATTTGTGCTTGTGCTATGCAATGTGGGGTACTCAGTCAGAACTTCATGGCCCAACAGCTCTTTTCCGTCCTTGATTCTCACTCATTTGCCTTTCATCAGTGTAGTTCAGCTTATCGACAGATTAGTTTGGCGTATTCACCACGTACTAAACGTGGAACTGTTACTTAGATCACCAATTCCAATGAGCTTTTTAAAGTAAATTATTGAGTTAATTTTTTCTCCCCTGAGTTGTGGCTGAATTTCCAGGTCCCACAAGTGAGTGTTGTAATAAACATCAGAGAATGCTGACCAAAGGAATTACTAGAACCATGACTGAACTGAATATTATACAAGTTGAATCACTGAACTCCACCTGTTTTGCATGGAAGAATGTGAAAGAATTTCAGACTCTGTATGTGCTAAACTGATAGAGACAAACCCCAAGCAACTTGGAGCTGAAATCGCAGCATAAGGTGGCGCTACAAAGTATTAACCAAGGGGGCTGAATAATATTACACACTCCACTTTGAAGATTTGTACTTGTTAAAAAAGTTTAAAATATCCAATAAATTTTGTACCACCTCACGATTTTTGTCCCACTTGTTGTTGATTCTTCACAAAATAATAAAAATTTGAGATCTTTATGTTTGAAGCCTGAAAAGCAACAGAAGGTTGAAAAGTTCAAGAGGGCCGAAAATGATTGCAAGGCACTGTACATCTGGACTCTGCAATTTTACTCCATTCTTCCTGGCAAAATTTTTTATGTTTCATGAGGACTGAAGGTGAGCAGCCATTTTCCCAATAGAAGTTCTCTATTAGTGGTTTAGACTTTGACTTAGCCACTAAGTCAAAGACACAACACATTGTTGTCTCTTTTCTGTGTAGGTTACCTGAATCTTTCAGTAGAGGGGTGAATAATTTCCATAGGCATTGTACTATCAACACTGAGTCTCCTGACATTGTTACTTATTGCAGTGTTTCACACTACCCTGCATGTTCTAGATATCTCCATGCTTTAATACTCTTGATTCAGTTGATTGTAGTTCAGCAATTGCCTGTTAATCTGCCTTCAACTAAAATCATCTGGGCTGAAGCCAGGAAAACTCTAAAACATGCAAAACAGTGTACCTTGTATATTGCTTGGCAGGAATCAAATTTACTTTTGAAAAAATTGTATCTATTTTTTGTGTAATTGATACAGGCATAACAACAATAAATGGCAACCTTTCTTCTGGTGGCTTGTCTCATGGCTCAAGTAATACAATGGAGGCACTGAGCCAAGCCTACTCAGGTATTCAGCAGTATGCAGCTGCTGCCCTACCCAACTTCTATAATCAGAGCCTGCTATCCCAGCAAAATGTGTCAGCTGCTGGCAGCCAAAAAGAAGGTGAGTTTTATCAACTAGGAATTGAAAACAGAATCATAGCATTGTAGAGTTGTTGGTGATGGGTGCAGATAGTCATTTAGCATAGGAATTGTATGTTGGTAAGTGGGTTAGAAATGTGAATGGCTGGGTTTAAAACATGCAGAAGATGTTGAGGTCGTCAGCTAGGTAGGACGTTATGGGAGTCATCACAACTATGTTGGTGCGGCAGAATGTTCTGTAGGGAGTGATGCTGTTCAGCTCTATAAAGTTAATTCACTTAGAATTTGTCTAGTTTCTTATTGCAGTGTTTGTGAAAACACTTTTGAATTACAAACATATCTTACAATTATCTGACAAAAATCTTAAAATTGTTGAAGACGTTCGCTGACTTGCTTCTCCTGGGGAGAACTGGGGACCACAGTCTAACAGGATTTCTGATGGGATGCCCTCTTGAGAGTGTCTGCTTTGTCAAATTGTAGGCCTGAAAAGGAATGTATTCCTTGAGGAGGCTGAGATCTTTTAACATCTGTGGAAATCTGCTGGGGTGGCTTTATCACCCTGTTCTTTTTTTATTGCTTTTTCCTATTCATGTATTATTGATCAGCACTTTCAGCTGCGGCTAGTGTTAAAGCACTTTATAAATAAAGTTGGTGATGATGATGCATTGTAGTGTGCTGGGGTGGAAGCATATCCAAGGCAAAGCTTTCCAGGGTAGAGAAACAAATCAAGCAGGCTGTCTCAGTGGTCAATTCAAGGCTGGACTCTGTCAACAATAGCAGAGAGAGCATTGCAGAAACTCCTGGCTATTATGGACAACACCAGCTACGTTCTTCACTCTGTCATCAGCAGCCAGGAAAGCAGGCTCGGTGGGAGACTGTTTCTTTTAAAGTCAAGGACTAACAGACTGAGGAACTCCTTTGTCCCTCATGCATTTAAAAATGTTCAACTTCTCAGTGGGAGGAGGGTTAACAGGAATACAACAGAAACAGATGGTCTTTAAGATTGGTGGGCTTACTGGGGGTTTTTTATGTACATGTAACGGTGCTGGATGGGAGATGGAGATGACAATTTCACTGTGGGGGGGAAAACTCAGATCTATCTATCTATCTATCTACAATAGCAAGAAAAAGTAAATACAGAAGAAACATGTAATGATAAAATTGTGGATTATCATTCCTGCTTATTTTGAGAAGTGCTCTTTGTGTTCTTTAGGCCCAGAGGGAGCAAATCTTTTCATTTATCACCTGCCTCATGAGTTTGGAGACCAGGACCTGCTGCAGATGTTTTTACCTTTTGGAAATGTGATCTCAGCAAAGATTTTCATTGACAAACAGACCAACCTTAGCAAATGTTTTGGTGAGTCTATATAAACTCCTGATTGCATAACAAGTTGCATGTTCTCCTGTGGAAGTGCCCATCTTGAAGAAGCTGTGCCTGTTGTGTCATTTTGGAGTTACGTTTGAAATACAGTAACCCAAACTGGTGATCATCTCAAAAGCACTTGTACCTTTTTACTCTGACTATTGACCATGGCTGGCCCTCCTCAAAGTAAACTAAGCAGCTGCTAAGGGCCCCGGAGCACTAAGGGGCTCCCTCAGTGGAGTTGCTTTTTATTTTTTTTTTTGTAATGGTGTCTATGTCATTATAGTAACAAAAACACACATTTTTATTATAAAGTTGTGATTTATTATTATAGTAATATATATTTGATAGCGTATGTAGAAATCATTTTTATGGACAAAAAGAACAAATAAATAGTTCGTGCTTCACTGGTAATATGAGCTCCAATGTGCAGTGAGCATCCAAACCTCCAAAGCTCCTGTGGAAAATAAGTAAGCAAAACATAAACATGTCGCAAAAAAGACTTATCCTTCAGGGAGGGAGAAGAGAAAGAGGAAGAATAGAAAACAAGCCAAGATAAAGGTTTGTTTTCATGTGTTTTGGAAATGTAATGTTTATCAAAAAGATTTGTGGAGCTACTAATAGCTTGATAGCGACCTTGTGTTTGTGTGAAACTGAGTTTTAACTTTACATTAGTTGATTATAGTATTTGGCTCTCTATATTTCTGAGTTTTTTTTGGCTTCAGAACTCCATGTTTGATAACATTTGATAACAAAACTTCTCAATGTTTGACATTATCTAGCAACAGATGTAGCATCCCCTGGAAAAGTCATTGCACGCCAGAAAATATTAAATTTAGTTCTATTTTTGGTGATCTACCTTAACATTTCTTATTTGTAGGTGTTGTGGCATTTTCATTAAAACATACATAATGAAAAAAAAAAAATTATTGAATATTGAATTAAAAAAAAAAAACACATTATGCAAAAGGATCTGAACTTTGTGTATTATCACTTGCGGGAAACAATTGACATAATGCTGATACTGCCCCAATGCGGACGTAGAGCAATCCTCCCCCAATCATTCCAGGGCATTTGTCAGCAACTGACAACATTTTGATTTTGGCCGATACATTTTTTTTCTCTGAACTGTCACTAAATATAGCAAGAAAGTCACAGAGTTGGCAACAGTGAGGTAACTATTGTTGTGCCAGCCCATTTAGGGCATTAACGTACTCGTTGTGATCCATTTTGCTCTGTTTTGAAGCTGGAGGTCCTCTTCTTGACCTCCATCTGAATTTTGTGCATCATCCTGGTCACGTATCTATAACCCTGCAATAAGGCCCCCCTCTGGAATTGTTCCAAAAACCATTCCAAAAATGATAAATCAATCATTTATCATTTTTGGAATATTTTCTTGCTCAAGCTTTCTTGCTCAAGCTTTGTGTTGTTTTAAAAGATGATCATGAAAGTAGGGTGCAAAATAAAAAAAAAATTCTTATAGGAAGAAAAGTGTAGGTGATGCTTGGCTGGTGAAAAGCCAAGCATCACTATTATTGCACAAAATATTGTTTTGTAAAACTATTATTTTTAGGACAGTAAGTCTTTTGACGTGCTTTTTTGGTTGACCTTAAATCTTATTCTTGTTCTTCAGGCTTTGTGAGCTATGATAATCCAGTGTCATCACAAGCAGCCATCCAGTCAATGAACGGTTTCCAGATCGGTATGAAAAGACTGAAGGTTCAACTAAAGCGTTCAAAGAATGATAGTAAGCCTTACTAGCATTAAGGCCTATGGAACAAATTGTGTTATAGTAAGTACACAATGAAGAATTATTTATTTGGCATTTACTGTACGTTTTCATTATAAAAGTACAAAATCATACTACATAGCTCTTAAAGCTTGCTGTGCTATAAAAGTACATTATTTTTTATACATCAGACATTATCATAGTTTCTATACTACACATATGGTCATGCTCTGTATTGTCTTGCTGTATGAGCTTTAAGTTAAATACATAATGTGATTCACAATGATTCTTTTCCTGTTTTATCTGTTGTCATCAGTAATCTGATAAGTTTCTCAATGGCAAACTATTCATAAAAATTACTTTTTCCCTTTGTATAGCAGTTAAATTATTTACATTAGGTATTATTGAATGAGTTAAAAAAATATTTGGTGTGTATAATAAAAAATTACAGAGTGGTACTTTGTGGACTTTATATTTCTAGTAAATCTGCATTTGACAGTTTGTGAGTAATATACTTTTTTGACCAACCAACCAACTCACCCACTTAGGTTTGCAAGGTAGACTGGTAAGAGTGAGGGAGGAAACACAAGAAAACTGGAAGTATTTGTAATACTAAAGAAACACTAAAGAAAAGCTGGTAAACTAGAAAAGAAAAAGACATGAGAGAAGCTATAACAAACCTAAGCAGAAATAAGGCTGATCTAACAATAAGAACTAAAGATAAGAACATATAGCTAGAGTATCTAGAAGGCCTAATGCCCAGTTCACACTACACGATTTTAGAAAAGTCGGCCGATTCTGAAAACGTGAGAGACACTAGCCGATTTAAAATCGTTGTGTAACGGGTTCGATCGTAGAGTGTGAGGTTTCACTCGAACACATTCTAATGCCAGATACGAAATCCCTTCAAAATAAAATTCTGCGCTACCACACCTGAATTTAGAGTAAACAAACAAACATGGACAACGACGCTGAAGTGGTAACTTTAGTTTGCGGACTTATGCTAACCCAAAAAAGGCATAACCAAAAAGTTTTGGATTAAGAACTGGAGAAATCGCGAGCAAGGATTATATTTGTTTATATTATATATTTGCATCGCAACATGAAGGTGAGGCTTTTTTTTTTTTCATAAAAAAATCCTGTTTTTAATGTTTTCGGTTTGTCGTTTAATTAACCGTTACTGTTTAGCTACGTATAATTTTATAATTTTTCGCTGTGTTTATGTTGTTGTAGAATATATGCATATGTTGTACCTTTCCTGCATATTCGTTTTTAGAAAATCAGATGGCAGTTATCCTTTTTTCCCCCACTGACCGCGAAAGCTTAACATATTCCAGATCCTTTAATTGAAACCTACTGTATTGTTTAAAATTGTATTATGACTGCAGAATAAAATCAAATGCGCCATTTCAACCAAAGATTGAAATGCGCTTCTCAACCAGATGTACTCTGTGCAATAATTTTATAATTATCTTTCAATTACAAGTCGGGGGAACACCACAGACATTGCGATGAGTGAGCCAAGATGATTAAACACGTTCAATATCCCCGATTTCAGATCAAAGCGGTCCCGACGTTCCACCGACTGGACCCGATCAGTCGTAGCACACCACACACTACAGGATGATCGGTTACGATTGTCGGAAGTGACAATCTTAGAACTCAGAACGTTCTAAGATTGAAAATCGTGGCAAAAAGTCGTGCAGTGTGAACTGGGCATAAGCAAAGAAATAACCTAACTAGAATCACTAAAGAAAGTTGGACATAGAGTCAGACACAAAGACTAACTAAACCTAAGGTGAAAAAAATAACAAAACTAGAAACACTATGGCACACTGATGCCTTGCAGCAAGAAGGTCCTGGGTTTGATTCCCAGCCTGGGGTCTTTCTACACAGAGTTTGCATGTTCTCCCTGTGCATGTGTGGGTTCTCTCTAGGTACTCCGGCTTCCTCCCACAGTCCAAAAACATGACTGTTAGGTTAATTAGTCTTTCTAAATTCTCCTTCAGTGTGAGTGTGTGTGTGTGTATGATTGTTTGTCCTGTTTGTTTCTGTGCTGCCATGCAACAGACTGGCAACCTGTCCAGGTGACCCCGCCTCTCACACGGAATGCAGCTGGAGATAGACACCAGCAACTCCTGACCCCACTAGGGACAAGGGTGAACAGATAATGGATGGATGGAAACACTATGGGGGGAGTTAGAAGGACTTAAGAAATAACCGTAGGTGTAAATCCCAGGATTGGCGGGGGAGTATCATGAGTCCGGAGGGCGTAATACTCCCCTTCTAGTCTGCTTTTTAATAAATATCTGAGTTTTCTGATCACTCCTGTGTCGTGGCTGAATTTCTGGGCTTCTCTAGTGAATTATTACAAGTTTGTGTGCAATGAATGAATACAACATGCAAGTTTCACCTTTTGAATGAAATTACTGATTTAAATAAACTTTTTCATAATAATAAAAATTTTTGACCAGCACCTGTACTTGAAGAAGATAAGATCCTTCAATTCTTGCAGCAAGATGTTCCAGATCTTCTATAAGTCTGTTGTTGACAGCGTCACCTCTTCTGCAGTCATCTGTTGGGGCAGCAGCATCAGAATCAGGAACTTAAAATGGCTCAACAGCCTGATAAAGAAGGCTGGTTCTGTTCCTGGGACAACTTTGGAACCCTTGGAGATGATCATGCAAAGAAGGATTCTTCATAGGTTCAAGAAAATTATGAACAGAGAAAATAAAAAAAATCAGAGTATTAATCTGCACATCAACTCTAAAGCCAGTATCATAGCTGTACTCAAACAAAACAAATACAGGAAAAATGACCTGATTTCAACTACTCAATTATAAAATCCTAGAAGAAATTATAAATCAATTAAGCTCCTGCAGTTATCAAACCACTGATAAAAAAGAACAATCTGGACAAATCACTACTGCAGAACTACAGGCCAATCTCCAATCTCCCATTCATCAGCAAAGTTATTCAAAAAGCTGTGTGTAAACAGTTAAATAGCTTCCAAACAAGAACCAACCGCTTTGATTCCTTCCAATCTGGTTTTCGTGCTCACCACAGCACGGAGACGACCCTCGTGAAAGTGTTCAATGATATCCGTATAAATACAGACTGTGGGAGAACCACATTGCTGGTTCTGTTGGACCTCAGTGCAACTTTTGACACCGGTGATCAAGACATATTATTGAATCGACTGGAGAGTTGGGTGGACTCTCCGGTCCACTGCTTAACTGGTTTGAATCTTACATAAAGAACAGGGATTTCTTTGTTTCAATTGGAAACTTCTCATCAAAGAGGTCAAAGGTCACATGTGGGGTACCCCAAGGTTCAATCTAAGTACCCCTCTTATTCAATATTAATATTCTCCCACTAGCTCAGGTTATAACAGGAAATAATATTAGCTACCATATCTATGCAGATGACACACAGCTCTACATTATGATGTCACCAGGTGACTCTGAACCCATCCAATCACTTAACAGATGCATAGAACAGGTAAATGTGTGGATGTGCCAAAACTTTCTCCAGCTGAACAGAAATAAAACTGACATTATTATTTTTGGACCTAAAGAGGAACGATCTAGAGTCAATGCACAGCTTCAGTTATTGCAACTAAAATCTAGCGATCAGGCCCGAAACCTGGGAGTAGTGATGAACACTGACCTGAACATTCAGAGCCACATAAAGATAGTTACCAAGTCGCCCTCCTATTACCTGAAGAACATCTCCAGGATTAGAGGACTTTTGTCACAGCCAGATTTAGAGAAACTCATCCATGTGTTTATCTTTAGTTGCATTGATTATTGCAACAGTGCCTTCACAGGCCTGTCCAACAAATCAATCAAACAGCTGCAGCTGATCCAGAACACTGCTGCTCGCATTCTCACTAAAACCAGGAAGATACAGCACATAACACCACTGGCTCCCTGAAGCTGAAAGAATAGACTTTAAAATACTGTTAGTTTAGAAATCACTGAACGGCTCAGCACCACAATACATTAAAGATCTGCTGCTGTTGTATCAACCTTCCAGACCTCTCAGGTCTTCTGGTTCTGCTCTGCATCCTCAGAACCAGAACCAAATGAGGAGAAGAAGCATTCAGCTTCTATGCACCACAAATTTGGAATAAATTTCCAGAAAACTGTAAAACAGCTGAAACACAGACAACTCTGACCATCTTCTTCATGAAACTGTTTTGGGAAAGTCTTCCTCTTCAGTCAGAGACTTCTTCAGATTCAATGTAGTACAGGAGATCTTTTCTGTCAACAACATTTAATTGCCCTTTGGGATTAATAAAGTATTTTTGCATTGAATTTTAATCGAATCAGAATTTAACACAGGCAACAAAAATAGAGTTAAGTTCTTTAAATAATAAAATGAATGTGTCCAATCTGCTGTATGAATGAATGAAATATTCTCATTGAATACTTTGTTAATGAATTTGATTTCCATTGATGATCTTTGTGTGATTTTGTTGTCACCACATTCAACTTTGTACAGGACAAAGTATTCAATGTGAATATTTCATTCAGATCTAGGATGTGTTATTTGAGTGTTCCCTTTATTTTTTTTGAGCAGTGTATATATATATATATATATATATATATATATATATATATATATATATATATATATATATATATATATATATATATATATATATATATTGAAAAAGATATAGCAAATATTTCTAAAGTAGCAATACAAAAAATCTGTGATTTTGATAGCAAAATATCAACACTCTATGGGGATGTGTCGAAATGAATAAAGACACAGGCAACAAAATATCCAAGACAGAATATTGGTCTTCAGTGATAACGACAGGTCAGAAACAAACTAACAAGAAACAGATTGATTTGGTCACAAATGCGCGCGCTGGTCTCTGGGTGGGTATGTCTTTCTTCCAGATGGGGCGGCGCTGCGCGTGCCGTCTCCTGTCTGTTTACTTCTAATCCTCGGAATGCCACTGTGGCAGAAGGACCGCTCTTCCCCAACCACGTCATACCTCTGCCTTTCACACAAATCTCATACAGCCTCTCTGGACCAGTCGAATCTTAAACACAACAGGTTTGTGTGCTATTTATTATTTTTCATGCAGATTTCGTCTGTTTCGCACGTTTTCCTGCCATATTTTTACTGTCTACTAATACCATATTTGATTTGGCCGCAGGTGTGCGCATAAACTATAGAGTGGATGTGGACTGTGCTTGCGGATGTTTGTCGCCTGTGCATTAGGGATTATTTTGTCAGACTGTTGAGCTTTCTATCTTCTGCCTCTTCTAGTCTAAAATAAGCGGGGATAGAATCTGTAGTTCATGAAAACAAAACAAAAAAACCCCCATCGGATCTGGTACATCTATGCATTTTTCAGCTGACTCGCTGTTATTCGCCTTGAGAGCAAAGGAGTGTTCCATGACAGGCATATTGCGGTCCTGTCTCAGAGTAAATTTGAAAAATCCCAGTCAGAAGTAAAAATTACACACTCTCATTTTTTCTGATGACGTGAAGAATTAAATGATCCCTTTATCTTGCTTTAATAGACTGGCAGTGTAACATATGTAACATAGTTAATATTGTACAGAATTCCACTCATCATTACTTCCAAGTTTGGCTTGGTTCTAATAGGTGAAACAGGACCCCCTCCTGGTGGTTGGCAACATTAAATATAGTGAACCCAGACATCTCGTCGCCAGTTCACAAGAGATGGGCGCGAGGTAGGTTCACTAGAAACATTGTAACGGTTCTGGGGGATGTTCTGCTAGTTTGTTGCTAACGCCAAATACTGTTTCCTTGTAGGGTGCTGTACGTCCTGTAGCGAACCTGGTCGCTGATTATTGTAAATTCTGTTCTACACAGGTACATATTGTGTTATTTATTTATTGTTTTATTTCCTTATAATTCTGTCTAATGTTAATGTATCAGATACGGCCGTTGGCCAGTTCACAAGAGATGGGCGCGAGTGTGCTGTACGTCCTGTAGCGAACCTGATCGCTGATTATTGTAAATTCTGTTCTACACAGATAAACTTCATTTTTATCTCATCCTGTGTCCTGGTCCGGTGTTCACACAACGCAGAGCTGATGAAAGGCCATTATAATTAAAAAGGTTACACATAGTTATGTACAAAAAATATTAAACTCAGTCATTCATAATTGATCATGTTTTGATTGTCAATTTATTTTGTTAACATCTGAAACTTGTTTTAAATATACTTAACATTGTGT
Source organism: Poeciliopsis gracilis (assembly GCA_911649635.1). Classification (NCBI taxonomy): domain Eukaryota; kingdom Metazoa; phylum Chordata; class Actinopteri; order Cyprinodontiformes; family Poeciliidae; genus Poeciliopsis; species Poeciliopsis gracilis. Next base: position 296,930 of record CAJVRI010000597.1, read on the forward strand.
GGTTCACTGCTCCTGTTGTGTGCTCACAATCAGTGTTGTATAGTAACGAAGTAAAAATACTTCACTACTTTACTTAACAATATTTTGGAGTACGTCATACTTTCCTCGAGCATGAAAATTTTTGATAACTTTCACTTTTACTTCACTATATTTCCGAACTTAATTGCATACTTTTACTCCGATACATTTTCAATGTGGAGAGACTCATGGTCTCTCCACAATGTAGAAATTTCTGACATATTGGCTGGCCAACAATGTCATGCAGGATGTCGAGAACTATTGCGCATGCTGATTTCCGTGACAACCCAGTCCTATGAATATCTTGACAGAATTAAGTTGTTCCTCAAACTTCAGAGAGTTAATCAGGGTTTCCGCAGCGTGCTCTCCCACCAGGCTAAGTGTTGCATGTTTTTGTTTTTATTTAAAAAATTATATATATTTTTTTAAATAAAAAAAGCCGGACTGCAAGCATCTCTTCTTAGGTGAGCACTTTACAGTCAGAGCAGAATTATTTCCGAAAGAAAGATGGGTTTATAGTTTTCATGCATTGTACAGGGAGTGTGCACCAATCACACCTCTGGCGCCTCTGCACATTGACCACATCATGCGCACTGTCATAGTTTGATCTCTGAAGTTTACTTTGGTGCGGATCGCTCATATAGACTGACCTATCTGGACATTTATACAAACCTGCTGTGAGGATCCATCCATCCATCCATCCATCCATCCATCCATCCATCCATCCATCCATCCATCCATCCATCCATCCATCCATCCATCCATCCATCCATCCATCCATCCATCCATCCATCCATCCATCCATCCATTTTCCGTCACCCTTCTCCCTAACGGGGTCGGGAGTTGCTGGTGCCTATCTCCAGCTGCGTTCCGGGCGAGAGGCGGGGTACACCCTGGACAGGTCGCCAGTCTGTCGCAGGGCTGTGAGATCCATGTTTCTTTATACTAAGCTTGTTAAATTTTAGAACACTTTAAGCCAGACTAATTATCAGTATACTTGAAGTGTATTATTTTGGAACTAATTTTGTACTCAGTGTATTTTAATAGTAATAAAATTTTAGAAAAGCACAATTTAAAGCGTACTAAGTGCTTGTGCTTTTTTGGAACAACTAAAGTTATATACTTTTAGTATGCTCCTTTTTATGTAATATAAATGTGCTTGATTAGTATATATTAAGTGTACTATTTTTGTGATCAAATTACATTTAAAATATATTTAGAATGTATTTCAAGTAATGAGCATTACATATTAGTTGTATGTATGCTCCAGTCACACTTTTGGTTTACTATAATTGCTAATGAAGTACACTTTTTAGTTGCTTGTCACTGTGTTTTATTCTTCTTCTTTGCCACTTTGTACATTACACGCTTCATTCACACTACAGTACTGCGAACATATCAGGCTACCAAAACACAGAAGGATCAATTACAACCCACTTTCCGACTGAAAAAAACTTACATTGTGTATTCAATATATTCACATATTTCAAGAGTAAGTTACCAATATAGTATTACAGGGTTGTAGAAATTGTCAATGTATTAAAAGTTTACAGAAAGCATGCTTATGAAAATTATCACAATAAGTACACTTTAGAAGAAATGTGAAAAATATGACTAAAGCCAGCCACCTCTTCGAAAATGACAGTAAAGTCAGCCACCTCTTTGAAAATGACAGTAAAGCCAGCCACCTCTTCGAAAATGACAGTAAAGTCAGCCACCTCTTTGAAAATGACAGTAAAGTCAGCCACCTCTTTGAAAATGACAGCAAAGCCAGCCAGTACTCAATTTTCACGTGGACCATGGTACTAGACTCCCTAATGAACAAGCTCCTTTCAGAGTGAAAGCTCACATCTGGTTGATGTTTGATCTATTGCAAGTAGATTTCCAGCGGTTTCATGTTTAGGCTTTGTAATTATGCAGTTGCAAAAAGGAATAATGTATCGGAAATAATTGGTGACATTAAGCAATGCTGAAAACTCTCTGTGTTCCAGTGACTTCTCCCACTTATGGGTGATAGAGGGACACCTCTAGAACACAAACAGCAAATGTCAATCGGTTCTGATGTATAATTTCAAAATAAAAGCCTTTTAAAATAACGTTTAGAATTTTAGTTTTGCCCAAGTTGACATACATATTGCTGATAAACTGTTTCCAGTTACTTCTCTCTCTTCTGGGTGGCAGAGGGACACCTCTAGAACACAACCAATCAAGACATTGTACAAATATAAATGACATATAACATTTATATGCCATTATATGTTGACTGTCGCAGTTTGTCAATAACTGCCAAAAATCCCCCTTTTCATGGAGTGACACTGCCTAATTTCTCTGACTCAGCAACCATAGTTGCTGATCTGAGTGAAGTTGGTCAACCATACTCCCCTCCCCTGCTCACATTTGCAAAAATAAATAAATAATAAATAAATAAATTTGATGCCAATCAATTTAACACTTTTGTGCTGTTTTGTGCAGTGAAAATGTTACTTTCTGCTGCTTTGGCTTTGAAGATATTAATGAAAGTTTGAAGGTCAAAGGTTCTTTTTTTTAGAAAAAAAAGAAAAGAAAAACAAGAAACAATTCAGAAACTTACTGTTCACTTTTAAAGGCCAATTTGTTAACATTAACTCATGTTTCTAGTGATTTTCTATTCTGAAATTGCATCAATTTTATTTTAAAGGAACATTGCAAAAAAAAAATTTACTGAACAAACTTGAGTAGAGAAATGTTTTCTTAATACATTTTTTTGGATTTACTTGTTTGTGAAAATCTTGTAAGATTTGTGACTTTTTCCAAATAGTCTACCTTGAGCTCTTCTTCTTGGATGCCTTAATGTTAACAAAATCCAATAATAAAGAAGGCTCATTCAATTAGTATTATTTCCCTGCTTTTTATGTATATTCAAAATGTATTGCAGACAGGCTTAACCCTTCCTAATTTGAAAATGTATTTGTCTAGAAGATGTGCAGTGAGTTCAAAGTACAAAGTATTGTTTTTTTTTTATATATATATATTTTTTTAGGAAATCTTAAGTAAAATTCTCTTATTGTACTGAAAGTAGTTACATGTAAAAATATAACTTAATTGTTATTTTAGAAATCTTCTGCAGTATGACTTTCAAGGGTATTTTATCCAATGCACAAATGCAGTACCACGTTTGTAGTGGTTCTAATTTTTTATTTTTTTTAATTATATCACTCACGAATGATTTTGTTATCCTTCTAAAATACATTTTGTTTGGTAAAAGATGACTTCAAATTTTAAATTTATATAAAAAAAATAGAAGACAGGACTGAATGTTTCCTTATATTTTGATTATAGGTAGAACCTTTACTATCACTACATAATTTGGAAAGATTCTAGAGAAGTGATTACATCTCTGCTTTAGGTTAGGGCAGGGGTGGGCAAACTTTTTGACTTAATGGGTTGTAAAATTTGACAGAGGAGCCAGGCCAGGAGCATTTGGACACGCAATGTAATTTATTAAACCTGGGGATTGAAATGTATGAAAAACAGACACAATTAAAGATGCAAATTTAAAGAAATCAGCACTTAGTCGAAAAGGATCAATGGAATCACTTTCAACATTCAGAACATTCAGAACATCTTTCTGAACAAAAGAAAGGGGTCTTTATATTGAGAGCGATGTGCGGCATGTTAATTTCAGCTACTGTACTGCTGCTGTGCGTAAATGCGCAAGTTCCAATTTTTTTTATGACACAGTGGAGAAGCTTACATTTCAGTGAGAACAGTGTTGTTCTCCCTTCTTTGCCAGTCCATCAAAGTCTGGAGTTAGTTTTGTTGTGGCAATTCTCAGAACAGATCTGAGGTGTTAGTTGTTGATGTTCATGACGCTGAAAGTCTGCTCACACATGTAGTTTGAGCCAAACAATGCCAGCATCTTCTGTGCCATCCTCCGGAGGTTTGGAAATGTGGCTTCGTTAAGTGAAGCGTAATAGTCATTCAGTTTAAGAGATCTGAACTTCTCTTTTGAGACGGAGTCAGACTAAAGATTGATCAGCTCCAATTGCAGCTCATGTGGTGCTGATTCGTGGTCTTGTGACGGGACTGGACACCAGCTGAAGTGACTTTTAAATTTTTCCAAAATCAGTGAACCGACGGCAGAATTCTCTGTGCATGTCATCCAGTGATTTGCAGTATTTCTTCACGTTTTGGGTGGCCTTCTGCAAGGCCAGTGTGGGAAAATGAGTGAAAGATTTGTTTGACATTTGCCTGGAGAATAAAATCAGCTTGGATTTGAAGGCTCTCACATATGTTGTGCACAAACTGATCTTTCCCCTGGAGCTTAACGTTCAGCTCATTCATGTGTGACAATATGTCCACAGCAAACGCAAAGTCACAAAGCCAGTCCTCATCGCTCAACTCAGGGAATTCATCGGCTTTCCCCATTAGCTCCAAAAACGAACGAATCTCCTCTTTGAGCTCCCACACTTTGGCACTTTCCCCAAACTTAACCAGCGGACATGAGAGTTGTAAAGTAAGGCCTGGTGAGCCGCATTGGTTTCCTCTAGGAACGTAATGAAGTGACGGTGATTAAGTCCCCTTGCCCGTATGAAGTTCACAAGTTTTACAACTGGATGCACAACACAATTAAGCTGCAATACAGACTTACACAGATGCAGTGAAGAAAAATAACATCGTGGTCAGGGGGTTTGTCTTTCACTTTATCTTGGATTCTTTTCAGCAACCTGATATTTTTTCCAGTTATATTTGGCGATCCATCCAAGGTGACACTGGCAAGTTTACTCCAAGGCAGCTTCATTCTCTCGATGACAGCAGACTCCTGTTCATATAAGTGCTCTCCTCGTGTTTTCCCCTTCACCGATTCTGTGCTCAAAAACTCCTCCATTATCTCAAAACTGTCATTTATCCCTCTAAAAATTAGGAGCTGAGCAGTGTCTTTCATGTCGTTGCTTTCATCCAGTGCTAGTGAATATAAATTAAAGGACTCCGCCTTTTCGTTTAACTCGCTGACTATAACTTCGTCAATCAGTTCCACACACCACGTCATTTACTTGATTTGGAAAGTAACTAAGTTACATTAAAAGTAACTTTTTAGTTACTTTCAGCAGCTGCTAACAACAATGCTCCACCACCTGTGAAAATGATCTTTGCCAATTAATTGCAAATTATTCTCTTCTTAGTCAGAGATAAAAGTAGGGCATTATGAGTTATTCATTAACAAAAATGCAAAATATTGTTTGGGCCCCTCAAAGTGCCGGGAGCCTGGCCTGGACCGCTGGTAAACCTGTGTTCAAATCTGAGCCACCTCAACTGGCTCCTTTTGACATGGAGGAGCAGCAACTTTACTCTGAGACCCTCCTGGATGGTTGATCCAACAAAATTTTTTTTAAACATTTTTCATTCTTTGTTCACCATTAGCTGTAACTCTGCTTAACAAAGAGTAGCCAGGTGCAGAACAGTGCTATATGAGAGATTAACTCAACTTTAGATGCTTTTTAGGACTGTCTAATCAGAACCTATTCTTGAATTTTGGTGCCGTAGAAATGCAGAGATGTTTCAGCCTTTTTGTCTATAGATCCAAAACCATAAAAATGTAAAATGTCAGGGGACAACTAATTAGCGCTGTAATGTCACTCTTGAACTACCCTCTTGAATGAAACTGAGAATTTATTTTTTTTAAAATGTCCTATCTGTGGCTTATTATCAGGGTACAAAATATATGCTTCTGTTCAGCATTCTTTTGTGTGTGAAAAACACAGGAAGAAACACATTTTTCTGAACAGCAAATCTGGCAGAATCCATCACAAATGTTTGAACTGAAAACCTTAACCCTAGCTACATTTAATCATCTGGGATTAATTTTAAATGTTAAACGGAAACCAAGAAAGGCTTATCTAAACCTATTTGCCATTTTCTGATATGATTTAGTTCTTGCAGACAAGACAAAAGTCAAAACATTCAGGATGACACAAATATGGGACCAGTGCATACGGTAAAGACAGCAGGTGTTTATAGAGCTCAGGTTGAGTTCCTGATATTTCTGTGAGCAGAATTCCAATACACCAAGTACTTCCCATAAATCTATTATTAAAATTAATGGACTTGAAATGTTTCAGGATTCTGCAAGAAATTAGCTGAACATTAATTAAAGCAGTGGTAAGACTGTGTGAAGTGAAAATTGTGTTATTTCTTTTAACAATTTTATTTAATTATTTTACTCATTTAACATGAGTTAAACTTTACATACTGATAAAGTATATAGGCCAAGAACTAGTCAAATAGGTTTCCTGCTGACCTCTCTCAATAGCAGTCGTAGCAGACTGATGAGTGGACTAAATGTCTCACCACAAGTACCAAAGCAAGGAGCCAGAGTTTAACAGATAACTCAGATAGTTGTTGTTATCAACTGTCTGTTGATCTCAACAGACAGCTGGCTTAACAGCCCTAAGGTCTAACAAATTTCTCCATTGAATGTCAGAAGCACAGAGTCCGACAATGTTTTTGGTATGCAAAATTGTTCCATTAGCATCCTGATTTTTGGAAACTCCCATATTTTGAACAAGAAGAAGTTTATCATCTAAATAATTAACTGATCTTTCAGTAAGGAAGAGGTTGCATCCTGTCCACTCTGAGGTTACATGACTATGCATAAAACCTGTTCAACTGGAATTGACTCTGAGCCAAGGGAGTGACCATGTTGTGTAAAGAATCGAATATATTGTGACAGCTTGCAGCTCCAAGTCAGAACTCATTGCAGGCACAGCTGTTGTGCTGTGGTTGCTGTTGTGCTCCGTTTGCAAACGACAGAAAAGAAAGAATTTTGCTATTTGCCAGAGTCTCAAGCCTGATCTGTTCCACACAGATTAAATTTTTTTTTTTTCACATCTGCAGCTAACTTTTTAATAGACAATCTCTCTGTGTTATAGAATTTGCCCTGGCCAGGTAATTCTGAAGTAGTACTTCATTGTCTGGTGTCTTTATGTGACAGCTGTCACTGCTGTCAGGCAGCAGTGATAGATGAATGATAGATGTTTTTCTGTATATTCTTAAAAATTAGTTTACATATTAAGTAATGAATAGTTTAGGTTTTAACTTTTGATTTAAATTATTTTCATTAGCTTGACTCTTTAGTTCACTATTTGCAGTGTACACATATAGTTAACTTGATCAGTTTGCTATATTTTGCTTATATGCAACAGATTAATTTCTTCTTGTTTTGAGTTTCAAGTTTCCTTTGGAGCTACTGGAGTCGCACAGAAGAGTTCCGGCTGATTGCTTTTCCTTATATGGATGGCAAACCTCCTCAGCGGGTCATCCATTTGTTTGTAATGCGAAGGGAAATTTGGTTATTTCTTTAGCTTAATTTGACTATTTCTTTAGTATTTCTTCTTTTTTTGGTAGTTAGTTCAGTTCCAATGGTATTTGTTTACTTTGAGAGTTACATAGTATTGTTTTGACCAGTAAGCTAATTAAGCTTTTGGGTTATTACCTGAGTTGCAGTCTGTTATGTTGATCTGGGTTTGATCTTGTTTTGGGCCCAATTAATCATTTTTTAACTATTTGACATTTTGTAATAAGAATATTTTTTGAAACCATTCAGTATATCTCTGGCAGGTCTCTGTAAATCCCTCACACTGTACAGTAACATTTTTAACTTGTGGTGGGGTCCAGCATACAGAGCTGGAAAGAGAGAGATAGAGAGAGAATGATTTTTTTTAAAGACCATTCAATGACTTTTGTCATTGAATGGTCTTCAATGACAAAAGTCATTGAAGACCATGATAATTCTTCAGAATTATCATGGTCTTCTTCTGAACTCTGCTTTTTATTCTTCAGAACTCTGCCTTTTTCTTACTTTTCCTCTTTTTATTGTTGTAGGCTCCAACGGTATTCTAAATCACAGACAAAATGGCAGAAGATGGAGGCAGAAGGGATATCAGGACATGGTTTACACTTCTTGCTGCTCTGCAGGTTTCCAGCATTGGAGCAGGTAAGAACAACTTAGCTTACCAAAGAGTGAGTGAGTTAGTTGATGCCACGGATGTACCTTTACTAGAAGTGAGAAGTTGAGCAGCTACAGCCTTTCCTCTGTTTACATCCCCTAGAATGATGTGCAGTTCTGGATTGGTGTTGAGTGAAATTTGTGAACATCCTATTGGCTATATTTCCTACATGTATCCAGTGTAATATTGTACAATATATTTCCAAGGGCATATATTGTAAATGACTCATTGCCTAGCCTTAGTTTCCATATGAGGTTAACAGGTGGAAAAGTTTTGAAAATATTAGTACTGTAATTTTTCTACATCACAAGCTCCTGGGATTTTAACAGGTGTGTAAATTTTGGGATCCACTGTGAGGAATTGCGACAAATCCCAATGGTAAGTTGTATACATCTATAGAAGCCAAATTTTTGCTCTGTTCTCTTTCCTCTAGTTTGCCCAGATAAAGAGCTGGGACTTCGACCTTGGATGCCAGGACTTAATGAAGACCACCGTGTTACAATTGGTTTTGGACAGAAAATCCTTCTTACAACTTCGGCTACAGTTCACTCTATTGAGATTCTGAATGGAGGTATGCTAGATAAATCCAGCCTTGCTTCCTTATTCATTATAATAAATACATTTAATTTGGTAATTTATAAACCTTAAAGCGGCTGCACAGTGGCACAGTGGGTAGCGCTGTTGCCTTGCAGCAAGAAGGTCCTGGGTTCGATTCCCGGCCAGGGGTCTTTCTGCACGGAGTTTGCATGTTCTCCCTGTGCGTGCGTGGGTTCTCTCCTGGTACTCCGGCTTCCTCCCACAGTCCAAAAACATGACTGTCAGGTTGATTGGCTTTCCAGATTCTCCTTAGGTGTGTGTGTGTTTGATTGTTTGTCCTGTTTGTCTTTGTGTTGCCCTGCGACAGACTGGCGACCTGTCCAGGGTGTACCCCGCCTCTCGCCCGGAACGCAGCTGGAGATAGGCACCCGCACCTCCCGACCCCGTTAGGGAGAAGGGTGACCAGAAAAATGGAATGGATAAACCTTAAAGCTCATAACTCAAGATTAAATTGGAAACAAAGATGGATACGGAGACTTTTCACACAGGTTCCAGAAAGAATTTCCATCTTTTCGAAAGGATGAAATGATGCAGGCGTAGTTCAGAATAGCACATGGGTAGAGTGAGACAAAACATTCATATCACCAACTGATGAGGTTCACCAGTGATGGGAGAAATATTCCAAAAGCATTCAGATCTACATAGACAAAGAATGCTTTGCATCTTTATATACAAGCAAAGCCACTAATTAGTAAAACTGTGAACAAGCCTGTTGACTATGTTTTTCTATTCTTTATTTTATATTACTGAGGGAGAAATTAATGTCCGTACAAGATAACTATGATGGAGCTTTAAGGTCAAAGGACATGTTAGATTGGCAAGACTGTGACTGTGATAATGACCAAATGGAAAGAGCAAGAAGATTCCACTATTTTTGTGAAAAAAAAAAACTCTTCTAAATTGAACACAAACATTTTGCCTATATAACTAATGTACTGTTTGTTAAAACTTCCATTAATAGTAACAACAAATAGACCATTTATTATATGAAGAAATAAATCAATGAAAACCACAGTTTTTAATATTATTTATTATTTATGGAGCTATCTGACTGATTTTCTCCATATTTATATTTAAGAACTGAAGACATTGTTGTAGGAGCAGATTATGAATGAACATATTTGTGAATGGGTATTGGGTCACATGGTTCATCAGCAGACTATGTGATAGGAACCCTTCTTGGTAAAGGCAGGTGTTCCATTTGGACGCCAATGCTTTAAGGCACCGAGGTGGTACACCGGTGTAGTGTTACTGTTGAATTTTAGATGCTGTCAACAGGTACTTGGTGGATGGAACCATTGTAAAAAGTATGTTTTTTCTGGACTGATGAGAGGCAAAGAAAATAAATAGCTGATGGTTCTGACTTTAATTCAGCTGACAAGGTAATCAGCATGTCAACTGCCCCGGCGTACCACCTTAGTGGCTTAAAGCATTGGCTTCTCCTCTATAGTTGCTATGACCAAGCTCCTCTGAAAGCTTACCAATTATAATCATATTTTAAAAAGGACAAACATTGACTATTCCAGAGCTTCTTTGTGGTTTTCATCTGACTTTATAATTTGCCCTCCAAAGTTACAATGTAGATACATTCAGATTATTAGTTATTATAACTGATTAGTTTATTAGTTTTAAATCAACTAATATTGTATTGCAATATGATAATATATTCATTATTTGAGTATGTCTATTCCTTAATGTTGGGAAAATTCCTACATGTAGAAATGTCTACCCAAATAATTGATTTCCCAATGCAAATGATTAGGTTGTACAATGAAGGATGCCTGTAAGATCAATATTAGTTCCATCTGACAAAAGCATGTAGTTCTACATAAAGTCAGTAGTTTTTATTATGATTGGGACATTTACTTTAGTGATGATAGGGTAGAGCAGTGTCCTGCATGTTTTAGATGTCTCCTTGTTTCCAAACACCTGATTTGAATGAATGAGTGATTAATAGGCTTCTGGAGTTTATGGAGACTGCATAGGAAGTCATGCAATCACTAAAACCAGCCCCGGCTCCAGACAAGTTTAGCGGGGGTAGGGGAGTATTGGCTTATTTTGGGGGGCAAAATGAGTACATAACAATAATAATAATACTCAACTAAAATAAAAAGATACAGTGCAGTAAAACTACTCTTATAAGTACCTTTTTTCCAAAAAAGTTACTCGAGTGAATGTAAGAAGTACTACCCACCTTTGAACACAGACAACACTAGTAGCCCATAGACTTCTTAATAACAAGCTTGACATAATATATTGGTATTAGCTGGTCATCCTTTAGCTAACATTACCTACATTCAACAGCATTACTCAACTCAGTTGGTTAGTTTGGGGGAAAACTGTGCAAAGTTCTTTGTCTTACTGGTTTGCTGTCATGATTCTAACACATCTGCGCAGCTCTGCACAGCAGCAGCAGCTGGTCTCCTTTGCTGCTGCACAAGTGTAATCCCAGCAGGAGCATCTCAGCGCTCAAGCTGCATTTAAAGGTGGCTCGGTAAAACAAATTATGACATGTTAATAGATTAAACTGTTTTAACTACTGACAAAAAGTGACAGAAGGCACAGATATGGGAAGTGCAGAAGCACCTATTGTATCAAACCGACAGGAATAACAGAAAGTTGGAGATTTTAAGGAAAAAACAACCAACAGCTTCGAGTCCAGGGGTGCACAGCTGAGTCTGTGGGTGGGCAATGCCAATGCCCCTCAATACCCACTCATGCCACCGGGTCTGTCTAGAACAGAGACACATCTGAAACATGCACGACAGAGGTACTTAAGGACCAGGTTTGGAAACCATTTAGTTAAAGCATTTGTCAAGTGTCTTTCCAACATCATGGCTTATCACACTTTAAATGAAGGACTTAACTGGATTTCATTCTTTTACTTGAACTAGCAAACAGAAAGTAAAGAAGAGGTGAAAAACCTGCAAAAACAAACCAAAAAAATGTTATTTTACTTTAATAGTAATAATACACCAAACCTATATAGTGCTGTTTAGGACACTCAAAGATACATCAGAATCATATAGATTTAAATGAATAATTTGTCTTGTTTTCAACGAGAAGTTCTCTGAAGTGCTTCTTTAAGGCACACATTTGCCTTACAAGGAAGGCATTTTCAAATAAGGCTAAAACTGCCCGCTGTTATTTTGTATGTTACTAACTTGGACCAAATAAAAAAAAAAAATTTTGATTACAAATTGGCTTAGATAAATGCTGAATGCACTAAATCTATATAGTACTTCACACTAGAGCTATATTCACGCAGTCACATTCACATATTTATAGACCTTTACGCATAAATATGATCAATACACAACACAATCGACACGATAGGAAGTTGTTGCTGGACCCATAAGTTTTCTATTTTATATTAGGGCTGAAATTGAAAATGAAATTGACTCGAGCACATCGATTATTAAAATTCCTTGAGGAAAATTTATCTGCCTTGAAGCTTTGTTAATTTATGTTTTATTATTTAGCGCAGTGGTCCCCAATCTTTTTATTACCATGGACCGGTCAAGACTTGGCCATTTTTTTGCGGCCCGGGTGGGGTGGGGCATTAAGGAACCATGAGATAATGCTTCTGCATGTTGGTGTGTTGAATATGCCCATTATAATCGCGCATATTCAAAATCCAATTATTAGTCCTCTTAATAGGGGTTATTCAGTTAACCCCTATTTTTGTAGTTAAAAATGTTAACTACAAAAAACATAATTCACCTCCAAATCATAGCAGCTGCTCCCTTTTATCAAACGCTTTTTCTTTTTGTTTTGACTTTTATTGCTTAAAATGATCCACAAACTGTCACTGCTGCTTCTTTAGCTTCATTGTGTTTCATTATTCTAAATTCACTATGGTATGTTGGGGGTTTTATTGGATTTTCTTCTGGAATCATGGTGCTCATGATTCCAGAAGAAAAAAAAAATTCAAAATGGCGGCGCCCTGCTTGGCTGCGGCTACTTCGGCTCCGGTTAGCATTGTAAACCTTATGCCTCATTTGGCAGCTAAAACAGTTTCCCGTACCGACAACGCAGCGTCGCAGTGTGGGAACAGTGTACGTTCGTAAGAATATAGTTAGACTCAGGAAATTAGGGCTTCTAGACTCCATCTGCATGGAAACGCGGACCGTACCCGTTAGCCTTGGACTGCTTCGACGAGCGGCCAGCGAAACAGGGGTCCCTCCCACAGCCACAGGTCCCCCATGGAGAGGTCGTAGACGGCGCAATAGGAAGCAGAAGCGCGGCTGCCGCGGAGGACTAACAGCTAAGCTAAAAGCTAACCCGTACAGATCGCCGCTTCCTTCACTGCTGCTTGCCAACGTACGCTCCCTGGAAAACAAAATGGACTATCTCAAGCTGGAGCTACACTCAAAGCTGGAAACAAGAAACTGCTGTGCCATTGTCCTCACTGAAACATGGCTCAGTGCATCGGTCCCAGATAGCGCAGTTAGCCTGGACGGGCTAACAACATTCACAGCCGACAGAAGCAGTGCTCTCACAGGTAAAACCCGTGGGGGTGGCGTTTGCATCTACATGAAGAACAGCTGGTGTAACAACGCTTCCTGGGTCTCCAGTCACTGCTCTACAGACATTGAACTCCTGTCTTTGAGATGTCGACCCTTTTATCTGCCACGTGAGTTCACCAGCGTCACCATTGTTGCTGTTTACATCCCACCTGGCGCCAATATGAAGCAAGCCCTCAGTGTTCTCTACAACAGCATCACGGACACGCAAGCCACACAACTGGAAGGTGTTTTTATTGTTGCTGGCGACTTCAACCAGGTCAACATGAAGACCGTGCTTCCAAACTTTTACCAACATGTGGACTTTTCTACTAGAGGGGTGAACACTCTGGACCTTGTCTACACCAACATAAAGAAGGCCTGCAGAGCACCTAGGCTCCTCAGACCATCTCTCTGTCATGCTAATTCCTGCATACCAGCCCCGGCTCATCAGAGAGAGACCTGCAGTGAAGAAGGTGAGAGTATGGCCTGAGGGCGCCATGTCTGTACTGCAAGACTGTTTTGAGTGCACTGAATGGGGCATCTTCAAGGAGGCAGCAACAGACAACCAGCGCATCAACGTGGAGGAGTACGATGCATCTGTATCCGACTACATCAGTTGGTGCATGGAAAAATTGACAGCAACAAAAACAATAGTCACTCGGGCAAACCAGAAACCTTGGATGACCAAGGAGGTGCCATTGTCCCCACATCCTGAAGAGAACGCAATGCTGCGTTCAGATCTGGTGATGCTGAGGCTCTCAGGTCTGCGAGGGCCAACCTGAACCGGGCCATCAGACACGCTAAGCGAGCCCACAGCCGGAATATCCAGGGTCTCTTCCAGGACTCCAACAACACCAGGGAACTGTGGAAGGGCATTCAGTCTGTCACAGACTACAAACCCACACCTCCACCCTGCCAGAACGACACTGGTTTCCTCAACGAGCTCAATAACTTCTTCGGAAGATTTGAGGAGCTGAACAACAACCCTGCGAGGAAAGCGATGCCACACCCCGATGAACAGGCGCTCAGACTAGAAACATCAGCAGTGCGGAAGGTTCTGAGGAAGGTCAATGCGCGGAAAGCTGCAGGTCCGGACAACATTCCAGGTCGGCTAATCAAGGAATACTCGGACCAGCTGGCCCTCGTGCTCACGGACATCTTCAACACGTCCCTGGACCAGGCTGTCGTCCCACGGTGCTTCAAGTCTGCCACTGTCGTTCCGGTCCCGAAGACAACCACCATCACATGCCTTAACGACTTCCGCCCCGTCGCACTCACATCCTCCATCATGAAGTGCTTCGAAAGACTTGTTAAGGACATATCATCTCCACGCTCCCCCCATCACACGACCCTTTCCAGTTTGCCTACCAGTCCAAGGGCAGTGCTGAGGATGCAGTCTCCATTGCTCTCCACCTGAGCCTGGAGCATCTGGAGGAGAAGAACACCCACGTACCGATGTTGTTCCTGGACTTTAGCTCAGCGTTCAACACGATCATCCCCCAAGACCTGGTGGGCAAACTGGGCCTCTTAGGAATTAACACCCCCCTCTGCAACTGGCTGCTGGACTTCCTCACTGACAGAACCCAGGCTGTCAGAATGGAGAACAACACCTCCGATGTCATCACCCTGAACACTGGCACCCCTCAGGGCTGTGTTCTGAGCCCCCTGCTGTTCACCCTGATGACCCATGACTGTCGTCCACACTTCAGTTCCAACCACATCCTGAAGTACGCGGACGACACCACAGTGGTGGGCCTCATCCGGGACAACAACGAGACGGCCTATAGGGAGGAGGTGCGGCATCTAGTGGACTGGTGCAGAGGAAACAACCTGATCCTGAATGTCAACAAGACCAAGGAGATCATCGTAGACTTCAGGAAATTCAGACCCACCCACACACCACTCCTCATCAATGACTCAGCTGTGGAGATCGTCAGCAGCACCAAGTTCCTGGGGGTGCACATCAATGAAAACCTCAGCTGGTCTCCTCACATCTCCTCACTGGTGAAGAAGGGCCAGCAACGCATGCACTTCCTGCGTCGGATGAAGAGAGCATCCCTTCCGCCCCCCATCGTCAGACTTTCTACAGAGGGACCATCGAGAGCCTACTGACCAGATGCATCTCCATCTGGTCTGGGAGCCGCAGGGCCTCTGACTGGAAGTCTCTACAGAGGGTGGTGAGGACAGGGGAGAAGATCACGGGGGCTCTGCTTCCCTGCATCAAGGACATCGCAGAGAGGCGCTGCCTATCCCGGGCTCACCAGATCCTCTCTGACCCCACCCACCCCAACCATGGACTGTTTTCCCCTCTGGCGTCGTGCAGAAGGTTCCGCAGCATCTTGTGCAGAACCAGACTACTGAACAGTTTCTTCCCCCGGGCCATCAGACTGCTTAACGCCACATAACACCCCTTCACACACACACACACACACACACACACACACACACACACACACACACACACACACACACACACACACACACACACACAAACCAAACCACCCCCCCATGGACATGGTCAACACACACATTTTAGATTTGTTTACAATACTGAACTTGTGGATTCTATAGCACCTTATTCTTAGCTCTTATATATTTTTCAGCCATAATGTATTTATTGTGTAGTATAAGGTTTTAGCTCTGTTGCACTGGTAGCCAAGTAACGACATTTCGTTGTCAAGATTCACCTTGTGTTCTCTTTGTACAACGACAATAAAGGAAGACTAAGTCTAAGTCTATGACTGGAATCGATTCTTGTGGTGTGTTGCGCCTTACCTGTGGCTGGACACACGAACTGACCGAACCTGTTGGACTTTTATCAGCTCTGTGGTCACAGAGGTTTGGAAAATTAAGACTCAAACTCCACTCCTCTCATCTCATCTCAACCACTGCCCTAACGCTATCATAACATTTACATTTCCCTTCAAAATAAGATACAGATGCGGACATTTTACTTTCATGAAAATTTTAACTCTCGATAACGACTAATGAGAGCCTTGAGCTCGTTTCTCCCATCTGGGAGTGATGAGAGACAATGACACTGAAGTGTTGCTTATGCACAGGGTGTTTGGTCTCTGTGTGAAGCAGTTTGAAGGTTTCATTGCCTTATTGACCAGCTGATTGCTTTTTTGATTGTTGATGCGGAAACTTTCTGCCGGTCTGCATTATAGACTGGCGCTACTTTAACATGCGTTTACTAATGCATGTACATTAGCTTGTGTTTGTGAGACAGGCACACACGTGATAGCGCAGTTACTATGTAGAATGGGCATCAGCCAATGAAACGCAGGCCCTGTGGTAAGGTCCATTGGTCCACGGACCAGTACCGGTCTGCGGCCTGGGGTTTGGGGACCATTGATTTAGTGCACAGTGTGCTGGTACATTATTTACGTTGCGCAGAGCTCTGACTTCTGATGTCTTCGAGTTGTTGACGAAAGCTCAGTGTTAGCAGCATAATGTCCAATTTTCAACCTATGCCCCTGGGGATTTTATGGATTGATGATGATGCCCCGGTTTTCATCATTTTTGTGGTCCCTCAAAAACTGGAGTACGGCAACCTTTCTCCTCCGGGAGCTGCTGGTTCAGAGCGAATGGCGGGAAGAGTGCTGCAGGAGTATTTATACAGGTGAGCGGATAGACTGAACATGGTGGGCGAGTAGTTGATGCTTATAGTGCATGCTGACGGACGAACTGCACAATAAATTTCATATCATCCCGGTCTGAACAAACGGATGTTGGAGCGCATGGTGGCGGTACATGGCTGGTAGATGAGTTTCTTAGTATGACAAACAGAGATGCCATAAATATCCTGTATTGCTTCCCCTGTTCTTACGTTCGTCCCCTGGTCTACCGGTTGTCGTTTCCCCCCGGACTTACGTTCGTCTACCCTCTGGTCTATTTCCTCCTCCCCAACCCCATCTTGCGTTCGTTCTTTGCCTGCCCCACAATATTTTATTTAATATACCAATATAGCAATTGTTGAACTTTTTTTACCACTTCAAGTGCTTGCTGAACTGTTTTTCAGCAAGCAATTGAAGTGCTAATTGTATGAGTACACAATAGTCATTTTTGCACTGTGGAAGGAAGCTGGAGTACCCAGAAAGAACCCACAGAAAGAACATAAAAACTCCATACAGAAAGACCCTCGGCTGGGATTTGAACCCAGAACATTCTTGCTCCAAGGCAACTGTGCCGCTTTGGAGTAAAATAAAATAAAATGTAAAAAATATCCTTGTTTTTTTTTGTATTAAATGGGTGTTTTTTAATTAATAGTTTCATTGGACGTGAGACTACAGTACTACAGAAGATTTTTGTAAGGCTTTAAATGCATCTTTACCAGTAAGGTCAATAAATGTGGAAGGCACCATATAATGAAGCAGAGATAAGGAACATTATTAGAATGTGACTACATTATTATTCCTCTGAAGTGGACTAGGTGACAGTTTTACGTCGCTCTGTTCATGGTTTCAAGCTTCATTTGATAATCAAACTGCAGAGTAAACTGCACAAAGTTTTCAGTTTGCATAATATGAGATTGTTCTGATTGATATTGTTTTTTTTTTTAATTAACACAACATTCTCACTTAATTTATATCACTGACGTATGATACAAAGTATTCACAGTGTTGATCACAAAAGCATCATTAGAGAGTAGAATCTTTTCTGGCAAATAAAGTCACAGTGCCATGTGAAAGGTTTAAAGATTTGTGCTCGTCCCTTATTTTTTAATTAATGTGACTTGATATAGAAGTATAACATACAGATTTGGCATTGCTTTAAACATATTCGGAAGGTTTAGATTTCTTATAACTTCTGATATTTCTGTTGTATCTCACCATTGAGTTGGAGTCATTAGATTACTTATCTAGTAAAAGAGGTGCAGTTGTGTTGTGTGTCAATCAATCAATCAATCAATCAATCAATCAATCAATCAATCAATCAATCAATCAATCAAATTTTATTTGTATAGCACATTTCAGCAACAAGGCATCTCAAAGAGCTTCACATCATAAACACAAAACACAAAGTCATGCAACATAGAATAAAAAAAAGTACATTGTTACATATTACATTTCAAATACAATTCTAAACAGGTGTGTTTTTAGTTGAGATTTAAAGGAAGTCAGGGTTTCCGCTGTTTTACAGTTTTCTGGAAGTTTGTTCCAAATTTTTGATCCATAGATGCTGAAAGCTGCTTCTCCTCTTTTGGTTCTGGTTCTGGGGATGCAGAGCAGACTGCTGGATAGGGCAACTAAAGTAGCTGCACAAAAAGTGAGTGAAAAAGCACTCACTTTTTGGTTTAACCACTGCTGTTCACTCCCTCTCTCATAGGAAAGCTGGTGATTGCGGACACCAGCCAGGCCATACTGCTTCGGACCAAGCACATTCTGATTGGGGACAAAGGGGAGTTGCACATTGGAAGTGCAGACTGTCCCTATAAAGGCAACCTCACCATCTCCTTGTTTGGAAGGTACATTTGGTTACATTTGTTTTCAAAACATTGATTCCTGACATAACTGCAGCACACAGTAAGTGTTAATAAATCCATACAGCATGCTGTGAAATATCTTACCTGTTACATTTCCAAGTTATTTTTTCACATATAGGAAGTCATTAATAGTTATTTTCTTTAATCAAAATTATTTTAATGATTGTTTTGAGCCTGGTGGTCTGTTTTATTCATATCCCAAGACATATTGTTTTTCAGCAAGCATCATAAATGTACAAAAACTGTTAAACCATCCACAGAATACATGGCATTATTTCTGTTAATACCACACAGTCTTCATTAAATTGCATTGTGCTCCCAAAATAACAAGAATATAAAATGCGTATCTCAAAAACCTGAAAAGTGGTCCTGTTTGGGTATTGACATGACGCCAAGACAAAATCTCTATGCCCCATGGGGAAGAAGAACAAACCTTCAACAAACAAACTCTTATATGATGAAAGCAGTGAAACTTTCTACAATGCTTGAGACATTTAGTGAGACATTTTTGCCTTATGGGCCAATGTTGAGACAAAGAAGATAGCCAAAATATTTCAAATTAGGCATACATCAAGTATGTGAAGTCAGCTGCAGGAAGCCAGAGAAATTGACATTATAGCCCAATAATCTGAGGAGCGCTAAGTTGAATATTAGGGGGGAGAGGGTGTTTTTATTTTTTATCTTCAATATCCATTTGGCTACATGACGATTTTCTGGTAACTGTTGAAATGATTTTTTTGTTTGTTAGTTTTGATGTTTTTCGTTTGCATAAATATTGGACTAATTTGTCGCACTCAGATATTTTTAGCCTGCACAACATGTAGAACATGCAGCAAGTATAATCTGAAACACCTTTTTGGGGCTTTAGATCCAGAGCATCCAGACATGATGATGATGTACCATAAGGTTACAAAAAGCAGGTGAGAAATTACTTAATAGGACATATCTGAAGTATGTTTTTATTACACCAGGCTGTGTATGAAAATTTATATTACATGCCATACAAAGTACTACTTCAAAAAGAAGCTGTGTTCATAGCCACAGCACAGATATTTTATTTTGGAACCAATGTTGTGCATTAATTTTCGATTTAATCATTAAGCATACAATCTGTCCAGCTTTTAATTATTTTTTCTAGTCTGGGATTTTACAAGGTTTCCCCCAGATAACTTGCTAAGCCTGGTGTTTGGGACACTGACTGAAACGTGGTGTTATGTAAATTTCAGTTTTAGCCAGGGAGATTAGGCTCCGCAATGGCAGCACTGAAATGAAAAACAAACTGTCAACCACACTAGTTCCTTATCTTAGGCATCATGAAGTGGCAGCCATAGAAAATAAGATCAAACTTACTATGAAGTGGATGTTCATGTCAGTTAGCAATGAACATGCATACATGCGACCCACATGTAAAGAATTGGTGGTGCAGCATACACTGGATTAAAACAAATCCAGTTTATGCTCTAGGACAGTGAAGTATGTAGTTAATACAATGCAAGGCAGCATAGGCAACAAATGGATGGTCTAACCATTAAAGGCACCATACCATGTGGATTTGGTGGTCCGTTTTATTCATATCCTGAGACATATCCCATAGGACTTGCAACATGTGTGCATGAATGTTGCAAGTCCCATGAGAAAACACTGGAAATACACGAGGGACACGGTCGAACGCCTTCTCCAAGTCCACGAAACACATGGGCAAACTCCTATGCCGTCTACATGGCATCCTTCAAGAGATCCTCCCCAACCGTGGTCCACAATTCACATCCCAGATGTGGAAATATTTCTGTTCAGCACTGGAAGCAAAAGTCATACTCACATCTGTTTACCACCATCAGTCAAATGGGGAAACTGAATGTACAAACCAGGAACTCGAATTCACCCTCAGATACTTCACTTCCATCAACCCATTTGATTGGAGTCAGTATCTCCCCTGGGAGATGCACATAATTCTGACATTTCTCCAGCTACTGGTTTCTCCCCTTTCAACGCTCCCTTGATTATCAACTACCACTGTTCCCTTAGGATGAAAAAGAAATCTCCATAACTTCAATTCAACACCACATCTGCTGCTGCAAGAATGTCTGGAACAGAATCATCCTCGCCTTCAATCACACTGCAGAACAGAACAGGCACTATGCTGACCGTAAGAGAACACCTGCTCCACAGTACTCATTCAGACAAAACTTTTTGTTTTCCACATGTGACATTCCACTTAAATCCATGTCGAAGAGGGGCGTGCTGTGGTGATGTTTGGAGGCCTCAGTCCTCGACACTGGTTCGATTCCCGGGCTCGTTGATCTTTCCCCCTCTCTTTGCCCTCTTTCCTGTCAGTCTACGAGGAATACGAGCCACTAGTTCTGCAAAAACTCTTTGGAGAAAAAAAATGGGAAAAAAAAAAAATCCATGTCGAAGAAACTCACCCCCAGCGTCATAGGTCCATACAAAATTGAAAAGATCATCAATCCCACAGCAGTCCGCCTCAGTCTCCCATCATCTCTTTGTATACATCCCACATTCTACTTTTCCCAAGTCAAACCCATTCAGAAGTACTCGGAAGTAGGCATCTATGTCTCCGGTGAGACATTAATGGGCATCTTTCATTTACTGTTCGCCGGATTGCAGACTCTCATCGGCAAGGTGGTAGATGACAGTACCTCATCGACTGAGAGGGCTATGGCCCGGAGGAGCATTATTTATTTATTTATTCTTGACCCTTCGCTTATCACAGACTACCACTCTTCTCTTCTTTCATGCTCTTCTGGACTGCCAGGTGGCGGCTATTGAGAGGGGCAGAGGTATGTTGGAAACTGGGGTTTTGGGTCTTTGTGGAGAGTCTCTTGTTTGCTGCTTCCTTCATCATCCACTAGATAGTGCCAAGAGGCTTCTGAGACCTGGAGGGCGTGCTGGGTGTCTGTATTCAGCACACTTGTGATCAATCTACCTCGTCATCTATCAGTATATGAGGAGCGGCCTGGCAGCACTTCAGTGCTCTGTGCGTCTCTGAGTTGAGCCTCTGATTGTTTTCAATGATTGTCTTGTGTAACACATACCTGTTGCTTTCCTGTCAGGTGTTTTCTCATGACGCCTTGGATTTTACCCACTGTGTAGCCCGAGTTACTTTCTAGCTTCCTCTCATAATGCTATGGATCTTACCCACTGGTTGAGTTACTCCATCTCCTTCTTGGCTTAAACTTCTCTGACAGGTCCTTGTTTCATAGCTGGCTATCAGACCGCTCTTTGCTCCACCTCACAAGAACTTACCGCTTGTGGTGGAGGATGCAAGCGGTCCAGGCTTGCGTCCTCCACCACAAGCCTCTTCATCTCCAAAGAACACTCTGACAAGACACTTTCTTCTTCAGCACTTCTCCCACTGGGAGAAACTCATCTTCCAACCAAGTAAGAGCATTCCATTTCTCAGAATCCAATCTGTCCGGTTTACCATCAACTTGCCTATTCTCTCTAACTACCCTCACTGTTCTGACAACCCTGGCTTCCCCTCTGCAGGACAAGAACCACACATCTCACAATTTAATCTTTGTACAAAATAAATTTGTTTGGTCTTGTCACCATGTTTGTTTGTCCTGTTGTTTCTATGTTGCCCTGCGACAGACTGGCGACCTGTCCAGGGTGTGCCCCCCCCCCCTCGCCCGGAACGCAGCTGGAACGCAGCAGACACCAGCAACTCCCGACCCCACTAGGGACAAGGGTGAACAAATGATGGATGGATGGACAAAATAAATTTATTTATCTGATTTGTTGGTGTCCTGTTTGTGTTCAAAAGGGGAAAAACAAAAGACTTGAACCCAAATTGGGTCGAAAGACTTGAACCCAACATGACACTCTACCCTTTATGTCTGTACAGCATATTGCCCAAAACTGGAAATCGAGCAAAGGCCTACTGCATTGAGAGCTAAGACCGCTGCACATGGTGCATGCGCTCTACCAACTGAGCCACCCAGCAACTCCAATGTATAGCAGTATTAGCCAATACTGGTTTAATTTATTTACTGTTAACAGATTAACATTAAATAATTTGTTAAACATTCAATAATCTGTTTATTGTTAAACATTTTATTTACTGTTTGACAATAAATAATCATTCCATTTCTCAGAAATGTGAATAAAATTACATTTCTATTTACATTTTTAAATGTAAATAAAAACTTTTTTAAAAAATATATATATATTCATTTCTTATATTTAAATCACTGGAGCTTTGTGTTTTATTTATAAATGTGAATTTTTGTTTGCATTGATCATTTCTCAAATTTTATTGCATTTTACTAATCAGGTTTTAACTGGCATATGTGTGGATGGTCCTATCAAGCCACAAGGCAGGCATTGGACAAATGCTATTTCGTGTAATTCCCGATTTGTTCAGGATGGAGCCAGATATGGATAATTGACTTTTGAAGAAACATTTTTGTGAGTAGTTTTACGTCAACATAAGTATTCTTATTTTTACTTAAGTAATCATAGTATTTAGTAGTTCTACTACTGAGTAAAATTTCTGGCTCCGCTACCCACTGCGAGAAAGTTGACTAAAGAACCAAGACTTTGTCAAGAATCTTGGATTTTCTGTTCACAGAATTGGTACAGGCAAGGATTTTCCTATGTTGATTTTACCCTTATTTACTGTAATATCAGGCAAACTGCCTTTCTCTAAAATCACCGTCCTGGTCTTGCATTCTAGAGATATTCCCACACTCTGGATCAAAGTCATGCAGTGACATTCTTAAAGATGTCACTGCATCTATAATGCCACCAAAGTACATATGTTTAATAAAGTCTTAACCCAGTTTTTCAGGTGGTTCTGATTTCGGGTCCTGAGAACACTACATCTTTCTCCAGCCATAATGTAAAATGTCAAATATGTCGCAAATAAGCTGAGGTGAGTTTAAGGTGAGCTGGAAGCCATCATGTCAACCCAGCCAGAGTATCAAAAATGGAAAAATTGAGATGTGGAAGGAGGATTGTATATGTAGTTTTTCCTTCCTATTTAATTGGGTTATGCATTTCCTTGTGATTTCTCTGCTTGATCTACACATGAAGACTTTTTTACCCATGTAATAGGGATTTAACAAATGTATATGTCATTCTACAAACTAGATTGGATGACGACGATAAAGAACACAGCTACTTTGGGAAGAAGTACATTGGCGTGGGACAAGGAGGAACACTAGAGATTTTTGGTGAAAAGAAGCTGGCTTGGACTTTCCTCAACAAGACCCTCCATCCTGAAAAGAGCAACCAAAAAAGTTACTTCTTCCACAGAAGCTGGGGGAACCGAGGCATCATTCTCCATGTAATTGATCCTACTACTGGAGATGTATTGCATAGTGACAGGTGAGGCAACATTCAGTTAACTTCAGATCTTAATCATTGAAGAGTTGTTTTAAGTTCATTCATTACTAGCTTGACATGAAGAACTATGAGGACAAATATATCACTAGCAGCCTGAACTTTCCCTCTTTCGTTTCAACAAAAAATATTTGAATTCTTCTGTCATTCAATATTAATAATTTGATTTTAAGAGGCGGCACATACTTTCATGATGAGTTTGAAGGTAAATGGAGGACCCAAATGCAGAACAGCAGAGATGTACATTTAATAATAAAAAATTTTGGAAACAATCAAACCTACTAAAGAATTCATAGTGAACCAATTCATTGGGACTAGGAATTTAATCTAACAAAATAACTAGACAAAGAAACATAAATGAACTAGACTAACTCAGAAAAGGCTAAACACAAGAAATAAATATAACTGGAGTCACTAAGAAGGAACTGAAGTGAAAATAGGAACAAATACCAAAACCCCAAACAAAATCAAACAACCCAGGATCCTTATGCACATTGTTCTATTTTGAAAGGAATAAGGCTTTAACAAAGAGTTGAATTTTTGAGAAAGTTGTATATTTAGCACCAAAGCTGAAATTTGTGGACATGGATACTATTTTGTATTTTATGTAAACGAGCAGCAGAAAGAAACAGCTGTTTAGCTGAGAGCTTTCATATTTACTTTTTGTGTTCTCTTCCAGTCTCCAGGTCAATAGTGAATTAAAATTTTAAAACAATGGGTGGTTGTTTACTATTGTCTGTTTCTTGTTATAAACAAAGTTCCTGTTTAATGTAGAAAACTTTTTATGAAATAATATAGACAGAATCTTGCTCACCACCATGACAAGTCGTCTGTGCTCATGTCAAAGACTCATTGCTAATGTAGTTCAAAAGTTGATAGCAATCTTTCAGTCTATTTACACACTTTTATCAGACATTTAGATAAATGATGAGCCTCAGTGCTGTCCTTCCCTTATACACATTACTTATCTTCAATTTCTACCTCCCTAAAATACCTCTCTTACAGAATAAAAATAAACAGCTAAGCAGTAGCACTTACTTTCACTGACCTGGACTCAACTGCTCTTTTTGATGCTAGTCACTGTAACTTGTTGACTAGGCATGTCTTTTGTAGAACACTCACTGGGAGTGTCTTTGTGGCACCGGAGGTACATGTTTCGAGACAAATACCTAACTAAAGCATTAGGAATGAGGCATGTTTGCACATGAGAATGACAGGCATCAAGCACCAAGCATCTGCCTTAGCATTGTCAGTGCTCACTTGATGTGAATGTGCCTGAAACATGCTATTTTCATGATCTAATTTGGAAAGAAGGGTGAAATTCCTGAAAAACCTGCTGGTAATTGGTCTTGTCACCATGGACCTTACTACAGGGGCCGCGTTTCATTGGCTGATGCCCATACTACGTAGTAACTGCGCTACCATGTGCGTGGCTGTCTCACAAACACAAGCTAATGTAGCACCAGGCTACATTACAGATCGGCAGAAAGTTTTTGTATCAACAATCGAAAAAGAATGGTTCTCCATTGCCAGTGGGGTATCTGTACTGGTGATGTCAGGTATCCTGATCATATTTATGGTAGCAAAATTCACAGATTTCCCAAATCAGAAGGAGAATGCCTAGATTGGATTAAAGCTTGTGCACGACCGCATGAGCAGTTCGTAGGGTCAACAAGAACAAAGGACTGTGTGCTGGTGTAAGTATTATTGATTTGCTTTCTTTCTGTCTGAAAAAAGAAAATCAATTATAAACACATCCATCATGAACACCTTTTAGCTAAGTACAGCATATGGCAGTACTGATACTAATTCTACGCATTGGATCCTGTCTGCTACACAGGTGTACATTAGCTAAACATTAGTGATGGGCAGATGAGGCCCCACTGGGTGTATGGCACATTTCCCAAACTGTGTCCATACTGTGTTTAAACTGTGTTGATGTATCACTCAATGCTGGATTTAAAAAGTAATTGCAGGCAACTTCAATAAAGACTGGAAACAGACTGAACAAGGTTCATTCACACATATTTAGAAACATCAGCTGCGTTAACATCTTTGGGCCAAGGCAATTGGCCAATGAAAACAAAACAAAAAAAAAAAACAAAAAAAACCTGACTTGTATTTTTTTTTATCTGTTTACAAATCAGCCGAGATGAATGCTGCAGTTTCTTCCTTCTGACGTATTTCTATCCTGAAAATTTGAAAGTGCAATTAGATCATACATAAATTCATCCGGAGGTCTCGAATCAGACCATATTCCTCATGCTGACATTCCCATCAGAGAAGCGACACATTAATAGTTTCTGGTCCTCTATCTGAAACTTGAATATAATGCGATTATTCACTTTAAAGCATTTTCATTTTGCCCGAAAGCTTTAGGAAATTTTCTCTTGCACACACAGAGCTACTGCTTTTGCTAGTCCATATTGGCTGTATGGCTTTTCCTTCTTGACCTCAAACCGGTTTAAAAAAGTAGTTGCAGTGAAGCATAATATAGCAAGAGGTTCAAGAATGGACAATTTGAACCATTTTGGTATTAAAAATGATTTTTTTTAGGACGACATTTAGTGCAATTTTATACAACAACGTGATGTTGTATAATCACGTTGTTGTATACATTTCACCTACAATAGAAATAAAAGTTAATCCATGTAAACTAATTAAAGTATTCTTCAGAAAGAAATTGGAATAACTCAACAGAAGAATGATCAATAGTGGAAACGAGAATGGAATAATAATTTACCTTATTCTCCGTGATAAGATCAAAATGATCCCACACGGCAGAAAACTTCCTCTTCCTTGGTTGATCCATAGTTTTCAATGACAAGCCAAACACCAATGCAAAGCAAACAACACAAACTATCTCCATCCAACAAAACCCAGACACGTGTCGGTTTGTGGATTTTGTGTAAATTGTATAAATACTATTTGGCGCGTTCACAACCAAATGACAGGAACTGTATAGGTCACGTGGTTTTCCTTAAAGAGATACGCGCACCGACACGGGGCTTCGCCTTGTTTGCTCAGCGCATGCACCGAGGTTTCAGTGTCGTCAGACCCGTCACTACTAAACATATCAATATGCAATGTGTACATGCATTACAGATTTTATTTTAGCAGAAAAGGTTTTTGACTAAATTATTACTTGTGTTAACCACTCCAGCACCAAGTGGTTAGACAGACTCAAACACTTGTCAACATCAGAAATCAGCCACTGATTTCAAAAGTAACCTACAAAACGATGAATGCCCAACTTATCCAACCTTGCAAGAACAATAGGCATCAGTCATCTTGTCCACAGCTATATTGATGCTGAGGGTGTGAGGATCTGCGTTTTGTGCTGTGCATAATGTTGGAGGCATCGTTTGGCTCAAACACCTTGATGTCATCCAAAAAAAGATGACATGAACTTGCCAGTTCCTCTGTCTGTTGTTGTAGCTGATATTTGGTGAAAATCTGGCAGAAATGATGCACTAATCGACTGAGAAATACTCTATCAGTCCAAGTGGAAGACTCCATGTTTACATAGAAACAAAGCGCCGGGAGGCTTTGTTTGTGAGACTTGAGGCCATATGGGATTTTCTAGGTCGGTTGTGGGCGGACCTTGGTAAGGTCCATTCCCCTTTTAATCCAATGTATTTCCCGTTATTCTTACTATCTATCTTATGAGCAGTCTATGGAGTCTGTTATCTTATAATGATGTGAAGACGCGTCTTATAATGATGCTTCTGTTATAACGCATTTTCTTCCAACCTGGGGAATTTGTGATATAGCCACACAAATATGGACACGTGGTCTTTTATTTTATTTGATCATTTGACAGATACATCTCACTGACTACACTTATGCAACCATTTGTATTATTTTTACTCTTATTACTATTACTGCTATCTTATTGGACTGTTTCCGCAATCTTGCTGTTGCAGGTTTGACACGCACCAGGGGAAGACAGAAAGTTGTCGTCTTGCAAAGTTTGTTGATGACATAAAGGCAGGTCTCATCTTGTGCATGATGGTTAATGATGAAGGTTCAAACAACTTGGAAGATTCAGCCAAAAAAAGCCTGTCCAGACTAGGCAGCATCTTCATCAGCAATCTAGGATTTCGGTAAGCTTTTTAAGTTTAAAAATTTTATTTTGTTTGTCAAGACATCGTTTGTCAAGAATTCCAATTGATTTTTGACAACCCAAGAATCAATCTAATGTAAAGAAATGGGGAAAAAAAGCCCCGTAAGTTGCATTAACATCTGTCATCATGAAGTGCTTTGAGAAAGTAATATAATATAAAAGTAATATAATCTCTATACTGCCTCCATCATTTGACCCATTCCAGTTTGCATAAAACCTAACCGCTCAACTGAAGATGTCTTCTCCACTGCTCTTCATGTGAGCCTGGTACACCTGGAGAAAAGAAACACCCACGTACGGATGCTGTTTTTGGACTTCAGCTCAGTATGTAGTACAATCATTCCCCAGGATCTGGTGTGAAAACTGGTCTCACTGGGATTCAACACTCCACTGTGCAACTGGCTGCTGAACTTCCTCACTGACAGAACTCATTCTGTCCGTGTGGGTAATAACATGTCCAATGTCATTTCTTTGAACACTGGTTCCACCTAGGAATGTGTCTTGAGCCCCATGCTGTTTATCCTGATGACCCACGACTGTTGTCCCAGGTTTAACACAAACCACATCATGAAATATGCAGATGACACAACAATTATTGGATTAATTCAAGACAACAATGAAGTAAACTACAGAAAAGAGGTACAACATCTTGTTGTCTGGTGCAGAATAAACAACCTGCTCCTGAACGTTGACAAGACAAAAGAAATCATTGTCGACTTCAGAAAGACCGAACCACACACTAATGCTCATTAACGACAAAGCAGTGGAGATCGTTAGCAGCACTAAGTCCCTGGGGCTTCATATTACAAACAACCTCAGCTGGACACCTCATATCACTTCACTGATGAAAAAGTTACAGCAGCACCTGCACTTTCTGAGGTGAATGAGAAGGGCTTCCCTCCCACCTCCCATCCTCTCCAACGTCCCCAGAGGAACCATTGAGAGCCTGCTGACCAGCAGTGTCTCCATCTGGTCTCAGACTGGAAGTCTCTGCAAAGAGTGGTGAAAACAGCAGAGAGGATCATTGGGTCTCCACAATTGCACACAGATGCTGCTTATCCAGAGCAAATCAGATTCTCTCTGACTCCACCCATCCTCTTCATGGTCTGTTCATCCGGTTGGCATCTAGCAGGAGATTCCGTAGCATCCACTGCAGCACAGCCAGACTGAAAAATAGCTGTCTCCCACTGGCCATCAGACTACTCAACAGTCCCAGCACTAAAACTGTCTAAGACTGCTTGAAAATATTAAGTTATATATATTTAGCAACACATTACTATTTGTTTATTATGTAATTAAAGGCACACTTGTATTTCTGTGCATGTTCTGGTGGCCAATAAATGATGTTTTGTTGCAGATTTTACTTATGTTTCTTTGAGGAATTACAATAAAGTAAATCTATGTCTAAGGTTGAGTTGGCATACAACACTCATGTACCCTCCACTACAAATCTTACCCCATTCTTTTTGGTTCATGGTTCTTGTTCTTGTTCCAGGCGATCTTTTCCTTAGTGCTCCCACTAACAATAGGCAAACACCCACATGTGCACCTAATTAGTGTGCTGCCAGTTGCAGTGTTAATGGTTGACACTGCAACTATTAACATTGCTGCTGCTGCTTTACAACAGAAGCACTATTATGACAGGCACGAGAGACATGAAGCTTATGATCCTGGGGGTTTAGTGTGGGTTGACATTCCCTCTTTGTCAAGGCATAAGTTGGCTGCTTGATGGACTTGTCCATTTTGAGGCAGACACTGGTGTTGATGAGGTGTTAGACCAATTTGACCCCAGAGCTAAACCCAAAGTTGTTAATGACAACAACCTCGAGCCATATAGGCCTCCTGTACCCAGATCATTTATGACAGATTTTGCACCATAGTTTTAATTTTTTGACAACTGAAGGGAGAAAACCTAAAATATTTTTTTGTTATAAAATAAGACAGTTTCAAAAATTGGACCTTGTAGAAAACATCACAAACTTTCTTAAATTTATGTTGCATATATCTTGCAATGCCTATAGCAAACATTTTGATTGAGATAAGATGATCTTGTGTTAGAAGCCAATGCCTTGTGGTTAGCTTAAAACCATTTGATATATTATACATAATGCAGGAAGAATTAAGGGGGTTTCATAACTGATGTAGGGACAGAAAGAGCTTATTGTTATGTTTCCAGTATTGATGAAGACAAAATAAATGGATGGGAGCAATTATGTGGTGTCAGACAGATTCCTAGTAAATGACTCTTGTCGCCTGCTCTTTTCACACTGGTGCTAAATAAGCAAGCTCTGGTGTCATCTCGGTTGAGTGGAATTACAGCATGGCCACAAAAATGTTAATGTATGTTAATGTGTATATTATAGATATGTATTTTTTGTACTCATGTGAGTTTTTGTAATGAGACAATATAAAACCTCACTAATTTTATTA
The DNA here is from genome assembly GCA_911649635.1 of Poeciliopsis gracilis. NCBI lineage: Eukaryota > Metazoa > Chordata > Actinopteri > Cyprinodontiformes > Poeciliidae > Poeciliopsis > Poeciliopsis gracilis. The sequence goes on from CAJVRI010000597.1 coordinate 327,446, forward strand.
AAATTTCAACCGTTACGCTGCAATTAAGTTTATGCAGCGACACTCTTTGAACATGCTGATGCATGTCCATGTAGCCTTCAATAGTTCCCAAGATCTCAATGCTGTCAGTCAGGTTGAATGGCTTTTGGTGTGATGTAATGCAAATAAATTACTTTTCTTACTTTATCCCATGACTTTGTTATTTTTGAGCAATAATGAAATGATTACTTCACTATGCATTTTATCAAAGCATTTTAGATGCAGCAGGAATATTTGTACCTGTTTAGAGGTGATAAATAATAAATTATAGGGAAACGACACTGCTAACACAATAGAATATATTTAGGCTACAAAACATATCAAAGTCTCTATGTAATACACTGATATTTTTAAAGTGTTTTGTAATAATATTATACATGTAAATAGGAAAAAAACTGGAGTAGTACCTATTAGAGTTAATTCTGATGTCCTTTGTTTGTTAGCATCAGAATGATACACCTTATGTCCTTGCCAGATGTTAGCTCTACTCCAGCTTACCTTCAGCGTTACATCCTACAAAAAAATTAAAATATTCTAAAAGAAAAAAAAGAAAATCCAGATATTAAAAGATGGAAAATGTGTTAAATTACATTAACCAGATTAAAGAGGTTTCAAATAACTGAGGAAAATATGTAGCTGTAGATGTTTTGGCTGAAGGCCTGGAACAAATTCTTAAGTTCTGTTGAAGAACAATTAATCTATGTTTTTCTAATAAGAAGTGAGTATCTGGGTCTACACCAGAGTTAATTGTACTTGTAGCCAGATAACTATTATTAATTGAAACTTTCTCTTTAAAAATATTAGATGACAAAATAAGTGTATATTTTACCAAATTATAAAATTTCATGCTCAGACTAAAGATTAACTGTCTGACAGAGGTGAATAGAGAATGTGTACCAACTCTGGATTAAGTCATACCTAGAAACAGGGAAGCTTTTTGGAGATGTGACTTTGGCTGGTCTTACAGGAGCTACAGCACCTTTATGTTTTATATTGGCAGGAAGCAAAGTCATCCTCAAAATCATTGAAAGCAGCTCACATAGGAAAATCTCTCTTGGGCAGTTTCTTCTGAAAGTCAACTCAGACAGCTGCAGTGTCAGGAGGATGATGAGAGTTTTCTGGACATTAAGAGGTCCTGGACATTAAGAAATATAAATAATACAAAGCAAATTAATCAACTGACCTACAATAAATATCAATTTTACAAAGATTTAGGTGTTACATTTATTTTGTTCAAAAGTCTTGATTGAACAAAAGTGTTTTAGAATTTTGCAGAAAAAAAAGGGAAAATATTTCGTAGTTGAGACAGTTCAGTAATCGGAATTACCATAAGCATGAGAAAATCATCAACTTTCAAAAGTTGAACTGCAATGGATATTGTAAAACACTGAATTAGACAAATTGAAAGTTAAAATACAACAAGCAAGAAAACATGCTTAATTAATAAAAACTGGTGACATAAAATATCACTGTTGATAAATTATGGTAGACCACAGTCTGCTGACACTTTTCAATAGCAAGAAAATATTATATTCTCATCAACTTACTGGAGACACATTTCTGAAACACTGAGAATGAATAATGTTCAATGCTGGAGCTGCTGTTTGGAACTGAAGTCCCATGACCCACATGAATTCTGCATTCCATTCTTTCTAATGAAGTCTATGGGAATGTCCGAACCCTTTTCCAGTGTTTGCCCACCATGCTTTACTACCCACCACACCAGTGCAAGCGTTTTTTTTTTGTTTTGTTTTTTTTTTATTAGAAAAATCAATAATGCAAAAAAAAATAAAATAATTTTTTTAATGTTATTTTTAAAGTTAATGCCGTACTGCAAGCGCCTGTTGCTCTGATCCTTTCAATGGGTGAGGAAATCTATTCCTGAAACTTTATAGTTTATGCATTTAAAGCTGGGATAACGGACCAGTCACACAGCTGAAGAGTTTAAACCCCGCCAGGTTAGCTCCGGTTGCGCAGCTCAATGTAAACTTTTGAAAATACGAGCCACTAGAGCCACAAAAACTCTTCGGAGAAAAAAAATAAGAAAAATAAGCACACAAAAAAGAAAAACAGACCCAACATCCATGACATCCATGCTGCTGGTTCTATGAAATTGATTCATTTCCTTTACATCAGGCTCTTTAACTCCACCCTCCAACATTGACTGTCAACAGGCCTGGAAAGGTGTAGACAAAAGCTTTCAGAGACCAGCATCTGTCTGGCTTATCTAGCAGGAAATATACATATTTTAGAAGGTTTTAGCTTTTATCCCTTTTCTCAACAAGGTTGTGAGCTTCTGTTTTGTGAGCCTTTATCATGGAGTCTTCTGTGACTGAACTTTAGTACATTGAGGGAGAAAAACAGGCTATAACTTGTTGAAACCACAAGGATTACTTTCATTGAAAGTATGCAAATTTTCATTTTAACTTGGTTTAAAAAAAAGTCTGTCACACCATCAGCCTAGTCAATGACCTTGTCTGTGCATGTGCAGTCTCTTCTGAACCAAAAGGCAGAAAACATTCCCCATACCTAGCTATGGTATTCAGTGAACATTTGCAGACAAGGATGACTTATAGTTATGACATTAAAGACTACCCAGGCAAAAGTAATGATAAAAATTCACTTTATTTTGCTAAACATGAATTTACATTAGATACATCAGTAAAACTTTCATTAGAAAATGTAATGGTAATGGTAATGTGCATCCATTTAATGCTGTTTAGAAACAGAAAATTATTTCACAAATTTAAGGAAAATGTCAAATGTAATATATTAAAATGACAGCACTCGGACAAAAAAATAACAAATTTTATGAAAGGTTTTGATGTTTTAAACAAGCTGTATTATGTAAAACCAATTTTAATAGTAATCTTTTAATTTTGCCAGCATGTTTGTTTTAATGGGAAGTAATATTAACATTTGGAGTGGCCAGAAGCTTAAAAGTGTATGCATTATGTTTACAAGCACAAACATGTGCACAACTCTTTATTTTTTGCATGCATGTGTATATGCTTTTGTTGACCTCTACCCATTGTCTTTATGTACATTATATTTATTTTTACTTGAATATTTATTGTAATTTCTTGTGTTTTGGCTTATTTCTTTTCTTTTACAGAGATCCTTGGACCTTTATTGTCAAAAAAGGTCACCGTTCTTCTGCTGTGGAGGATCACACAGTATATAAAGGTATGAATCAGTTTAAAATGTATGCCTCATGTTTGTAGCTCATGATCAAAGTGAAAGAAATTGAATAAAAAACATTTTTTTACATTCATACAGCAGACAGTTAGCATCTGTTATATAAATAGATTTTTACTTTTGTTAAAACTGCTGGTATGTTGTAATAATAATATGAGACAGATTATCTGTGGAAAAAAATCAACCTCTTCTGCTTTTTTCCAGTACAGAAATACAACACTTACTCAGAAACACACTATAAGAGCCAGGAGGAGGTTCTGTTAATCATGTATGTGTAAATGTTGTTCACTCCCTCCCCCTTGCCCTCTCCTATGCTACAGAGTCTTCCCAACTGTAGAGCTTGTCATGATTACTCAGACTAGTTCTTCTGTAAAGGTAAATTGTTTCTCCACCATTTGCACATAGTTTGTACATGATTGATAATAATGAGACCATCTTCAGAGCTCTAGTAGGTTGTTTTTGAGCAGGATCAGTGTATTTCTACAGATGACAATATTAGCATTGGGAGAAAGAGGAGGAGTTAATTTTTGTAACAGATTATATGTGTAATACCATACGCCCATGAAACACTTACAGTTCCAACAAAAATGTGAAAAACTTTTTTAAATGTTTTTTTTTTTTTTATAAAATTTACTGCAGCTTTTAAGAGAATCTAAATTTACAAACATTTTAATGAGACAACAAGGCCATGATATACAGAAGTAAATAGTGTTTCACTCCATTTAAACTAGTTTCCATATGCAGTTTAATTTGGAGACAGGGTCAGACAGGGTGGTTTGTGTAGAATGGCTGGGCCAAGTTGTTTCTTCTGTATGGAGTACATTTGGCTTCTTGGTGGGTTTTCATTTTGGTTCTTTGAACTTTTTGCCTTATGTGAGATTTGATATAGGTTTTTTCACAGGGCTTCTTTCAGCTGCATTTGTAATCTGTACAATATTAACTATGTTACACGTTCTGGGTGACAAGCATGTATTTTGCAGTATGGATTTTGTGGGTCTTCTTTTTACAGTAGTGAACTTTTGTAGGATGGCTTTTTGAGCTTGTGGGGATGTTTTTTCATGGTGTGAACTTTGTGCATGGCTTCTGCATTCTTGCGCTAGGTGTCAATAGCTGTCAAAAATCCCACTTTTTTTCTGGATCCAGTTCTGCTCCTTTTATTGGTACATTTTGTGGGGGGAACAGCCAGTAAACTCAGAAACTATAGTCTAGAATATTCTCAGTTAGTCAGGTTTTGTAATGACAGCAACAAAGTGGTTCAAAACACAGCGAGTCCCCCGGAACTAATGCCATTAGTTTTTTTGTTAGAAAGTGGGAAGTAGCCACAAAGAGGCTATTTCTTCAGTTGTCTCTGTGATAGTGAATTGTCTCTAGTCATTGTTTTTTATGCAGTAATCTGTGTGAGAGAAACCAAATTTATTAGTTTATTGGGGCCCTGCCCATTGCAATGCATAAGGAGAGCAGTGACTGATTTGCAAAGCAAGTCAGTCATACAAAGCATGTATGGCATGTATTGTTGTTCACCTCAAAATAACTGCTGCTTCCTACTATCGTTAATGCGGCCGATACCGCTGCATGCCCCCTCATAATATATATATCAAAACATGCGGCTCGGTCCCGGTATTACTTTTGTTGGCATTTCAAGTAAATGTGGCGTCATAATTAACAAAAAACAAGCCAAATTCAAGTCAAAACAAAAGACTGACTGACACAAAACAGTCAGTTACACTCAAACTGATAAAATTCTGTCTCCCCCTGTCTGACTCACAGCTGGCAGAGGATCCATTATCATAGCAACGGAACACACCATGGCCAGCTGATTAGGACTACAAAAACGCATCACTGTAGTTTTTACTATGGCAGAACTCTGAGGAAGGATTGACCTCCTCTTTAGAACTACAATTCCTGAAGGTTAGGACTACAACGTAGCGGAACTGTCAGTTACTACTGAGGAGGATGAGCATTTCGAATTAAGTCTCTCCTTGTGTGTCACACTGACATGACAGTTGACCTCCTCTTTAGAACTACAATTGCTGAAGGTTAGGACTGCAATATGGCGGAACACTCAGTGCCTACAAAAGAGGTCAGAGCTGATTGTCAGAACTACAACATGGCAGAACTGTCGGTTACTACAGAGGAGGGATGAGCTAGCCTTTAGAATTACATTGTGTTTGGGCATTTTATAACTGATTTTAACCAAGCATTGTTGCACACAGGATTAGTGTGGAAATTTTAAATTAAGCTTAAAAAATTTCTAAATAAAAGCCTTGGCAATTTTTCCATCAAGTAATTGCTCTTTTGACCATTATATAAATGATTTGACCCAATCACTGTTACACATAGGATTAAATTGGCCATTTAAAATCAAGCTTTCTGAAAATTTCAAAATAAAAGCCTTAAGAGTAGCCTGTGGCTAATGCAGCGCCACAGGCGCTGCTATAATAATAGCTTGCATTATCGTTTTTCCTCAAGTTAGGGCACTGTCTTGCACAGCAAGACAGTGCAGTAGCTTTAGCACAAACATTAGCATTTCACTGCCCCCACTTGTGCACTGCCATAGGCAGTGCAATAAGATTATCCTGCATTATTTTTTTCACACAGGTGAAAAAAATAATGCAGTAAACATTATTACCCATGTTTAGTGTACTGAATGGAGTAAGCCAGGCTTGTGACTCTCCACATGCTATTGATTAAATTGCAGCTTTCTTTAGCATTGATGCTATTGAGAATATAAGTTTAGTTAGCATAATTATAGAGACAGTTAATCTTTAGACATACAAAATATTAGATGTAGCATGAATTTTTAGGAGTAGACTTTACGACTGGTAAACTTAGATAAAAATCCAAACTAAGACAACTGGTAACTCTCTGAACTTACATAAGTGAGAAGGCAGTCTGGTACTCCTGTAAGGAGAGTTTTCAGACAGGAAGTGTAGCTGTTATCAGGATCAATAAATTCTTTGGTGTTGGTTCAAGGGTTCAGTGAAACATTAAATGTATAAGAAAACATTAAAAGTATAAGAAAAGTCTTCTCCAAAGTATAATCAAACATATTAAGATATTTCCTTAAGCATTAAACAGCATGTTTTGAACTAGTTAGTTTTAAATCATATTACTTGCATGCAATTTATATTACTAAGATACAATAGGATTATTAAAACCATTATTTTTACTCTTAAAATATTTCAGACATTTCAAAGAGCTTTTCCAAATTAGACAACCCTGCAGTTTTAGATTCCAAACATAAAGTTATTGGCATTATTTTTGTTCCAGTTTGTATAAATAGAAACCACTGTCTAAGTTGAAGCACTGAGGCAGAAAACCAAAAACAGGCCCAGGTCATAAATTCTGGTCTAGGAGGGTCTGCAGGAGACGCCTGGTACGGCAAGACCCAGTTTGACAATCCATATATCTGGCTTTAGGGGCTCTTTAGCATGAAGTAATAAAATCAACATTGGAACAGCCCTGCAAGAAGAGGGCACACCTTCTAATGCATATATTTAAATGAGGAGAATAAACATTCGTATAAAATGGTATGTTTTACAGCAGAAGTTCGAATCTCTTTGTGCTGAGTGAGTGATTCCCAAAAATGCATTTTTGTATTTTCTTTTCAGCTCGTAAAGGTAATTCTATGTTTGTCATGTGTTGGACTTTTTGATAATCCGGGTGTAATGCTGTTGTAACATTCTGTATTGCATTGAATTCTTTCGATAAAACTCTGGAAATATCTGAAGTCAGTTGTCGTATGATTGTTCTCTGAAACTCCACTGTACACGCTGAGTTCCTGGAACCCAGAAGATCAGAGGAAAAGTAACGAGCAAGTGAATATAAGTAGATTTACTCCTCTGATTTTCAACAATGCTAATGCATCAGAACGCTGGGTCCAAAAAGACGGGCACACTTTAGCAGGGCCCCGGTTAAATTTCTTCAGGAATTTTCCAGTTTATTTTACTGTTCATGTGTATTATAGTTAACAGGTACCCCACCCAATTTGTTTTGTTTATTATAAGTTCATTCATTCTTCATTTTGGCTCGTTCATTCCTTCAGAACTTATTTTTGTGTCTGTCTCCTACCTTGATCTTTGATACTCATATTTCCTATGTCATTGAATGTGACTTTCACGTGTTCCTCAAGTGTGCCTTTTTGTGATTCAGGTGAGGAGTGCCAGGCACAGAGTATGACAAATAGAGTTTTTGTATTAAGGTGATTAAAATCTTTTTTTTATTCACAAAGACAACTCCAGATGTCATCTGTGCCTGAGCCCAGCAACATTTGTTTCATTAATCCACATGCAATCAGTGTACGTGTAAACTTTTTAGTAATGTTTCTACAAAAGAAAATCAGTGATGTACCTTAGCAAACTATTATTTTATGTTTTTCTAGGAACTAAAGAATCATCAAAGGCACAGAGCTCTTTTCAATTCCAGTCAAGTTCTGGAGAGCACTTTACCATTACCAGCAACAGCCAGTGGGCACAAGGTAATTTCTCCTCTTCAGCCAACTGATGATTGCTTACTAAATAAATACATAAAACACAACAATTATCTTGTCCTTAAAATTAATACAGACTAATGGCATAAATTATGTTACAATGACCTTCACAATGTAAGGATTTAGGTTTCTGTGTTGTTTTCAGTAATTTGTTACTCCTCTCAAGTTCAATCAAGTTGTAACACAGTTTTTGTTATCAACAGCCATTTATTGTGGACAAGTCTTACAAAGTCCCCAAAATATACCATCAGAACTAAAACAGAAAAAGGTGACACAAACCTAAGTCAGTTCACAATAAATGGAATATTTACATAAATAAAACACACAAAACTAGTACATCATTAGCTACATTGACTCCAGAGGAATAAAGCTAAATTTCTTCTTCAGCTCTAAGTGTGCCAGCCAATGTTTCCCTGGGCAATGTTTCCACATGGTCCGTGGAACGAAACAAAATTGATGAAAGCTAGGAGTGAATTAAGGAAGGTGTCAGTTAACACATCATCGAGTAACTTGATGTGTACCGCATGGGAACACAAGCACGTGAACAGAAGTCCATAGCGTTTTAGCTCTTTACCTCCTTCTTTTACATAAAACGGGCCAAAACAACTCATTCCATAATATGTGAATGGGGGGTTGTTTCCATTCTCTGATTAGGCAGATTTGCCATTTTCTGCTTTTCCTCATCTGAATTTTCTGCATTTGACACAGTTGTAGATATAGGTTGATACTGCCCGACTACATCCAAGTATCCAAATACTGTTTGCTGTTAGCTCATTTATTGTCATGCCCTGGCCCTGATGTTCCACACGCTGATGATGGTGATCAATCAGTAACTTTGTGATTTGGTTGGTCTTTGGTAAAATAGCTGGGTGCTTGACGTATGGATGTAGAGTAGCTTATTCTAACCTACCTCCCACTCTGAGGACACCCTTGAGGTCAAGAAAGGAGTTGAGCCAGTAGAGCTTAGTTATCTTGTCTTTTGTTAACTCCTTTTGGGACTGAAGCTTCTTGATCTCTTTGGATAAGACTGAGCCTTGTACAATGGCTATAATTGCGAGTTCAGCTTCTTGTGTTTCTTCAAGAGGTGTAGCTTCATTATTTCTCTTTTCCATTCTCTTAAACTCTTTCCCAAATCTGATGAGTCTTGCCATAACTTTGTCTAGTCTCAACCAGCTGGAGAACTTCACAAAATGTTCTGCCAGGAATCCATCCTTGTCAATGTGTGGTCTGCAACTAGTTACCGTACTTTTGGGTCTTCTGATCCAAGTTATTCCACCTTAATCTCTCTGCTGGTTAGCTATTCTTGCCAGAGAAAATGTAGTCCTTTACACCAGTCAGAAAAAAAGGTCTTTTTAAATCACAAGACGCATGATCGGCTTGATTTTCATCTGAAGCAATGTACTTCCAATGTGTTGGTACAGTCCTCTCTTTGATGTGTTGGGTTCTATTTGCTTCAAAAATGTGAAATTGTCTTGCTTCATTGCTGATGTATCCCAACAAAACTTACATATCTGTCCAAAAGAACTCTTTTGCATTTTCAGTTCCAATTCCGCTTTGTGCATGTTGCTTATGTATACTGCGGTGACTGCTGTAGACAACTCCAATCTTGGTACTATAGTCACCTTTGTGGGTGCTAACCTGGATTTGTCAAATACAAGAGCGCAATGGATATGTCCTAATTCACTGATGGTTCTTAGGTAAATACATACTCCATATCCTGCAACACTTGCTTCTGAAAAATAGTAGAGTTTATACTTCTGAACCTTTTTGAAATCCTTAGGAAGGTAACAACGGTCGATCTTAACATCTGCAAGGTTCTTGGCATCTGACAGCCAAGATTCCCACTGTGGCTCAAGTTCACTTGAGAGTGGTGCATCCCAATCTGCCTTGTCAAGAGACATTGCTTGCCGAGTAAATCAAAAGGCGCCAAAAGTCCAAATGGGTCGAAGATGGAGGCTATAGTCGACAACACTCCTCTTCTGGAAAGGGGGTACTCTTTCACAACTACTTGAAACTGGAAACGATCAGAGGCAACACACCACTTAATGCCTAGAGCTCTGTCTGTCTGTTGCTCACCAAATGCAAGGTCTTGAGTTTTTACTGTCTCTACACAATCTTCTTTGGGAAGCGAGTTGAGTACTTGTTGACTTATGAAGTTGTAGTTTCCCAGTGTGGCAGAATTGCTTTGCTTTGTTCACCAGATAAATTGCTTCCTTTTCTAAATGAAAACTGATCCAATCATCGTCAACATAGAAATTTCGTTTAATAAATTTTACTTTCGCTTTACTTAACTGACCTTGACCCTGTGCTGCAATGTACTCGAAGTTTGCGCAGGCTGGTGACGAGGCTGCTCCAAACAGGACATGCATGCGGTAGAATGACGGAGTGGAGTGGAAATATCCATTATCCCACCAGATGAAGCAAAAATAATTTTGATCTTCTTTGCGGACTCTGAATTGGAGAAAAATGCATTTGATGTCACACATCACTGCCACCTGTTCTTTTGAGATTCTGCACAGATATCCTACCAGTGTGTTGATTAACTCTGGTCCTGTCAATAGGTGATCGTTCAATGAGACTCCTTCATACTTTGCTGAACAGTCAAACACATGGTGAGGTATGTACTATGCTGGGTGTTTGTGCAGCTCTTCAGGAGGCACCTTTACAGCATCTCTGCACTCTAGTGTTCATAAACTTCACATAGTTGCTGTGATATTGTTTGTCCTTTTCAAATCTCTTCTCTTCTTGAGGCACTTGAGTCTGTTTGGTTGAACCAGTCTATCCTCCTTAAATGGGAAAGGTAGATCACAATGTCCATCTTCTTGAATTTTCACTCCATCCTCCATTATGGAAATGAAGAATAAATCCTCTTGAGAGAGATGAGAATCTTCCACTCTCCTTTCATTAGAATCAGATTTGAGAATTTTAATCACATCTGATGGCAGGAAAACCTCTTTGACCTGAGTGTGACAAATGTAGTGCACCTATTTTGAAAACTGATCCAATGGTAGATTAAGTGTCACTTCCTTGACAATTATCCTGTGACTACATCCAATAATGTCTTCATAGTAAACACAATGATCAACACCTCTAACTATCTCTTTTTTTCTGTGTCCAGAGCATCTGCCTTTTCTTTAAGATCAAATGCAATGGTGCTCTGACTACCCAGAAGGGCATATACTAGTATTTCCTGTTCTGGATTGCTTGCTGTGGATAACCAAACTGGAATCACTGTAGATGTGAGATCGCTCTTATCACCTTGGATCACGCGGTTTGAGATTGCTTCATTTGATGTTTCTTCACCTTGTTCTTTAGTTTCCTTGGTCTCTTCCATCTCTTTATTTTCCCTTTGCTCTTTATCACTTTCCTCATGTCTTCTAAACTATGTTTCTCATTCTTCATGTAAACATGTTGGGTTTTTCATTTCCAAGTGTTACAAATACTTATTTTTTCACATTTCTTGGATTGATGTCCAAAACTGAGACATCCAAAATGCAGTCCTTTTGATTTCACAAACTTCTTTCTTGTAGTTATGGCGTTCTCCATAAACTTTCGACATGTCTGAATGTTGTGATTCAATCTTTCACAGAAAACACACTTGTTTGAGTCTGTTCTCTCGTCTGTGCTACTTGCAAACGCCTTTGCAGCAACATTTTGAGCTTTGCTTCTTGAAGTCGTGCCCCACCTTACAGCCTTCTGTCCTACATTGGCAACAAGTAAAACCAAGGTATACCCATTCCTCCTTTAGGATGTTTGTGTTTATATTTGTGCAGTTGGCTGGTGTTTCTATCCTGACCAACTTACAAACATGAAGCTGTTACAGACCAAATATAAACTTTTTAAAGGGTGACCATTAGTCATCTTCCATCAGGAATGATCTGTTATTTCTCTTAGTTTGTTTCATATTCTTTCTGACAACATACATACAACATACAAATTAGCAAACAAATTAAACAGTGATAGTCTTAATCCAGATACCACTTCGGCAACTAAATTTGGATATGTGTGTGTTCTACAGAGGCAGAGTGGACTGACTGGTTTGACAGGGACGATGAAAAGGGATCTGGAGACTGGGAAAAACTGTTTGACCTGCGCAAAGCTTATCCAGATCAACTGTGTATTGTTCCATTGGACATCCAGGTAAATGTTGACTGTCCATATTGCATTTTCAAGCATTTGTATTATTGGCTTTATTATATGCCAATAATAAAGCAATTACTTTATTATTATTATTGTTCTGATGAAAGCATCATGAAATAAATTTGGCTTCAATTTTTCACACTTTGTCCGATGTTAAATATCTAATTGTGCAACTAAGAAGAACATTGCATAATAGTTCCCAGTCTAAAAGGACACATTGAATTACCTGCGGCACATGATTAAGGTGTGACCACTAGACAAGAAAGTAGAGGGATTTTTTTATATTGCTGATCAAAATTAGATTCAAGGGTTAGAAACAACTAGAATTAACTTGGGTCTCTTTTTTGTAATTTTTCCTTCAGTCCCCATCCCTTAGAAATTCAGCATGACAGTTAGAAAAGATTATGCTTTTCCACAAAGGCGAGAGTTCGAGAATCTATCAGAGTAGATTTGCAAGGAAAGCCACACAATCACACTAACTTTAACTGTTCATATATGACCAAAAATATGGACAGTGAAAACCTTGCAAAGAATCACTGCAAGGTTATCTAGCTTACAGTGAGGAGACTGGTTTCTCTCATATATAGTCATGTAATCCAAACACCCTAACTCGGGTGAAATCTTGGTTGAAATCTAAGCAACCTTCCTGTAGGACTTAGTGCAGGGGTGTCAAACTCCAGTCCTCAAGGGCCACTGTCCTGCAGTTTTTAAATGTACCACAGGTACAAAACACTGGAATGAAATGGCTTAATTACCTCCTCCTTGTGTAGATCAGTTCTCCGGAGTCTTGCTAATGACCCAATTATTCTATTCAGGTGTGGTGCAGCAGAGGTACATCTAAAAGTTGCAGGACAGTGGCCCTTGAGGACTGGAGTTTGACACCTGTGACTTAGTGACATGTATGGGAAATGTGACAAATGGACCAAGGAGGACTGAGGGATGTCACTGGATAAGCCCAATGTTCATCAATAAAATCAGCCAATCAGCTGTCGTGGTCATTAAAAATTAGACTTAATATAATTTTTTTTGTTAAATTATGACAGCGTAGGGCCGCCAGATAAGGACAGGATTGAGATTTCACTGTTTTTAAGTGCATTGTTAAAGACGTTGGATAATGTTGGTGATGAGATATTTTTGAAGCATTTATAAAATTACCCCGGGAGACAGTCCCTGGGGATTTATTGTTTTCAAATTGTTAATTGCCTCCTGTACTTCTTTTTCTCTTATATCTGAGATCATATCAGCTGCTTCCTCATCAGACATAGTCGGGAGCGTTATGGAGGAATTTAAAGGCCCTAAACTCATTGAATATATAAATAAAGAAATACACGAGACTCGGGAACTCCTTCTGCTCATAGTCGAACGGGAAGAGATTTTGGTTTCTGCGAAACCAAAACATCACATTCACATCGTTACAGAAATCCAAAATCTTTTGACTTCTGCTTCTGACATCAGTTTTTTATGGAGTCCCAGCTCTACTGATGCGTATTGGAAAATCTCAACCAATGGTGCTTTTCCCCTTTAATTGCGTAGCACTTCTGGCTCCGTCTTTAACGTTAACCAAGCAAGACACATTTCTAGCTGATTTATTTTATTTTCAAGCCTTGTTTGTTCTTCCTTGCACTGTTTCTTGTTGAGAATATAAGTTTAGTTAGCATAATTATAGAGACAGGTAATATTAGATGTAGCATGAATTTTTAGGAGTAGACTTTACGACTGGTAAACTTAGATAAAAACTCAGGCTAAGACACCTGGTGACTCTGAGCTTCAACCTTGTACTCCCGTAAGGAGGGTTTGCAGACAGGGGGTGTCTGTTATCAGGAGAAATAAAGACCTTGGTGCTGGTTCAAAAGTTCAGTGAAAACATTAAATGTATAAGAAAAGTCTTCGCCAAAGTATAATCAAACGTATTAAGCTATTTCCTTAAGCATTAAAAAGCATGTTTTGAATTAGTTAGTTTTAAATCATATTACTTGCATGCAAAGTATATTACTAAGATACAATAGGATTATTAAACCATTATTTTTACTCATAAAATTATTTCAGGTATTTTCAAAAAGAGCTTTTCCAAATTAGACAATCTTGCAGTTTTAAATCCGAACGTATAGTTAGTATTTGTAGCATTAGATTTTGTTTCAGTCCACAGAACACTATCTGCTTGGGACAGAAACCAAAACAGACCTTGCTGGAGGTCATAAATTCTGGTCTAGGAGGGTCTGCAGGAGACACCTGGTACGGAAAGACCCAGTTTGACAATCCATATATTTTCTTTTGGGCTCTTTAGCATGAGGTAATAAAATTAACATTGGAACAGCCCTGCAAGGAGAGGGCACACCTTCTAATGCATATATTTAAATGAGGGGAATACACATTCTTATAAAATGGTTTGTTTTGCAGCAGAAGTTCGAATCTCTTTGTGCTGAGTGAGAGATTTCCAAAATGCATTTTGTTTATTTCTGTTTCTGTTTCCCTTTCAACTCATGCAGGTAACTCTTATGTTTGTCATGTGTTGGACTTTTTGATAATCCGGGTGTAATGCTGTTGTAACATTCTGTATTGCATTGAATTCTTTGGATAAAACTCTGGAAATATCTGAAGTCAGCTGTCGTATGATTGTTCTCTGAAACTCCACTGTACACGCAGAGTTCCTGGAACCCAGAAGATCAGAGGAAAATAACGAGCCAGTAAATATAAGTAGATTTACTCCTCTGATTTTCAACATTCTTAAGCCTAGAAGATATCTGTGTCATTTTTCCTTACTACTGCTTTGGCTCCACTCTTCATCATAGATGGGGTTACAGTTCCATTATCATTCATCTCCAAATATTCAAACAGATACTGTCTCAGTTCCTGAAACACTGATGTGTTGGTGAATAGTGATACATTTAGTCTCCAGAATCTAAAGGGAATGTCCTTACTTAAGTTTAGCTGTAGGGTAACTGGATCATGGTCACTCAGTGTACCGTAATTGATTCAATACTGCAGTCAATTACTTTACAAAAGTATTTTTGAGGTATGCAGAAGAAGTCTGTCCCTGATTAACTATTATGAACTTTAGAAAAGAAAGTAAAATCCTTTTTGCTCAAGTTTTTAAATCTCCGTGGATTTAAAAACCTAAGCTCAGTTCAGTCATCATATTATTGAGTATTTTTGTTTTCCTGCTCTGCTGGTGTGCTATCTATTTTGCCATTATGTACTGCATTAAAATCTCCTCCAACTATCACTATGCCTTTGGCGTTCTCTGCAATTACATTAGCTATTTCTTTGAAGAAGGATTCGAAACATTCATTAGGAGCATAAAGATTCATAATAGACATCTCCTCCTCCCATGTCTTGCCAAGCACCAAGGCAAATCTCCTCATTTTATCCTGAATGGTATTTTCTGTGGAAAAGGCCAATGATCTGTTAAATAAAATAGTGACTCCTCTCTTATTTCCATATGATGCCCTGTCTTAATTTTTTATGTTTCCTGTAGTAGGAGAATGGAGCAGTGCATCTTTTTTAGTTGACTAAAGATTTTTTTCTTCTCTGTTGGGTGATTTAAACCATGGACATTATATGTTACAATTGTTAAGTTTTTCCATATGTACCTTTTAATTATGGATACCTTTTCCATATTACTATTCCTGTAGGTATCAATGCTATTGTGAAATATGTATTTTGATGTGGTTGCACATTTGTTACATCAGTCAAGGTACTGTTTACAAATATTAGAACATACTTGAACTTTATAGTAGACAGGCTTCCAAAAACTGAACTAAATACCAATACGACCTTAAAACCCGTCTCCATGGAGATGAAAGGGGTGTGACAAAAACCCTTCACCTGAACTCGCCGTGCAATAGCAGTCTAACAACAAAAGTCTGTTCCCGGACTTGCCTCTCCAAAAACTGTGTACACCCGTGTACTGTATGTACACAGATGTACATACAATAAATCATCGTACTGCATCCACGGTGAGGAAATTCCCTGGTATTGAGGATTGTATCATATTTTACTAAACTAGCCATCATTCAAGTGATTTTATCACAAATGTCATACTTTGTGACAGAGTTTAAATGTCCATGTATTACTCCCAAATCCTTGATATATTTATTACCTTGTAAAAACACCTGCATGTTCGTTACGCTCAGCATAGTTTCTCCTGCTTTTCCTGGCATCGTGGTCCAGGACTCACCCAGCAGTTCCTCTCAGTAGCTCTCTACGTATCTTGACATGTAGTCCCATCTTCTCCAGTGTTGAGACTGCTCTTGCAAGTGTAACAAAGGTCTTCACACCGGATTCCAGATGGATGTTCAGTTGGGCAGGGAAAGGCGACACTGCTCTCACGTTTTTGTCTTTAAGTTGCTTGATAACTTCTCGTACCTGTTTGCATTTCTTTATGTTCACGGTGTAATCTTGGTCGAAATATATCCTTTGGCCGTGGTGGGTAACATCACATCTACTCATGCCGTCTGTATTATTTTGTCTTTCACTCTGTAGTTGGAAAACCTGACGATAATAGGCCATGGGGAAGCAGAATCTTTAGGCTTTGTATTTAGCGACCGGTGGGCCCTCTCTACATTAAGATTCATACCTTGCGGTAGTTTAAGTGAGGTGCGCATCTTTTTATGCACACCAGCTGCGAGGCCGTCAAAAAAAACTCACTGGGGGGTTCTTAAATAGGATCTGTCTCTTCGTCCTGGTGGCTCTTATCACAGTTGCTTTATCCTTGTAGTTTAAAAACTTCATTATCAGAGCCTTGGTGCAGCAGTGTGTGATGTGCTTTTCTGGCCAAGCTGGTGCGCTCTACTTACCAGTCATTTTTGGTCCTAAAGCTTGAACACATAACATTTTTTTAAACCACATTTTACATTATAGCTTACTACAATTTTACTGACTGCCCCAAAGTTGCTATTAAGAACTTTCCCAGTTTATGGGCCTCTCAATAATGAAATGGGATTTGCTCCCTTCCTTGTACACTTTCTGGAGAAAGCTTCTAATGCAACAAAGCCCAAAGGCCGGAAGCAGCTTGTAAATCAAGATAGATATGTTTACATTAACAATATAAGTGTGAATCTTGTTCTGTGCATTTGTAGAAATTGCCTTGTGGACTCATGACTCATCCTGTGCACATGTGAATTGTTCTGCGTATTTGTGAATATTGATAATGTTCTAACTCCATATTCAGCTAACTGTTGAATATGGAGAATCAGAAACAAGACAAATGATTCTAAATTCAGCAGCAATCGACATCAAATTTCCTGAAAATGAAAATAAACAAGTCCTGTCCTGACCCAGAAAGAGCTATCCATTGTCAACATTTATATTTTAATTAACCAATGGTGTTAAATTTCATAAATGGAAAAACAAAGTTTTGGTGAACAAAAATCATTAGAAACAAAGTGTGTTTACTTTATTGAATGCATGTATCTTCAGTTGCTTAGTTGACACTTTGTTTGCTCAGGTTCAAACCCATCATGGAATACCCTTCAACCAGACAGGAGATGTCATCTACAAGATCAGCAAAGACTATGGTTTTGTCTGTCTCAACAAGGACCAGATTCATGGCCTATGTCATAACTACAAAGTCAGATTCCTCTGTGGAAAATCTGGTAATTTTTTCACCTCCTAACATTGCCTTTGAACATGCAAACACTCAACCATAAGGAGTGCAGTACTGTGCAACAGCAGATGTCGTTTGTCTATTAATAACTAAATAATTGCCATTATCCACATCCCCCTGTAGAAGAAGATGTAGACAACTTTCACTAAATATTATTTTCTGATTAATATTACTATAATTGTTGTTGCTATCTTGATTTGTATTGTAGTTTCTGTATTATGAAAAGTTGTAAGACATTACTGAATTATTAGCTACTCAGAGGGAAAAAAAGTTAAAAAAAAATATGCGAGTGGAAATAATTTTGCATGTGTCTTCAAAAATTGCAGTGGACATTTTCCATTGTTAGTTACTAAATCTTACACAATATGGCCAAAGCAGTGGTTCTTAACCTGGGTTTGATCGAACCCCAGGGGTTCAATGAGTCGGTTTCAGGGGTTCAGTGGAGCCTCTGCCACGGAGGTAAAGAAACACTTGTGTAAAGTCATGATGACACGCCCCGCTTGGCCATTACTTGCTTCAGAGTATCACATGACATTGCTTGGCCAATCAGTGCTGCGGGGAATTTAGTGCGCGCAGTATTCAACGGCTGTCGTAGTTGTATGTTGTGTGATTTCTTTCTCGAAATTATAATCCATACTAAACATGTCGAATAAAAAAAGAAAGTCATCGGACAAACATGTACAACATGGATTCACATGTATCACAGAACGGGATGGGAGTCAGAGTCCCATGATAGCATTGCATGATATGCAATGCTAAGTTGAGCAACTCTAGTCTTGTACACTTTGTGAAGCTGCATGGAGATGGGGAAAAGTAAAAAAGTATTTTGTGGATTTAAAACTACAAAAAACAAACTAAATTTCAAATAAAAAAAAAAATTAAGTTATTATAAAATGTTAAATTCTTTTAAAAAAATCCAAATGTATTTTTAATTGGTTAAACAGCAAAAAAAAAAAAAAAAAAATATATATATATATATATATATATATATATATATATATATATATATATATATATATATATATATACCGTAGATGAACGGTATATATATATATATATATATATATATATATATATATATATATATATATAGGGGGCTGAAATTATTTTATGGGGTCCAGGGGAGGCGACAAAGGACGCTGACCCTTTAGGGAAGGTCCAGCAATCAGTAAACAAAGCTACTGCTTCTGTTTTTACTCAAGTCTAATCCTATGTTATTGAAAATCGTCATATTCATAACCCCTAGTGCAAAACTTCAATTTATTGAAAAAGCAGCCAGAAGAAAAAAAAATCTGAAAGATCATAATAATTTCAAAAAGTTACTTTTCCTGAGTACTACATAAAAGATTGGTCAAAATACAAAATCTGTTTTTCGGATCTGGAAGTTTGCACTGGGTAGATGAACGGTATCTAGGAAATAGATTAACACCATGTCTTTTTGAATCCAAGTAAGTCTTACTCTTCTTTACCCACTTTGTAGTTCGTCCACAGGCCTTTCTCTCAATCGATATGTTAACAGACAACACCATCTTGGAGCTTAGTGATGAGGCGGTAGGTTGGAGGACTGGTGATCAAGTGGTTGTGGCCAGCACAGACTACTCAATGCACCAAGCTGAGGAGTTTTCCCTGCTGCCCTGTCCTAACTGCATGTCCAACCAAGTGAAGATCAAAGGTAAGATATTTTTTGAGTTAAATCAACTATTAAGACTGTGCTATAGTGTCATTCAATTAGGAATCTTTCCAAGTTCTACATCAAAAGCAATGCATTTTTTTTTTTATCTTTTATACATCATAAACATTATCTTTTGTAAACAGATATTTTATAGAGGCTATTAATGTAGTTGCAAATCAACTTTTAAGAAACCAATTGTTAACTAAGATGTTTCAATATATTACAAATCTACATCAGTATAAATAGTTATACCTTTAGTGAAATTCTTTGTACAAAGTTTCTAAATTTTAATTTGAAATGCTTCATATAAATATTCATATGCAATTTTTAAAAATAAATATATTAATTGAGACGTTGGTAAAGTGCAGATCAGCTGTTTATAAAGAACACTTTTCATCCATAATAGGAACATCATAGTAACAAATAAACACATGCAACACAAAAAATTGATAATACTTACCCTTTTCTCACATCAAAAATAAGAAAAACTAGAACTGCAAGCAGTTATCAAGCTCCAGTATTTCCCAACCCCAGTCCTCCAGGCACACTGCGCACATGTTTTAGGTGTTTCCTTGATTCAGCCCAGATGATTTCAATTGACAGGTGTTTGCTAAACTGCAATCAGCTGAATCATTCATAGTAAAGCAGGGAAAGATCTTAAACTTGCAGAGCAGTGTGCCTTGAGGATGAGGTTTGGGAAACACTGCTTTACTCCGTACTCCGCCCCTCTGTACACTTGCCCCACAGCTGGCCCTGTTTCTCTTTGCATCTGTACCAACTTGGAAGTTTTCAGAACAGTGCTTACTCCATTAAAAAGTTGCATTTACATGTCACCCAACATAAATTGATTTTCCATAAAAAGACTGTAAACTGTGATTTCCAATATTTTCCATCCATCCATTTTCTGACCACCTTTCTCCCTAACGGGGTCGGGAGGTGCTGGTGCCTATCTCCAGCTGCGTTCCGGGCGAGAGGCGAGGTACACCCTGCACAGGTCGCCAGCCTGTCGCAGGACAACACAGAGACAAACAGGACAAACAACCATGCACACACACTCACACACACACCTAAGAAGAATTTGGAAAGACCAATTAACCTGACAGTCATGTTTTTGGAGAACATGCAAACTCCGTACAGAAAGACCCCGGGCCGGGAATCGAACCCAGGACCTTCTTGCTGCAAGGCAAAAGTGCTACCCACTGCGCCACTGTGCAGCCCCCAGTATTTTGCAAGTTTATCAAATGTAGATGCACATTCAAAAAATGTATATAAAAAAGTTGAGTGGAGTATAAAGTTGAGTATAAACTCCACAAATAGTCCCAACATCTGAAGTAAAATAAGCATAATTCCATTCTTGTATTGACCGACATGTTGGAACAACGCTATGACCAAAGTGCAATACAGTGGTGTGACATTCACAAAAGATTTGATTCTTTTGAACAGCTCTTTACTATATACTATAAGACTGGAGCCTCACTGAGAGCCGTTCTTTGTTCTTGTAAGTACACTGCAGTAGCTATTATTATTTTAATTATATTCATCAATATTTATTTAACTAAATGTAACCCACAAATTACTTTAAATACACCTAATAATAGCAAAAGACAGGTAACTCAATTTACTTCTCTGACCAGCACCAATGCTATGAAAGTATATCTAAAAAGAAGTTGGGCCGGATCAAAAGACTCTAAATTCTCGGGAGCCTAGGTGTGAATGACAACACAGGAGTGCACAAAGTGTCAACAAGAAAGAGTAAAATTTAATAGTAAAAACAATTGTGAATCCACACATACAATTGCAACAAAATGGCGTGCAGTTTTTTAAAAAACAGAAAATAAAATAAATAACAGTCACTTCAATATATCGGTCGATTCAGTGTTTGTCCAGTCTTTTCCAATGTGTCAGTCAATTCTCTCAGTATTTCAAGGATAGTGACCAGTCGGGTCACTATCTAGTAGTGATGGGCAGATGAGGCCCCATTGGGTGTATGGCACATTTCCCAAACTGTGTCAACACTGTGTTTAAACTGTGTTGATGTATCACTCAATGCTGGATTTAAAAAGTAATTGCAGGCAACTTCAATAAAGACTGGAAACAGACTGAACAAGGTTCATTCACACATATTTAGAAACATCAGCTGCGTTAACATCTTTGGGCCAAGGCAATTGGCCAATGAAAACAAAACAAAAAAAAACAAAAAAAAAACCTGACTTGTATTTTTTTTATCTGTTTACAAATCAGCCGAGATGAATGCTGCAGTTTCTTCCTTCTGACGTATTTCTATCCTGAAAAATTGAAAGTGCAATTAGATCATACATAAATTCATCCGGCGGTCTCGAATCAGACCATATTCCTCATGCTGACATTCCCATCAGAGAAGCGACACATTAATAGTTTCTGGTCCTCTATCTGAAACTTGAATATAATGCGATTATTCACTTTAAAGCATTTTCATTTTGCCCGAAAGCTTTAGGGAATTTTCTCTTGCACACACAGAGCTACTGCTTTTGCTAGTCCATATTGGCTGTATGGCTTTTCCTTCTTGACCTCAAACCGGTTTAAAAAAGTAGTTGCAGTGAAGCATAATATAGCAAGAGGTTCAAGAATGGACAATTTGAACCGTTTTGGTATTAAAAATGATTTTTTTTAGGACGACATTTAGTGCAATTATACAACATCACGTTGTATACATTTCACCTACAATAGAAATAAAAGTTAATCCATGTAAACTAATTAAAGTATTCTTCAGAAAGAAATTGGAATAACTCAACAGAAGAATGATCAATAGTGGAAACGAGAATGGAATAATAATTTACCTTATTCTCCGTGATAAGATCAAAATGATCCCACACGGCAGAAAACTTCCTCTTCCTTGGTTGATCCATAGTTTTCAATGACAAGCCAAACACCAATGCAAAGCAAACAACACAAACTATCTCCATCCAACAAAACCCAGAAACGTGTCGGTTTGTGGATTTTGTGTAAATTGTATAAATACTATTTGGCGCGTTTACAACCAAACGACAGGAACTGTATAGGTCACGTGGTTTTCCTTAAAGAGATACGCGCACCGACACGGGGCTTCGCCTTGTTTGCTCAGCGCATGCACCGAGGTTTCAGTGTCGTCAGACCCATTATTAACTATCTACCATCTCACTGGGTTCTCTGGGCTGGGGCTCGCCATTCAAATTCAGAAGAAGTGGTAAAAAAAAAAAAAACCTTACCTGGAACAAGGCCAAAGTAAAACATCTTAGAAAATAAGATGCTAATATCAATTAAACCTATGTATCAATAAATTGTTATAATAGAGATCTTACATCATTGCTCAAGTTTTTCTTTTTAAGTTGTACAAAAATCATCAGTTTATCAGTATAAAATGTTATTTACACATCAGTAAAACTAAAGAAATTAACTTAATATGTGGTAAAGAAAAATAATATAATAGTAATAATAATATATACTACAATCTAAAAGTGCCGGTACATCTTCAACACTATAAATTTCTTGTAATACCAACGGAAAAAAGCACATAACTGAAATAGAACCATTGAACTATTAGGACATGTACTCAAAAGGAAAATAACTACAACTACACAGAAAAAATATAATATACACAACAATAATAATAAAAATCTTACTGTGCTACTTTATTTTTATTAAATTTGGTCAGAAATTACGTGTTTTTGCCAATTTTCAACCAATTCACTGAGCCAACTGCCGAGCGTGTGTGGTCTCTGCATAAAAGCAAATGGTATATTTATGATGTAAATAAGTACTTGTTTTATATGTTGTATGATATAAACTGGGCATTTGTTTAAGTATATGCCAAAACTAAATGTAATTTATGTTGTAAACGTCATTTTACCATCCATCCATCCATTATCTGTTCACCCTTGTCCCTATTGGGGTCAGGAGTTGCTGGTGTCTATCTCCAGCTGTGTTCCGGGTGAGAGGCGGGGTCACCCTGGACAGGTCACAAGTCTGTCGCAGGGCGACATTGAAACAAACAGTACAAACAACCATGCACACATACACTCACACCTAGGGAGAATTTGGAAAGACCAATTACCCTAACAGTCATGTTTTTGGACTGTGGGAGGAAGCCGGAGTACCTGGAGAGAACCCACGCATGCACAGGGAGAACATGCAAACTCCGTGCAGAAAGACCCTGGGCCGGCAATCAAATCCAGGACCTTCTTGCTGCAAGGCTACAGTGCTACAAACTGTGCCACTGTGCAGCCTCTTTTACATCAAGTTAAAATTAATTAGTAAAGTATGCTACAACTACTATGACTTGACTTAATTACAATCCCCTCAATCTCTAGCAGAACAAGTCAGAGTGTGGCCAGGGTTAATGACTGGGCCCTTCATTGCCAAATAATAAAGCTCATGATAACATCATTTTACAATATACACATGCCCCACAACAGCTTTGGAGAGCGACTATCATTTTGTCCATCAAATGGACATGAAGCATAACAAACCAAAAGAACAACAAAAACATTGGGCTACATTGTCACTAATGGTAATACAATACAAAGTTGTTTTCCATAGCGGGTATTGTAATATGGCGGATGAAACTGAGACAGTGGCACCAAAATATTATGTAGCGAAAGCTCCTTCGATTGCAATGGAGGCTCAAGAGTCTTTACTGAATATTTTGTGTTTAGTTTCTGTTGAACAAACTGTTCTATTGAACAATTGTTAGAAATTAGTGTGATGTAAATGAACTTTATTGAATAGGTGCAACTTCAAAAGGTTCAGTGGGTATGAATACCTTTGCAAGGTGCTATATTTTTACCTCAGCTGGATAGTAGGTGTTCAGTTTCTACAGGACTTACCCTGTAGCCCTCAAGATGAGATAGTTTACTTGTATTTTTATCTGTGTTGTTGGTCCAGGAAGAGCCAAGTTTATCCACATTGGTGAAGAAGTTGATGGGGTGGATATGAGAGCAGAGGTTGGCCTGCTGACACGTAACATCCGACTTCGTGGCGAGACTGAGCCCACCTGCTATGGCCATGAGGCTTGTAAATTCTTTCACTTTGACACCTTCGGGGGACATTTGAAGGTATAATGCTGATGACCTGATCATTTACAAAGCTAGCATTAAATTAGTGATGGGAATTTTGACTTTTTTCAGAGAACTGGCTCTTTCGACTCAAATGGCTGTCAATTTATTATCATCTGCAACCTGTGTTTTGGATCTAAGAGCTGGAGGGGATGTTATTTTGGCAAATAAGAATGTTTTCCATGATAAATCCTTTTACATTTAATGTTCGATGTATGAGAAGCTTTATACTTCCTTCATTTTATGTGATAGTTCTGTTAACAAATGCACAGTACAATGCAACCAGATCTACTGAACAGACCCATAACAATATATATTTTTAATATAATAGCTGTAATTTTCAGCCAGATGGTGCTTCTCTTACAGTGGTCAGTTATATTTGAGTTGGTCAAATATAAGGATGGTCCCATATTGTCACATGTGATTGGGCACAAGGCTGCCATGCTAATCAAAGCAAAGTTATGTTGTGAGCAGAGTGCTTTTGGCGTGTGAGTTCGGCAGCAGAAGCCAAAACACTCAGGCTGTGGTCTGTTTTGTTTGTGGGCTCGCAAGGATCTTTAGAAATACAATCTCCTTGTGGTGGGGCATAATCTGAATTGTGAATGAGCCAGAATGGTTTGTAGTAGTGGATTATCTGATGAGGAAGATATGAGTTGGACACCTGTAAAAGCCTTTTTGCACTGTAGGACCTGTCCCCCTTTGGCCCAGCCCTACTACATCTGTAGTTGTGACATATAGTTATTACATAGGAACAGCTCATATCAAGCTCATTTAATTTTATTGTTTATGTTCAGTTAGTGGGACCAGAGGTTATTTTTGGCATTTTTCTTCATTGTGGTGATAAAGGTACATGTATTTTTCTGCTTGATGTGTAATGACACGATGCCATCACACATCCTCCATTCAGCTTGTTGAAACTTGTTAAAAATCTGTTTGTTTAACACTATATTACCTATGATGCATCTGTTTATTTTTGTAGTTTCAATGTCGTGTAAGTGAATTTCTGTGCTTCAGTGTGCTCTGAACCATAAGAAAATCAATCCTTTGTTAATCCTGTGTTTGAGACTTGTGTGTGTTTTAATTATACAACCACACACACATGCACACACACGCACACGTACAAAAACAAATATAAGCACATCATTATCTACGCTTGTCTCATCATCTGTACACTCAAATAGTACCTTCTACTATTCCATCAATAAACCTTCTAAGCTGCACTGACGGAGTTGACATATTCCTTCTAATCAAGGAAGATTTAATTGATCAGCAATCTGAAATTAGCTCTTGTTAGAAGCACACCGTTTCTTACATTATTTTAACCCAAAGAAAATTAAATGTAATTGCAAATGCATTTAAAAACTAACTGGTAACGACATATTATGATGGGAATTTTCTGAAATTACTATTGAAATTACAGACATTGCAAAAGTCTAGTGTTTCTTTGACTGAGAGATGTGGAAGATGACTCATCTCTGTCCAGTCCTGTAGCCAATCCACCAATCGACAGTTGATTCCCAACCAGCCCCTTCTGGCAGGGCCTGACTGGAATCACAGCTCTCATGGTTCCAGGGAGCAGGTTAGGACCAGGCTGGAAATGCTAATATAATAACACTTGGACTGGCTTTGAAGACGTGCTGGTGTGAGCCGGTCTGGCTGTGCAGTGCAAAAAGGCCTTAAGGAAAAAAGGTGGAAGGGGAAATAGGGTGGATATTCAAGCTGTGGTAAATAAGAGCACATTAGACAATGATGATTTGTTAGATGTTAGAAAGATGGTGGTGACTAGGAAAAAAAATAAGATCATATTTAAGTTTAAAGAAGGAAATGATATAGTTAGGTTTACTAAGGGTATAGCGAAACAATAATCTCATGATACAATATATTCTGATCATGATACAATAGATATCACAATGTTTGGCAAACGATCCGATTCGATGCACTTTTACAATTTCCTGAAAGATTTTAGAGGGACAGAGTGATTTTAGTGACATTTTGTGTTCCATAGACTTGGATTTAATTAACTGAAAACGGATTAAAAGCACCAACTACACAATACCTGACTCTGATTTGACAGAGTCTACAGCTGGACAAAATGAATCAAAGACGTAGTGAGAAAATTAGGTTCTGTTAGGGATGTTACGTGATGTGCCGAGGCTTCGGAGTGTGTGTCGAGTAATGGAGGGGACGTTTCCGTAAAGTGCATATTTAGGCTTGCTTCATTTAGGGGAGGAGCCGAAAACGACGACATCCGAAGCCTCGCTGCCGGGCAGTACCACGTGACTGCTTCGGGAAGTGGTTCAGATTTTGGCGGGGGTTTGACAGCTTTATAAACCCCACAGGCTCCATTCAAAATGTGGGTTGTTGTTCTTTGGGTCAGTTGAGAAAGTGGATAAAGGTTTGATAGTTTGGATAGCAGAGTTTGGATAGTGGCTATTTGGTTTGAGACAGTTAGTTTGGTGTTTGGAGAGTTTAGGAGAGCGATAGATAGATAGATAGATAGATAGATAGATAGATAGATAGATAGATAGATAGATAGATAGATAGATAGATAGATAGATAGATAGATAGATAGATAGATAGATAGATAGATAGATTTAGGAGCGTGAGGACAGGATAGGAGTAGGATGGAGCTGGCGAGAAAGAGGAGGATTTCCCCTATGTGGGAACATTTCGATTTGATAAGGTAAGGTGAACTGAACATTTGCAGATGCATTAGGTTTTCTTATGAGGAACTGTATTCTTCACTGTTTCTTATTTTATTTAAAGGTGAGGTGTTTATTGTGTTCCAAGGAGTTGGGGTACAATGATGACACAAGCATTAACCTATTCACTACCCCCTCCCTAGTTCCACAAGCACTTTCACTGTCCTCTGCCTGATTAAGCCCATGCCATTTTTCTAGAATCACAGAAAAACATTATTACACAACATGCCATATCACATGACACTAGTATTTTGGGAAAAATTACACACAGAGAATACATTCAAACAATATTTTATTATACACATATGTATATACTTAATTTATGTAGACAAATGATTTTGTCCTACACCTTTTGTGAAGTCATTCCCAAGAGCCATAATAGACAAATATTCAATGCATCACACGTGTTAAGATACAGCTGGCTGTGATTATACACCTGGCCAGTAGGTGGTTTCATGTGCACATGAAGCCTCAAGAAATGAACCCTTTGTCGAACCAGTTGGCTCAAGTGGTTCAATGCTTCATGAGGCTTCATCTCACCATCACTAGTTTCTGTCATTTAATACATGTGGATTTGACATGAAACTCAAAGTTTCCACAGTGATCCAGGAGCTGAATGGGGAGATTATCAGCTTCTAGAATCTCCATATGCAAATGATTGCACTTACGTTTTTCTTTTGGCATGCTGTGGCTGCGTTTTGGAGTAAAAAAAGTCTTTTGGACTCTAAGGAAAATGCTTTCCTACCTTGGCTCCCGGAGTTAGCTGTGGCTGTAAGCTGTTTACTACTAGCTGCTGGGGTCTACCTCACCCCGTAGTCATCGACTCCTTGCAGCTGCGCAGCTCCACCATTCCCCTGCTGGGATCTCAGAATAGCTGCCTCTCAGGCTGACAGGATCTTATTGTACTCTCAGTCTCTATACTCTTTCTCATTTGTTAATAAGAATGATCCATCCACCATCGTCGTCATGGCAATCCTCACTGTGCCCAGACTGTGGCTGTGGGTTTCCCCTCTTCGTTTTCCAGCTCAAAACAGAGCGCCACTGCATGCTGCGTGTTCATTCTTCAGTTGATCCTTTATATACAGAACAGAAACCACTAAGCTAAAAACTAATTACGAAGTGGATGCCATCAGTCGCTCCAACATTCAAATTTTGCCCTGTGACTTAATCACCTTCTGTATCTAAGGACCCGGTACCCCATACTCCCGGAGAATCACCCCACAGGGTTCCCCTGAGGGACACGGTCAAACGCCTTCTACAAAAGTCTACAAAACACATGTAGACTGGTTGGGCGAACTCCCACGCACCCTCCAGGACCCTGATGAGGGTGTAGAGCTGGTCCAGTGTTCCACCACCAGGACAAAAAAACCACACTGTTCTTTCTGAATTTCAGGTTCAACTATCTGATGAACTCTCCTCTCCAGGACCCTTGAATAGACCTTGCCAGGGAGGCTTAAGAGTGTAACCCCTCTGTAATAGAGCAAACCCTCTGGTCCCCCTTCTTTAACAGGTGGACCACCACCCCAGTCTGCCAACCCAGGGGAACTGCCCCCGATGCCCAAGCAATATTGCAGAGACACATCAACCAACATAACCCTACAACATCCAGAGCTTTAAAGAACTCTGGGTGAATCTCATCCACCCCCGGGGTCCTGCCACGTTGGAGCTTTTTAACCACCTTTTTTAACCAGCCATGTTCTGTGCCTTGTGTGCATCCATTGTCGAGGCCACTCGGAATCAATGTCCCCCCAAGTGCACATATGGACACCCTTATGCCTTAACATGGTGTTCATTTTGGACAATTCGTGACGAGCACAGAAGTTCAACAACAGAACTCCACTCGGCTTCAGATCGGGGGGGTATTCCTTCAAGGTCTCACTGTCATTTCCCACGTGAGGGCAATGTCATAGATCTACAATTAAGACAGGGTACAGCACAAATGTGTACATATACATACATTCATGGTTAGTCTATTACAATCCTGTTTAGTGTGGATGCAACAGTAGAATTTGTGAAACAGAGATAAGGAGTCCAAATGTATGAAAATGGTCCCTTTGTAGAATGAAGAGAGCAGATTAAGAATTCCAAAGGAAAAAGTTCCATTATAAGTTTGTACAAAGATGTTTTGAAGGACATTTATCTCTGATCCATGACAAGAAGATGTTCTCAGGGGCAGCGTAGTTGAGAATATTATAAAGTCTGTCTGAACCAGGATTAATTCTATCGTCCCTGCATCCCAAGAGTAACGAGATAGCATCGCAAGTTAAGGCAACTCAAAAGATGCCTTTACTTGGATCAGATCTTTCAGGATGTCCAACAAATATGTCTGAATCTCGGGGAAAGACAAAATACAATTAAAGCAGTAAACAGCGTTGGAGGCCTTCACAGGTCAGCACCACTAAGGCCTTATGACGAATTCGGAAGCTGCAGCAACACCACGCACTACCCTCAATGCTCACGCTATTCCATCACCCGTCAGCTAGGCAATGCACGTCAACGTGTTCAGCAGTGCTCTCTGATGTTGGACAAAAATATGGTACAGATCAACTGATGTACTAAGGAGATACAGCTATTGGTCATGTCAGAAGAAATGAGTAACTGAGAACTGAGGTGGAGCAACAAACAACCCTGATGTGTTTGTCAGATTTTGCTCTGGTGTCTCGATTGTCAAATCTGAGGACTCTTGAGATCATCTGAAAGGTCCGAAGAGACATTGTGGCCCAGAAAATACTTCTGCCCGTTGATGCATCCCAGAGACTCTCAGTAGCCTCAATGCTGGATCTGTAAACTCCAGCAAGGAGGAGACCACCAATGTAGGCATCCAGGTTCGTCTCATCAATGTCTTTCCACGTGTTGCCATGGACTTTTTTCCCCTCAAGGTTTGTCATAGTAATTCTGACTTTTTTTAGTGACAATGGCAAAAAAAGATCAAAACACGACTTGATGTCACTTACTCTTGTCACAGCAAACCTCGTGACCCCAGGGGTCATTTTGATATGTTTGCAGCGCTGTCCTTCCATGCACATCAGGAGGAACTGTGCTCCAACAGATGTTGCCTCGTTTGGATTGGAATGATTCAGCAGGAGCAGCTTCAGCACCAGTGACCTAATCTTCAGACTCATCAGTTGTGTCTGTTTCTTCCAATTGGTACTCCACATCATCTTCGTCCTCAGAGGCCTGCTCATCTCCATCACTAAAAACGTTTGTGTCCTCTGCCTCATTTGCAGCAAAGATGTGATCCAAATGTTCATTTACAGTGAATCTTCTGCTCATTGTTGCATCCTGTGAATTGGAGATGTGTACTCTGCAAGTCACCACCTCTACACTCAAATGGCTTGACATGCCTAGATACGTCTCCCTTTGTTTGTTCTCGCAAAAAGGCGAAGAGAAAAGCCCCTAAATGAAGCTCAAGTGGTTGGAAGAAGAGGCTGTTGGTTGATTGTGTGTTTATGATTTCATTTTGGGCATTTTTTATTGTTTTATAATCAAAAATTTTAACCCGGTCAAAAATGACCCGAACACCACAAAAGTCATTTTTTTCACCAGAGCACTTTATAATTTTGTAAAAAAATATATATATATTTTATTTTGTTTAAATGGAAGTCCCTGACAAAGTCAAAAAGTTTCAACGCAAAAAACAAATGTATGAAGTACTTTCATGCATGCTAAAACTCAAAACAGGTCCGTAGGGACCCTAACACCATACGAAGGTTAAGTCAGAGTATATAATTGAAAATGATATTCTGCAACAAAGTATTGTTAGTTGAGTATACTTTTAAATCATAATAAGTGATATTGATCAGAACGTTGGAGTGTCATTGTTTACAGATGATGGGATTTTATGGAAAAGAGGCAAAAGCAAAGCAGCTGTATTTACTAAAATGTAACGCTGCCTTGGAAAGTCTGACAAAGTCTTTATTTAGTAGGTAGAACCAACAAAAGTCCGAAGTTAGGAACAAGAATTTTTCCTTTCGTGTTCCTGAGAGCAGAGCATGGTTTGATTTCCTGCCACCCAGTGGTGTGTGGGTAGCTCGCCATATCAAGTCATCAGATACAAAAACAAAACTGACCATCGAGTAATGAATTGTCCTTGGTGGTTGATACAGTATTAGAAGTTTCAGGAGTTGCAAAGGTTAACTACCACAGCTACCAGAACCTGGTCAGCATGTTGAGTCAATTCAAATGTATTGGTTTCGAGTTGTTTTAGTGAACAACACACACGGCTACAGTCTCAGTAAGCAGCAGCATTCAAAAATTGGAAAACCTATGATGATTCTAAAACTTTAAGGGCTTGGTCAAGGCAGTCACATGGGTTACATGTTCCCCCCCGACTCCATACATGACCCCATACATGAAACAGGTCGATTACTTGATAATTGGCTGGAGCAGTCCAGCTTTCATCATCAGTCTCTTCAAGGGCATATGAAAAGAATGGTTGCTGATGACATAATGACGGAATACTTTTCAACAGCAAATGACTGAGTAGTGTCGTGGAAAGAAAACTAGTTCAAGCACTGTTCAGGTAAAATCACTCAATCAGGTTCAATTCATGAATTATGGACAACTCAGAGAGCTCATAAGACAATCCAGTCTGAATGCAAAGCTCTGCCAGGCAGAGACTACACTTAAGTTTTATACAAAGATAAAGGATTCAAAGCATGGGAACAGTCTGGAAAGACCTCCTTTTGCATTTTGTAGACTCCAACATCATCAACAGGATCTGAACTGGAATGCATCTCCTCTCTGCCCAGACCTGGAGGTCCTCTTGGTTCTTGGTTCTAACATTTGGAAGTTCCTGTTCCACAGCCTCAAAATCCTCTTCTGCAGCAAAGGATGGAGGCTGGTCAGGGATCTGCATCTTATGTAGATTGGTAGGTGGAACAAGTTGCTAGAAAGGAGGAATATTAATAACTGTGATAAATTTCACAGGCTCATTAAAGGAGGAATCATACAAAGGTGAGATGAACTCATCCTCCAATGGATCTTTATCTTCAGGATCAAGTAAGTTTACAAGTAGGCCATTTTCTCTCTTCATAGGTAAGTCTTTCCTACCTGACACTTTCCTACCTACCACAGGGCAACAAGATTGTGGTGGAGTGCTCTGAGAGGTTTATCATGGTTCTCTGGTTTAACAGAAAGGTTGATGGCACTCTTCACTGCAATGTATACATCAGGTTCCCATTTGACAGTCAATTTGTGCTTTCCCCTCAGTCAAATATTCCTAACCAGGAGTATGTCATCAATGCCAAGTTCAGAAATGGTGACATGCTAATCAAAGGAAGTCTTGTTACAGGTCAGAATTCTCTACAGCCCACCAGTAACTGTCTTGCAAGTGAGTTTTTAGCTTCTTGACATATTGCAGATGCACTCCTGTTGAGTTTTGGACTTGAGAATACAGGAAATGTATTTCACCATCTGGTGCTACTGTCAGAGCAGTGTGGGGGATATGGGGTTGTAAGAGATTTGTTACCGTAGGAACAGGGAGGTGGCAGTGAGAGTGACGTGGGGGGCTGTCGTGGGGAGCAGCATGGGGTGAATGGTATGGGGGGGTCGTGATTTCCCAGCCAAAATGGGAGGCTTGACAAGGAAGTTGCAGGTGAGGGGTGGAAGTGCCCTCATCTGACGTTGTTAGTGACCAAACACTAGTTCATATAGAAAAAAATTGATTACATCATTCTTGGTGCAGTCTTATGCATGAACACGTGGTTTGATAAAATCTTTGTTCTGTTCAGTTAAGGTTATTGGGCAATGTGCAATTGAATCTCTCCACAGGGTTATCAAGCATCTGGTGGTGGCAGTATCCCTCAACAGGAACTGCATCTAGTTTGACTGCTCATTGGAGTTTTTGGCATTGCAGACTTGTTTCTGACGAGGCTTTTTATTTTGTTCCACAAGATTCGGGTTTGATCTGTTACTACAGTGGGAATAAATGTGACCATCTTCACCTCAACTGAAGCAGTACCCAGGCTTTGGTCTTGTTGCAGACTGAGATGAGGCAAAACTGGTGTTTGACTTGGTCTGTTGTGACTCAAATTTCACATTGGCTGGAGTCTTTCTGCCATTGCAGTTGTTGAATCCATTTCTTCAAATCTTTCAACTCATGACCACATGTACAGGTGTCCTGAGACTGGAGTCTCACTTTTTGATTAGATGAATGCATGTACTTTTTTATTAGGGAGTCTTTGGCAAATGCTCAGTCCTCTACTATCCACAGTGACAATAGGAGCTCAGAAAAAGAGGATGGATATTTTCTTTTCTCCTCTCGCTGCAACTTAGCAATAACAGAATTGTCCCAGCATCCAGGACAGAATTGTTTGATTAAATATGTGTTAATATTCCTCCTCTTTTTACTACTGTGAAAAGGGTAAGTTTCAATAGAGGCTGATGGCCGCTCTCCAGGGTTTTAGAGAATGTTTAAAAAATGAGCAAGAAACCCTATCTGTCCTGTACTGTCTGAAAGGCTTAATCCACGATTTGTAGATGAGTCCAAATGTTTAGTCAATCAGCAGCTGGTGGTAACAAACGCGCTGTCAACAATTCAACAACTAACATGCAATTTGGAAAGACTGGGATCTGCAAATAGTTCAATTTGGGCTTGTCGTGAATCATAAACCACTATATTACTTGGTTTTTGGATTTTGCCTGAAAATCAGAATCTTCGCAAAGATGAGGAAAAGTGAAGATTGTTTACTATTTGTAATGTTAATCTTCTTTATTTATCAGGTACAACGGGGTTTCAGAGCTGTTCATCTATCCGGTTTGGAGCTTCAGTACATGGGTCAGCAGACAATGGGTCATTATCCAGTCCATTTTCACATGAATGGAGATGTGGATGAGAAAGGAGGATACAGCCCCCCAACATTTGTCAGTGATCTATCCATTCATCACTCTTTCTCACGTTGTGTTACAATCCATGGCTCCAATGGACTTCTGGTTTGTTTAAAAGTCTTCTCTCTGCATTTTCACTATAAAACTAATATAGATGAACAAGAATTAATAAAATATCTCAAGTATGTGAATATACTGGACCTTATCAATAGGTGTAGCATCTTTTGATGCTGATGCAGCATCACAGGAGTATCTTAGGTCAAAGATTCCTCACAAATCTCTGTATGCAAAATAAGCGGGAAGAGAAAAAGATGTAAGTGTTGGGCCATTATATTATTCAAAATTACAGTAATTTTCTTCACAACCTTTCCTTCCTTCCACTGCTAGCTCATTCTTGCCAGAAATGTAATCATATTCAGAAGGAGCCTTCTGCAAATATAACCACTGCTTCAAGTGACTCAACTGCACTATGTTGTTTCATGTTAGCATGTGTCAGCAAAGATCATTTATAAAATAATAAATTTTCAAACTTAAATACACAACAGAAAATCTATTTATCTGCAAAACACTTTCCTCTCGCAAAATGATCAAAATTACTGCCAGTGACTATACATACCAGGCGGTGTGCCGGGACATTTGGTGTCCCGTCAACTGGTCGGTAAAGTCTCTTTGCTTTACCATAAATCCACTCTACTGTGTGAATTGTGTTAAAATTATTTTCTTGTCAAGAAAGACAAAATTTTCACTGCTAGTGTATAGTTGTAAGAATTCAACTCAAAAAATACTGGAAATACTTTACTTGACTGTGTGTGAATTAGGGGTATTTTAAGAATGACTACCTCATGATAATAGTCGAGTTGTCGTCGACTAGTTGCGGTGACATCTTATAACGTAAGCGCAAAATGCTTCACAACTACATGGAGGCTTAATCAGCTATATTTACGGCAAATATTGATAACCTTCCCCCCACCCCTGCTTTTACTAAATCTATTATGCATAATTGAAAGCGCAATAACCATGTAATTCTTCGTGAGCAGCGGAGAAAAGTCTGTTGCACAGTCGAGTGTTACTCTGCTATCTCTGGATAGCTGCACGTAGGAGTCAAATTATTACACTGACCACAATGGTGCCTTTGGAACATCACAAACCAAACGTATTATAAACGGTTCCCAGTTGGTTACAGTTAAATTCAACGAAGCCTCCTGCTGATCCTCTGCCCGATGCGCAGCAGGACACTCTGCTGTCTCAGCAGCGGCTCTCTGCGGGATGAACCGGCATGCAGTCGGTGGTAGAGATCAACTCTATCAGATCCTCAGGATGAAGTTTGGACTTAGTTTCCAGATGTTGTCAAATAATATTTTTATGAGAGCATAAAGCTCCCAGGATAGAAGCTTCAAGACGCAGAGTGATCAGTTGGATGGATAAAAAAGCCTGACATCATGGTCCATATTGTCGCACATTACTCCAGTAGTCTTTTTTTATAAGGATTTTTTCAGCACTAGTTTATTTGACAGCAACCTGACTGTAAGGGGGCAGAGAGTGCGGAGCAGGGGAGAGAGGCCTGGGCCCAGCGAACAGAGGATGGGAGTCAGACTCCTGCATCCTGCGCTAACCACTGTGCCACGCAACACCACTGTTGCCATAGCCTATGCTGAAATGTTGAAATTTTCAGTTTCTCTTTGATAAATGATTTACATTTTTATGCAATTTCAGCTTTCTGACAAACTCATCTAGTTCACGTTCTTTCATTTACTTGGGAAAATCTGTTTTGCCATGTGATTGCAACTAGGCGACTGGCCCATAAAAAAGTCATTACAGAGAAAAGAATCGACTACACGATTAGTAGACTGATTGGTACAATCAGTCTACTAATCGACTGATTAGTAGACACTAATCAGTCGATTAGTGTCTACTAATCAGTCTACTAATCGACTGATTAGTAGACACTGACAGTGTTTCTGAAGACACTGTCAGAAACATGACTTAACACCTGTCATGAACACAAGTAAGTCTTCATGAATTTTTATAACTGTTGTCATTTGGTAAATTTTGACACCTTTAGTACAAATTTGACATTATTCAAAATGTCTGTTATGACAACTTCATCATATGTCTTAAATATGTCATAGTAGTAGTCACATTAATGTAATTGTTGTTACACTGTCAAACAAAACAATAACAAAACAGTAATTAATATTTCCCCTACCTGAAAAAAGTGAAACAAGTAGGACCAACAATAAAGATTTAATTAAGTTTTTTTTACAATGTCAAATGATTTAATAACAGTCATTAATAATCCCTTTTACATGAAATGGAACTGGTAGCAATAGTTATGATGTCCTTAATTGTCACTACAGTGTAAAATGCTATATTAAGTCATTATTAACTTTTACCTCAAGTAAAGTGAAGCTAGTAGCAATAATTATAAAGATGTCATTCAGTGTTATTGGTAACAGAGTCACTGATATTAAGTCTTACCTCAAGTGAAGTGGAACACACTGAACTACTTGTAATTACCATCTTTGCCGTAGAACAAACCCTTTGTACAGTGGAATAAAACAAAAGATTACTTGTTCTTCAAACAGAAGAACAAATAATCTTTACTTGTTCTGTAAGTCCTGGTTTATTGCACTATAAGGTTTAACCTCTGGTCAGTATATTGACCTCTGGTTAGTATATTGACCAGAGGTTAATATACTCAGTGTTATAATACTTCAATCAGTGTTTACTAACTCTGAAACACTGATTGAAAAACTAAAACAGAATTACTTATTCCTTAACTTAAAAAATAGGTTCTTTCATCATCTTCATTATAGCCTTCTTGTCCTCTGAAAACTGGGAGATCTTCTTGTTGTCTTCATTTCCTGGAAGTAGCTCTTTGAAGGTGTCCAGAAATGCTCAGAAATTATAGTTGTTCTTGAAGTAGTTGGAGAAAAAAATATTTCTTTAAAAAGCCTATTTGCCTGCCTTTACGATTAAGCGCTAACCTTAGTTATGGAATTTAATAACTTTAGCTGACATTAACTTACAGAAAGGCAGCATTGGTTTGAATTGCTCATAGCTAACATTACAAAGAAAGAGAACATATTTAATGTGATTTTCTCAAAGACAATGTAAAGTTAATAAGACACATACCTCATATGTATTATGTGACATACTTTGGCTTATTTTTAAACAGGGAGGTCTGGCCGTTATAACTTGTGTTAGGTTGGCCCCACAAGATGGAAGATTTCTTCACCAAATCGCTGCATGCCTGTTGGTGCACTGCTGCCTCAGACTGGTGGAGATGGTTTATTGCACTATTTAAAACAGCCTTAAATACTATTTCAAATGCAAAGTTCATAAGTACTTTGTAGACATCTTGCTGTAAAACTTTAGGATCAATTAAATTAAGAAACGTAAGACTAAACAAAATGGCAGAGCAATACAATATTACCACATAAAGCTACATAATTTTTGAAGTTTAATCAGTAATACTTTTATATCATATTTGTCAGATCATGATTTCTTGTTTAATGTCAATTTATCATAACGAAGACATTTTGAATAATGTTAACTTTGTATTAAAAGTGCCAAGATTTACCGAATGACACTTTATGATGACAGTCATAAATATTCATGAAGACTTACTCATGACAGGTGTCATGTCATATTTATGACATTGTCATGACAGTCTTATTCACACCACATCAAATAAAGTGTTACTAAAATACTCCCAAAGGGAAAGTAAATCCAAAAAAGCTTTTTAGGAATGACAACAGTAGTTGTTCCTCTGTTTTCCTTCATCTGTATGAGAATAAAATAATTAGCCTGATCTTGTGAACACGTTGTTTGGTGTACAGATCCAAGAACCGTTTCATTCAGTTTTTCTTTTGACTTCCAGGTAAAAGATGTGGTGGGCTATGAAACACTAGGCCACTGTTTCTTTACAGAAGATGGTCCAGAGGAGAGAAACACATTTCACCACTGTCTAGGTCTGATGGTAAGAGCAGGAACTCTCTTGCCATCAGACAGAGACAGTAAAATGTGTCGTGCAATTACCAATGGAGCGTACCCAGGATACGTGGCAAATCCACGGCAAGATTGCAGGTAGTAACATTGAAAAACTTGTATGTCTATTATCTTGTCAAACCTTTTGAAAATCCCTCGTTGTATTACTCTTTTTATTGCACTATTTAACCCACATTCAGAAACACTTTAAATTAAATGAACTAATGTGAAACATTTATTATAGAAGAGAAGCTTCCTGCATATGAATTGTCATGTTACAGTTGGAGGGGTTGAGTTGTTTTTTTCTAGAATGTGAAAGCAGAGCTTTGCAGCAAGAAAAAGAGGTATCAACAGGTATCATGTGGATCCAATATTTAGTTTTATCAGAACAAGAATCCATAGAAACCCTGAATAGCTTACGTGAGCAACTTATTCTTATTAAACATAGGGAATCAATATCTAGTTTTATACTTTTACCTAGAACAACTGGAAACCCCCAGTAGTTAATAAACTATGGGCTACTTATTCTTATTAAACATGGGGAACCAATATGTACTTTTACCTTTTTCTTTCTTTTGGTTTTGTTGTTTCCATTTCCTTCAAATTCATTTTGAACTGCCTCGTTTCTGAAAATGTACTAAATAAGATTACCTTACCTATACAAATCCGCAGTTTTTACAGTGATTACATTTCTACCAATGCCAGTAGCTAAGCAGATCATCCGTGCATCCTTCTCCCAAAGAGTTGTCCAAACTAAAACTAAGATCATAAATTATCCATGACAGTAAATTTTGAAAAGAATCTATTAGAAGGCATAGAAAGTAAAGAAATTAACTCAGATCTGTCAGTATGTCAAAGCAATCTTCTCCTGGTCAGTACTAATTAATGACCAACAAACTAAGCACAAAAAGTAAATAAAAATATAATCTAAAAAAAGAAACTAAGAGCTAAGAGCAGACTGAACAGAAACAAGGTTGCTTTAATCAAAGAATAAGAGACAAAGGAACACAGAACAATACATAATCCAAAACCCTAAGCAACCCAATATCCTGGCAAATACCTGGTAATGACTTAATTTTTTTTAGTGTTTGCAAATTCGGTAAAAATTATAATAAAACCAGAAATTAATTTCACAACTTCTGCTTAACACTTGATCCAGCTTTGGCAGCAATTACAGCCTCACGGTGCCTTTGGAGGGGCAGGGGCTCAAAGTTAAAAGGGGCACATTGAACAAAAACACCGTACAACAACATAGCAACAACCCATATTAATCAAGAATTTAACTGGATCCGACTATATCATTCCCATCATGTGGAGAAATGCAAAGCAAATGTACTATATTTTCCCCAACAGGTATAAAGTTTCTTTTTTTGCTGCTGATGGTCCTGGAGGACTGAGTTGATCTGGGACTGTAACCATTAAACAGACCAGATTAAACAAGGTTATGAAAGGTTTCCAATACCAAGTATTGGTATTGGAATACTTGGTTTCCAATACCAAGTTATGAAATAAGCAAATTTGCTGCCATTTCACTAATTAAGCCCTAATAACATCTATTTAACCTCTAGAACAACTTGGCTGCAGACTAATTTATAGATAAAAAAACATCAAAGGGGTTAACTCTATATCATTTGTTGATGTTAGCATCTCTGAGATCTAGAATTGTACGACTTGTATAAGGCAAAGAAAACTCAGTAGCTGCTGGTAGGGGCCATTCAAGGGACTCCAGACATTCAGGAACCCCTAGAAATGGTTCAATTGTAACACAGACCATAGATCTAAACCTGCAGCATTAATTTATAGAGAATGACAATGTTATTAAATTTTATTCAATGCATTCAGCTGAGAAAAAAAAAGTACATTTAGGATTTAATTAGAAAGTTTACTTTGTAAAACATTTAAAGAATCATCTTAATAGTTTGATTGTTGTGTTACCATGGCTACAATATGGTGTAATCTTTGTGTTTGAATTGGGTTTGTTCACAAATACATCACAGCAAACAATGAATAATCAGTGATTGTTTTTAAACTCGGCCAATAAACCTGGTCTCCGTCTTGCATATTCACCTTATCGATATTTAAGCATGTTAGTGATGCTGAGGTTCTAGTAGGAAATGTTTCCAAGTTTCCTTGGGCCAGCATGAACAGCCGCTGCGATGCGCATCTCTGGAATTCACCTGTGATCTACCTGGAATCCCCCGGTGACCCCTATGTCAGTCCCCCGATGCTTTGGGGACATTTTGATTCATTTAATTGTGGCATT
This sequence comes from Poeciliopsis gracilis, assembly GCA_911649635.1. NCBI lineage: Eukaryota > Metazoa > Chordata > Actinopteri > Cyprinodontiformes > Poeciliidae > Poeciliopsis > Poeciliopsis gracilis. The sequence goes on from CAJVRI010000597.1 coordinate 367,420, forward strand.
TTTGGCTTTATGCTGTGGTTCTAATTATTGCTGCAGTATTTTCTCTGATGTTTATTTTGTGAACTCTAAATACACTGGGCCGAATCTTTCTTTAACACCTGAGGTTCTGCAGTAACTTCTATTTACAGTCGCTCACCTCCAGCCCAGATCCCATCAGCAGCGGCTTTAACCTGCCTGGTAGAAACGTTAAGGAAAAGCAGAGCGAAGAGTCAGCAAGTGGTACCAGGTGGTACCGGGGCTTTGAGGTGTGTTGCGACTAATGGTGTCAGTCTATATCGTGTCTTAATCAGGATATCTGATATAAACCAGACATATTTTCTATCTGTCGGTGAGACTGACCTAGACTGTCTGTAGAACCAGGCTTTTAGCCAAATGATGAAGTTAAAGTCAGACGTTTCTCTGCAGCCGAAGCTTTTCTGTGTTTAGGGGCAAGGAGGTGTTTTTTTTCCGCTTTTGCGAGGATAATTATAAAAATATAAATAGAAAAAAATTTTCTAACGTCAACATCAGACCTACGTTTTTATTCACAAACCAGTGTATAAAAAATATTCTTGTTAGAGGCTCAGATCCTCCCCCCTCCTCCTCTTCACCATGATGTCTGGACAACATGGAGAATGAGAAATGAGAAACAGACTCATTATTAGGCTGAAGGCAGCCAGGCTAGTTTATTTAGCTAAATTATTATATTTAGCTAAATATTATTGCTGAGGGCACAAGCAGGTCTCCTGACATACAGAAAATAAATAAATAAATAAATAAAAAATAATTTGGAAAAAAAAAAAAAAAAAACTCAAAAAGGGCACTTAGGGGCATCAAGAATAAAAGGGGCAGGGGCTCAAGCCCCTCTCAAGCCCCTCTCAAGCCCCTCTCAACCTCATTTTGATTCATATGACGCCACAAGTTTAGCACTTCTACATTTACGCAGTGCCACCCATTCTTCTTAGCAAAACTAATGAATGGGAGTGTGTCTCTGAAGCCACTGGTTTGAGATCTTGACCATATGTAATTGTTGTTGTCATGCTGAAACATCAACTGTCTCCTCAATCTGAGGTCATGGGCACTCTGGAACAAGTTTTCATCCAGGATTCGCTGTAAAATGCTGCATTGATGTTTCCCAATATCCTGACGACATGGTCCAAGAATCTTTCAGGTGCCTTTTTGTGAGCTGCCATATGTTCAAATTCAAAAATACATTTTTAATCCCAAAGGAAAATTAAATGGTGTTGTTGGTCTTCTATCTGACTGAAGCACTACTCCCCCGATCAGTCATTAGATGGTTGGCCAGCTTCAAGCTTCAAGCCTCTTCCATTTACGAATGACGGAGGCTGCTGCACTTATAGATAGTTCCCACGTGAGGTCACTCCTCCTACATCCGGCGGCTGTGTTGCTATCTTGATTGTACGAAACCAGTTCTCCATTTTATTGATTGCATGTAAGAGAACCTGGATGGATATTGTTGAATTCAAGAAGAATAGTAAAGGTAACAAAACATTGAACAGAAATTTTTGTTACATCCAATGAAGGTGAGCAAACTTTGCTGTGAAGCATCGACGCATATGGCAGTTAAATATCCAGAGGAATCAGAAGCAGTGACATGCGGTGAGGTTCATAGCTGGTGAGCCACTGACTTAATCATAATCAGATTTATAAATATAGATGCCCTGCATGTCCTACGTGCAACATTTCCATATGTTATTGTTTACATATAGAAATGTTGCAAGTACAGACAACACTGGAGAGCCAAAAAGTATTCCTTTACTTGCCATCCATGGCTACACCGCCATGGTAGAATAATTCCATTAACTCAATGAAACTTGGAAAAGTAGGTATTATTAATTTAGTGCTGTGTTCCACAGCAAAAGGAAAAACCGCTGAAGTACAACTCAAAGCCACTTCTTTCTCGCCCTGTGTGTCGGCCAAGCTACACGAAGACTTGTTGTCACAGCAACTGATCGCAATGCTACTTTATGTTTCAGGATTCAACACCAAAAACACTCAAATATTTCCCACACAAAGACTGAACATTCAGTCTGTTGCAGGAGTATGGTTTTAGGCTTAATGTTTATTTTTCAATTATAAATGTAGCATATTTGTAAAGATGAGAATATGCTATATTCTAAATCAATGTAAACAGTTTGTGACCAATAAAGTCAATGAGCTAGTTTTCTAGTTCTCTCAGAAGATAGATACGACTCATGAAGGCGCAGACAGACTAGATGATTGGAGTTCCAAGTGCCTTTTCAATGATAAAAATGAAAAGAAAGATTATATACATATTTACAATATCAGTGAAAAACATTCAAATGGCCATATAAATGTGCAAGAGATAAATAAAAAATCAATCCCACAGTTCCATAATTGATGAACCCACATCCTTTAGTTCATCCACCCCAAGCTGGTTCCAAGCAAGGTAATTATAAAGTGCTTGGTGCAGGTCATGGACTGACATAAGTCAGATCAGAGTGGGGACAAATTGTTTGTTGCCTACAAGGAGCCTCATACCAGCCTGGCAGGAAATCAGAAGTCTTGACGCACCAAAAGTGCAGTCTTCGTTTGGGCTCTTGGCTTGGACTTTCAGCTCACTATCAAACCTGGCCTGAATAATAAGACAGGACCATTTTCTCAATGGGCATAAATAATCAAAGCATTCTAGTGTGCATATGTATTTCAATAAATAGCACTCTTTGCACTAGAAATAATTCTAAATTCATTTTCAGTCAATATGCATATTCAATAAATATGCATATTGATATTTATGTAAGCATCGTACGGAATTAAGAAGAATAACATCGCTTAACTGACCTGCAGCTCTTCTCTTCCCAAAGCGTCCTAATCTTTCATACTTCCCCGCTCCAGCTAATAGGCTGTGGTGGTATATGTGACCCTGATACTCAACAGCGACTGGCTGGATAGTAGTCTTGTGAGAATCATTGACATATTAAAACTATCGCGAGCTTTAAGAGATAAAGCTCGCAATATGGAAATGAAAATTTACACCCGGGTTACATAATGCTAATCTAACACAGCAGTTGCAGGTTATGTTTTTTTTCTCCTGTCTTTACACATACAAACTGTAACCAACAAAATACACATTTCATTACAAAACTACATTTACCTTTTTCAAAACTAAATGAAAAAGGCTCATTCCGCACAAAATATCCATTCATCCAAAGCCAAATCTATCCTTGACATCCCAAATGTTTTTAGAACTGTGATCTGACTTTAAATATGAATGGTTTTAAAGTCACAAGAGAGGCCTGTGGCAGGAGAGACCCATGTCTTGTCTTCGGGGTGAGCCCAGCTGGGCTCTATGGGTAAAAGCCCGGCCACCAGCTGATCGCCATCGCATCCCCCCTGCAGGTCTGGCTCCAGAGTGGGACCCCCGTCCAGTGACCCGCTCCCTGGGTGAGGGAACACCAAATCCAAAGTTTTGATCCATTAAAGGGGTCTTCAGGCTGCGCTTTGTCTGATCCCCCACCTAAAATCTGCCTTTCCCTCCTATGTCACCTGTGCAAAACCTTGTTAATATCAAGGCATACAGAGCCATCCTCCTGAATCACTTCTAAAGAGATGGTTTTAGTTTTTCAGGGACCTATTTGGTTGATCAAGTTCCAAAATGCCTCAGAGTTACGAGTTTGGTTAAATTCAATTGTGCCTGACATTTTTAATATTTTCTCTTGTAAGTTCTAAGTCTTTTATAAAATTTACTTCATTTGTCTTTAAATTCAGTTTCTAGCAAATGTAGCTTGTATCATGTCATTTCAACATACTTTCATTTCCTCATTCAAGTAAAACCTATATCTTTTGTCTTGTCTCTTATTACCACTAATAACTTTTTTACTGGATCTTATTGGGTAGACATAATTACAAAATAATTACAGAAGTCTGCTTACCATACATTCAGCAAATTTTGACAATTGACATGCTTAAGCTGGTCGACAAATGTACCAGCCACAGATAGCAATGAGACATTTGAAAAAGGGCATGATAAAAATTTTCTAGAGTAATGTTTTGAATTTAAGTTAGGCTGTCCCTTCCTAGGTGTGGGACTATTTCCTTGATCCAGTAAATCAAGCCATTTTTAACACCGGTCTCTATTAATTAATTTGGAGTATAAATATCTAAATTAAACATCAAAATTAACAAAGGTGCATAAACAATTGTGAGTAGTGAAAATATAATCCACAGCCGCTCTTCCTTTTACAAATACTGAAGTGTGATTATTATTCCCAGGTATTTGACCATTTACCATGCAATACTTGTTTCTTTACAGTCTTAGTTAAATATGTTCAAACGGGAATATCTACATCAGGGGTGGCCAAACTTTTTGACACCAATATCTACTTTTTCTCTCACCAGCCAGCTGAAATCTACCTCATGACACAAAGACATGAGGTAGACTATATTGACTTATTTTCTATACAAATATACATCAGTTATATCAGAAATGACAAAGTGATAGAAAACCTAATGCAGTTTCTTCCTCAGTGAGATCCTTAGACTGGGAGCAGGTTACTGGTTTCTCAGTCAGAAGCTGGTTGCAAACCTGAGGCCAGCAGGTGTCAGTCAGTTAGTATAGATCTGAAATTTGATTTGATGACGTCAATATGAGAAACTACAGACTGATAGGAGGAACCAAAGAGTTCTGGAGAGGTAAAGGCAAATCTTCTGAATTTGGGATATAATTAATTTAATTTCACATAGTTAAATTAATTAATTATGTGGTAGAAGCCATTTGTTTGTTTAAAACTTAATCAAATATACACTGCCTGGCCAAAATAAAAGTCGTCACCAAAAAATGGTCACACTCTCTAGTATTTTGTTGGACCGCCTTTAGCTTTGATTACAGCCCACATTCACTGTGGCATTGTTTCAATAAGCTTCTGCAGTGTCACAAGATTTATTTCCATCCAGTGTTGCATTAATTTTTCTCCAAGATCTTGTATTGATGATGGGAGAGTCTGACCACTGCGTAAAGTCTTCTCCAGCACATCCCAAAGTTTCTCGATGGGGTTGAGGTCTGGACTCTGTGGTGGCCAATCCATGTGTGAAAAAGATGTCTCATGCTCCCTGAACCACTCTTTCACAATTTGAGCCTGATGAATCCTGGCATTGCCATCTTGGAATATGCCCGTTCCATTTGGGAAGAAAAGATCCATTGATGGAATAACTTGGTCATTCAGTATATTCAGGTTGTCAGCCGACGTCATTCTTTGGGCACACAATGTTGCTGAACCAAGACCTGACCAACTGCAGCAACCCCAGATCATAGCACTGCCCCCACAGGCTTATACAGTAGGCACTAGGCATGATGGGTGCATCACTTCACCTGCCTATCTTCTTTCCCTGATGCGCCCATCTCTCTGGAACAGTGTAAATCTGGACTCTGCCATTCCTCTAGAGTCCAATCTTTATGCTCCCTAGCAAACTGAACATGCTAATGATTTGACCCTTATTGAACAGACTAACGTCTTTTCCACGACCACAGGATGTGTCTTTTGCCATGGTTGTTTAAGAAATGAGGAGTTACTCATTGCATCAGCTGGGGTTAAATAACTTGTTGCCAGCTGAAAGATAATCGCCTATGCAGTAATTATCCAATAGGAGGCTTGTACCTATTTGCTTAGTTAAATCCAGGTGGCGACTTTTATTTTGGCCAGGCAGTGTATTTGTCCTATTTGATGTTTGTTATGACACGTTTACTGTAAATGAACAAGGTAATTAGTCCAAGTTTGTTGTTTATTGATCGTTCAGAAACTACAGCAGCTGTGATGAACCACAGCAAAGGTCAACAAAGGTGAAACAACCTGAACAGGTTATCAACTCAGAACCACTCGCACCTTTTTACTCTCTCTCTTAATTGTGAAGCATACCTGTTGCCGCCTGTGCCCGGCAAGTCGAACAGAGATTGAAAAGATAATATTCAGTCCGTTATGATATCAGGTTTCCAGGCTTGATATTTAGTTATTGATTATTAATGAGCCTCTCATGAACACAGCGGTGGTTGATTAGCTAATTTAAACTCCTATTTTGATAAGTGCATCAGAAGAGGAAGTTCTGGTTTCAGCGTTCTGGCGGAGTTCAGTTTGTCACCTGCTACCGAGATCGACTCAAAACCTTCCTGCGATCGACATATGAGCACCCCTGATCTTCATCAATTTCATCAGTACAATCTTCTAAACAAACAATTCTACTATTGAAATCCTTACTAACATAGTCGGCATCCATTTCAACCAGATTATAGATTTAGCCCGATCTATGTGGATGACACCAGTTAGATCCTTCTGGACAACAAACAACACTATTAATACATTTATAAACAGAAATAACATAAAATTGCAACAGAAAAGAGTTTTTAACTAAGAGTCAGAGCCCACCAGAACCTCGGTTGGCTCTAATATTCAGCTTTGTATTCTGTCCAAACCAAGTGTAACCATCAAATTTAATTGTGTTTTGACCAGAAATATGAGTCTCATTGAGTGAAATAAAGTCTGATTAAAACTCATCCATTTATATTCCAGTGTACAAGAGTATATTGAACATAACTTGCAGGTTGGGCTGGGGAACTTCAAACCTCAGCTGACCATGACGATTCCATGTTATTATCCACCGTACCAGTTGGACCATCAACTGGTGAGATCTTTTTCAGATCTGACCAGTTCCACACTGTCCTCGGTCATTTTGTCGCTTTCTAACTCTGCCATTTCCATAAATGTAGAACTGATTGCCAGAGGGGACCTGATCCAGTAACGTTTAAAAGTTTAGGTCAATAAACCTAAACTTTAAAATCATGAATGGCTAGAATGGTATTGTGTGGTAACATTTTATTTCTTTCAGTTAGTTCTATTTCACTATAAATATATTTTTCCCCAAATCTTCCCTTTCAATAGTGCATCTTCAACTTTCTGGATTGCCAACCCCAATAATAACCTCATCAATTGTGCTGCTGCAGGCTCAGAAGTAAGTGCAAATCCATCAACCCCACCTTCTGTCCCTCAGATACATACTTATCTCCTTAAATGTTTTTAACTTATCTATACGTTACAGAAACAAGTTGTCTATGCTGTTGATTGTGATTTCTGCAAAATATACAATAACCTTAACAGCATATTTCTTTACTTTCTAAATTTGCAACCTTAGGAAACAGGTTTCTGGTTTATTTTTCATCATGTACCCACTGGCCCTTCAGAGGGTCTTTACTCTCCTGGACACACTGAACACACACCCATGGGACAGTTTATCAACAACAGAGCCCACTCCAACTACAGGGTAAGCCTGAAGGATAGACTACTGTGGGGAATAGTGATGTTAAAACTTAAATTCAATTCAAACTTGAAAATCTGCATTTCCTGTGAAAATGCAGTGTGAATGCTTTTTGCTGAATGCTTTTGGTGAAAAGTGAAAATGCATTTGAAGGCAACTGCAGAGGACTTGGAGAAATGTCAGAAATGGGCAGAAGCACCAGAACAAACCATATTCCTCCAAAAGACCTAAGTCGGAAATTACAGTAGAAAATTGTTGTAGAGAAGTAAAGATTTTTGAACAATAGAAATATTCCACACAAAGAGTATTGGAAATTGGTGCAGAACAGTGCTTACAAAGCTAAACTCCAGGGGTCACAGCAGCTTATAAGGTAAAATTTGAATACAGGCTAAAAGTAGCATAAATAATAGTAATTGCATCTAGGCTAGCACTTGTGCCTTGTCCTACAGTAACATAATCCATGCAGAGTGTAAAAATTCATATAAAGGCTAAAATAATCCATAAAGCTAAACCAGCCTAAAAGGAAAAGTCATAGTAGCATCTTGGCTAGCACTAGTATGTTGACCTAGAGTCAACATTCGATCATGCTGAGTGAAAAACACCATGCAAAAGCTAATATTGGCTGTAAAGTTGAGAATTATATTGTAATTTTCAATTCTGCCACAGGACAGAGCTGGTCCTGTTGTCCTGGTGTTGGAACAAGAGCAGTAGGAATACAATTAAAGTAGCATTACCAGTGGAAGTAACATACAATGAAATAACTGCTAATCCATAAAAGGTAGCATATACTGTAGCTGTAAAAGAGCCACAGTCCTTACACAGGTGCTAAATAGAGTGGCACTTGTGTGTGTGAATGTCAGCCCATGTTCACCTACATGAGGGGGAGGCAGGGCGACCAGCTTATTGCAGAGCCTTAAGAAGCCAGACATGTCTCCAAACTACTCTCAGTGTCTCAGAAACCGTAAAAGCTATGGATTTTATTTACCCTCTGTTTTTATATTTTGTGTTTTCACAATATAATATTAAAGGCACAAAATTGTGTCAAACTTGGTGGTCAATTTGAAAAACAAAGAAAATTATCTTAACTTTGTCCAAAAGTGTCCCCTCTATCTCGGAAACTATAAGGGCAATTAACATACACCAAGATGTGGTGTAAGGGTTAGGGTTAGGGTCATGATAATGAAGAAGAAACACCTTCATTATCAGGCCTGTTCTGGGGTCCAAAATCCTATACTCCTCTGTCCCTCTCAAAGGTTTCCTTTTTATTTCTAAGTGTCAGCATTAGGGAAAGCCAGACTAGATGATTGATTTTACTTATTTGATTATTTCTGCTGCTGAAATTAAGCTGAACTGGCCTTTGCAAAATTACCTTACTAATAAAATATTTACCATAAAGAAAATCTAAAAGATGTTGTGGACATTCAATTAATGAGTCACATCAAAGTTTTTTGATGGTTGTAAAATAGCTATTATGTTTGATTTTGGAGAGGAAAAGTTGGAAAACTTTTGATAGTTTGTTACTGAGGAGTATGGAGGATCCTTCATCTCTATGGTCTTTGTTTGTGCCGGCCATCCCCCCATCCGCTCCATTTACAATGTAATGTACAACAACATGCATCAATACCATATTTAAGTCGGTGGCAGGAGCTGTTGGGTCTTTTCTCACCCCCAGTTCTCTCTTTGCCATATGAGGATGGGACCAGGAGGAGGAATGGGACACCTTGTTGGAGTCTGGGCTGTGGGGGTGTGGGGTTTCAGGCACTGAGGTGTGGTTTCAGCGTTCTGGTTCTTTGGGATCATTCAAGTTGTTGGATTATGACTTCTGGTCACAATTCCACACCTGTCCTAGGTGGTCGCCTGACAATAACGGGGGTGTGCTGTGTGGGAAAGGTGTACTGCCAGCATACTTAGATGCCACCAGGTCTCTGTGGTGTGGGGTTGATTGGGTGCCTGGTCTTTGGTGGACTTGATCGGCCTTCCTGTGTTGCTTCTTCCTGGGCCTGCACCACCTAGTGACCCTTGGCGTCTTAGACACGGGTATGTGCTGGCTCACCATGGCAGCTGCTTGCTGGGGCCCAGATGATCTGGCTTTGTCAGATCATCTGGGGCCCCAACCATGGACACAGAGCAAGGGCTGGATTTGGACCCAAAATTGCAGAGCATTTGGTCTCGTTGCTGCATCTCCCTTCGGGGCAATTTTGGGGCTTAGTGTGAAAGGGTGTATATTGTACATAGTTGGTGTATATTGCTTTGATCTTCCTTGGGTTGTCCTGGAGGAAGGGTCTGTGGATCCCCACACCCACTACTGAACATAGTGGAATGTGCAATAGTTTTAAATTCAATTTAAATAACTTTGTTTTGAAGGGGCAATTTCAAGTCACATACAAATTGACTGAAAAGTGATAGCTCAGACAACATAATTCATAAAATTCACAGTTATTTAAAAACCTAAGTAAGAGGTAAGGGGTGATTCATGACTGTGTGCAGTGTGCAATAATTGTGTAGCCTATATGCAGTATTGTAGCGAGAGTTCATATTTGGATTGAGACAGCCAAGCTACAAACCAGTGTACAGGCAAAGAGAGGTGATCTGCACTGGCTGCTGGTTATAAATAGCTTTATTAGCCAAATTCTACACGGTCTAAATGGAAAGAATAATAAATTCTTGCTTTCTTTCTGCAGGCTGCAGTGAGGGCTGATGCACAGGATGTCGACTTCTCAATTCTACATGAAAAAATCCTATCAAAATATTTACATTTGTTAGGAAGACTTACCAAATGATAATTTCAGACATTATACGAATTTCAAAGCTCCATGTGTAACAATATATAGTCTGAATATAGAAAAATGTGGAAAAAAAATAAAATTCATAATTTCAAATACTTTTAGAATAAAGTCTAGATTTTACTTTAGTTAAAGTGGTAATAGCACGCACAAACTTGCAACTTTGTGTGTAAAAGGTATACAAAGAGCTTATAAAAATAACTTAAGTATAGGAGATGTAATCATAATCATTTATACTTATCATATTTTCATACCTAAAATATATTTTGATATATTTTTTTATTTTAGGCTGGAATGATCCTTGATAATGGAGTGAAGACTACAGAGGCCAATGACAAGGACAAGAGACCCTTTCTGTCCCTAATTGGAGCCAGGTTAGGTTCACTTAACAGTCTTACGTTTCAGCAAACAGTGTGGATGTAACTTAATCATAATTAAATATTTCTATTTATTTCCTATGTAAGTTTTATATGTGGCCACAAGTATGGCAATGACAAAACATTTTCTATTCACACTTTTAATAATTTAAAGAATAAATGATGTCGCTTCCAACTGTGTGGTACATACTTGCACCACTAATTTCAACAGAGATGAGTATAAGTTTTTATAACATCCATTGCCATAATTTAAAATTATTGGCGTCACTGATTTAATGAGTGTATTAAAATATTAATAGACTTATTATATCCCTGCCAAATGTAACCTGCATGCTGAGTGAGTTTTTTGATTGACAAAAGCTAGACCAAATGTGAACACACAGACACGCTCTTAAATCAAAGCACCAAATGTTATAAATGTGTTGTAAACATTCACATGCACCAAGATTTTGCGGATGAGATGCAGTGGTGATTTCATCACTGATGTTGCTTTTATTTAATATTTAGTTTGTTGTGCTTCTGCAGGTGAAGAAAAAAGGAAGTAAGTTTTCCTGATTTTGACAAAGACAAGAGAGTCCCAAACAAGCCTTGACCCAATTTTTGAACAAGACCAAGCCATAATAATGCAAGACCAAGCCCAAGACCAGGAAAAAACAAGTCTTGGGCTTGTTAAAATTATTGGCATCACTGAGTTATACCATCTCAGCATGCTACAGAGGGTTTCAAGCCCTCCATCTTCAAGCCCTCCATCATTTTTTATGTTGCCACACATATTTGTTTAAATTGTCTCTGTGCTATGACAGTATGGTATGACACAGATCATTTATGAGAAAAAAACATGCCCCTCCACCTTATGACAGTGCTCCTATTTCCATCTGCATAAATGTACTGCTCTCAGTCAAAAACAATTAATCAGAGCCAGAAGGAAAGTTCTAGCACTGGTACACTCACATAAGTGCTGGTCAATGTGCTAATGGCAGATAAGCAACTTACCCCTAGAAGAAAACTGTTTATCTGCTATCAACGTGCTAACTAACTTGAGCATTCAAGACTCCCTCTGTTGAAGGAAACTAGCTGTACTGTAGCAGAGAGCAAGGGAGAGAGTGTGAGCAGAGTGTACATGAGAGTGCTTGACAGCACTAAGATCCTCCTTCTGGCTATGATTTGTGGCTTTGGTGCAACTGTTTATCTCACTGCTATCGAGAAGATGTTAAAGGAAGTGTAAAGTCAAAGACAAAAAGGCTGTTAGAAGTACCAATTCATATACATACCAAGTAGCATATCGCCTCTTCTACCTTGTTTTGCTGTGATTGTTCATAAAAGCACTAAGTAGAATTGAATTAGTAATCTCATATTGCTAAAAATCCTGTGTAATGACAATAAATCCATTGTCATGTAGTTATCTGGGATCTTGTCTCAGTGGAAGCAGTCTAAGCAAGGAGACCCATACTTCTCTCTCCTCAGTGTTCCCAGGCCAGCCAAGAAAGATAAACTCCTACATTATGTCCTGGGTCTTCCTCTGGGTACCTGGAACCCCTCACCAGGGAGGGTCAGGGAGAAGGCATCCCAACCAGATACTTGAGCCTCCTCAACTGGTTTCTCTTGACATAGAAAAGCACTCCGAGTCCCTCCAGATGACAATAAGTCAACTAAAATTTAATCTATGAATTTTAGTTACAAAACTTGCTGTTTTCATTGGACCCCAACAACCGTGAAAGAGAAAGATTTTATGCCACTCTGGGTGGGATGTGATGGCGACAACCTTCTGCTCTGCGTTGCTTTCCCATGTGTGCCATCTACATGTATAAGCTCATAATCTCACATACATGAGGAAATGAATGGGGAGAGCACTTACAGCACTTTAAAGAGAGGAATCAGTCTGATTGCTAGAATGTACCAAGGGGAAAATGATCATTATTTGCATGCCTTCACTCACTAAGGATTATTAGGTCACATGAGGTGGGGAAGTCCTTATTAAAGATCGTTTCAGTGCTCCTCTTGACTCTGGGCTTCGCATCACAGACAAAAACAAATTTTGCAATCCAAAATAGTATTGTAAGTAAACAGCCACAGAGACAGATGTCAATATTATTAGTAGAAGGCAGAGGATGCACCTTGTAGCAAGGGTCAAGGTACAGATATCAAAAATATGGAGGAGGGGTGTCAAACTCCAGTGCTCAAGGGCCGGTGCCACAGCTACAAAACACTGGCATGAAATGGCTTAATGGCCTCCTTCTTGGGTAGATCAGTTCTCCAGAGCCTTGCTAATGACAATTATTATATTCAGATGTTGCAGAAGAGGCACATCTAAAAGTTGCGGGGCAGTGGCCTCCAGAACTGGAGTTTGAGACCTGTGACATAGTAGATATCTATCATGGGCAAGGCAAGACAGAGATAACCCTGCGACATAAAGTCAGAAACTTTATGTCGCAAACTTTAGTGGAGGGAACCCAGCAGGAAAAGCTATGATGTTGACATGACAGTATGAATTACAATGACAATCTAAATGATCACACTGTGCTACTTTGGAACATTGCATAGGTATAGCCCACACCAGGATGCAGACCTCTTCAAACCCAGAGTTCCTGCAATCATCAGTCATTTTATAGCCTACAAAAACCAGGATCATGGAGCCTGGCTGAGAGGAGGAGATGTGTGGCTCGACGGCTGCCAGTAAGTACATATGAAAATTCTAATTTATTATCATCTTGACCAAATGATGCATGTTTGTCTGAAGTAATTATACAAAATATGTATATAAATATATACAAGAAATCTTTCCTGCCAACAACTGTCACCATATTCAGTGATTCTTTGAAGAATCTGAATTAATGAACTAAAACATTTAATTTTCCTTTGGACTTAAAATACTTTTGAACTGAATTTGAATTTTTTTTTATATTATATATTTTTGGTTAACATAGTGGCACACTTGGACACAGGAGCTTTCAGCTCTCTTAATAACCAGAGAAGTCACACATATTGATGGATAGATTTAGTGAAAATTTGATGAGTTAATTAATTATTGCATCATTTATTTAATGGTTTCCATGGTGGTGTGTTCAACTGCAATGACTTTCAGCCATTACAGTCTCACCAATCAGACAAGATCCAAAAAAAATGATTTGCTTAGAAATATGACATCATTGTCACGTTGATATTGAGGGTGTTACAGGGCCAGCCTTTCCATAGGGAGCGGTTGAGAGAAACGTGTAGGTACTGGAAGGAGGAAGAAGAGCGGAGAGAGAGCCCGGTCGTTGTATGGAGCAAAGTGTGTTAATTTTAGAGACGCCAGTTGTCCAGTACAAAAAGTGGAATAAAAGTATGCAGGCTTCCATATGCCTCTTCCTTGCTTTTGCCACCAGCGGAGCAGAACCTATATGAGCTTGTTACCAGCGAACGAGCCAAAATAGACACCAGCCCGTTCTGGACTTACTAAAGGTAACACTGGGGGCTCACTCCAGGATCACTCTGCTAAAATAAAATGTGGGGAATTACAAGAAATGGATGAAGGAAGCTAAAAGAACTTTCTGGGAGTTCCCAAGATGGCTGTGACTGACACCAACACTGCTACTGGAGTATCAACGCACCTGGAGGGAGGAAACCAAAGCGTAAGCTGAAACCCCTTCCTGGTGAAGAAGAGACCCGACAGGACAATGTGGGTTTGGGGCGTGGTCAGGGGCGATTCTAACTTGACCTTTAGGGGTACTTAGCTCCTAACAGGGCTAAGACCCTTGAAAAGATATGTTGGTGCAGTTTTCTAAATTTTTACATACATTCACAAAAAAAATTGAGACACGTCAGTAATGCAGCATGTCTTATTCTACTCAAACATATGTCTGTAAAAAGTAAAATCAGCTGTCGGATGACAGTCCTGTAGGGTCTGCTCCCCCAGAAATGAAAATAAAATCTAATCAAAACTCAAAATTTCCAGTCATTTAAAGAACCTTTTACTAAATTAATAGGATTAATAAACCTAAAACCAGTTTATTATCTAGGTAGAAGTTCAGGTTGATAACTAGTTCTTACTAGTCCTTAATCTGAACTTTATTTGAAAATCATACTTAGAAATAGCATTACCATTATTTCTATCTGAACATTTTGCGGCTGTTGGCCTTTTTTCTTTGAAAAAGAATGTTTGTCCATCTATGAAAACGTAGACATTATGAGTTGAGGTTTTACTATTTCAATTCATGAAGTGGGTCCAGTGGAGTTTCAGTATCAAACACCTTTCTGTTCACAGACAGAGTGTTATGGCCCGGCTTGCAAGGCCGCAACAAAATTAGGAGGGCACGGCAACCAGTCAGTGTTAAGCCCATGAGAGGCTTTTATTTTTAAAAGAATCGAGTTGTCTAGGAGACATCAATAGACGGATCGGATCGATCCGTCTATTGATGTGGTGCTCTCTTAATAACCAGAGAAGTCACACATATTGATCGATATGTGTGACTTCTCTGGTCCGCACCCCTTCAGACTGGTCCCTTCACACCAGGAAGCCCGGGACTCATCCTGGCCTGGATGTCCGGGTCATCTGCACGTGCTGGCTTCTGACAGTCACATCCATGAATGGAATGGCACTCCCTATATACCATCCAGGTGTCTGTAATTAAGGTCCTCCCACATTGAGGACCTTAATTGTTTTAATTATCACATAACACACACACCCCCACACACACACACACACACACACCCCCACACACACACACACACACACACACACACACACACACACACACACACACACACACACACACACACACACACACACACACACAGGACTGCACAGCAGGGCCGTCACACAGAGGAACAGCCTGACCCTAACATTCTGTACTGTTCTTTAGTTTTACCTCAGAGAAGTTTGGGAAATTAATTACAAAACAACACAACAGTTACTAATCAAACTTCAAAGCAGAGCAACAAGAGAATTAACAAGGCTTAGGACCAGGATCAGACTGACCCATTATTTATCCAAATACAGTATTTTGCACACTTGCAACATTTTGTATTGAACAACTAAAAAATCATATTCAAATAAATAAAGCCAAGACTGTACACAATTTCATTTAATAAATATAGAAATAATTATAAATTAAGTACTGCATTGCCACTGAAAAAAATCACTAAGTGGAATATTTTGGATTGCAAATTGCCATCTGAATAAAGGTGCTGATGATACAAGTCTGCCCCCTTATAACAGCCAATGTATAAAAAATACATACATTCCGTATTTTTCAGACTATAAGCCGCTATGTTTTTCTTACACTTTATGTTGAAAATGACCTCTGCAAAGTATGTGGACTTTCTGACTGATCATGGTCTTTCATGGTTCAAAAAGAAGTGCCATACATTCCATAGCAACATCATCTTCATGCATGACAATGCACCATCTCATGCTGCAAGGAATACCACTGTGTCATTGGCTGTTATGGGCATAAAAGGAGAGAGACTCGTGGTGTGGTCACCATCCTCCTCTGACGTCTGACCCTATTGAGAAACTTTGGAGTTTCCTCAAGCAGAAGATCTGATGGTGGGATGCAGATCATATCAAAACAGCAGCTCTGGGAAGATATTCTGACATCCTGCAAAGAAATTCAAGCAGAAACTTCCCACAAACTCACAAGTTCAATGGATGCAAGAACTGTGCAGATGATATCAAAGAAGGTCCTATGTTAACATGTAACTTAAGATGATTTTGATTGAAATAGCTTTTGATTTTAGTACATGTGACCACTTAATGCTGCACATTCAAAGAATGACCAGTTGCAGTTCTTTATAATCCATAAAATGTTTAGAAAATTTGCTGTGCATAATAATTTGGAACAGTGCATTTTGAGTTTTTTTTTATTTTTGAAAAAATACTGTTCTCATGGGGAGCTTTGTTCTGTAAAATGTGAGTTATATTGCAATAGTTTACGACTTGAAATTATACTGACCATCATTTCCATTGGCCATTTAAGAAAATGTGAGAAAATATGACTTGCATATAATTTGAAATACGGTGTATAATATGGTGCGCTCTAGTGATGTTACGTAACATGCCGAGGCTTTGGACCGTGTGTCGAGTAATGGAGGGGACGTTTCCGTAAAGCGCATATCGAGGCTTGCTTCATGTAGGGGAGGAGCCAAAAACGATGACGTCCGAAGCCTCGCTGCCGGGCTGTACCACGTGACTGTTTTGGGAAGTGGTTCAGATTTTGCTGCGGGGTTTGACAGCTTTATAAACCCCACAGGCTCCATTCAAAATGTGGGTTGTTGTAGGCGAGTTGCGGTCTGTTGAGAGAGTGGATAGAGGTTTGATAGTTTGGATAGCAGAGTTTGGATAGTGGTTATTTGGTTTGAGACAGTTAGTTTGGTGTTTGGAGAGTTTAGGAGAGGGAGAAAGAGAGAGAGAGAGAGAGCGAGAGAGAGATTTGATTTGATTTTTAATATAACGTTTATTTTCATTCAATGAATGACATGATTAACACAAAAAAATTATACAAACACAACACAAAAAATAATAAAAATAAAAATAAATAAAAATAAAAAAATAAAATAAATTACATCAACACCCGTTCAAAAGAAAGTTCCCCCCCTATCACACTACAAATCACGTCCTCATAACTCCAAATGTAACTGAAAGTATCTAGATCTGACACTGACCTGTAAAAATTTAATTCAAGCAATAGCCTGGACTAGATTAACAAATAAAGAGACCAAGTCAATAGTCAACCACCTTCCTCCTTCTGCTTATGTACACGGCCATCTTAGCCTGACCCAACAGAAAATTAATCACCTGACTCTTCCTCTTTCCCTGATGTGTAAATTTAAACCCACAAATAAACACACACGTTGAGAAAGTTTCCCCATAACCATGAAAAATTGCTCGAAGGAGCGCAAAAAGAACTACTAGGCGATCACAGTTAGAGAATGCATGAAACACCGTTTCTCTCTCTGCACAGAACGGACATCCATCTCCTACAGCAGGATTTAAAACAGAAACAAAAGAGTTTACAGCTACAATGCCGTGAAGTATCCTCCAATGTAAGTCCGCGTGCTTTTTTGTCAGAGGAGGTTTATATAACAATCTCCATTCGGGTTTGATGCCAGGTGCCAAGAAGAGATGAGCTCTCCAAACCGTGTCGCTGCGTCCATTCAACTTCTTTTGATTAAGAGTCTTTACAAGCAGCCGATAAAACAACTTTCCAGAAGCTCCTTCCAGAGAAACTCCTTTGTCATCCACAGCATCCAGTAAAGGACCAGAGCAGTTCTCGATCCCAGGAAACAGTCTAAAGGATGGAAAGGGGTCCAGATGATTCGGGAACAAGGTACCTCCTTGATGCTCAGTTAACAGGGAACATTCGAGTTCACTCAACCTGTGCTTCCAGTAGCACAGAAGCCGACCAACAACTCGAACAGATTTCACTCCCAAGCGAGCAGCGAGTTTAACGGGATCATCTAGCTGAGGTCCGGCCAGCTCCACCACTCTGCCAAGGCACAAAACTCCTGCAGCGTGAAACACTCTGGACCAAGCCGTCGCTCCACACTCAGGATAATCCAGCAGACGTCCAAACAGGACCGGCTCTCTAAGCAGCCAGTACAGAGACTCACCCTGCTGCTGCCTCTCCTTCCTCAGCAAAGTCCACACAGAAAATGCACTCTTATAAAACCTGGAAGAGAAGAAGAGTTCAGTTTACTGGAGTCCATCAGAAAAAGAGGCAAATCCAGTCCCATGCCGCCACATCTTCGAAGGATGCCGCATGATATCTCCCTCCACACCAAATCTGCAGGTCCCGCTAGCAGTCTCTGAATAAACTGGAAACGAAAAGCAGCGCCTCTGCTGGCCAGATGGACCAGGCCTTGTCCGCCTTCTTCTCTTGGCAGAAAAAGAACGCTTTGAGGAATCCAATGTAGCTTGTCCCAAAAGAAATCTACCAGAATCCTTTGAACACTAGATAAAAAAAGCCGTGGAGGATCGACACACATCAGCCGGTGCCACATAATGGACGAAACCAAGTTATTTACAACTAAAACCCGTCCTCTATAAGACATTTTGGGTAAAATCTATTTCCATTTTAAAAGCCGACCCTTCACATTTTCCAAAACATTTTGCCAATTCTTCTCCACAAAAGTGTCATTACCCAAAAAAATACCCAAATACTTAAAACCACCTGTCCTCCACACCAAGCCTCCAGGCAGACCTAGTCGATCCTCCAACCTACGTCCACCATTAGAGCTTCACTCTTCCCCCAGTTTATCTTGGCGGACGAGATGCAGCCAAAAAGAGACACATTGTTCACCAAGACATCAATATCCTCCTGTGAATTCACAAAAACTATTAAATCGTCAGCATAAGCAGACAAACTTAAAGAAACATTACACCCGGGAATAGAAACACCACACAAATCTTTCCGCAGCTTGTGAAGCAAAGGTTCAAATGCCAAGGAGTACAGCATCCCTGACATAGAACAGCCTTGCCTCACTCCCCTTAAAACCTTAAAAGGAGCACTTAAGCCTCCGTTGATTTTTAGCACACTCGCAATGTCACGATATAAAACCTGGATCTTAGCTATGAAGCCAGGACTGAACCCAAAAGCAGACAAAGTCTGCCATAAATATTGGTGTTCAACCCGGTCAAAAGCTTTTTCTTGATCTATTGAAATCAGACCAATATCTATGCCCAATGAGCCGGAGAGTTCCAAGACATCTCTAATTAAAGTGACATTGTCACTTATCAACCTGCCGGGCACACAATATGTCTGGTCCTTGTGAATGACAGAGGACATCACTTCTCTCAGTCTGATCGCCAGGGCTTTGGAAAAGATCTTGTAATCCGTGCATAACAAAGAAACCGGTCGCCAGTTCCTTAAATCTTGCAGATCTCCTTTTTTCGGGAGGAGAGTAACGACTGCTCTTCTGCAACTCAGAGGCAGCCACCCTCTCTGCAGGCTGTCTGTGATCACTTCCAACAAGTCTGCGCCGATCACCGACCAAAAGGACTTGTAAAAATCCACAGGAAGACCGTCCATGCCTGGGGATCTCCCACTCTGTAGGCTCATTAGAGCAGCATGCAGTTCGTGCTGCGTGAGCTGAGCCTCCAGCTTGCGATTCTCCTTGTCATCCACCTGAGGAAGTCCATCATAAAAACCAGAGCTCACATCTGGAGCCTCCAAATGTCCACTTTTATAAAGGTCCTCATAAAACCCGACAGCAAATCTCCTGATGTCAGATAAACCAGAAATGGTAGAACCACAGTCAGATTTCAAGGAGTGAATAATCCTTCTTTGCCCGTTCTTCTTTTCCAGCCCAAAGAAAAAGTGAGACGGGGCATCCATCTCTGTCACATTCAGGAAGCGTGACCTGACCAAGACTCCTTGTGCCGCTGTGCCCAACAGGTTGGCCAAAATGGCCTTTTTAGCTTTGAGGGAGTCCAAAAGCCCTCGATTTCCTGTAGAGGCCGCCAAAACCTGCAACTCTACTATCTGAGTCTCCAGGTCCCTCATAGATCTGGTTAAATCCTTCGTGACATTGCGAGTGTACTGCAGACACAATTGCTTAATTTGGCACTTGCCATAATCCCACCACTGTTGGATACAAGAAAAATCTGATTTAACGTGTCTATGGCTGGCCCAGAAATATTCAAAGGCTGATTGAAACGCTCCATCATTCAGAAGAGCCGTATTAAAGTGCCAGTAAACGCTCTGTATTCGGACATTCTTGATAAACACAGAACAACAAACCAAACAGTGATCAGAAAAACCCACAGGAAATATTTGACAATCTTTAAAAACATTCAAATGATGTTTGAATGCATAGAAACAATCCAGCCTCGCCAAGGACAAAAAATTCTCCCTGGAGTGACTCCATGTATACTGTCTCTGATTCCTGTGAAAGGACCTCCACACATCTTAGAGGTCGGAGGTCGCAGTCAGCTGCCTGAGCCTCCGAGAGGATGCGGCGTGAGGCTCTGAGTGATTCCGATCGACCGACGGGTTCTCAGTACAATTAAAATCTCCACACAAAAACAAAAAATCCCCCTCATTACAATTTTTGACAGTGTCCCCTAGAATGTCTAGAAGCAACATTCTATCCATCCCTGAGGTTGGAGCATATACATTGAGAAAAACCAAAGTTACATTTTTATATTTGACCTTGACTTTTAACAAATGACCCTCAATTATCTCCTCTGCCTCGCAAGAAAGAGGAAAAAAATTTTTGGAAAACACAATCCCCACCCCACTACTGCAACTGGACTTGTGGCTGAAGAAGACCTCCCCTCCACACTCCTTCTGCCAATCACTCTCGTTGTCCGCAGTGCTGTGTGTTTCCTGAATTAGCATTATATCCACTCTTTTGAAAGCCATCAGTTCAAAAAACGCGGCCCTCTTCACTGCATCCCTGGCACCATTTAAATTTAGTGTGCCTATTTTAAACTCACACATGGAAATGAAAAAACAAACCATATAAACAAAAAAAGAAAAGTCCCTAAATATCTTCATCCTCATCAGCGGTGCTTGCTTGGGCTTTCACTTTCAATATTAATTTCTTTAAACGATAAATTTCCTGATCTGTCAACACATCATCCACCAAATTTCCAGTTTTCTTTGTTAAGACCCGAGAGGACTCAACAAACATCTTTAGATCTGGAAAGTATTCCTCAACTTTAACCGGCCTGAGTCCTTTAGTTTTTTGTAAAAACTTCTTAATCTCAATGGAAGAATACAGATTCTTGTGGTCCTGGCTAAAAGACAGACCACTATCAGACTCCAAACTGTGTTCATCAGCTTTGTTTGCTCTCTTCAGTCTGAGGGTTTTACTGCTGCTAGCAGCAGGTTCAGAACTTTTTCGTTTCTGGGACAATTTCAAAAACTCTTCATCCATCATACTGTCATCTTCACACAAGCTTTCACAAAAAGCTTCGTCAGTTCCCCTCTCCCCTGGATCTACATCCAAACTCCTCTCAGATTCATGTTGTCTCGCATCACTGTCGGCCACATCCACTTCAATCAAATGATCATCATCAATAAAGGTTTGCCGCTCAGGCTGTTCCTCTGCAGAAGCAACACAAGGACCAGCAGAAACCCCAGCAACATCAAAACCTTCAGTGTCTACCTTCAAACCGCTCTCAGCGCCACCGCTTTCGGCCTCGGCGGCAACGCACTACGCCCCGGCGGCACCGCGCGTGGCTCTGGCGGCAACGCACGCCGCCCCAGCGCCGCGGCCATCATTGTCACCACCACTATCACCATCATTCACCTCCTGTGTTGTTGTAAGTTTCTCTGGACATGCTCGAATCATGTGCCCTTCCGCACCACACCCAAAACATTTCATGTTCTCCGACGATGCAAACACCATGTAATTAAAACCGTCCACCTTGAAATTCAAAGACAGGTTGAGTTCGTTAGCTGAGTCCTTCGCAATCATAAGTACCTGTCTCCTATGACACACCACATGTTTGAGAAGCACAGATTTGCAACCTAAAGAACTCATTTTGATGGGTGAAACTAACTGACCATAACGTGACAATTCTTTAACCAGGAGGTCATTTTTGATAAGCGGGGGGCATTAGAAATAATAATCTTCTTAGCAGGACTAACCAACCGGAGCACTGGCATGAAAGTGTCGTGAATGACCACACCCCTCTCCACCAAATCATTTACCTTAGATGTAGCATCGAGAAAAATCACAATCGCACCATTCATACGAGAAGCAGATTTCACGCTATCACAACCTTCCACTCCTCCAACAGCCAAGGCTGCTTCTTCTACTGAACAATTCACTGTTGGGATGAGTTTTACAGCATGTCGGCGTGTTAACTTTTCAAACTCGCCGAAACTCCAAACCAAACCAGCAGCAAAAACTACCGGTTTAGGTCGGAAAACAGACCAAAGAGTAAGAGACAGTAATAAGAAGAAAAAAAGTCGAAAGAAAACAACACTTACAAAGGTAAAAAGTAGAAAGAAATGCACAAAACCACTCAGTCAGATCCACTCCCGTCTCCAGCTCCATTCACTCCGCCATTCTCACAGAGAGACAAACAGACAGACAGACAGACAGACAGACAGACAGACAGACAGACAGACAGACAGACAGACAGACAGACAGACAGACAGATAGATAGATAGATAGATAGATAGATAGATAGATAGATAGATAGATAGATAGATAGATAGATAGATAGATAGATAGATAGATAGGAAACCAGCCTTCCAGGCCTGGATTGCCCATCCATGTTCTAGACCAAAGTTACTAAAGGGGCCCTGTAGTCAGTGGTTTTTTGTTGTTGTTTTTTTTAGGAGAAACTTAAAAAAGAATTCAATTAAAGAGAGCAATATTTCATTATTTAATATTGTGAACCAAAGAGCCTCTTGTGTCTTCAGAAATTCAGGTTGCAGATCCTGATCTAGCAGATGGAAAGTGTGATCCTATCTCAATACTATCATTTTTAATTCATTGTTAAAATAAATTTTTTAAAGTTTAAAAAAAATATCTACCTCTCAAAATGTAAAAAATACATTTCCTTAGTATAATTTCTTCAGAACCCCTCTTGGCCCCCACCTAGAACCGGCCCTAGGCAGCAGGTCTGAGTCTGGTGCATTTTTACTTATCATGTTTTTTCTTTATTGATAGTCAGATTATCCAAACTGATAAACCACATTAATAAAATATTAGTGAAATAATATATTAACTGACCACTGAACAATTATTCATAAAATATATCAATATTTGTGATATATTTGTCCATTCCTGGGGACATTACTGGGGTGTGGATTAGGTCAGGCATGTGACCTAAACAGCAGTGTGCTACAGCTCTACTTTACAACACAACTGCACATCAACCAGTTAGAGACTTGCCAGTGGAAAACACCATTAGACATCCTTGTAGAGCTCAAGTAACTGTTGCGCTGGTCGTGGCAGTACTATAATAATCAGACCAAATTCAATTTGTCGCTGCAACAAGCGTATTTTGAACATGCTCCAAAAAAAATGCAGTGTCCTTGTGATAAGCAGTAGTTTTCATTGCCTATAGACAGATGAGGAAACAAAAATAATTGGACTAAAAAAATCTTAAGTTTAAAAGCTGACGCAGTTCTGTTGAGGTCTCTTCATTTCTCAAGGGTTCCAGGCGGCCCAGATTCTCCTCCCCGAAGTGATCATCCAACACTCCGTCGAGTTGTCCGTTTGCAAAGCCCCCTCTAGCGCCTCAGGTGGGGATGCAAAATGGACTACTTTGCTGCTAGCTTCACTGTTTGGATCTTGTCACTTGTCCTCAGTAAAAGCTCTCCCTCTCCTGCACGCTGTACAGTTACTGTGAGGGTGGTGACTGTGGTCGTCTCTCAGACAGTCACCGATAATCCTACTCTCATAGGATTATCACACTAAGTGAGCTATTCAGAATCAAACTTCTGTTTTTACACACCTAGAAACAAAGACCCTTCCTATTGTCATTCATCATGAGTCCCTGTTCACTTCAAGTCCCTGTTCGGGCGCCACTTGTCATTGTGCGACACCTCCCCCCTCCTTCCTTCACTCTCTACTCTCTCAGTCACTACTTCCTCTTCTGAGAGGGGAGATGTGCTATCAGCTCTCCGTCTAGCGGGTGAATTGAGTTTCCTAAATCTGCTGGAATTTACCCTGTCCAGAACTGAAGTAAACTCTGTTTAAGATGACATCGAGAAAGAATTCACCTGGTTACTGACAACCTACATCCAGACGTCCCACCCTTCTTCCCCCTGTGAATTAGCCAGACTGAGCAGCCTGCAGCCAACTAGTTTCACAGAGCACAACTGTTAATGATCGCTCCTTCACTTTTTGTGCAACTTGCACTTGTTACTGAACCAGGTTGGTTTAAGTGACTCTGGCGAGTCCCAAGGATGTTGTTTTATACTGTATTTGGGCTAAAGCAACCTATAAAACATTTCCTACTTTTTCTTCCCCAGAATCAAACATCATAGCTATTTTACTATTGTCAAAGAACTTTGAGGTGACTCATTAATTGAATGTCCACAACATCTTTTAGATTTTCTTTATGCTAAATATTTTATTAGTAAAGCAATTTTGCAAGGGTCAGTACAGCTTAATTACTGAATTAAGCTGTACTGACCCTTGCAAAATTGCTTTACTAATAAAGATATAATCAAATAAGTAAAATCAATCATCTAGTCTATTTTTCCCTAACACTTTTAGTTCTGATACTAAGAACTAAAAGGGGAACCTTTGAGAGAGACGGACGAAGTATGGTGTTTTGAACCCTAGAACTGGCTCGATGATGAAGATGGTGTGGCAGCAGGAGAAGGAGGTTAATTGACAAAGGCAGGAATCTCTGTTGGTCTGATGAGCTTCCATTTCTGCATCGATGGTGAGGTCATTATCTTGGTTTTTGTCTTTGTCTTTATCTTCATCTTCATCTTTGGGGTCTGAACCCAGCCGATGAGAGAAGTGCGATTTGAAGCCACATGTTGCAGGCTGATGGATTGGTCCCCATGCACAGGACAGTCTTCAGCTCTGTGGCCCCGGCTCTTCTTCAGCTGCAGAGTTTTTTGTCCATCTCGTTCTTGGCTCGAAGTTGCCTGTAGGATCCAACCAAAGATTCCTCTTTTGCTCTCACCTTTTATAGGGTTTAGCCATCCTTTTGGTGCATTTGCATTGGCTAACACTTTTGCTGTGCTTGTTTCATTGGCTAACTGCTTGGTCAGATGATCTCATATCCATCACTGTCTTAGAGACACTTTGTCCTGATATCTGTGCTAATATCTCAGGGTTGCTCAACACTCCTCCCCTGTCTTTCCTTTGAAACATTTAAGTTGTTCAACAATCTATGTCCAAATAAGGCATTGGTCATCTCTGCTCTCCTGTTAGTTCCCATTTTACCTCTAACCTTTCACCTACTATCTACCGCCAACACATCATCAGTGATCTTTAATTGCAGTTACACGTTTTACACCATTTCAAATTCAATGTCAAAATCACATTCATAACCCTTTTAGTTTTTTTGATTTAGCATTCATTTGTGAGTTTTATGAAAACCATAACTTATTACTCTTATTATAATAATTTTGTGAGTTATTACAGATGATCTGAAAAGAAACCATGAATAATCTATTATTCATGGTTTATTATTTGATACCACAGTTAGTTACTTATTTTACTTGTAAGTGTTCCCACAAGTGTAAGTGTAAACATAAGTATTCTTGCAAGTAAACCAATATTAATAAAAGTACTTTACTTTAAATGTTATCTAATTACTCAAAATGTTTAGAGTTAATTCTTTAAAACTTTCATGTTTTGAAATAAGGAATAATCTCAGCATTTTTTTATACACCTGCAGGCTGGAAACTTACTTCGTCCTATTCCAGGAAACCTGCTCTTCCTGTCTCATCTCTCTCTCTGACTATGATTTCTTGTGATTAGATAAAAAAAAAGAAGTATAATTAAAGCTACGTTTGCAGGAAACAAAACAATTCACACAACCAGATTTATTTTATTGAAGTTTAAGTCTGCTGGTGGGTCTAAATGTCACTTGTGTGATTAATTTTAAAGGTAACTATTTATTGTTACTGTTAAACTAAAATCTAAACTAAAATAGGATGATCTCGGATTTTCTTGACACAATTTAAAGAAATTAGACATATAATTTATGAAGTAAACAAAAGAAAAAGATGTGTTCTTGCAACAAAAGGGAGATTGTGTATTTCAAGGTAAATTTAACTGAAGTTATAAAAGAGTCTATATAAAACTGATACACCCCTGAGGGTGTGTTGTTGTAAGGGTTGTTCCTTGTGTCTTTCTGTCACCTGGGATTCAAACTTTGGTTGCACAAAAAAAAAATATTCTGGCTAATATTTACATGAGAAATTTTGAGATGCCAGTGTTTTTTTAGGATCTCAGTTTGTTTAGCTTGGGTTTTATTTATTTCTATGTTCCTTTCTTTCTTCTTTGATAAGAATAGCCATATTTCTGATTTACTTTGGTTCATCATTTTTCTTTTGGTGATTGTAGTTTACTATGTTTATTTCTTATGTCTAATCATTCCTTGTTTAATTATGTTTTTTAGATCTAGTTGTTCTTAGTGTTAGATTTATTTCCTCATCCTCTGTGTATTTTCTCCCTCATCCCCTGTGCCGTTTTCTGTCTCTCCCCCTCACACCTGAAGTCAGTTCACTAATCATCTATTGCTCCAGTATTTACCTTCCTTATAGGCCTTGTCCCAAAGCTCAGTGCGCAACCTATGCCCCTCTGTGAAGTGTGGATTCAGTCAAGTGCACATAAGGGTTCAAGTGGTTTTCAAACGTGCAGAAAATGTGAGAATTGGTACAGTATGTCTGTGTTGTAACTTCAACATCCAAAATGGTGGGACTGGTCACTGTTTAGGCACTTGTGTTACTAATTTGCACAACTACAACAAAATGTATTTAAAATTTATTATTTTAAATACATTTAAAATAATAAATACATTATTTTAAATGTATTTAAAGGTAGTTTTGCTTCCCGAAGTCACTGCTGGAGATATTTCTTGGAGATGTCTTTTGTTATAGCTTGTTGAATACATAGAATTCTATGTAATCTCACATGTTCAGTAGTGAAACAAAAATTATTTTAACACTTTACTTTTGAAAAGTGTTCTTATTTGTGGCAGAGCTTGCTCAATGAACTTTGCTATATTTCCAAGAAGGCAAAAAAATACACATTAAAATGTACAAATATTCAATTTAACTGCCTGCTATTTGACTAATTAGAGGACTTTTTTACTCTCTTTTATGCAGCTAAAAGTTAGATTGGTATACAGTGGAGCTAATGTCCTAATAAAGATCAAGTGAAGGACAAATATACACCATATATAAAATAAATTAAAAAAGGCCTGATGCTACATTTGAAAAATAAAAAGACTAATGAAACCAAAATGTCTTATTTAAAAGAAACTATAAAATTTATGACTTTATAGACCAAAAGTATTACAAGAAATTCATCAGGATTTTTGAAAAAACTTTTTTTCAGTTTTTTTTTCTCCTCCAGTCTGAGAAGAAAACATTTGTTTAAAAATCATATGATATCTCTAACGAAAATTAGAACGAAATAGCTTTCTATTTCACTCCTAAAAAAAGACATTAATTACATAATTATGTGTAAAGTGTTCCCCACTTTCTGCAAAAGAAATTAAAAATAAATAATTATTCCTGTGCATATTTGACTGAGATTTTGAGACAATACACATTTTCTCAATTGCGACTTCATTAATATTTTTAGAAAAAAAATTTCTAAAGTAGAAAGAAATCTTTTCCATCTTTAAGTTTCAATATAATTAAATTTGGTCTAACAGGGGAATGAAGATTTAAATTATGATATTAACAATGTAATCCTCTGGCTAAGTTTTACTCACAAATACTGCTTTCTAAAAATCACCTCCCTTTTTAAAGTGAAATAATTTTATTAAAGAGAATGCTTAATCATTGCAACATCACAAAAAACAAAAAAACAATCTTTATTCCAATTAATATCTTAATTTAAGATTTGTCTTGCATTTGTGACATTTTGTTTTACTTTCCTCACAGCTTGTGACTATTTCTTTTGTTTCTTCCTTTTCCGCTCAGTTTATCGTTTCAAACTTCTTTTTATTACAAATGTTTGCCTTGTCATGCTATTTTCTCGGAATTTTCTATAAAGATTGAAAAAACAAAACATTGCCTAAATCCAACTTTTAACTCAAAACATTACATGCAGCAATGAATTGTGGGCGATACACTTTGCCAAAGTCCATAAGTCTTGCGTGAGGGCGGAAATAGTACCCAAAATGGGTGGGGCGAAGGCCGGATGTAAAGAATGTGGGACATACTATGCACTCAAACTCTTCAACATGAACGCGCATTTGAAGGACTGGAGTGCATGTACAGGGACAGGGCCAATCCTTGCTGGTTCCTCTCGCTACTTCCTGTTCTGCCTCCTCAACTGTTTCCGCTGTGAAACAGCAAGATTGTGGCTTGCTGTTTGGCATCTTCCAAACAAATTCACCAAATCTTTGAATCCACCGATTTGATTTGATTTGGTGAGTTTATCATCTGATAGCAGTACTGCTTTTACATGTGAGGCTTTTGCTCGATTGCTTATTGGAGGGTTGTTTTATTAGAATGATTGGCACTGCTTAACTGGACCATCACTGGGATTCAGTGACAGCTGATTGTGGCTCAGTAGCCCCACTCTCATGAGAAGGTAACTTGTTGCTGAATTTTGTGCGTGTTTTGACATGTTTGCATTGATGCTGCGGCAATGTAGTTAAAATAAAACTGATCAGAATACACTTAAGTTTGATATTGCGCAATATATTTATTTAATTAATCTTTTTTAAATTAAGTATTTAACAATTAATTTTTCATTTTTCTTTGATATTTTTTAAGTGCACTTTAACTTTAAATTCATTACCTAATTAATTTAATCTGATTATTGAAATGTTTATGTATAACTATTAGGAATCTAATTACGCATTTCCATTTAACATGCATAAACTAAATGCCTAAATTTAATTATTTACATTATGTTATATTTGTCCATATTTGTTTTTTTAATAAAATTCTTAATGCGTTTTCTGACCTTTTAGGTCGGGGGTTTTTTTCCTGATGGATCGCTATCTGGATCTGAAGATGGCGAGCTTGAAAAAGGACTACGGACTTGGAGTCAATTATCTTGTGTCTCATTATCCTGTTGTAAACCCAAAAATACTGTTTCCTGTTTTTCATTCACACCTCAGACTCCTTAAAAGGCTATTCTTCTGATGCTGCTTTTGTAGCCGCAGTTAGCTGCCAAGCCCATAAGTGTGAAATTTGGGATGTAAATAATTTAGTTTTTACTTTTGCCTACTCCTTTTAAACTGTTTTGCATATCTGGTTTGATTTTGAGATTGATTTTTGTTTTGAAACAAACTAATAAACTACAGCAAATGAAACTAACAATCATACAATTACGATCCTAGAAGTCCTTTCCTTTTTTAAACTTATAATAAAACTTTTGAGCTTATGTGCAATTTGTTCATCTTACTGACTTTGCCATTTCTTCAGATTTGCTGACAATGGCATTGGTCTCACTCTTGCAAGGTAAGACTTTCAATATATTCTATTATTAATATAGGTAGTTAATATAGAATTAAAAGTTTGTAACAATCATCGGTTGGAATAGGTATGAATGCTCAGTAGACTTTCCAAATCAGAGTATCAAGAGATATACACTTTACATAAAGGGTTGTTTATCCTGGGGATTTGGTCTGGGGGCAAACGCATTGTATTTTTTTTTCATTGCTTTCTTTTAATATCAGCAATACTGAGTAGAATAATTTAATATTACAGTAGATATAACCATTAACATGAACAAAAAATATTGAACAGTCATTTAAGAAGTACTGAACATGTCTTGAATAGGTATGCATATTTGACAGAAAATTCTTGAGAAAAAAACTTACTCCTTGTTAATCTTCTGTATTTATTTTGCATTTTGTTTTACTTAGCTCTTTTTTGCTGTGATTAGAAATTTTTCAGACTCCTCCAATTACTTTTTTCAAAAAAGAAATGGGCGACAAATCTCAGAACTTTGTGTTTTTGAACAAGTTAGTGACAACACATGAAAGCATTTACCTTGCAGCAACTCCTGAGTGAGAAACAAGAGCTGCCATGGGCCTTTGTTGCTTTCAAGGCAATGTAGTTAGTTGTACAGTGTCATAACCACGCAAAGAATATGAAATCAGAAAGAGGACAATCACTTTTTCATTTATCGACTTCCTTTTTGATGGTAAAGTAGTTCAGCCTTTTGCCTTTTAATTTTATTCTTTTACAAACTTTTCATATTTTGTTGTGGTTTGGGAGTCAGACATGCATGACCTTAAGTATAGCCAGTGATGGTATAGCTACTTTGAAAAAGTTACTTTAATTAAATAACAAAAGAAGACTGTAAAGCAAAGTGATTAGCGAAAAGTAACTGTAGTCTGACAACTGGATTTGAAATGGCAACACGTTAGATTGCTCGTTACTGAAAAAAGTGGTCCAAAAAAGTGGCCCAGTTATGTGTTGCTGACAACACTGAGTATACCTGATCAAGTATACTTCAAACTGCAGTCACATACCCAATGAACAACCAGAGATGTTAATTTTTTTTCCAAGTCAAGTCTCAAGTCGCAAGTTTAGTTTTAGGTCTTTTTGCCCCAAGTAAAAGTTAAATTTCAAGTCTTGGCATAATAATTCTCATGACAAATCCATGACAGGTCATATCTTAGCCAACTGTAACTTATGACTGCAGCCTTAGGCTTTCTGTACAGTCCAAAACTTCAATCTTTATTATTACTTAGCACTACAAGCCTGAATTGTTTGTTCTTAGGTCTAAATTAAGACATGGAACTTTAATAAATACACTTCCATGGTATGTCAACTGTTTGTTACTCTGCTTAAATTATGTCCTGTGTAAACATGCAGCAGTAGAGAAGGTTAAGATTGCAGTGTTCTGTCCTTGTATAATACATGACATGCTTTCATGTATGTTTTGATTCAGGCTTTTTATCTCTGAAGTGAATGTCTTGGGAAATTTGAACACAGAAATGTTTATTCAACATGGGTTATTCCACTTTTTCACAGTGGAGGAACATTTCCAGATGATGATGGTTCTCATCAGGAGGTGAAGAACTCTCTGTTTGTTGGTGAAAGTGGTAATCGTGGGATGCTTCTTCCAGATAACAACATATGGGGTCCAGGAGGTTCTGATTTCTCCAGTCGGACACTGCCACGTGGAATGTAGGTGGCTTTTGAAGATTCTTTTAATAAACTCTGTTCTTTTGAAGGGTGAAGAGCATCAGTCTAATCAAAGTTGCAGTGCCACAAAGTCTCAAAAATAATGCTTTACGGTCACTGTGAAAATGTAAGCTATCATGACGCTTCAGCAATGGGCTAATGAGTTAAATAAATTGCTTTTGTATTGAGTGTTCAACTTAGCCATATTCATACAAGTACATAATGATAGAACTGTCACAACTATCCTGTAAACAAGGTCACAAATTCTGTACATGAACTGCTAATGAGATGATTGGTATGGCTTTGTTTCTCTGTAGAGATTTTCCTATTCGAGGCATGCAGATCTATGATGGTCCAGTCAATGTTCAGAACTGTACATTTCGAAAATTTGCAGCATTGCATGGACGACACACCAGTGCCTTTGGGTTCAGACTCAACAACTCTTGGCAGAGCTGCCCAAAGAATTATGTCACCAACATCACCTTTGACAAAGTTCCTGTAAGTTAGCAGTCACTGTGGAAATTTATGCTTTTTCAATTCTGTATAAATTAGTTTATTTTTGTCAAGAAAAGTCATAAGTTTGATATTTAGTTTAGGCAATTCTTTTCCATTACATTGTAATATAACATGTTTAATTGTATATTTGCGGCTGTACTTTTTTTTTCAAACTAACACCATTTACTTACTTTAAATATAAATTCAATTCATTCTCACAATAATCTGTCAATCATGTAATTTATTTTAATAGCACATTTCCTATAAGACGGATTCTCCCCTTGTGTCAACACAATTCTTTTCCTACAATTCTCATGAAAACTTGTCACTTTTCTCTGATCCCTGTCATTACCATCATCACTACATCATCCTTCCTCTCAGTATTCTGGCATTTAAATCTGCTGCCATTATGTACCATGTCTTCATTATGCAGACATGGTTTCTGCCATAATGAAGAAACAAACTTATCCTTCATTTCCAAAGTTCTTGTTAATTACATTTTCTCCAATCAAATAATAGTTTGCATGAAGAGTATCATTTCAATTTCCAACCCCATCAGAGCACTGAAACTACCCCAGGTCACAAATAACCACCTTACTGCTGCTGACTATGGTCTCTTATCCATGCTCGTCCTTAATATGAGTACAACCGTTGACATCATCGATCATTCCAGACTCTGATTCACGTCCACGGATATTTCACAAACCCCTCTGGGCTGGTTCAAATCTTACCTGTCTGGCTGTGCTCAGTTCATTCAACTTCAGTCTTTCCACTCTATCATTATTGTTCAACTGGTGTTCCCCAAGGTTAGGTCCTTGGGCCCCTACTTTTAATTATCTACCTCCTTCGTCTGGGTCACATCTTCTGTAATTTTGGAATCTATTTTAATTGCTACACCAAGCTCTACTGGTCCACCAAACCCAACTCCACAATGCCACCTTTCAACCTCTGATTATCTCTGAGCTTAATCACCAACTTTCCATTAATTTTGTCCAACCACAGGAATAAAATGGAGCTCATTCTTGTTCAATTAATTTTTTTCAATGTAGCTTATTTGTATTGCTCTAATTTGCAACAAATGTCACTTCCGGGCACTTTTCATTTCAGTCACACATACATTCCAGTTGATTCCAGTTATCAAACTGGTTATGTACCTTCTTCGTCTGGGTCACATCTTCTGTAATTTTGGTATCTATTTTAATTGCTACACCAAGCTCTACTGGTAGCATTCACTTGAGTTGTGTCAAGCAATCCTTCATATCTAGCATGCATGTAGCAACACTCCCTTTTAGCAGCAAGAAACCTCTAGCAGAATCTGCCTCATTCCAAGCAGCAATATGTAACAACCAACATAGAGATCTTGTGCACAAGAATGCACAAGATTTAGTGAATAAGATTGGCACCAAAAACATCTTTTCCAAATCCAATGGTTTTCTCCTCCCACTTTTTAAATGGGAAGAAAAACACTTTTTCCTCTAATTAATTGGGATTGAATAGAACATGGCACAATCTGAACTGAAGTAAAAACAGTACAACACAAAAATCAAAAGTAAATAAGTATTCAAGTTTTTCCAGATAAAAGATAATATTGCAACAGTGGCTTGGGTTTGTCATGGCTAGGCCTAATACTGATAAAATATATGTTTCAGACCATAATAGTAATGGGCTTATTGAACTCATGAGTGGAAGTGATGTAATTATGGCACAGGATTTGGATGATATTGGCAGCCAAGTTCTGAAGAAACTTGAACTTAATTAGGGATTTATTGGGAGACCAAAAAGAAGCAAATTCCACATGTACAAATCTGGGTGTCTCAAAGCTGAACAAGGATGAGAGTGGAATGGAGGATGAGAGAGAGACAGAGACTATATTACAGTGGTAGCAGATCAAACAACTTAAAAAAGTTTAATCCATCCATCCATCCATCCATCCATCCATCCATCCATCCATCCATCCATCCATCCATCCATCCATCCATCCATCCATCCATCCATCCATCCAGGATTATGCTTCTGTGTTTTGGAGTCAACTGTATGCAAATGACAGGATTTAACTTTGCCATTCTGCCATGCCCACATGTTTCTGTTGCCAGACAATTTTGAGAGAAGGCTCCAGTATTACCTTTGACTAATCAGCCACTGATTTCAAAAGTAACATAGAAAACGATGAATGCCCGACTTAGCCAGCCTTGCAAGAACAATAGGCATCAGTGATCTTGTCCACAGCTATATTGATGCTGAGGGTGTGAGGATCTGCCATTTTCCTCATCGACCGAAAGCATTTTGCTGTGCCGTGCATAATATTGGAGGCATCGCGTGGCTCAAACACCTTGATGTCATCCAAAAAAGATGACATGAACTTGTTTCTCTGTCTATTGTTGTAGCTGATATTTGGTGAAAATCTGGCAGAAATTATGCACTAATCAACTGAGAAATACTCTATCAGTACTAGTGGAAGACTCCATGTTTACATAGAAAAAAAACGCCAGGAGGCTTTGTTTGTGAGACTTGTGGCCATGTGGGATTTTCTAGGTCGGTGGTGGGCGGAGCTTGGTAAGGTCCATTGTCATGCTAGAATGCTTCCCAGAGGGAGGGGCTTCTGTATTTCACAGTATATATCGGAGTTCATGAAATGCAACTCCCCAACACCTGCTACACTCATGCAGCCCCAGACTATGGCATTCCCACCACCATGCTTGACTGTAGGCGCCACACAATTATCTTTGTACTCCTGTCCTGATTTCTGCCACATATGCTTGAGACCATCTGATCCAAACAAATTAATCTTGGTCTCTTCAGACCACAGGATCTGGTTCCAATAATCTATGTTCTTAACATATCTTGACATATCTGTTTGTAAGCTTTCTTTTGTATAGACTTCAGAAGAGGCTTCCTTTTTTGGTTGACAGCTATGCAGACCAATCTGATGTAGCGTGTGGTCTGAGCACTGATGGGCTCATCCCCCACCTAGTCAATCTTACTGAACAACATCATCTTAAATAATTTTGAATCACTTAAGTGAAAATATTCTTTGGACAAACAGGACTTTTATCAATATTTACAAATAAGACATTTTGTTAACTTAAACATCAAACCAATTACTGACAAGAATGTAAACTTAATGGAAATTTTTATTAATACCTTTAAATCAAAAATTAAAGGGAAAATGATCTCGCTTATCTATAAAAACCCAATAGATCTCAAAAACAATTCAACCCTACATATCAAAGCAAGATGGGAAAGAGAGGCCAATTTAATTTAACAATAACAGAGGAGAAATGGACAATAATGTGGAGATATCAATGGACATATAACAAATCTCTACAATGGCAAGAATTTGGATGGAAAAATCTGGTAAGATTCTTTGTCACACAGGCTCAGTAATGCTACTATGAGGGAAATCATCCTACATGTTGGAGAAAATATAGAAATCAAAACACAAACCATTATCATATCTTCTGGGACTGCCCACATATAAAAGATTATTGGAAAGAGATTAATAGTGCCTTACAAGATATTTTCAAGCAGAACTTTCTTTCCTTTAAAATCGCTTTATAATCTTTCTCAGGGAAGTGCAGCTAAATTTTTGATTTGACTGTTATAAGGCTATGGTCTACTTTTGCATATTATTTCAAATGGTGAAGTTAATTTGGTGATGTAGATGCCTACTATCATGTAAATGATACTTTCTTGAGAATCAATAAAAATATAATAATAATAAAAAGAGAAATGAATTTAATCAAAATATCCCATGAATATCTGTGTATGCATTCCATCTTAAATAGGGGTGCACCAATTGCAGTTATCTTTCCAATAGCAAATTACTGATCTTTAAGAAGCTTTACCTGCTGATTTTGATTTTGGCTGATACAATTTTTTTTTTCTGAAATGTCGCTTAAGAAAGTCACTTAGGTTGATAATCTCACAACCAGATTATCAAGGTTGTGAGTACACTTCTTTTTGAGATAAACTGTCACAAATTGAAACTTTTATAAAGACAAGAGTTTAAAATAATTTCTCTCTCTCTCTTTCAAAACTTTCCTTTATTATTTTCATTGGCAGCATAGTAACTTCCACAATTGTTCTTGCTACTCACTGCTTCTGAACACCATCACTGTCAAGTACGTTCAGCAGGAACAAACCATTTTATGCAGATATAGGGGAGTGTACAGTGTAAATATGAATTTGTGCTATTGGGTCTGGGAGTGGTAACATTTAATTTTTACTGCTAATGAATTAAAACAATTGAGCTGTAGCCAGCCATATGTTTTTTGCTGTTAATAACTTATGTATTCTGTCCTCACGCAGGTGTACTGTACTGCTTGAGACAGATAGCGAACAAAAGATAAAAATAAAACTCCAAACGTTGCGTCGTCTGAACTTTTATTTCTCTTTTTTGTAAAAAGACAAAGATACTAAAGACTTGAACAAGCTGTCGCTCAGCCACGTTACACATCAGAAAAATGCTGGATCGACTGAACTAAACAAAACAAAACCTAACTTAAATACTACCACAAATACTACTGGCAAGACAACAGAAAATAGGACTCTTGGTAATCTTTTAGTATTACAATACATTATGCATCTAAAACAAACATTATTTTTACATCAACTTATTAGGTATGTGAAACTTCTCCAATTAAAATTGTTTGAAGGCACTGAATCAACCCAGTACCGGTCCACATTCTCAAGTGAGAAAGACTCACCTGGCGTAAATAAAATGTTTATCTATTTTATGTAAGAGAAATAAATTTTTAATATGTCTGTATGTGTTCCATCTTAAGTTGGGCTGTACCAACTGCAGTTTTCTTTTTAAAGATCGGATACTGATCTTTCTGCTAAAAACAGTAAGATCTTTTTTTTTCTTTGTCTGAAATGTGGCTAAATGTAGCAGGAGAGTCATTGAGTTGACAACAGTGGGGTGAATGTCAGTTGCAAATGGGCAGACATGACCTGGTGGGCTGGTCTGTCAGTCAAAATACTGCTTAGGGCCCCATGGAGGCGTGGGCCAGCCCTGCTTAGGAGTAGGTGTCAGGTTGCATTGTGTTGCATTCCATCTTGCTGGAGAAAAGAGATTCATGCTATTAATGTCCGATTTGCCATGGCTATTTCTTGAATTCATAATCGCCAGATGGGGTGGCAATAGGGGTGGCAAGGCTCTCAGTTGCAAGTGCCTCAGTTGCAGGTGCCACCTGTCAACCAGGTGGCATCTGGTTGACAGGTGCCACCCCAACCCTAGTAGATCCGCCCCTGCCTGAGGGGAAATCCTGGTTAGAATTACCAAAATTGTTTCTATTTAAATGCCAGAAAACTTAGTGAGAAATGTTTCAGATTTTTTTGGTAACTTTTTTCGAAATCAGAAGTTCACCTACATTTGGTATAAGAGATAACTTTTAAATTTTATGACTTGAGTCAAACCATTTGCATTTGTTTTTTGCATTTGTGGAAGAATGACTGGAGTTCTGGCTCATTCTTCCTGATAGAAGTGGTATAACTAAGTCAAGTTTGTTGGCCATCTCGCTCTCATGTGCATTTTTCGCT
The DNA here is from genome assembly GCA_911649635.1 of Poeciliopsis gracilis. Taxonomy (NCBI): domain Eukaryota; kingdom Metazoa; phylum Chordata; class Actinopteri; order Cyprinodontiformes; family Poeciliidae; genus Poeciliopsis; species Poeciliopsis gracilis. The sequence continues at coordinate 404,617 of CAJVRI010000597.1, forward strand.
TCTCCATAGAATTTAGATCAGAGCTTTGTGATGGCGTACATAAAACATTGATTTGTTGTGCTTAAAGCACTTTCTCTTCACCCTGGTTGTTTTTTAGGGTTACTGTCCATTTGGAAGACCAGTCTGTGCCCAAGATTTTACTTTCTGTCTGTCTAATATTGAATGTTCTTTCCTCATGATGCCATCCATTTAATGAAGTGTACCAGTTCCTCTTACAGCAAAACAGTTCTACAATGTTGAAAGTTGTAGCATCAGTTAGGATGCTACAACTGTCCTTGTTTTTCCTCCAAATGCTGATCTTACCAGCCCTAAATGTATTTAGGTCAGCACCATTTTGCACCTGAACCTCAAAATGGTACAGGTGCAATGTATTGATTTTGAGTGTTGCCTTTGATCTTGAGTGATGCCTTTTTCCACACATCAGCCAATATGAGCAGATTTCTCACTTTACTCCAGATCACCTCTCGGGTATTCTTTGGAGAACCAGGCCCCTGGTTCAACAAGATGCAGATGGATGGAGATAAGACAACCATCTTCCATGACATTGATGGATCAGTTAGTGAGTATCCTGGAGCATTTTTGGTTAAAGAAGACAACTGGCTGGTCCGTCACCCTGACTGCATCGATGTGCCTGATTGGAAGGCTGCAATCTGCAGTGGCCATTATGCACAGGTTGGTCAATCCCCAGTTATCATCATCAGACATAATTAAGGTTCCGAGCCCACAGAAATGAGTAGACAGCCTATGCAAGGCATGGCTTTTTGCCCAGCGGAGCAGGGAACTCTCTTGTTTTTACTCCGTTTTGCCATTATTGGTGCCTGCCATGCATTGCATAGGGAGAGCAGTGACTTTCACTTCCTACTACCGTTAATGCGTCTCGTGCCCCTTAACAATGTATATATCAAAACGCGCGGCTCAATGCCGTTAGGGGAGTTATGACTTTTGTTGGTGTTTCACGTAACTGTGGCAACATAATTAACAAAAAAACGAGCCAAATTCAACTCAAACAAACAGTGTCAGGTAGACTTAAAATAGGCATAGAATTTTGTCTGCCCCTCTGCGCTGCTCTTTAGAACTACCGTGATGGTGGAATGTCAGAACTACAGACATGGTGGAACACTCAATTACTACAGAGGAGAGCTGAGTCTGCAGTTAAGAACTGTAGTGATGGTGGAACACAGAGGGCTTACCTGGCATTTAGAAATATTTAGAACTCTTGAGTCCTACGTTACGTTGCCACCATCTTGTATGACTTAGCTCCCTAAGTCATGTGCTGTGTGGACTTGTTTCGACCATTTTACAATTCAAACTGGATACATTAGCATTAACTTTCACAGGTCAGGATGAAAGAAAATAATGTAATTTTTACTTGCAGAGTTACTTGACTTTGCAGCCAGAAACTCACTTCTAAACTACAGAGAAATATTTCCTATGTAGCTAAATTGGCCCAAAGTAACCACTGATTGTTAGCGTAGCTAATGTTTTCTACTGAGAGAGAGCTGATGACAAACTGCTGTCAGAGCGGAAGTTCATTTAAGACCAGGGGATTTTGGGAGGAAAAGTCAGTCAGGATCAGAGCTGGAACTGCTGTTCTGTTTCACAGCTCAGCTTCATAATATCGGTATGCTAGAAAGATGCTATGAGTCAGAGCCCCAACATGCTGAAATTTTTTTTTTTCTGAATGTGAAGGAATCAGGTATATGTCTTTTACACTTATGGATCATTTCTCTTTTATCCTTGGCTCTAGCCTGTGTACCAGGACTTCTCAGAATTCACTGGACTGCTCCCAGTTTGACCATCAGACTGAACCCATGCCAGTGTGGAACTCTGAGTTCTCCTTCTGATGAGCAGAATGGCTGAGCAGAATGTTTATTACTAGTATATTAGTATATTACTGATTCAACCCAACCACTGTTACTCATAGGATTAGTATAGCCCTTTAAAATAAAGCTTACTGAAAATTTCAAAATGAAAGCCTTCAGATTTAGGCACCTTAGGCAGTGTATTAATATCAGCTTTTACTATTTTTTTTCCTCAGGTTACCTAATTAACATTAGCACAAACATTCGCAGTGCACTGCCCCCCACTAGTTAGATTAACTGAAATAAGCTTTTAGCTATTTTTCTTTCTTATTAGCCATGTTTAGTATACTGAATGGGGGAAGTTAATGTCAGACAACATGCTAGTGATGCCCCACAAGCTACTAACAGTATTTAGGCTAGCATTAGCATTTAGGGTAATTTTAGCTTGTACACTAATCATAACAAACTGAATGACATAAATCCATGTTACTCAACATGCCTGTGATTTTCAACATGCTCATGAGCACATTGTAGCTTACTTTAGCAGTGATGATAAAGTTTAGCATCAGAATGCTGGGTCCACACCGAGAGGTACACTTTGGCAGGCCCTGTTTAAATTTCTTCAGAAATTTTCTAGCTATCACTATTATTATTATTATTATTATTATTATTATTATTATTATTATCCAATGAAACTCATACTCCAGTCCCCCGTAACTTATTCTAAACTTTATTTGGTATCCAGTTTCAGGACCCTACGGAAGAGGATTAAAAAGAGGGAAAAACAATACGACCGTTCTGACTTTAATCTCAGAATTCTGAGAAATATGTGGTAATACAACACCGGCCTGTTCTTTGAAAGAAGTGATAAAAGATCTCAGTTCAGCTAACTAAACATGAACAAAGGATGATGGCTCCCATTGGGTAGAACAGTTCATTTATTTTCAGGATTTCTGTGTTTGAAACATTTCATGATACAAAAACCTCCTGAAAAATTTTTGACTTGGTTCACCGCATATGGAGGCATAAACCCCTCCATATGCCTAGGGGGGCAGTGCTGTGTCGGGCGAGGAACCCATTATAGTTAATTTTGATTTCTCACTGATACCTTTAATTTGGCTTTGGTGTTAAATTGTCCTTCTGGGATAGAGAGGTTCTCTGAGACAGTGATAGTCAGATACCAAAGAAAATCTCAGCAAAGTTGTTTAATGAAATAAATTTTTGTTTTATGTTCTTCCAGAATATAATTTACTTCTTTTGCTATGTTCTTCCCAGATCTACATCCAAACCCGAAAACCTGCCAATTTGAACATGCAAATAGTGAGGAATGAATATCCTGACTGGCCACTGACATTAGAAGGTGCACTAGGAAAGAAGAAGCATTACCAGCAATTCCAGCCAGTGATCACATTAGCCAAAGGTTACACAGTCCACTGGGATCAGACAGCACCGGCAGAGGTCACCATTTGGCTCATCAACTTCAATAAGTAAGTAGAATATGAGCAGGTGTTCTTACAACACAGCAGCAATGAAATTGTATTTCATTGTGTTTCCCTTTTTAAGACTATCTTGAAAAGGCATTTTTGAATTATTTACATTTATTTTCTATCCTTGGTGATACATGTTTGGATTGATGTCACCTGCATGTAGCTTAAAACAAGGCTCAAACTAAAACATTAGTATTAGAAAACACTAAAAAAGCATGAATAGGATTGTATTTCAGCTGGTTTTCCTCAGATATATTTATTTCACGTTAATAATTAGGAGTGTAACAAGATCTCACAGACAGTTGTGGTCAGCAAGGCTTTGCCTGGTGAATGTCCACACTTAAGTTGGTTTGGCAACATTTGGGTTTCTAGTAAATGGCTAGACACATGGCTGATTTTCTTTGCCAACTGGAAAATAGGACATAGTGTACTTCAGATGCCACGCACTATGGGCAGTAATACATGCAGTCTGCATACAAAAAAAAATTATGTTTAAAAGTCAATTTTATGTCAACTCATAATTCATGATCTGTTGTGAAGTGCACAATTCAGAGACTGAGATCTAGTCCAAATTCAGGAAGCAAAAACAATCTTTAACACATCTGCAGACGGAGAGCAAAAAATACACTGCATTAGGCAAAACTTAAAATCTGCTTTAACAAACTCAGAGTTGCATAGTTGCTTTATCCACCTCTCTCTGCTAACAGAGGCAAAGATTTAATCTTCAAGGACTAAACAAAGGAAAACAAACAGACAGAACAGTTCAACTTTGTATGCTCATTCACTATCATATCTATGGGATGCCAAAACTAAACACTCTATCTCTGTGTAGGGAAGGCCATGGGAAAAACAGCAAGTTCCCAGATGACCGTCTGGGAAACTATCAGACACATCTTGTTTAGTTAGTTTGTACACCCTCTACACCCTCTTATAGTCTACATCTTGACTATAATACAATTACATTTATGTGACACATAAAAGGACACTGTATGATGCAAATAAAACATTTTCTCTTTTAAGAAAAATCTACTTCACAATTTCAACCTTTTTTTTCTTCTCGTGGGCAGCAAAAAAATAACTAAGTAAATGAAACCTAGAAATGATAAAATGAAGTAAGTATAAAATGAAGTAAACAATGCTACAAGACAGTTGAGAAACATAAAACATCAGTTAACATTCGTCATTAAGCAATGGTCCAGAATATAAACATCACAGGAGTTTCAGCAAGTGTTTTTCCTCTGGTGGTATTAAGCAAAGTGAAAACCTGAAAATGGAAAAATGTTACACTTCTAAATAATACAAAAACAAAATAAAACTCAAAAGGAAGTGTCAATTTATTTGTACTTGGGATAATGAGAAAACCTTGGGTGCTGCAAAATAAACTAAATCTCAACATCAGGGGAACTATGGGTTATGAAGTATGGCATCCTTAATCCATGTGGGTGTTGTTCTGCGGCGATGTCCCATCCCGACCATGTTCTCAATGCTGCCTCAGCTCGGTAGATCACCTACTGAGTGGGCCGTCGGGGATATCCCTATTTTTTCAGGGATACTTTGTTGAAATCCCTTTGGTGGGATTCTGGGCTGGTCCCCTTCAATTTCCCAGGGAACTTCTCGCCAGTGGCTGGCGTGGACCCAGGTGGATTTAAGAAAATCCACAACCTTCACTGCAGTCATCAGTTCTTCTTCCTGAAATTTTTAAGAAACACAAAATCTCAAGGCTGTAGGTTATGTAATGGTTTGCTCGCTGGCACAGGTCGTACACTACACCTGCCACTTGGTTATGTCGTTCCATGTACGCTTTCCCTGCCAGTATCTTGCACCCTGCTGTTATGTGCTGGACTGTCTCAGGGGCCTCCTTGCTGGTGGTACATCCCATGTAGGGGCTTGTCCTCCCATGATGGTATCTCTGGCACCTCAACCTCTGTTCCCTGTTGTCTGAGACATTCACTGAGCACATTGTCTGTTGAGGCTTTGTCCCTGATGTATCTATGGATCTTAGATGTTTTGTCCTGGACAGTGGTTCTCATACTCACTAGTCCTCTGCCTCCTTTCTTGTGGCTCATGTACAGTCTGAGGGTGACTTTTATCTCCTTTGGCCAGCTAATTATTCCGTCAGGGTATCTGATGTCTCGCTCACTCTTGGCGTACAGCTTGATGTCATCCATGTAGAGAAGGTGACTGATGTTGGCCCCATTTTTGAGTCGGTATCCGTAGCCAGTCTTGTTGATAATTTGGCTGAGGGGGTTCAGGCCTATGCAGAACAGTAGTGGGGACAGAGCATCTCCTTGGTATATGCCACATTTGATGGACACTTCTGCAAGTGGTTTGCAGTTGGCTTCAAGGGTGGTTTTCCACAGCCTCATTGAGTTTGCAATGAAGGCTCTCAGAGTCCTGTTGATGTTATACATCTCTAAGCATTCAATGATCCAAGTATGCGGCATTGAGTCATAGGCTTTCTTGTAATCAATCCAAGCCATGCACAGGTTGGTGTGTCGGGTTTTGCAGTCTCGGGCAACTGTGTGGTCTACAAGGAGTTGGTGTTTGGCTCCTCTACTATTTACACCGATGCCCTTCTGTGCCGTGCTCATGTGTTTATCCATGTGTTTGCCTCTCTTGGCCACTATGATGCCTGACATGAGCTTCCAGGTTGTGGAGAGGCAGGTTATTGGTCGGTAATTGGGTGGGACTGGACCCTTTGATGGGTCCTTCTGGATTAGGATTGTCCACCTGTCAGTTAACTATTCAGGGTGAGTCCCACTTTGTAGCAGCTGGTTCATTTGGCCTGCCAGTCGCTCATGGAGGGCAGTGAATTTCTTTAGTCAGTAGGCATGGATCATATCTGGCCCTGGTGCTGTCCAGTTTTTCATACCTGAGACTCTTTCTTGGACATCTGTCACAGTGATGGTTACCGGGGCTTGCTCAGGGAGGTTGCTATGGTCCTCTCATAGAGAGATCAACCACTGTGCATTGCTGTTGTGGGACGCCTCCCTTTCCCATATGCCTTTCCAGTATTGTTCAGTCTCCAGCCTTGGTGGGTCTGCTCTCTTGTTATATACACTGCCTGGCCAAAATAAAAGTCGCCACCAAAAACTGGTCACACGCTCTAATATTTTGCTGGACTGCCTTTAGCTTTGATTACAGCCCGCATTCGCTGTGGCATTGTTTCAATAAGCTTCTGCAGTGTCAGAAGATTTATTCCCATCCAGTGTTGCATTAATCTTTCACCAATATCTTGTATTGATGCTGGGAGAGTCTGACCACTGCGCAAAGCCTTCTCCAGCACATCCCAAAGATTCTCAATGGGGTTAAGGTCTGGACTCTGTGGTGGCCAGTCCATGTGTTAAAAAGATGTCTCATGTTCCCAGAACCACTCTTTCACAATTTGAGCCTGATGAATCCTGGCATTGTCATCTTGGAATATGCCCGTTCCATTTGGGAAGAAAAGATCCATTGATGGAATAACTTGGTCATTCAGTATATTCAGGTAGTCAGCTGACCTCGTTCTTTGGGCACACAATGTTGCTGAACCAAGACCTGACCAACTGCAGCAACCCCAGATCATAATACTGCCCCCACAGGCTTGTACAGTAGGCACTAGGCATTTACCCTGATTTATTTAGTCCAGATTTAGTGCATCATTTCACCTGCCTCTCTTCTTACCCTGATGTGCCCATCACTCTGGAACAGGGTAAATCTGGACTCATCAGACCACATGACCCTCTTTCATTCCTCCAGAGTCCAATCTTTATGCTCCCTAGCAAACTGAAGCCTTTTTTCTGGTTTGCCTTACTGATTATGGCTACACAGCTGTTCAATCCCAACCCCTTGAGTTCCCTTCACATTGTGCATGTGGAAATGCTTTTGCATTCTAAATTAAACATACTCCTGAGTTCTGCTGTTGTTTTTCTTTGATTTGATTTGACCAAACGTTTAAGTAATCGCCGATCACGATCATTCAGAATTTTTTTCCGATCACATTTCTTCCTGGAAGACGATGGTTCCCCACCATCCTTCCAGTTTTTTATGATGCTTTGGACAGTTCTTACCCCAATTCTAGTAGTTTCTGCAATCTCCTTAGATGTTTTCTCTTCTTGATTTATGCCAATGTTTTGACCCTTCTTGAACAGACTAACATCTTTTCCACGACCACAGGATGTGTCTTTTGCCATGGTTGTTTAAGAAATGAGGAGTTACTCATTGCATCAGCTGGGGTTAAATAACTTGTTGCCAGCTGAAAGATAATCGCCTATGCAGTAATTATCCAATAGGAGGCTTGTACCTATTTGCTTAGTTAAATCCAGGTGGCGACTTTTATTTTGGCCAGGCAGTGTATATATATATATTTATATATATATATATTTATATATATATATATATATATATATATATATATATATATATATATATATATATATATATATATATATGTATATATAATCTCACCCACCGTGGGTGGTTCTTATCCTCTGAACCACCACTCAAGCTGCCTGGGAGCTTGAGGGTCCTGCGCAGTATTTTGGCTGTGCCTAGGACTGCATATTTCTGGACTGAGATGTCTGATGTTGTTCCTGGGATCTGTTGTAGCCAAACTGCCCCGAGGACTGTTGATTTATTGTCCGGTCATATTAAAAATCATGTTACCAACTGAAGAACAACTCAAAGTTTTCTCAGGTCTCCACTGCAGAGAATGACGAGGGTGTAAATTTGACATCAGGGCCATGCAGAGCCCTTTGCCGGGGCAGGGGCTCAAAGTTCAAAAAGGGCACATTGAACAGTAACAACCCATATTAATAAAGAATTTAATTGGATCCTACTATATTGCCATTATGTAGGAAAATGCAAAGCAAATAAGGTATATATTCCCCAACAGGTATAAAGTTGCTGTTTTTGCTGCTCAGAGTCCTGGAGGGCTGAGTTGATCTGAGACTGAAGCTGTTAAACTATCGGAGAGAAGGTCGCTGGTTATAAAGACTGACATTCTTTATATCTGTCGGTGGGACCGACTCAGTCTGCCTGTAGTGAACTGGGTATTTAGCAGAATCATAAAGTGAAAGTCAGACATTTTTCTCTGCAGCCGAATCTTTTCTGTGTTTAGGGGCGAGGCAGGTTTTTTCCCACTATTGTGAGGACAATCATAAAAATATAAATAGAAATAGTTTTTCTAACGTCAACATCAGACCTACATTTTTATTCAGAAACCAGTGTATTTGGTTTGTGAATAAAAATATTATTCCCTATAATTTCATTTCAAGAAGAGGGTGCAGATCTGCCCCCCTCCTCCTCACCATGGACCCGATGTCTGAACAATATGGAGACAGAAAAAAAAAATCTCAAAAGGGCACCAGAGGCATCAAGGATAAAAGAAGCAGGGACTCAAGCCCCCTTGCACGTGCCTTCTTGACATGAGAACAATGTGGCCAGTTCTGCTTTAACTTTGAAAATTTTCAAGAAATAGGTGCACGTGAGATCCAGGGGATGGATAGACCACTACAACCATGCTTCATTATTATTATAATCACTATAATAATAAACCACCAGTAGCAATTTCTCTTCACTACTTTTACTTCACCAAGAAATAGAAATAGAAAGCCACATGCTGGGTGCCTTTTTATTTCATTGTGCATTTCAATCCTGTGTAAAGGGATCCTGCCAATATGAGATTGTCCAGACAATCTCATATTAGACTGAGTACGATTTACAAGAATTAAAGCTGAAACTATTTTTTTTATTTATTGTGGTAAAAGTGTTGGTAAAATGTGTTTATTTTTTTCTCTTTCTTTCCTTGTTTTAATTTTTTTTTTCTCTGAGTTGAGTAAGAATAATTAATGTCATGTAATAACTATAAGGAGAACTTGTTCGAAATCTCAATAAAAATATTTTTGGTAAAAAAAAAATGTGTTGTTAATTTATTGAAAAGTGTGCACATTGCTGAAAAAGATGTAGTGTTAGCTCTTATGCTGAATGGTCAACCACAGTCCACATTTCCACTGAGGGATGTTCCAACTTTCATTCAAGCCTTGTTTAGTCAGCAATGCTAAACATAATATTAGAATATTAAAAGGAAATTATAATGTTTGTGCAACCCTCAATTGATCTAACTTCCATGTAGAAATGTCTACATACATAGACATTTCTTGCTGGAATGCAACAACAAAAAATCAAAATAGTACCCTGCAAGGTTTTTGATCTATTCATATATCAGCTGCTGTTCATTTAGAAAAGATTCTGCTTTGTGACTAAATTACTGACATTATGGTGTATTTTTATTTATTTATTGCAGAAATGACTGGGTTAGTTTGGGGATCTGCTACCCAAAAGAAACTACTTTTACTGTCATTGCTGACATTCACAATCGCCTCACTAAAAAGACACACAAGACTGGTGTCTTTGTGAAGACAACTCAGAGAGAGAAGATCAATCATTCACACTTGACCAAGGGATACTACTACTGGGAGGAAGAGACTGGGTTAGTTAAGTTGGTACTTATACTTCACACAATGGCTTCTGAAAACCAGTTTATTTTAGAACAGGGTAGCTCCTCTTCTTTTTAGGCCTTCAGTCACTACAGTCCCTCTGACTATTTTAACAAGTCATAAATAAAGCATGACATAAATGGCTCAAAATTACTCCTTACAAGAAGCATTTTTAACAAGACTTAGAACTATAGTCCTAATTATGTGCTTGACTGTCTGGTCCTGCTCAAATTTCCATGGCACATTATTCCATTCTCACATACAGCAAGAAAGCCAAAAAGGAATGTGCAATAATGTTATGTTATTTATTACAGTCTAAATAGGGAGTACTGTAAGAAGCACATTGAAAGACATGCTTTTTATAGTCTGTGTTGCACAATAAATGTGCATGCAGCTCTTATAAATCAACCCTGAAGACTAAAGCTGAAAACTGGAGTTTTATTAAAATATGTTGGACTGTACTCTTGACAGCTTGACAGGGAACAGAGAAAAGTTTGCTTGTTTAGTGTGTGTGCTTTGAAAAATCTCCAAAATGAGGTACATGTTTTTGTTTAAATAATGAATCATGTTGATTAATCTCACACTTGACAACCTGGTGTACACATATTGAATATCACAGAGATCAATCAATATTATTAAAATTTCTATCAGAGTATCTGAGAATGGCGAGTTGAAACTTGCCTGATTGAACCCAGGCTTCAATCCCATTCCAAAGAGGCTTTGGAATGAGTCTAGTGCAGCTGGAGAATTATTATCCCCTGAGGGGAACAGGGATTAGGAGATTCTTGATGACTTCTGTTCACTTCAATTGTTGAAATGTTACCTGATTTCAAAACTTAGTCTGCAGAGAAAACAATTAATGTCTTCTGCTTGATGAGGACATCAACAGACAGTCTTCTGCTGTCTGTTGAATATTAATTAAACTGTATGAACAAGAAATGCAATTAAATATCATTATTGTGATTTCAAAACTTGATGGGTAAAAATAGATTATCACAGGATTTTTCTACATTGTTTGTCAAAATGAAGGATGACAAAAAAGCCTAGCTCAACCTCTGCTCCAAACTATGGACATTTTTGGTCCCTTCCAACATTTCCTTCTGTTTTGGAGGACAGCAATTCAAAAGCTAAATTAAAATCAATCATTTGCTTTTCTTACTGACAACAGTTATATATGAGTTATATAATTTAAAAATAAATTAATTGAAATAGTACATTCTTTTATTAAATCTAACATAATAATCCTCCTGTTTCTGGAATATCTATACTACAGAAAACAAAATGTCAAAAGGAACATGAGAAGGACCCAGGTAATATTATTATTGTGAAATGGCTAAGGCAATAATAACACTATAGAGACAAAAGTTACTTGAAGAAATTTCAATGCATTGCATTTTACAGATAGCAAGAAAACCTTATTACTAAAAAGGCATTGGTTAAAAGAGTTTATGCTTTGTTTCATGTCCTTTGTCTGTTTCTGTGTCTGCTGCAGCTTAATCTTCCTCAAGTTAAAAGCCAATAATGAGAGGGAACAGTTTGCCTTTTGCTCTGTAAAAGGTTGTGAAAGGGTGAAGATCACAGCTACCATCCCAGAGGGCAGTCCACCCAGCAACTGCTTGGCCAAGGCATATCCAAAACATGCAGAGAGACCTGTTGCCAATGCAGCCATGCCAAAAAAGAAACCAAAAAGCAGGCTGGTAAGCAAAGCAAGTCACAACTTCCCAAATAACCACAGTTATCACTAAGCTCTTTAGGTTTCACCTAAAAAACTTAAAGTTGTTTCACATTAGGATAGCTGATTAAGCCTCAATTTGGTTTCACATGAGCAGTATTAGCATGAAAGCTACCATGTCAATTTATTCTGTGCAGCAAGCCTGTTTCAGACCAGGCCAATAATGAGAGGAACCAGTTTGTTCACTCTCATTGGCCTTAGTTAAGGCTATTGCTGTGTCTATTGAGGTGTCAAACTCCAGTCCTCCAGAGCCTGCAGGTTTTAGATGTGCCACGGGTACAAAACACTTAATGGCTTAAGAACCGTCCTTGGAGGTAATTAAGCCATTAAGAACCATGGAGATCAGTTCTCCAGAGCCTTGCTAATGAGCCAATTATTCTATTCAGCTGTGGTGCAGCAGAGGCACATCTAAAAGTTGCAGGACAACGGACTTTGAGGACTGGAGTTTAACCTCTCCTGGTGATCAGAAACTTCTGTGTTTAGTCCACGATTCTGTTTTTTTGGTCTGTTTTTATTACGTTGCATTAAAATACCACAAATTTATGTTGGCATTCAGTCAAATACTATTCTTACATGATGGTCATAACATACATCTCATAACCTCATCTTTTTTACAACTTATCTTCTGTCTTTTGATTAGCATTAAGCTGCCATTACTCGAACTGTTTAAATAAATTGTCCCTTCAAACTCAAACAGGAAGGAACTCAAATAGGAAGTTGACTAAAGGTAAAACTAATTAAAGGTGATGTAGGGTTGGGCTATTACTGTAAGTCACTTGCAGATATTATCTGCATATTTCCAAGATACTCCAAAATGTTCTTACACTTAATCTTGACCTGTTGTCATGGTGATAAGATATCAGTATATCTTATCATATTTTGATATTATTATATGGAACAAAAAAAGAGGAACATGACTGAATCCATTGTCAGATTTACACATATTCCTCTGCTCATTTCTAAGATTAAGGTTGTTTTTTGAGCAAATAACAGATATGACATTTTGTGGTTTGGAAATGTATAAGTTGGGCAAATTATGCACTTGATCTGCTATTGTAGAAGTAGTTTTTAGCAGCAGAAGTTTAGAGTATGGTGTTTCAATTCATAGCCCTCCATCAAAAGATTTTCATTTGTGAGGTATGGTGTATGCAATTTATGATCGATGAATCTGTGATCAATCTCATTGTCCGCTGAAGAAATCTCTTGACGCACACTTCTTTATGCCTGGTTTGGTTTTTGCGACCTTTATAATGCGACACTATGTCAAGTCTGGCTTCATCCTTTATCCAACTTTTGCGAAACAGCTCTCTGGTCCTCAAGTACCAGTGCCTGCATGTTTTAGGTGTCTTCTGACTCAATGTGACATCTTAATGGGTAATCAACAGGCTTCTGCAGCATTCTGTAGAAAAAAAAAAAAAAAAAAAACTCATACGATTAGTTTTACTGCACTTTAACTTGAGTATTATTATTGCTATATAATAATAATATATAGCACCTAATGCTCCTCTCCATGGGCTGCCACCTTATCGTGGTGGGTTAGAGTGCCCAGGGCAGGGATTAAGCAGAGATTGGAGTAAATTTAGAATCCAGAAAAACTACCTTAGCAATTACTTTTTAGACTCTTAAACCCAGAAAAGGAATTAGACCAGAGGATACTTACTTACGCTTATCTACCCTGAATAGGAGTTGGTAGATAAGTACCAACTTATCTACCATAATGTTGATCCAAACATTATTATGTTTGGATCAACATTATATTTCTGGGTTCTTCCAACCCAGAAATGGAATTAGACCAGAGAATACTTAACTCCCTTACATACTTTCGATCAACATTAGATTCTTTTTTCTTCTTTTGCCCTTTCCTTTGGTTTGTTATTTTGTTTGTATTTCCTTTTAATTCATGTATTGCCTTGTTGCTGAAAATGTGCTACATAAATACCTTAGCTCCTCAGCTAATATTTAGTAAACTTACCTTTTGAATCTGTTAGGACAGCAGTCAGTGAAAGACTTGCTGGTTTCCAGTCTCTCCAGTTTATTTTGCAATTTGGAACTTCCAAGTTTGTCACCATCTCTCCCATGACATTCCTTTCTAAGATGGTTCATCCTTGCTCGTCAGACTTCCATGCTCACAACTCCTCCTCATCTCCCTACTTTGAACTTTTCAAGGTACCATTAAAAAAACGTAGCTTTTTTTTTTTTTTAAAGAAGGCATCTTGGGGAACACTGTGCTGAAAATATGACATTTGAAGTCAACACTGGCACCTAATTAGGAATAGTTTAGCTCTGAAGTGTGAACTTTATTTCTAAGTGTTAACTCTAATCTTGTTCCTGTGCTCTTTTCTCCTCAGCACTCATCGGAGCACTTTCTGGAGATCAAAGTGGAGTCGTACATGTCTCGCTTTTTCCACATAAAGGAAGACTTTGCCTTTGCTGAGGTATTCTTTGCCTGTACAAGTTAGTTTTTATCCAATTTGGAGGCAAAGTTTAGCAACAGGGCACTTCAGACAGAATGTGATGTAAATCTGATAACTAATGAAAACTCCAAATTCGGTATCTGAGAAAATTTGATTATGAAAAGGTTCAATATTGAAGACGTCATGCCACACAGATAATTAACTCAAAACAACTGAAAATGCTTTTAAATTGTCCCTCAGTCCAGTTCTGTAGTTTATAGAATCAGTCAGCATCATCATGGGGACTGCTGACCTGACAAGTTGTCCAAAAGATGACCTTTGACATCTTGCAGAAGAGGGCAAGATACAAATGTCATTGTATGACATAGAGTCTGAGCAGAGTCTAAGTGCGAGCGCCAGAAGTTGAGTGCAATTATTACAAGTTTTGAGAAAAAAGACATGAAGTCTCGCTTTCAAAATAAAACTGTGAGCAAAAATATTAAACGTTTTGAGAACAAAAGACTATTTTCAGACTGAAAATGTGTTCTCTTGGATAATGGCAGAAAATGTTTTTTGTTGGCACTGAATCCTAATAATGCAATATCTGCTCTGTCATCTATTGGATTTGTTGTTACTCAGTTGTTATGGCAACTACACCGGTGTGTAAAGTATACATTTGGTGCACCTTTAATCCTCTAAGGTCTGACTGAAAATTTGAAAATGTGTCTAAATGGACATTTTTCACTAAATTTGTCTTTATCCTTATATACCTTAAGACAGTCCTACCTGGCACTGTACATGAGCATGGCTGGTGTCCTCTGTCATGCGACTAACAAAGAAAGTAGAAAACTAGGAATGGTAAGAAAAGATTTTTGAGGCGTTCAGTTCTAACCAAAATAACCTTCTGCTTTAACTGCTCCTGCGTGAAATATGTAAAAAGTATTTTTAAAATATTGATTTACCTATTAGGTGTGAGTGTGTGTGTGTGTGTATGGTTGTTTGTCCTGTTTGTCTTTGTGTTGCCCTGCGACAGACTGGTGACCTGTCCAGGGTGACCCCGCCTCTCGCCTGGAACGCAGCTGGAGAGAGGCACCAGCACCTCCCGACCCCGTTAGGGAGAAGGGTGACCAGAAAAAGGATGGATGGATGGATGATTTACCTATTGTATTTAGGTTTGAATTAGTTCAAGACGCACAACTGCATTATTATAACTGTATTATTCATCAAATAAGATGTTGGTTGTTAAATCCCAGTTGAAGAATAATCATTTTCTAGGTCTTCAGGTTGAGGCTGTGTTGTGGGATTGGATGCAGTTTACCCTAATCCTATTTATTAACAATATTGCACCAACAAGTAGTCGATTCTTTACTCTGCAGTGATTTTTACGGGTATCCACTATTCACAATTATGTGAAAAAAACTTCTTTTTTTTTTTTTTTCAAGAAAATTAAATACGTTGAACTAGTTAAGTTCCTCAGACAGATCAAATTGTATAAAAATTTAAATAATTAATCAAAGGGAAACTGCAAACTTCAGGAAAGGCTACTGGAATAGTAGACCTTTTTGCGTGGCACATGGTTAGTGCGGCATCCCGCATATAGAGACTGTAGAGTGCAGAAGTCCGGATGTTTGGAAGTCTGAATTGAGACAGATTGCTATGTATGTGCACAGCTACCCACACACAACTCTGGTCTGAGACCTGGCAATATAACTGAACTACAACAAATTTGTTTATATATAAATTTGTCCTCAACCTTCATTAAAAAGAGAACCACAGAGAACCTTTTAGTTTTCAACCAAGTCTGTTGCAAAAGGAGAAAACATAGCAAACCACTTCAAGGTGTTTACCATGCGTTCTGATTTTCTGCATCAGATCTGGTCTTATATTACAAAACATAGCAGGGAATGAAATGTGGAGGGAGGGTTATTTTGAACAAACAAAGAAAGAGAATACAGAAACTAACATTCTACACACAGGCCGTTTAAGTAGTATCCAAAGACAAGAAGCAGCTGAAGCTTCAAGGTTTAGGGAAAAGCAAGTTTGTCTTTCACACGGTTTAACAAATTCGTCATTTCTGGGTTGTGAATACTAAACATATGAGTGAAAAACAAACTAGAGTAGTAAAACTGCTGATGTAAGAATGATAAAAAAAACAAACAAAACAATTATTCAATTATTCTAACACCGAAATCCAACTCCTGTCCTCTGGTTCCCATGTCTCTTTTCCCTCACCCGTCTCTCTCTGCAACTTTTCTGTTGAATTAAGTTTTCGGCACTCAAACTTAGTTTTTGGCTAAAAATTTATTTTAAAGCAAAATACTACCGGAGTAATAATATACTACTGGTGTAAAATACTGCCGGAGTAATAATATACTACTGGAGTAATAATGGAGGCTAGCGGAGTAATAATGGAAGCCTCCATTATTACTCATTCATTTAATGAATGAAGGAACAAACAAACATATTCATATATTTAACGTGTTCCTGTATCTTTAATTACACTTAACAGATGAGTCAGTCAGCAGCAGCTTTAACATCCATACTAGCATAACCGTTTCAGGAGAGAGGCAGGGTCTATTTGTTCATCATTTGAAACTGTAAAAACATT
The DNA here is from genome assembly GCA_911649635.1 of Poeciliopsis gracilis. NCBI lineage: Eukaryota > Metazoa > Chordata > Actinopteri > Cyprinodontiformes > Poeciliidae > Poeciliopsis > Poeciliopsis gracilis. The sequence goes on from CAJVRI010000597.1 coordinate 421,115, forward strand.
TATATCCAGAGGCCAGTTCAATTAAAGCAAGCATCAGAGATGAAGGGTCTGATTCCTGATCATGTTTTTGAACATTGAATCAAAAACACTGCAGGAAATCCTCTAAATTCTAAATCCTACCAAGTATTTTAGATTTACCAACACCCTTTCCCAGTGAAAAAGGTGAGCAACACTGTGTTCAATGACAAGCTAGTTAGCATCATTCTAGGGATGCTCTTTGTTGCGTTTTTTGCACAACAAAAACTATTTATTTACTGATTTACTGATAGAAATTCAAATATCTTTATCAAAGATAATAAAAATAGCCTGTCAGTCCAATCCAGACAGTCCCACACAACATAGCTTTAACAAATATGGAGAACACATTTTTTCTTAAAGTTATATTCTGCTGCTTGAATAAAATGCAACTTCATAGCATTTTTTGAGAAATTTGAATTGCTTCATTTATATTTTACATGTTGGGGAGAGAAAACCAGCAACCAGCTAACCTTAAACCCAGTAAGCTAAAACTAATAATACAAAATTAAGCAACCTATTTGCATAATGTATGTTGACTGTTGCATTTAAAATTCACTAGCTGAAAATATTGTGCTAGTACCAATAAAACCAACAAAACCAAGGCAAGCCTTGGACATTGTGATGCTTTTGAGGGGTCAGATAGACACAAAGAATTGTAACAGCAGCTGCGTAGGGGAGGCAATTTAATTTTTTGACATGGGGCCCAAGATTTCTGGCAGTGCCCTGGGTGATCAATGTCATTCTGCATGTTGAAGTTTAGAAGCTTAGAAGCTGGCAGCTTTACGCTGTTTAACATCTGGAAATCAATCTGAGGATCTGTGTTCTGCTCCCACTGTGTTTCCAAGTAACAGTTGTGCAGATAGATAAACTCTTAAGACAGTTGACAGGCATATGTCACTTTAATTGACGTTGCTTTCAATGCCAAAAGAGTGAAAAAGCAGTGCTTTCTGTAAACAACAAAACAGTAAGTTACGGATTGCATTCTCGAAAGAGGATTTTCAAGACCAGTAGTCTCCTGGTTTGTCACTAAACTTCCTTAGTCCTCCAGTGAGTAGCTCACTTCTAGCCAGGAACCTTGTTAGTTCAGATGTTAACTTGGTCATGTGATTGGACATCATGTTTGAAGCATGGTGACGTGTTGAGTACAGGTTTACACTGGGATAGCCGAAGAACAGCTTCATGATTGGTTGAAATATTTGATGGAAGAACATAGTCTTTCAGAGTGTCAGGTTCTTGTTTGGGTTGACAGAATGTTGTGGCTGCAGGTACTTCATTGTACTCTTGAATATCGAATGGAGTTAGGCTACCTTTTATGGCAAGTTGTTCTTTCACATAATTGCCGGTGCGTTCTAAAGAATCATCATTTTGCTGAGATGAGACATATGTTCGTCTTCATTAGCAGCTGCCTCATAAATGTTTGCCTCAGCATCACACTGGTGTTGAAGAACCAGTAATGTGGCTTCCAGTTCTGCTTTCTTAACTTTCATTGCGATTTCCTTTTTAGCAAATTCTGCTCTAGTGCGAGCTACTTCAGCTTTCGCCGTTGCATTTACAGCAGCCATGCTTGCAGACGACTTACTTGAATTTGACAGGTGTGTCTTGCTGGAGCGAGTTGACGGAGCCGTTCCAGCTTTTTGAGACATCTTCGGCTTATATAGTAGATCTTCCACGTAAACATTCACTGCTTGTTGTGTAGGTCTGTGCTTTTTCACTGTTCTGCTCCCACTGTGTTTCCAAGTAACAGTTGTGCAGATAGATACACTCTTAAGACGGTTGACAGGCGTATGTCACTTTAATTGACGTTGCTTTCAATGCCAAAAGAGTGAAAAGGCAGTGCTTTCTCTAAACAACAAAACAGGATGAAGAATGATTAAATGAAGACTGATAAACTGCTGGTGTCAGTCATTACACATATGTTTTTGAACTCATTCTACTGTTCAATAACCGACTTAACATGGAAACGCCACCATCTGCTGGCTGGGAAGAGTTACTGCCAGCACAATCTGATAGAGGTAATCTCTGACACCTTTATCAGGTGCAACTTTTCATACTTTAATCTGCTGCTAACAAAGAAGTCTGGGATGATATTCTGTTTTTTATACTTTAATGCTGCATAACAGACTTAAAGGGCTTTCTTGTTAATATTTGCTGTGAAGATAGCTAATTCAGCCTATAAGTTGATGTGAAGTATTTTCACTTATGTTTCTATGACATCACTGAGATGAGTCAACATCTACTCGACTTTTATCATTTTATAGTACAGTACACCTTTAAAAATATGAAGTCCATCAACCCCTAATATGTACAGGGGTTGACGCCTCCTTAACATTTCTACCTGCCCGCTCATGTATCCATGGCTAGAACCGGCCCAGCCTGGTTTAAGAACCCTGGTATCCCTGTTCTTAATTGGCCAGCAAGGTCCAATATGCCAATATGCACCCTGCATGTGATACACCAGAGCCCCAAATGTTGTACATTTGGGGCCCATGAAAGTGGGCCCCAAATGTTGGCCCACTTTCATGGGCCAACATTTCTAAAAATATTTTTTTGTATTGGTAATATTCTAATTTTCTGAGATTCTGAATTTGGGGTTTTCATTAGTTCTAATTGTCAACATTAAAAGAAAAAAAAAAAATTTCAATCAATCAATCAATCAAATTTTATTTGTATAGCATATTTCAGCAACAAGGAATTTCAAAGTGCTTTACATCTTAAACACGAAAACGCAAAGTCATGCAACATACACATTTGTAATACATTGGTCCGTGTGTAACGACCGATGTATAACTTGCATATAAAATGCAAGTTTCACTTTTTGAATGGAATTAATGATTCAAATAAACTTTGTCATGATATTCACATTTTTGACCAGTACCTGGCCAAAAAGGAAATTGATCTGTTTGGTTTTTCACTGATTTAATAGGTCAATGGCAGGAAGTGGTACCAACAAGAAGATGGAGTGCAGCTGACAGTAATTGATGGACATGATGGGAATGTGGTGGAGACCAAAGGCTTCAGGAATTCTATCTTACAAGGTGTCCCTATTCAATTAGAGAATTATGTTAATGGTCTGAAAGACGGGTAAGAAGCTATTATTGTATTGATCATTCATAATATCAACAAATGATATCAATATTTAGGCACAATGTTGTTAAATTAAAACGTAAAGACTTTTTTTACTTACAACTGCAAAACTTTGAGTCAAGTCTCACAGTAATCTGCCATTTGCAGTTAAAGCTTTAATCAAAACTGCTGTTTGCTGTGTTATTGGAACAATGGCAGTTTTACTTACAATCAAATTATTTTTGGGGTTCTTTTTGTACTAGCTCCATTGTGCTTGTGACATCTAAGGGTCGTCTGGTTACTAAAGGATCCTGGACCAAAGTTCTGGAAAGACTTGGTGCAAACAAAATCATCAGTTTAAAAGGTATTAAATATTTTAAATATATTAAATATGTAAATCTGGCTTCTATTCTCTTATCCTCCCCCGAAGTCGACCAACGTGTCACTTCGTCAGAAAATTTCTCCGCTATTCTCAAACCTTCAGACCTCCGTCTCTTGAAGGATCTTTCCATTGGCCAATTTCTAGCCACATTCAGCATTTTTAGAGACATAATACCAAACGCAGAGTCAAATTTGGTGCATATCTGTCTCTAATCAGTGACCTCCATATGCAATGTGGCCGGTCGCAACTAAAGCCGCTGCAGACCTCACCCGTTCCAGCCAGTGGTCCATCCTGGATATGGAAATTCTCATGCTCACACAATCTATCGCATGCTTCCAGTGCATCTCAACTCCACCCCAGTATTAATACTTTCATCCCGAAGCCACACTTTTCCACACTGTCTCGCTTATTAAGTCCGCCGGGCGGGACACATGGCTGGACAAAGCCGACATTACTGACGCTTTTAAGATCATGCCTGTCTATCACTCTCAGTGGCGCTAAATGGGACGCCAAATATAATTTTTTGTGCGTCTGACAGAAGCAGTCCCTGTCTCTTTAACATGCCCTTTGCTGGATACTTCTCAACGTCATTAAGCTTCCCTTCGTGCTTCACCTCCTTGATGATTTCTTTCTCATCAATCCGCCCTTCCAAACACCTCACTCACTTCAGAACTGAAGGATCTTTTTAATCACATTGGCGTCTCTCTCTGAGGAAAAAAACGCTGGTTCGTCAAGAAAATTAGAATTTCTTGGCATCACCCTGAATTCCGAGAAGATGTTGGTTTCGTTGCCAACTGACAAATTAGCCTGCAGGGCTCTGCTCTTTCCAAACGTGAGCTGTTATCCTTGCTCAGGGATCTTAACTTTGTCATCCTCAAGGGCATTCTTTTATTTCCAGGCTGCTTGACCTAGCAAATTCGGTCCCTTCTTTATTCGATCAGGTCTCATTAGACGACGGCGGTCACTCCAATCTCTCCTTCTGGTCTAAACTGCTTAACTGCTGGGACGGCATCTCCCATGTCTTGAATTTGGAAAAAAAAAAAAATCATATTTTATTTATCGCTAAAGAAGGGTTCAGTGAATGAAACTGGTGGGTTTGGTACTTCAAAAAGGTTAAGAACCATTGCTCTAGAGATTTAGCAGTCTCAGACTTCAAGTTCCATCCAGACTTTTACAGCTTATTCCTAAAGCATTCTAAATCCAAAGGTGCCTGTACTATCGCTGTAGCTGTATGGCCATAGAGCTACAGTCCATTCTGCCCCTTTCTAGATATGTTTAAATTCACTCTCTTGAGACATTTCCCTTCCGAACCCCTGTTCCTTATGCCCAGTTCACACTACACGATTTTAGAAAAGTCGGCCGATTCTGAAAACGTGAGAGACCACACACTAGCCAATTTAAAATTGTAGGTGTAACGGGTTCGATCGTAGAGTGTGAGGTTTCACTCGAAGACATTCTAATGCCAGATACGAAATCTCTTAAAATTAAAATTCTGCGCTACCACACCTGAATTTAGAGTAAACAAACAAACATGGACAACCACGTTGAAGTGGTAACTTTAGTTTGCGGATTTATGTTAACCCAAAAAAGACATAACCAGAAATCAAAGCTTTGGATTAAGAACTGGAGACATTGCGAGCAAGGATTATATTTGTTGCATTGCAACATGGAGATAAGGTTTTTTTTCTTTTTTTTATAAAAAAAACAAAACAGTTTTTAATGTTTTCGGTTTTGTCATTTAATTAACTGTTACCGTTTACGTACAGTATAATTTTATAATTCTTTGCTGTGTTTATGTTGTTGTAGAATATATGTGCATATACTGTACCTTGTTTCAGAAAACGAAATGACTGAAACATCAGAGTAGCTTAAAGTAGAAGAAAGCATTTCCTGCATATTCATTTTTAGAAAATCAAATGACAGTTATCCTTTTTCCCCCACAACTGACCGGGAAAGCTTAACGCTCCTTTAATTGAAACTTATTGTATTGTTTAAAATTGTATTATGACTGCAGAATAAAATCAAATGCGCCATTTCAACCAAAGATTGGAATGCGCTTCTCAACCAGATGTACTCTGTGCAATAATTTTATAATTATCTTTCACTTAAAAAAAAAAAAAACAAGTCGGGGGAACGCCACAGACATTGCGATGAATGAGCCAAGATGATTAAACACGTTCAATATCCCCAATTTTAGATCAAAGCAGTCCCGACAATCCACTGACTGGACCCGATCACACCACACACAACAGGATGATCGGTTACGATTGTTGGAAGCGACAATCTTAGAACTCAGAACGTTCTAGGATTGTAAATCGGGGCAAAAAATCGTGTAGTGTGAACTGGGCATTACTCCCAAAGGCTCTCCCATGGCCGCCACCTGGTTCCTCAAACGGCTTGAAGAACCAGGTAGTTCCTACTTCTGTCTTCAAACAATCTCCCTCCCAGCCATTTTTCAGGCTACATCTGCAACCACACAGGGAATTCCTTCCAAATCTCTCCAGCAGCTTGGTCGATGGTCATCTTCGGCATACTCCTCATACATACATCCAAACCTCTCATCGCAGCCCAATGTTCTCTCAGTGCCTCGGTAAGCACTGCGCAATTGACTGGTGTTGGTTGGTTCACCTCATCAAAAGCGCATGCTCCTTTCCAGTAAATGTCAATGCTACTTTCCCCTTCTGTTCTTTACATCCATATTTTCAGGACGTCACCTTCCTAGAGCAATCTCATCTGTTGCCTGCATCTTTTAACCATAGTGGTTAAAAGATGCATCTCGTCTCCAGTGACAGGCAGACTTAATATCACTTTTAATTTTTTCCTTCTTCTATCTAGTTCTCCCTATCTCGTACACACAGCTGGCCTTCATCTGCCAGCATCCAGCTTCACATCACCTCTCCTATCACTGCATGTCACCTTTTCAATTTCAAATTTCTTAATTATGCCTGAGTCAGCGTAGCTCCTCTCACTTTTCCCACATTCCCAGTTGCTGGCCTCAGCTATGGCTTCAGCTCTCATTTAGGGCTTCAGAATTGGGAATGCTCATCCGAGCTCATCGCAAACCACAGCTCGATGTCCTCAGCCAGGGCCCGAGCACCAAAGATTGTGTCAATAAACTTTCCTACTCGCCTTCATTCTCTGTCTAAGTCTCTTCAGATTGAAATGAAGCCTTGGCGTAAATTCAAACTGAAACACTCTTTAGCCCCGCATTATCCAATCGCTGCGTCCCGCTCATCACCGTTGACCTATCAACATTGGACCAAGCCACGTCGCGTCCAATCACCGACAAAGCCCCAGCTGATAAGGACCTCCATCCATGGCATCCTCCAGTTTCCAGCGAGCTCAACCCACCTCCACCCCTTCTCCACTCTCTTGGCTATTCAGGACCCTATCTTTCACCAACCTCCACCACCAGTGTTGGGTCCCAGGGATGACAGTCCTGTCAGAATTGGGAATGCTCATCCGAGCTTACTGCAAATCACAGCGCCTTCTTTCTCCGTCTGAGTCTCTCTAGATTGAAATGATTGATGCATCCTGAAAATCTGATGTCATTTTCTTTCATTTCCAATATTTTTCAGCCAGAATTTCTTGAAACATTTCTCTGGCAGAGAAATGTTTCAAGAGCAGCCGGAAAAGTTAGAGTTGATTAGCAGTCCTTGTCAGCAATAAATTATAGTTAATAGTAGAATTTAGGTAGCAACTGACAGTAGAATTAAATAAAAAATTGATTCATATTTTAAATTAAAGACTATTGAAAAAAATATTAGGCACTAAAACACACAACAATAAAATTATGTTTATCTTTTGCAGAAAAACTGGCATTTGTGGGTTTCAAAGGCTCATTCTACCCCAACTGGGTAAAACTGGAGATCAGCAGTGACCAAGCAAAGATTCATCAGGTCTTGCCTGTCCCTGTTGTTTACAAGCTCAAATTATAATTTGCAGGTCAAATGAAGAGGTTTGGAAGGTAGATACCGATATTGATAACATGGAAACACATTTGCTTTTGTACATTTGCCTTAAGACTGAAAAGCTGAAGATCACAGGAATGTGGTGGACAAGAAGGATTTCAAGACCTCCAACCAGAGCAGAAGTTTTGATGTGTCTCATGTTCTCACATACTGTCTGGCAGCAATGGTTCACTGCAGTCAGAAGAAATGTGGACTTCTGCTGACAATAAATATTACTTGTTTTTTAAAAAACGTTTGCTACAGGTTAGGCCAGTGCTCAGCAAAGAGATGTAAATGTTTCACCATTTGTTTGTCACAATCTTTTTATAAGAATAAGTAATTGTGACAAAATAAAAACATTTTTTTAACAAAACTTTCACCTTTTTGAAAAATTATCACATATACAAGACATAGAAATTGTTTTTCTCCTTTTTTTCACTTGACAGGCAGAGGGAATTTAAAGCTAAAAATTCTAACATCTTCTTCATAGTATCATAACCATGACCACTAAAACCGTCATTCATAAGGCACGTTAAATTTATATTAAGTTTCTTTGGTAGTTTCTACTGAGACAGTCATCTTATTTATTAAGATGACTGAGACTAAAATGACTGAGTTATGTTAAACAAAACTGAAGTTATCTTTTTATGTAAAGAGGAACAACCTGGAGTCAATGAAGGGTTTCAGTTATTACAACTACAAACCAGCAATCAGGCCTGAAATTTGGGTGTAGTGATGAATCTTAGAGCCACGTAAAGACAGTTCCAAAGTCTATGAATGGAGAACATTTCCAGGATTGTAATTTCCAGGATTACAGAGAGGATTACTGATGCAGAATGTGTTCTGGTGCTGAGCCGTTCAGTATTTACAAATAATCACAGCGAGATCTACAGATCGCATATATTACTGTAACATCTCCTTCACAGGTCTGTCAACAAAGCAATCAAACAGCTGCAGCTGATCCAGAACGCTGCTGCTCTCGTTCTTACTAAACCAGGAAGATAGCGCACATAACATCAGTTTCAAAGTCCCAACACTGGCTCCCTGTAGCTCAAAGAATAGACTTTAAAATACTGTTACTTTATAAATCACTGAACGGCTCAGCACCACAATACATTAAAGATCTGCTGCTGTTGTATCAATCTTCCAGACCTCTCAGGTCTTCTGGTTCTGCTCTCCATCCCCATAACCAGAACCAAACGAGGAGAAGTAGCATTCAGCTTCTAGGAAAATTTCCAGAAAACTGTAAAACATCTGAAACACTGAGTGTGTTTAATTCTAGACTAAAAGTCCACCTGCTTAGAGTTGCTTTTGAATCCTAATTTTGAAACATTAATCAATAATCTAATGTGTAAAATGTTGTCAACTTTGTATTTTTGTGTTTTCCTTTCTTTCTTCCTTTCTTTCTTGCTTACTTCAACTCATAATTGGTGATGACAAACTGCAGAACATTCAAAAAGTCTTAGGTCTCCTTGTTAAAAGACAGGATAGATAAGAAGTAGCACTCAGAATACTTTTATGCATAAAAACATACTGAGCTGTTGTGTATATAAAATTAATTCTGAATTGGGATCACATTTGGTTAAAAATTTAAAAAATGTATTTCAACTTTATGACTGCAATATTCATGCAATCAGTAACATTAATTTACTTATTTTGTTATCAGATTTTCTGTCTCTTTGGTAAAAAAATAAATAAATAAATTAAAAAAAAATCACATTTTGTTTAACATGATAGATGTTTTAAAGCAAAAAGGGTAAAAGTATCCAAATGTAAATATTTTTTGTAGGTACTCCACGCACAAACACCCCAAGAGCAGGGGTGCTCATTAAGTCAATCGTGGGAAGCTTTTCAGTTGATCTCGGCAGCAGGTGAAGGCTGCCAGGACACTGAGATCAGCACTTCCTCTTCTGACAGGCTTATCAAAAATATTCACCAAGATTTTAAACATTTGTAGTTTCATTAAAGAATAATTTTGTAAAGAAAATCAACAAACCGTGTTGAAATTAATCTCAGCAATTGTTCAACAAGTATCACCAATTAAGTGCATTTCAGTTCCATTAACAACAACAACAACAAAAAAAAAAACAGGCTAGCAGAGCAAGAATTTAAATTTAAATTAGCTGCTCAACCACCGCTGTTCATGTGAGGCTTATTAATAATTGAGAAATAAATATCAAGGCTGGAAACTTGATAACGGACTGAATGTTATGTGTTTAACGTAATCTCTCCTCGGCTTGCGGGGTGCAGGCGGTTGCCTCGGCATAAAGTGCAAAGGGAAAGAGAGCGTAAAAAGGTAGAAGTGGTTTTAAGTTGATCACCTGTTTGGGTTATTTTACCCAAAAAGGTGATCATTATTCTTCAGTTATTTAATATACACTTGCATCAAATACAAATTGTGAAGTCTCAACCCAAATCTTCTGGCTCCACAAGTTATTTTGTGGAGGGATGGGGTACATGCCCAAAGTAACACTGAAAAAAAGAGAATAGACTGACAATTTTAAAATATGTTACATGTAATCAAATTAAGTTTGTCAGTATTACTCTATTTACATGATGTCAAAAACTTTATATATTTAGTTGAATCAATTTAATGTGTGTTAATGTGTGTAAACTTGTGTCAAATTAAATCAGTTTTTTTTAAGTTAGATCAACCATTTTCTATTTTAGTGGGTCAACAGAAAAAAAGTAAAAAATTATATATATATATATATATATATATATATATATATATATATATATATATATATATATATATATATAAATTCCCTTCTCACCCACCGCGGGTGGTTCTTATCCTCTGAGCTCGGGTCCTCTACCAGAGGCCTGGGAGCTTGAGGGTCCTGCGCAGTATCTTGGCTGTGCCAAGGACTGCACATTTCTGGATTGAGATGTCTGATGTTGTTCCTGGGATCTGTTGTAGCCACTGCTCCAGTTTGGGGGTGACTGCCCCGAGGGCCCCGATGACCACAGGCACCACTGTGGTCTTCACCTTCCAGGCCCTCTCCAGTTCCTCCCTAAGGCCCTGGTATTTCTCCAGTTTCTCGTGCTCCTTTTTTCCTGATGTTGCAATCGCTTGGTATTGCTACATCTACCACAACGGCTTTCCTCTGTTGTTTGTCCACTACGACAATGTCTGGTTGGTTCGCCATTACCATTCTGTCTGTCTGGATCTGGAAGTCCCACAGGATCTTAGCTCTGGCATTCTCCACCACCTTTGGGGGTGTTTCCCACTTTGATCTCGGGATTTCCAGTCCATATTCTGCACAGATGTTTCTGTACACTATGCCTGCCACTTGGTTATGTCGTTCCATGTACGCTTTTCCTGCCAGTATCTTGCACCCTGCTGTTATGTGCTGGACTGTCTCAGGGGCCTCCTTGCACAACCTACACCTTGGGTCTTGTCTGGTGTGGTAGATCTGGGCCTCTATTGCTCTGGTGTTTAGGGCCTGTTCCTGGGCGGCCATGATGAGGGCCTCTGTGCTGTCCTTGAGTCCAGCTTTTTCCAGCCATTGGTAGGATTTACTGATATCAGCCACTTGGGTTATTTGCTGGTGGTACATCCCATGTAGGGGCTTGTCCTCCCATGATGGTATCTCTGGCACCTCAACCTCCGTTCCCTGTTGTCTGAGACATTCACTGAGCACATTGTCTGTTGAGGCTTTGTCCCTGATGTATTTATGGATCTTAGTTGTTTCGTCCTGGACAGTGGTTCTCACACTCACTAGTCCTCTGCCTCCTTCCTTGCGGCTCGTGTACAGTCTCAGGGTGCTGGATTTGGGATGGAACCCTCCATGCATTGTTAGTAGTTTTCTAGTCTTAATATCTGTGGCTTTTATCTCCTCCTTTGGCCAGCTAATTATTCCAGCAGGGTATCTGATTACTGGCAGGGCGTAGCTGTTTATCGCACGGATTTTGTTCTTGCCATTGAGCTGGCTTCTCAGGATTTGCCTTATTCGCTGGAGGTATTTAGCTGTGGCTCCTTTCCTTGTGGCCTCATCGAGGTTGCCATTTGCTTGTGGTATACCTAGGTACTTGTAACTGTCCTCTATGTCTACTATTGTTCCTTCTGGGAGTGAGACCCCTTCTGTGCGGATCACCTTCCCCCTCTTTGTAATCAGCCGACCACATTTCTCTAGTCCGAATGACATCCCAATGTCTGTGCTGTAGATCCTGGTGGTATGGATCAGTGAGTCGATGTCTCGCTCACTCTTGGCGTACAGCTTGATGTCATCCATGTAGAGAAGGTGACTGTATATATATATATATATATATATATATATATATATATATATATATATATATATATATATATATACACTGCTCAAAAAAAATAAAGGGAGCACTTAAATAACACATCCTAGACCTGAATGAATGAAATATTCTCATTGAATACTTTGTCCTGTACAAAGTTGAATGTGCTGACAACAAAATCACACAAAAATCATCAATGGAAATCAAATTCATTAACAAAGTATTATATATATATTTATATATATTATATACAGTCATATGAAAAAGTTTGGGCACCCCTATTAATCTTAATTATTTTTATTTCTAAATATTTGGGTGTTTGCAACAGCGATCTCAGTTTTATATATCTAATAACTGATGTACACAGTGACATGTCAGTATTGAAATGAGGTTTATTGGACCAAAAGAAAATGTGCAGTGCACATAAACACAAAATTTGACGGGTGCAAAAGTATGGGCACCTCAACAGAAAAGTGATATTAATATTTAGTAGATCCTCCTTTTGAAAAAATAACAGCCTCTAGTCGCTTTCTGTAGCTTCTAATGAGTTCCTGGATCCTGGATGAAGGGATTTTTGATCATTCTTCTTTGCAAAACAATTCCAGTTCAGTTAAGTTTGATGGTCGCCGAGCATGGACAGCCTGCTTCAAATCATCCCACAGATGTTCAATGATATTCAGGTCTGGGGATTGGGATTGCCATTCCAGAACATTGTAATTGTTCCTCTGCATGAATGCCTGAGTAGATTTGGAGCGGTGTTTTGGATCATTGTCTTGCTGAAATATCCATCCTCGGCGTAGCTTCAACTTTGTAACTGATTCTTGAAAATTAGTCTCAAGAATCTGTTGATATTGAGTGGAATCCAGGCGACCCTCAACTTTAACAAGATTCCCGGTGCTGGCATTGGCCACACAGCCCCAAAGCATGATGGATCCTCCACCAAATTTCACAGTGGGTACCAAGTGTTTTTCTTGGAACGCTGTGTTTTTTTCCCGCCATGCATAACGCCTTTTTTCATGACCAAACAACTCAATCCTTGTTTCATCAGTCCACAGGACCTTATTCCAAAATGAAGCTGGCTTGTCCAAATGTGCGTTTGCAGACCTCAAGCGACTCTGTTTATGGCGTGTTTGCAGAAAAGGCTTCCGTTGCATCACTCTCCTATACAGCTTCTCCTTGTGCAAAGTGCGCTGAATTGTTGAACGATGCACAGTGACACCATCTGCAGCAAGATGATGCTGCAGGTCTTTGGAGGCGGTCTGTGGGTTGTCCTTGACAATTCTCACCATTCTTCTTTTCTGCCTCTGATATTTTTCTTGGCCTGCCACTTCTGGCAGGCTAAATAATGATATACACTTTAGTTCCAATTTCAAAATGTGCAAGCATTATCTAGTTTTACAAAACTGTTGAAACTGATTATATTCTAAAAAGTAGTAATGGAACTGAATGGATATGTGGAGTTGAGACAATATTTAAAACTGTTTCAACTGTTGAAACAGTTTCCAACGCCAAAGAACCAGAGAGAGAATATATTCCTAATCAGTATTTGTTCAAAAGCTCTACTGCATTTGAAATTTCTGCTGAACAATCAGGAAAAAAACCCTGGAGGAAATATACATATATGTCTTAAACATTCAGTAAAACATTACATATGATATGTATTGATAAAGGTTTTGACACCCATATGTATGTTTACTTCTTATTTAGAACAACCAAAAGTTGTAATACATGTTACACATACATGTTGATGTATCTATTTATATAAATGAGTTTGTTTTCCAGTTTTCTTATTTCCTTTAGCTTGAATACTTTGCACATGGTTTGTTCCCTGTACAGTAAATTGTTTTGCATTTTAAATGTTTAAATAAATGTGTATTTTAGTCAAGCACTTAACCAGCTTTGGTTCTTTGTCTGCGTCAACATCTGCGAAAGTGTCATTACCTCTCATTGGAAGTCTCACACAGCCTCTTTGGGTAACGTCTCATTCACTTTTTGCAACACTAGGAAACACAGGCACTTTTATTTAATCCATCTTCTTCCAAACGCGCAGCCCCTATTCATATGCTTGCCATTTCATCACCCAGGATGCACTTGAAATTCTTCAGGGCTTCAAACTGAATTTGAACAAAAATAAATAAGATTTGCACATTCCTTGCAAAGTGGATTGCCAGGTTCTATTTATTGCGGTCAACAACCGCAATAAATAGAACATAAATAGGGCATAAAAACAGACGCTGAATTGAGTGAGGAAAAACTGTTTCAAAGAACCAGAGAAAGAATACATTCCTAATCAGTATTTATTCGAAAGCTCTACAGCGGCGGTTTTCAAAGTGTGAGGCGCGCCTCCCCTGGGGGGCGCCAGCGCACTTTAGGGGAGGCGCGGTGCGAGGGAAAAAATAAACCGAAGAAGAAGCTATCCGCTTGCTGTCTACTAATGGACAAATTTTTAGTAAACGTGCTCATCCCCTTCACTTCAACCTATCTCTGCGAATGTGGGTTTTCCGCACTCGCAATGATAAAAAGCAAATACCGATCAAGCCTGCTGGTTGAAGATGATCTGCGGTTATACCGCTCCACAGTGCAACTCCGCATTAACCGGATTTGCGCATCAAAAGCACAAGTACATTGTTCCCACTAAAACTAAGGTGAGCTGAACAGTAATGTTGCCAATGTGTTGCCATGTTGCCAATTTAGTTAAAATCATAAATAAAATCAGTTACACATGATTCAGGACCGTGATAGAAAAAGAAAGGGTGCACATAGCGTGCGTCAATGTTTTTTCTTTTGTATCCCTCCTTTCTTTCATACAACAGCTCTTTTAGCTCCAGATAAATTGTTTAGATGAGCCACAAAAAGAGCTCCACAATTTTGCAACTGTTTAGGCTTTTGATTTATTTTTTAATTTCAAGGAAATGTGCAACATTTTCAGATGTTCCAAAGATCTGATCAAAATGTTTTTAAGAAGTGAAAACACTGTTGGTATCAAACATTAAACTCAGAAGCTCAGATGTAACGTTTGTTTGAGAAAACGGTTGAAAAATGAGTTTGGGGTTGTTCTTATCATTAGAAAGAGTAAAAAAGGGCGTATTTGCCATACAAGACCCTGATAAAATAATTAAAATGGGAGGAAATGTTTTAAAATGTTCATGTGTTAAATTTCATTGAGATAAAGTGTCATTTTAAATGACGAGATGGTTCTAAAATAAAAGCAATTAGAAGGTGTTTTGTAGTGCCGTTTGTTTGTCTGTGGGTTCATTATTTTTGGGTGGTGGTGGTGGTGGTGGTGGGGGGGGGGGCAGCAGGCATTGTGCTCCTTGGAGGGGGGCTCACCCTTTCATACTTTGAAAACCCCTGCTCTACAGCATTTGAAGTTTCTGCTGAACAGTAAGGAGAAAAAGCCTGGAGGAAAAAACACAGCTTACAGTTTTATAGGGACGATTCCATTTGTGTAACCAAACTATGTAGTTAGAGCAGTTAATGTATAAAATTCCATTTGTCATTACTTCCAAGTTGGGTTCAGGTGTAATGGGTGAAACAGCACCCCCTCCTGGTGGTTGGCAGCGTTAAATATAGTGAACAGACATCTCGTTGCCAGTTGATGAGAGATGGGCGCGAGATAGGTTCACTGAGAAACATTGTAACGGTTCTGTAAAATGTTCTGTTAGTTTAATAGTATTTTGCTAACACAAAATACTATTCCTCGTAAGGTGCTCTACTGCCTGTGATGAACCTGGTCCCTATTATTCTATATTCCGTTTTATACAGGCACATATTGTTTTATTTCTTTATTGTTTTATTTCCTTGGATTTCTGTCTAATGTTAATGTATGAAATACGGCCGTTGGCCAGTTCATGAGAGATGGGCGCGAGGTGCTGTACTGCCTGTGATGACCCTGGTCCCTAATTATTCTATATTCTGTTTTATACAGATAAACCACATTTTTGTCTCATCCTGTGTCCTGGTCCCGTATTCACACAACGCAGAGCTGATGATAAGCCATTATAATTAAAAAGGTTACACAAACATACATATTTTCTTTCATTAGCACATCATGAAGGTGCTAGTGAAGTTTAATAACTTTATTGTAACACCAAGGCCTGAGAAGTAGCTTCAGAAGACTCTCATGAGCGCATGCATTACACAAGAATCACTATACTGTTATGCATTGTTTTACTCATAACCATGTGGTAATCTTAAAATTTTGCACTACAGTGGCAGATCAGGCAAAATGCATGATAAGAAGAGCGTCAACAGAAATGGTTAATAACAGGAGAGGAACTAAAGAGGACGTAAGCTATCATAGGATCATGAGGCTGGTGATGAAAGTAAATCCCATCTCATTATTGGGGACAACAAACATTTTTTAAGAGCAATTTTGGGGGGGACGACAAAGTTGCAGTGAAATGTAACGTAAAATGTGGTTTAAAAGGTTTTTAATGTGTTCAAGCTGCAAGACCAAAAATGATGACTGAGTGATAACATACATTTTTCTCAGTAAACAGCCTGCTAAAAAGTCAAAGATTCAAATATTATTTAGATACGAGTAAGGTTCAGAGTCACTGATCTTGTCTCTACTACATCTTTACAAAAACTTTTTAAGGCTCTGATTAAAAAGTTTTAATTAGTAACTCAATGAAATTCCTCATAAATATTATTTATTGCAGTGGCTCTTAATGCAAGTTATGTGTTATTTAAATTATAACTTAAGCTGCTGCAAACTTTTTTTGTTTTTCTTGGGTTTTATGGGAACTATAAATTAAACTTAAGGCTCAGCACCAAAGTTTTTCTAGAAAAATAAAATTTGATTTTGTGGTTTTAAAGATGGTGTTGAATAAGGTAAGAAATAAAGACACACATAAGGCACAAATATCGTCCTATCAGTATCAAACTCAGTCATGACACTCAGTCATGATACGAGTGCCTGCTCGGGTAAAATGTTTTCAAAATTTTGGCAGGGCTTAGTTTTCTGTCAAGGTGCTTCAGAGCAAAATCATGCGCCAGGGTAACTGACACTTTCAGCTATTCATTTTCATACTTTTAATGAGATACTATCTCACCATGAGATACTATCTCACCATAGTCGGATACTATCTCACAATAATGGGATACTATCTCATCACATGCATGTTTCTGGCACACAGAAACATGCAAAGGTCATCACTAGGCACAGCCGTCATTTTGGCATGGGCCACGGACCATTTACACTGGAAAGAGTCAAACTCACTGGCGACCGGATTCCTCAAGAGATTTTGGAATTTCAGACATATCAAGAACTTGTACCAGCCTGAGTCTGCTCAGTTCTTAAAAATGTTATTTCCATTGTCTGGATATGTTTTTAAATGAAGAGAAATGCATGTGGTCATTTATAGTGAATCACTAAGAGCCCAGAACATAAAATGTCACTGTATCAAAACTAAATAAGTACAACTGGTAACTGTGCATACCCTTTACTGGTTTTCACTGATGACACTCGTTCAGCAAATATCTCTACAGCATTAAATTATGGAAATGATTTCAATATTTATTGGCAGTTACAAAATTAATAAAACAAAATAAATCAGTGATTTCTTTCAAGGTTAGATCTCAAATACAATTCCCTACAGCCAACATCACTATGAGGGCACAATTGCTTTGCTTGTCATGATTCCCAGATATGGCCTTCAACCTGTCTTGCATTCTTTGCAAGGTCAGCAGAAAATGGGAAATGGCTTGTCAACTTCCCATTTCGAATACTTTCAAAGCTCCTGCTTGAGATTGCTAGCATAATTTCCGTTCACATCTGGCATTTTGCTCTCCGTTTTTCTGCCTTTTTTCTTGATGTTGACTTCATTCTGATGCGTCTCTTTCGCTTTGTCCTTTTTTGCCATGCTTCCTGGAAACACTTGTCCCTCCACTGTAACATCTGCACACCGCTGTTGAGCCACAAGGAAGTCTTTAACTTCCCAGGCCAAACTGCCGTCTCGCAGCATGAAGATTACTCTGTTTGAGCCCACTACAAACCTGTAAGAACAAACATAAATAATGGCATTGTTAGTAGGCTTATGTCATTGTACAGTCATTGTACAATATGCATAAGAAAGTCCTAATCTCATTCCGTGGATTGCTCTTGCAATTCCTCCTTCAAACGGTAATTGCAGCTCAATGAAGAGGTGCAAGAGCTCAACCTTTACACAAATTATCTGGCTCATAGTGTCACAACATGGTGACAGGTCAAATAAAATACTGGCATGTAAACTAATATTCTTTTTTTTTCCAACTTTCTTTATTGAATTTTACAGCTTGACATACAGCAATCATCAGTACAATGAAAACACAGTTGTTATTGATAGAGAGAGAGAGAGAAGTTCAAGCTGATTTCTCCCAAAACCCTTACCACCTCCAACACACCCCCTTCTGGGTCTGAACACAAGACAAACAGCCAGCAGAGATCCAATCCCTCCAATAACGTACAGCAACATGAAACAGACCCACACCGATCCACACCCATTCCAAAGTAAGAAGAAAAAAAATAAAGAACGGAAAAATGATATTACTGAAAACAATAAATAAATGTATATATATTTATAGGCACACACTAGTAAATTAAACAAATATACAAATAAATTACAGATACATAAAGAATAGAAAAATTATAATATAAATAAATATTAGTAAAAAACAAAAGAACTGGATATTGATATTGATAGAACTGGATATTTACCCTTCAGTCAGCGATGCTGATTGAAGGGTAAATTTGGGCTAATTTTTAGGCCTGTCACAATAACAGATTTTGCTGGGCGATAAATTGTCTCAAAAAATTATTGCGATAAACAATAATATTGTTTGAAGACCTTTTTACACTGTTTTAATGGAAATTACATAATAATACATGCGATTTCCTGCCAAAGATAGATACACTTTACTTTCAAAAGAACACTTAACACTGGAAATGATACACAAAATAAAAACAACCAAAAACAAAAATAAAATAGATTCTTAGTCTCCATTAACAATAAATGTACTTGAATAAAAACTAAACAACATAAAGCCAAAGTGGAAATAAATACTGCATTCAACCAAAAGAGTGCAGATTATGAAGTCTGTTTAGTATATTGCCCTTCAGTAATCATTAAATTTAAATAGAGAAGACATCCCACTGCCTGATGCAATAGTTCAAACTACAGGATTTTTTACCCCAAACGACAATCTTAGAACGTTCTTCGTTCTGAGATTGTCACTTGTGTTGTGTGTTACGGTAGATCGTTGTGGCCGCTCCAATCTAAATCAAGGATTTGCCCAGACTGGGAGCGTGACGCAGCCTGTTGAATGTGACCGGTAGCCAATCAGAAAGCGCGGATTCTCCTCCTGCTTTCTGAGGGGAAACAGGGAGGGAATCCCGAACAGCTGACACGGTGCAACCCGAAGTTCAGCGGACATCGGAGATGAAATGTGGAAACATGAATGTTTTTTCAACATTTCGTGCAAAGAAAATATAAATAACTAGGGGAGGAGTTAACGTGACCTAAATAGGTTATAATGATTTTCATTCAATCAGGACTGACATTAGCCACATGCATTGCAGGTAGATTGTAGTAAGGAATTGGTTAATACCTGGTTTCAAAATTAGTGAACTGGACTTATTTTGTGTCCATTGTTGAACACCACACGGTTTCGATCGAACCGTTATACCGAGGGTTTCTGTCGGCTAATGTGAGGTCTCAGGTTTTGATAATCGGCGACATAAGATGGCGCTGGGTATTATACTGAGGAAATAAGGAATGGAGGGTCAGTGGAGAGCACTGGAGTTGAGACTTTTTTCATTCAGTGTCATCAACAGTAAGAGAAAAGGGCAGGAACAAACGGTATAGCCGATAATTAAAATGAGGTCGATAGTTTTAATTTATTGTGCGATTAATTGATTTATCGTTTGTCGCGACAGGCCTACTAATTTTGCATTTGTATAATGCACTTTATAGAATATTTTGCACTGTATTAAACCATGCCGGGCACAGATCGAGAACTTATAAATTAAATTATTGGCAGCCTCCCACTGCTTCCCATCTACCTCAGCACCCAGCTCCCCCTCCCATGCTGTTTTAACCAAAGCTGCAAATCTTGATGCTTTATTATCATTATAATTAATAGAATTATATAAGAATGAAATAATTTTTTTCCGCTGTGGGTCCAATTGCAAAAGTGTTTCAGGGGATCGATTAAGAAAGTGGGGAAAAACCTTTTTAACATAATCCCTGGCCTGAAAGAACCGAAAGAGATGAGAATTCGGCAGTTGGAATTTGGAAGAAAGTTGAGCAAATTGTTACTATAAAGATCCTCTACAGTCTTAATCCCTCTGTCATGCCACAAGTTAAAAACTAAATCATGAAGTTAAAATTTTTGGCTATAGGAGTTTGTATCGAGGGTCCATGCAGGCCAAACTGCTTCCTGAATAGGCTCCAGATCTATAGGGTTGTCCTAACAGGGAGAGGGGAAGGGGAAGCTGAGAACATAGCAGAGAGGACAACGAATAACGGCTAGATGCCCTTTCAATCTGCACCCAGGCAAGTGAAGCCCCTGCATCACACCCCCAATATAGTAATTTTTGTACATTAGCAAGTCATCTGCATGAAGGGATACCCGATGGGTTGCACCAGATCTCAGAATACCCTTAAAACCCTCCTCAGCCCACAACCAGATGGCCAGAGGCTCTATTGCGATAGCAAATAACAAGGGAGACAGAGGGCATCCCTGCCTAGTGCCTCTTCCAAGAGGAAAGGGTGAAGACATCATTTCATTTGTTTTAATTAAGGCCATGTACAAAAAAAAAAAGAAGAAAGAAATCTAATGGATGCTGATGGAGCTCTTCCTTTTTGAGGAGTGATTGTTCTGTCTTTGACACTAGATTAAAAAGACCTTGATCATCAGTCCTTGCTGTTGAGTTGTGTGTCATAAAACCAGTGAATAAAACCACTTGAAATGAATGACTCATTCATTTCAAGCTCCCTCCTGTGGCATAATTGAGAATTACAATTTAAATTGTCATTCGGGGGAAAAGTTTCATATAACTTTGCATCCAGGCTGTTTAAGCATTTTACATCTAGTAGATTATTGGTTAGATCGTGTATTAAAATTTGTATTGTCTGCTATCATGCTCGCAACAATCAACATAAATATGATACCCGTTAAGACGATATTTTAACTAATTTGAACTTTTTGGAGTGCATGTTTCTTTTAGTTACCATTCTAATGCTAACCTTAATGATTATTATTTTAGTTAGCTCTAGGTTTCCACCTAGTTTTAGCTTTTACATGGGTTTTTTTTTTTTTTACTATAAATGGATTATGTTACTGTAGGTCAACATGCAAGAGCTAGCCTAAATGTGATCAGTATTTTAGCTAGTTTTAACTTATTAGCTTATTTTACCGTATAGGCTAAAACTAAAACTGAAGGTCACACAGCTAAACTTGTGACCTTCAAAATTAGCTTTATAAGCACTGTGCTGCACCAATTTCTAATTATGCTTGGGTAGGTTTTTAGCATTTTCATCAAAAACATTCAGCATACAGCATTCACTGCATTTTTGCAGGAAATGCATATTTTTATATATATATATATTTGTTTTGTCTGTTTTCTACCTTTTCTTTATTGTAAAAAACAATAATCAAACAGAATTTTAGGTATACATTGGCAAGAAGTTGGTAAATTATTATGATGCTGTACGTCCAATTATGAACAATTGTCATTCTTATTATTATCAGTAGATTTTCTTGTCTTGTCATAAGGGTTAGTTTCTAACCATTTTGTCTATGACTTAATGCAATCTGCCAAATTTCCTTATAAATACTTTTTTTAGCTAATTCGAACAATGAACCAAATAAATCTAAATCAAAATAAATCTAAGACTTTGTTTTCAGTTTGTGTTTTTCATTGTGACTGAAAAAAAGTCACAATACAATCCCAAGATCAAAAAAGATTATGTCAGGGAAACTTTGAAAGCGCAAATTTAATACAATTTGTGCCCATGTTGAGTCCAATGGCCTGTTTTATGCCCTAAAACTGTATCTCAGCACCCCTGAATAGGGTTGCCATCCATCCCGTAAAATACAGAGTTGTCCCATTTTTGGCCATTAAACGTTCATCCCGCTTTGAACCGGTACATAACTGTCCTATAGACTTGCCTATCACTCACACATCAACACCAAGTGTATCAATAATAATCAAAATAAAACACATGAAATATTACGGTCAGCTAAATTGTCGTCGTGGGAGCTATCGGAGCCCCAGAACGCTACGGACCGATGCTGTTGTCACTGACAACGGTGAGCCACTGTCAACCCGTGTCATTTTAAAATGTCCTCCCGATATTCAGCCATCCGTAGAAGTTAAAACTCTTGCAAAAATACAGACATGATGGAAAGACTCACATTCTAGGCTGAACAATGTCAGTGAGGATTGATACTGTGTCATGTATCAATGACAAAAAAAAGTGTCCATAATGTCGCACGGTGATATAGTGAAATAATATATCATGATATCAAACAGGACCAGGAGAGGAACACAGCAGACCCTCCTCAGAGTGATGAAGAGACATCAGCATCTCTTCATCTATCACATTCTGAGACTGATATGGTACAGAACCTGCACAGAGTAACAGGAGGTCCAGATGATGACCAAGAGGATGTACTGTTTGTGAATGGAAATGGTTATGGGGATGTACTGCCCAATCTGACATTTGTGCTTTTATGAATTTTTTTTTGTGTTTTATGTATTTATTGTTGTATTGCAGTTTTGGCACTGCTTTCAAAATAAATTTCTCCTATGGGAGACTAATAAAATTATCTTATGTTACATTTTATTATTGAATCAGTTTCTTATTGTGCTTTTAGTAGACTATCTTGGTTTGATCATTTGCTTAGTATGTTGAGTTTGGATGATACTTTATTTTATATACATTATATACAATATATAAGTAATACTTATGCAATATATAATACAAGTAGCCATTTAAAGAACAAATTATACTTGTAGATTAACAGTAAATACTTAAATATTTCCTACATTAAAAAAAATTTGAGACTTTCTGTGTGTTTATTCAGAAATGCTGATGTATGTTATGAGTAACTGCTCAGTTGTCATTTAATGTATTATTTCACTATTATTTTTTTAACGTGGCTTATCAGTTTGGATAAAATGACTTCCAATCAATGAAGGAAAAACATGTCAACCAAAAAATCTCCAGTCCCAGACCTTCAGTCCATGGGCGGTTCTAGACGGAGGCCAACAGATGAACCAAAAACATTACACTAAATAAATGTTTTTTGTTAATATTCAGTGGTGGACTTTTTTTAACCCTCAAACTTTTACTTTAATAATTAAACATGATAGTGCTGCACTTTTAGCTGCTGTATAGAAATAGGATCACACTGTCCAATTGCCAAACCAGGAAGCCTGAATCTTTCGAGACGCAAGTGGGTCTTCGGCTCACACAATATATCAAATAATGAAATATTTAAAGATTTATAAATATAAATTTATTTATAAATAGATTTATAAATAGATTTATATATATTCTTTTATTTTATTCTTCCTTTAGTGTCTCCATAAAAAACACAACTACAATGGCGGTTGTAGTAAATTTGGGCCAGAACCAGCTTTCAAAGAAATCAGTAAAGATCATCCTAGATTTTTTTTAACCAGCTATATGTAGGCAGACTTGTATGATCTTTGTTCAGATGGCAATTTGAAGCCAAATAACTCATTTTCACTAGTCATTAACCTGAACTTCTACCTAAATAATAAACTGGTTTTAGGTTTATTAATCCTAGTAAAAGGTTCTTCAAATGACTGGAAATGCATAGTTTTGAGTAGATTTTATTTTATTTCCTGGGGGGAAACATGACCCAGACCCCACTAAGACTCTTGTCACTCCAAAGCTTGTGTGTCATTAATGTTAGATGTTGGCAGGTACAATGTAGTCTTGAAATTATGTTATAAACTGAAACAGAATTGTCAGTATGAAATTGAAAATTATATAAAGTGAAATTAGCAGCTCTCTGATTTTACTCTTTAAGGGTATATGTTTGTGTAAAATTAACATTGTTCTTTTATTCTATGAACTACTGACAACACGTCTCTTGAAATTCCAAGCAAAAAGTTTGTTGTGTCTTAATTTTTTCCAGAACTGTATGTAGTTGTTAACAGTTTAAGTTGGACAAACCTATTGTATTTTGTATGTGAATGTATGTGAATAAACAATGAGAATTAGAAAAATGCACCAACAAATATATTCTCTTGGGTGGTCTCAGCCCTGCTGTGGGCTTAGTACCCCTAAAGGTCAGATCCAAGAATTGCCTCTGGTTGAGTCTATGCAGAATTCTGACAAAAACAGAATTTAATGTGCGATTACCTCTGAACATCATAGTTGGCATTGAAGAGGCTTCCCTGCCACAAGCCTGTGATCTCCTCAGTCTCCTTCTCACTGGGATTTCCAGACACAGTTGCAAAGACCATCAAAGTCCTGCCTTTCTTTGACATCTTAAGAAGGTCCTCTGGCTTGGAGGGATCCATCTTGGAGAAATCAACGGGTGGAGGAGACCGTCTGTGCTCAGGAAGGTCCCCTTCTTCAATATCGTCATCTTTCTGTATGACAGAGAGTCTATTTTTAACTCATGAATTAACCTAGTGGTCTGAATTATAAATTATTCTTCATTTTGCAAGTTCCTCCTGTGTTTAATTTAAGCTCCATTAAACAAGATTCAGGAGGTGATTTGTAGAGGCCAATTGGCCCCACAGAGTACAGACACTGGTTTTACTAAATTCGCTGGAAGTGAAGTAATCTCTTCAATTCAAGCAATTTCATGTATATAGTAATATCTCCCAACAAAGGGCTACTGTAGCACCCGGTAGTTGTACATGGCTTCCTGAAAACTAATTGATTCTTTATCTGCCGATGTTGTCTGATGTGTCTACATAGTGTTCCCGATATAAACCCGCTGTTTCTGTTAGATTATTATTGATTGCTGTCTTTTCTTTGAAAATCGCACTAAGCAACGATTACTAAGGAAGTTTTATTAGTCCTGGACACATAAAAAGCAGGCTAACATTTAAATGTAAACCAGAAAGTTCACAAACCTCCCACTGTTCCAGAAGCCGCGCCATATCTGCGTCATTGTAGTCTCGAATGTCCTTCTTTTTCTTAGGTTTACCTGTACTGTGTGTTGCTGAAATATATAGCAAACATGTACAGAGCAGAATGACTACAAATGCCAACTTGCAGAAAGACGCCATGTTTACAGATGGTGTGCTGTGATTGGTCACAAATCAACCGGTCACGAGCCAACAGGGGCGTGTCAGAAACGTAAAATCTGGCATATGGCGCACAGCCGGGGCTAGAAGATTTCAAAATAAAGCTGACTTTGTGAATCTTATATTTGTTCATAAAGCAAGTTTGCTCATGTCATAGTAGAGAGAGAAAGAAATAGAGAGAGAAAGAAAGAGTAATAAACAGAGAGAGGGAAAGAGAAAGTGAGAGGGAGAGAGGGAAACAGAGCAAGAGAGAGAAACCGCCTCGAAGATCTGTGTTTTCATCAAATCTCTCTAAAACCTGGTGGCCAGTAACAACTTTTAATTGAGTTGATCTTGAATCCATTTTTCTTGTTACTCCTCATGTGTTACAGTTCAGTGGGATATAGTGAAACACTTGAATTAGGTCATTTAGATATTGACAAGGAAGAAAAAGCCTTGTCTGATCACTCATCAAAGTTATTCAGTACCAAAGTTCAGTATTGTGTCCCTGCTTTTCTGCTTAATGCTCTCCTCCAGCATGTTAGTTTAGGTGACTTGTATCAAACTTCTGTCCAGGGTCAGTGTCCTGCAACTTTGTCTGCTTCAGTACACTTGGAGAATATTGGAGAATATAAGCTCATTTGCAGAGCTCTGTAGATATTCACTACATGTTAATTAGGGCGTTTTGGCACTTTATTCAAGTATGTAGGGCAAGGGACAAATCTGAACGTTGCAGGACTCTGGCTGATGAAGACTACAGTTTAAGACCACTTGTTTAGGTAGACAGTTGGGCCATCCTCTATGTTCAGATTATGGATTGAAGAGAACTTTGGGAGATATTCAAAGGTGAAAGATAAAATAATAAAAAAAAATGAACAAAAGTACTGTTCTCTATGGGAGTGTGCAGGTTTCTTTGGGAGACATGTTTGGGTGATGATGGTGCTGAACCATCCATCTATCCATCATCTTATCCTCATGGGATCAGAGGTGCTGGTGCCTATCTCCAGCTGTCAATGGGCAAGACGTAGGGTCTCTCTGGACAGGCTGCCATTTCATTGTAGGGCAACACAGAGACCAACAGGAGAAACAATCATGCATACACACTCGCACCTAAGTAGAATTTAGAGAAACCAGTCAACCTGGTCATGTTTTTTGACAGTCGCAGTACCCAGAGAGAACCCACACATGCACAGCGATAACATGAGAGAGACCCTTGGGCGGGGACGCAAACTCAGAATCTTCTTGCCGCAATCAATCAATCAATCCATCCATCCATCCATCCATCCATCCATCCATCCATCCATCCATCCATCCATCCATCCATCCATCCATCCATCCATCCATCCATCCATCCATCCATCCATCCATCCATCCATCCATCCATCCATCCATCCATTTTCTTAAACCGTTGTTTAAGAAAATGGATGGATTTTCTTAAACAAAACGTCTACTGGGACGTTCTGGACGACAGGTCGCCAGTCTCAATCAATCAATCAACAAAGTTTATTTGTATAGCATATTTCAGCGACAAGGCAGTTCAAAGTGCTTCACATCATAAAAATACACACACACAGAACCTGTACATTCCCATAAAGAATAATTTATCATTCAGGCCACTAGGTTAAAGATAGACTCTCTGTCATACAGAAAGATGACAATATTGAAGAAGGGGACTTTCCTGAGCACAGACGGTCTCCTCCACCCGTTGATTTCTCCAAGACGGATCCCTCCAAGCCAGAGGACCTTCTTAAGATGTGAAAGAAAGGCAGGACTTTGATGGTCTTTGCAACTGTGTCTGGAAATCCCAGTGAGAAGGAGACTGAGGAGATCACAGGCTTGTAGGGCTGTGTGTTCTACAAAGTTGTGGAACACACAGCCAACCATTGTCAGGAGACATTGTTACACATCAAAATGTTGATTATGTTTCAAAAGCAACTGTAACAGATGGGTTTTTAATTGTGATTTAAAGGCTCTCTGTGTTTCAGCTGTTTTCTGGAATTTTGTTCCAGATTTGTGGTACATAGAAACTGAATGCTGCTTCTCCATGTTTGGTTCTGGATGCAGAGCAGAACCAGAACCAGAACCTGCATATTCCCATAAAGAGAAGGTTGATATGACAGTAGATCTTTAATGTATTGTGATGCTGAATACCGCTGTCATAAACTAACAGCGGTTTTTTAAAGTCTATTCTTTGAGCTATTTTAAAGTCTATTCCTTGAGCTACAGGGAGCTATGGAAGGACTGGCTTCCCTTCTATTGCAAAGCAACAGTGCTTTCAACTGCCCCACTGTGCAGCCTTCACTGAACTGCTTCTTCACAGTTCAAGCCTGATAAATCCTGGCATTATGATCTTGGAATACGCCCATGTCATCAGGAAAGAAAAAGATCCATTGATGGAATAACCTGGTCATTCAGTATATTCTGAGCTGACCTCATTCTTGGAGCGTATATTGTCGCTCAAAGACAATATATACTTTGTCTTTGAGCTTTGAGTTGTTGCAGTTAGACCCGACCAACTGCAACAACTCCAGATCAGCTCTGGCCAATCAGGCTTGTACAGTAGGCACTCGGAATGATGAGTGCATCACTTCACCTCCTCTCTTCTTACCATCACTCTGGAGCAGGGAAAACCAGGACTCATCAACCCATATGAATGAGACACAGCCGGGAACAATCAAGGGGTAGACAGGACAACACGGAGACCCAATTAACTGAAAACGACACACAAAAACTTAACTTGACAAAAAACCAAATCCTTACAGTATGTATTCATTTTAATCTATACCGCCTTGTTCGTTTATCTTTTGTAATTGTCCTGGTAATAACGGAAAGACCCTCTTTTCCCCTAAACACGGAAATGCTTTGGCTGCAGAGAAAACTTCAAACTTTAATTTTACCAGGCAGCATTTAGTGCTGGACTAAATGCCCGGTTCCCTACAAGCAATCTGAGTCGGTCAGAACTTGATATCCTGATATAAAGAAACGGTACCACGACGCACCTCAGAACCCCGGTACTGCCTGCTCATTGTTCGCTCTCTGCTTCACCTTAAAATTACAAGGCAGTTCTCACCACTGCTGACGGAATCTGGGCCAGAGGTCAGCAACTGTTACTGCAAAACCTCAATTGCTAAAGAAAGATCCAGCTGATAGCATTTGGAGCTCACAAAATATAACATAAACCTCAGCAGAAATACTTTACCAACCATTTGGATCACAGCAACAACCAAATATGCCACAGTTAAAGAAATCAAGATGTTCCAAAAGAAGGGTGGATTGGCATAGGGGCTACCGGGGGATTCCAGGTAGATTCCAGCACAGAGATGCGGCTTGCTGTTCATGCAGGGCCGGCCCAAGGTAATACAGGGCCTTAGATAGAATCCTGGTTTAGCCCCCGCCAGCCCTCCCCTAAGAACATCAGCATCACTAAAAGTGTTTAAATGTAGATGAAGTCTTTGACAATTGGCTGAGTTTAAAATCTATCACTGAATATTGGTTATTATTTGCTGTACTGTATTTGTGAACAAAGCCCAGCTCAAACACAAAGATTACGCCATATTGTAGCCATGGTAACACAATAATCAAACTTGTCAGGTTTGAGTGACAAAAGACTGATTCTCTTGGAAATTAAGAAAAACAACACAAAATGGTGTAAGTAAGAACTCTACACAATCTGCCGATTAAAATGAATGTTATAACCTTGACATGGTTATATGAACTGTTTTACCAAGAAATTGGACAGAAGCATGGTAAAAATGAATGAACCCTCTTTGGCTGCACGCTCCCGACACAGGGGAACAGATTTTTGCACAAGACCTCCCCTGCTAAATGCCTCTGAATCTGACGCTCAGATAAGCCAACACTCAAAGTCTAATCTGCAGGTTCTGTTGTCAACCTATCTGACAAAAAGAAAAATATAAAAAACAAAAACATGCAATGCAGTTTGATTAAAAACACAAATATATAAAGCCTACTTGCAGTGTCGATGACCCACACGCCTATACAATGCAATTTTCAGAACATTACTAATCGTGTGGCCCTGCATAAAAACCCCACATCACATGCTAAAATAATCAAAAACAATCAATTTTAAAAGTTTCCTCCAAACCTACCACAACAGTCAAAATATGGAACATGTGGGCCCAACACACACACACACAAGAAATTGATAGTTGACCACTGCCAAATTTAAGAACATAAGCTAGGAGTTTGCGAGACCTTGTGGTGCCATCATCAATGATCACAACTTCTCCTTTTAAATGCTCCTAGGCCCTGGATAAAATTCATTCTGAGAAATCGAGCTCCACGGGAGAAATCCCAGACAGAGCATTGAAGGGAGATGAGAACTGTGCATCCCAAAGGCAAGGCAAGTTTGGTGCCAAATGTCGAGTCAAACCACAAAGTTTCAAGCTGGTTGCTGTTAGCAGGTAGTGTTTCTCAGGATTTTACACAAAGTGTGAGAAGCTGTTAAAAGCTTCATGTGAAGTTTGTTTTAGGAATGGAAAGAGAAAAAAATAACATTTTACATTTTTGTTTAAAAAACAACAATTTTAAATTTTCTTTTTCATGCAATTTTTAACAATATTCTAAGAATAGAATATTGAAAAGCTTTAAAATCTAACCAACTGATCACTATTTTGCAAATAAACATTTACTGTGGCTCTGTGGCTCTTGTGATCCAAAGGTTGTAGATTCTATTCCAGCTTCTTTCTGCCACATGTGGATGTGCTCCAGAGCAAGGTACCGTATTGGTGTATAAATGTGTTTCTGAATGTAAGGTGCTTTCAGAAATCAAAATGATCAGCTGTCTGGAAAAGCGCTACCTAAGTTCAGTCTATTTACCATTTCAGAAGTATAGAACATGATAATTAATACATATTAACCTAAGCTTCCCCTGCGCCCGAAAAACGCACCTTTTATTCTTCTTCTTTAATCTTAGTATTTATATATATATATATATATATATATATATATATATATATATATAGTCAGATCAGCAGTAAGACCTTCAATTTCTACTAAAGAAAAGGCATTTTGAATTTTAAATGAGACCAAGAAAAAAGATGATTAAATATTCCTCCTGCGCCTCTTTTGAGTTCAGGCCAAAGTGTTTCTACAGCTGTTTGGCCCATCAGCTCTTATTTTTGAAAACACTCACTTCCGGTCTATTGCTAGGCTAGCGCCTCTGTTGACGCCCAGAGGCAGAGCCGCAGCGGGCAGGCTTTAAACTAAAATGCTTGTGAAGCCATCGAAATGCTGATTTGAACATCCAACAGATGATCTTTGCCGAAGTGAGACAATAACGACTCACTGTCTTGTAAGATCAGCGAGGAGGATTATTTGTGTGCTTCGTTTGCTAAAACTTTGTCCGGACCAACAGCCTCTCAGCGGACCACACCCTCCCTGCTTCCTCATAGTAATGCAGCGGGAGCGCGCAGGATTACTTTGGATCTCTGGGAATAACGCCGAACTTCCTTTTCGCATTTTTACGACGTTGTGGTTCTAGACCAGGTAATCTATGGACTGAAATAGCACCGAGTAGCATGGAGAGCAGCAGGTCCCTGCAGAGGAAATGTGGGGCTGCACCGAGTCCAGGCTCAGAGCGCAAAGTAACTGACGGATGATGCCGAAGCATCCGGAGCAGCCGACAGTTTCAAACCCAGGGCTCAGTCTGAGAAGGAAGAGGCTAAAAACGGACTGACAGAGTTTTGTTGTTGATGGATTGCCCTATTCTCGTTGGAACTGCGAAAACAATGGTGCTGGAGAGAGAGCCCAAAGTCCCCGCTGTCTTGAAGAGCTGCACGTTGGGAGTCCGAATCGGAACCAGCATGAACAGGTCACCGTCTCTGTGGACAAGTCGGAAAAGATTGCGGTCCAGTTACAGGCCTCATGTTGGAGCAAAATGCTTGTAACTTAGAAAAACTGCAAAAGACTATTAGCTAATGTTGAGATGAGCTCTGTGACCTTCATGAGGAGGAAACATGTGGACCTGCAGTGCGTGTGTTCTGGAGATCTGGAGGAAGCTGTGTGATTTTTACTCCACCAGAATCTGCGACTACACTTCTGATAATAACAGATAGTTTTGTTAGAGGCATTTAATTAGAAACAAGTTTCAAGTTAAGTGTGTAGAATCTGTTACACTAAGAAGTGCTTGAGACCCTGTTCTATTAATACACTTGTAATTATTATTATCATTATTTTACAATCAACATCCCAGGCACTCAGCTGGGAATAAGCCACAAATATATCAAATGAAAAAGTCTGATTCTAAATTATTTTAATATCCAATGCATAGATTTGCATAGATGCGTAGATGTCATTCGTCATTCCATCTGATTACACTCAGCTCACAGTCCTGAGGAGAAAACTTTGTCTACAAATGCTGAGCTGTACATGAAGGAACTTCAAAGAAGACTGTTAGACAAGTTAGTAAAAAGAAAAGAAAAGAGCTTTTGGCCTAAAAAATGCAGCAGTGAAAGCTTGAAATAAGCAAAGCTTCACCTCCATCATTATGGCTAGCAGCGGCTCTGGCAGATCCACTTGTGAGGGATCAAGCAGCCCACTGAGTGGCAGTGTGCAGCAGAGGAAGCGGCTCTCCTTCATTTGTGATGCATGTAAGGCCAAAGTGCAGATGGTGGCTGACCTGCTGTTACTGTCCAGTGAGATCCGGCCGGTCATGACCTCTGAAGGTGTTGCACTGGCTGACACCTTTGACCAGTGTCGTGACACAGTCATTGCCAGAACTAAAGAGCTCTCCATTCTCACCCACGACATCCAATGCCAGCTTAACATGGGTCGCTTTTCAGAGGTGGGGGACCGCCTCCTGGAGATGGCCGACTTGGTGGTTTCTCTGACTGAGTGCTCGACACATGCCGCCTACCTGGCAGCTGTGGAGAACCCTGGCTCACAGCCCTGTCTGCCGGGTTTAGTTGATCGCTACAAGGTGACACGCTGCCGACATGAGGTGGAACAGAGTTGCAGCATCCTCCGAGTTTCTCCCCTGGCAGATCTCACCCCTCCGATTCTTCTTGAACTTTCCCAAAACATCTCCACCAATCTCAAGACTCTGACGGATATCTCATTGCTAGCCAGTGAGAGGTCCAGGGACCGCTTTGCTAAAGAGCAGTTCAAGTTGAGTGTGAAGAGCATAAGCACAAGTGGCACTGCCTTCCTGGCCTGCATTAAAGAAGTTAAAACCCAGCCCAGTGAGCTGACCAGAAATCGATGCATCCTTTTTAGTGCTGCTCTGGTCCAGGCGGTCAGTGCCTTGGTTGGGTTTGCCACAGAGCCTCAGTTCCTGGGAAGGGCTGCAGGTGTCTCAGCTGAAGGAAAGGGGGTACAAACTGCGGTGTTGGGGGGAGCCATGAGTGTGGTCTCAGCCTGCGTCCTCCTCACTCAGGGCCTGCGAGACGTCGCTCAGCATCTTGAGAGCAGTTCCAAAATGGCAGACTACCGAGAGCGTCTGCGTAACTCAGCATGTGCCGTGTCTGATGGCTGCACTTTGCTCACTCAAGCACTAAGAGAACGATCTTCTCCCAGGGCTCTGCCACCAGTAAACTCTCATTCTGTGAATTAGTTCAGGTAATGGCTGCTTGCCCTCTCCTCACCTTTTTGTTTTGTGACCCACCAAAGAGGCTCATCTGAATCACCTCTGTTCCAATGTTTCTGCCATCGGATTTGGAGCAGCCTTATCTGTGTGTTTGCATGTGTAGGTGAAATTGTTGGGTGGCTCAAGAGTGTTTGAGTGCACCAGGTCACTGAAACAACCACTACAGGGTTTGTGCTGTGCTGGATGTGGCTTGAACCTTGTCAATGCGATCTCCGTGGTCCAGGGTCAGCGACCGCTCACCCCCAGCCGACGCACCGCAGCTTCAGACTGGAAATTTTACCTCAGTGAAGACAAAAGCTTGAGTGATGGATGTAGCCTCACTCGCTTCTAGACATATTTGGCTATATGTTCTGCATCAGATTGGAGGAAATGTTTCAGTGCTTGTATTTGTTTAAACAAGTGTGAATCTAAAATTGTCAAAAAGCTGCTGTGAGTGTGTGCTGTAGGTTTTACACTATTTACCAAACTTCCTATCGTATTTTGAAGTGTTTTGACCTTGCATGTAATGGAGTATTTATTTCAGCTAATAAAACAGTTGTTTTTGACAACCTATTTTTGGTTAATAGTATTTGAGTAAACATTGATCAGAGAGAGAGAAACAGAGACAGGATTATTTTTTAAAAAACCTTGGGAATAAAGTAGGAAATACTGACTTCATCCAATAATTTAGAGACTTTAAATATGGCACTCTTTAAAGCCTTTTTTAAGGTGTGTACTTTAGTTAAGGGTTTTTATAAATGAGTTTAAATTTATAAAATTTAAACTCATTGCAGCCTTGTCTGAGATGCAGACAAGGCTGCGTCTCAGTGGGCCATGAACTGGACTATCTTAAAATGACTT
Source organism: Poeciliopsis gracilis (assembly GCA_911649635.1). Classification (NCBI taxonomy): domain Eukaryota; kingdom Metazoa; phylum Chordata; class Actinopteri; order Cyprinodontiformes; family Poeciliidae; genus Poeciliopsis; species Poeciliopsis gracilis. The sequence continues at coordinate 454,489 of CAJVRI010000597.1, forward strand.
TTGCTAATAATTCCAATAGGACCAGCATAAGACAGAGCTTCTTTTACTTAAAAAAATAAAATAAAATGGGATTTTTTTTTAAGTATAACAGAAATTTTCCTCCAGTAGATATTTGCCACAACTTCTGACTCCTCTCCTTTACAAAGGTCAGATAACATTTGTGGCTCTAAATGAGTTCTATTACCTGGACTTAGAGCAAAAATGGGACTTTGCATTTATGAACATTGGCTCATAAATATGGAGCACCCTGGCCTAATTTTTACTGGGTGACTGTTGATTTGCTCCCATTTACTAAACTGATTCAAAGAGGTCAGTATAAAGAGCAGTTTCAGTCAAATTCACAACAGCAAAAAGCATTTTCATAAATAAAACATTTAAACAATGGCAATAAATAAGGTTTCTGGTTTTATATTATTAAATTATATTCTGCATGCTGAAAACAAGGACGTAAAAATCTATTGTGCAGGTAACAGAAGCCCAGCTCAGATCATAGATGAATGAATTTGAAACATTGTAGCTGATACGTTGAAACTGGAAACAATGTCATTCTGACTTGTCTTTGATTCAGTGACAGAGCATCATATATTGACACACAGATGTTTTTTATTCTAAATTTAAAAAATGGCCATTTAGAATCATTAATCTGAATAAATAGTTAACTATTAGATGAAAATATTCATTGGAAAGAGTGAAATAAAACAAATCAGAAACCCCATTTACCATCACAAAACCTACCATTTTCCAGGTGGGTGCCCCACCCCGCTAACTAACAATGAAAGTATCAGCAGGAGTAACTGTTATTTCTTTTCCTAAAAGAGTTTCATTTTCATTGCAGTTTCATTGCAGCTTACCCAGTATAAAATTCCTACTCAGAGTATGTAAACCAGGGGTCACCAACCCGTTGCCCGCGGGCACCCGGTCGCCCGCAGGGACCTTTTCAGTCGCCCGCGGAGCTACTCCTAAAAATAGCCATTATTATTAGGGAGCACTACCCAAAAAATAATTTAATTAAATGTTTTTTAATTGAAGTAATAACGTTTGACATTTATATTTAGAGTTCAAAAGAGGAAAATGATGAAAACGTTTAAAATAAATTGCTTTAAGTATAAAACTCTTTCCTGCTGTTAAAGTTCAGAACTGCGCGCAGGCGCCTGCAGGAAACTGTCGGAGCGCAGCAGCGCCTGCAGCTGCACTCTGCGTACCGTCACATTTTCCTTTAAGAAAACAAAGAAAAGAATAACTTCTGGAGTTTTTATTATTTAACTCTATTCACAAAACTGTGAAGAAAAAATAAATAAATTGTACCAAAACATCTTATTCGTAGCGCGATCGCAACACCTGAACCTGGGAACCAACACCATCCTCTTTCCGTGAACCACATGGGGAGGCTTCGCTTCATGTCTTTATTATTTAGCGACGTCTGGAAAAGAAGTCAGTTGCTCTTGTTTAGGCTTGTGCTGATTTTTGCGCATTGGAGAGATGCTTGTGCTCTTGCTGGTCCACATCTGCTGGTGTCAGCCAGCGGGTGACCCGTCAGCTGTTCGGTTTGCGAAACCACAAAAAAAGCAAATAAACCGGCGACCCGCCAGAACCGCGCAGACTGTCAGAAGCTCAGGCTGATTGTAGAACAACGGGAGGTTCAAACCCAACTCGTTCATTTTTAGCTTGCAGAAAAACGCAAAGCCGTGAAATAAACAAAAGCAAACTGACCAATAAGACTTGGGATTTGGGGTTCCCCACCTCACGCATCAGACTAACACCGCTGTGTGTGTATAATGTCTTTTGACACAAAAGATATTTTATTTACCACAATTTTGCTAATAGAACAGATGGTTAGATAATAAAACTATAACTCTTCTTTTCTTTTTTATTTAAAGGAAAATTTACTGCAACAATCCATCAGTTTGCTTTTGTTTATTTCAGTCACTTGTGGCCAGTTTAGAATCACAGAGAAAAACTCCAAAAGGGAATCAAAGTTAAAACTCTGTGAGCTAAAAACCTCTGATCACATAATAGCAACTAACCATAGTTGCCATGGTAAATTATTACTGATAACTGATAACTATTGTGAACACAGAAAGAACACAGTGTTCTTTAGTCCTCATGTTGTAATGATAGCCAGGAACCAGCGAATGGAACTTCCAGAACAGTATGTCTGTATACATGGGTGATACTTATTACCTCTGTAATAAGACCAAACTGTATTATATAAAAACTTCAAATCAGAATTTTTTTTTTTTCTTTTTACAAGATCCGGTTTTGAAAATCTTTAAAATAAAAGCCATTGGTAAATTTGCAAGTGAAAAAAATATGTTTTGCTGTCTTAATATTTCAGTCACAAAACTCATAGGAATTGGTACTTATATTGGATTTATTTTGCAGAAAGATAAACTTAAATAATTCTTAAACAAATTCTTTCATTTTTGCAGAGTGGAGAAGAAAGACATTTGGTTCTTATTCTATTTTTGAACAAATGTTTTCTTATAAGGGTGGAGGAGAAGAACATTGATGTCAGTGTTCCTTATGAATTTCTTTTTTTGTCTATAAAATTAGTCATGTATAATCAAAGATGTTTCCTTTCCCACACTTTTGCAGTTTGGAACGGTCTGCATTAACAAAACACTTTAAAAGTCACTTCTGGCTCCTCATAATGCTACGACAATGACATGTCATTTTCCTTCTTTGTTGTTTCCAAAATCTTCAGACGCAAGTGATTAAAAAAAATGTGATGTTTGGTCTAACGTTCTGAAATGCTAGAAGGAGAATGACCAACACTTTGTGAAGCAGTCTCACTGTTCTGTCTTCAGCCAAACATGTATAAATAATGCAGCCAGCCTTGGTTTGCTTCTCTCAGGTTTCTTCTACTTACATGAAAAGTTAATATAACAGAGCAAAACAACTTGTTTTAATTATATTAAATACAATTTCTAAAATATCTTAAACTGCAGATCTTTAAATCAACGTTGGCTACTCTTACCTCATGCTTCACATGTTAACTTTAACTTTTCACTTTAAGCTTAGGTTTTTATCTGTCTGCATGTCCTCAATCTCACCAACAACATTCTTCTACACCTGCTGAGCTATTATTGTATCTTAATTTCATTTATCGTCTTTCTGTCTCCTCCTCTTCCAGTTAGCCCATTCAGAGGTGATCTCAAAATGGCTGCAGCTCATTCACATTTGAGAACGAGCTGCAGCCTCATTCTGAAATGTGGTGACATATGAGAACAAGGTTGCAGTAATGTTCGCATGATTGATTCATACTACATCAGCTGCACATCACTGTCCAACTCATACGTCTTTACTTCAACTGCTACAAGTTTTTTTCCCCTCTCATTTAGAGACTTGTGATGAATCACTGTGAATGACACAAGGCTGCATCTCAGTGCAGCCTTGTCACATATAAGGCTGCATCTCAGTGCAGCCTTGTCTCATGCAAGCCTTGTCTCATACAAGCCTTGTCTCTATACAAGCCTGGAGCTTGTATGGGCAATTTAGCTCCATGTAAGGATACGACCATACTTGTACAATGAACATTACAAAATGTCGACTAGTAACACACACATGAGCTGAGAATTCAGCTGACACTTTGTTGACCTATGCTGATTTTATGAATAAAAAACATAATGAGCTAGGAACTTTTAAAAAGACTGCTAAGTAACTTTGTGGGTGCATAGATCTTTGTGGTCTTGAAGGCACAAATATTTAGTTGGTCGCTCCACACACTCCAGTGTGTTGACTGTAAATAGACTTAGACTTAGACTTCCTTTATTGTCATTGTACAAAGAAGACACAAGGTGAATCTTGACAACAAAATGTAGTTACTTGGCTACCAGTGTAACAGAGCTGAAACCTTATACTACACAATAAATACATAATAGCTGAAAAATATATAAGAGCTATGAATAAAATGCCATAGAATCCACAAGTTCAGTATTGTAAACAAATCTAAAGTGCGTGTGTTGACCATGTCCATGGGGGGGTGGTTTGGTTTGTGAGTGTGTGTGTGTGTGTGTGTGTGAATGGCTGTCATGTCTGATGGCTCGGGGGAAGAAACTGTTCAGTAGTCTGGTTGTTCTGCACAAGATGCTGCGGAACCTTCCGCCAGTGGGGAAAACAGTCCATGGTTGGGGTGGGTGGGGTCAGAGAGGATCTGGTGAGCCCGGGATAGGCAGCGCCTCTCTGCGATGTCCTTGATGCAGGGAAGCAGAGCCCCCGTGATCTTCTCCCCTGTCCTCACCACCCTCTGTAGAGACTTCCAGTCACAGGCCCTGCAGCTCCCAGACCAGATGGAGATGTAGCTGGTCAGTAGGCTCTCGATGGTCCCTCTGTAGAAGGTCTGAAGGATGGGGGGCGGAAGGGATGCTCTCTTCATCCGATGCATTCTTCACCAGGGAGGAGATGTGAGGAGACCAGCTGAGGTTTCCGTTGATGTGCACACCCAGGAACTTGGTGCTGCTGGCGACCTCCACAGCTGAGTCGTTGATGAGGAGTGGTGTGTGGGTGGGTCTGGATTTCTTGAAGTCTACGATGATCTCCTTGGTCTTGTTGACATTCAGGATCAGGTTGTTTCCTCTGCACCAGTCCACTAGATGCCGCACCTCCTCCCTATAGGCCGTCTCGTTGTTGTCCCGGATGAGGCCCACCACTGTGGTGTCGTCCGCGTACTTCAGGATGTGGTTGGAACTGAAGTGTGGACGACAGTCATGGGTCATCAGGGTGAACAGCAGGGGGCTCAGAACACAGCCCTGAGGGGTGCCAGTGTTCAGGATGATGACATTGGAGGTGTTGTTCTCCATTCTGACAGCCTGGGTTCTGTCAGTGAGGAAGTCCAGCAGCCAGTTTCAGAGGGGGGGTGTTAATTCCTAAGAGGCCCAGTTTGCCCACCAGGTCTTGGGGGATGATCGTGTTGAACGCTGAGCTAAAGTTCAGGAACAACATCCGTACATGGGTGTTCTTCTCCTCCAGATGCTCCAGGCTCAGGTGGAGAGCAGTGGTGGCTGCATCCTCAGCACTGCGCTTGGACTGGTATGCAAACTGGAAAGGGTCGTGTGATGGGGGGAGCGTGGAGATGATATGGTCCTTAACAAGTCTTTTGAAGCACTTCATGATGGAGGATGTGAGTGCGATGGGGCGGAAGTCGTTAAGGCATGTGATGGTGGTTGTCTTCGGGACCGGAATGACAGTGGCAGACTTGAAGCACCGTGGGACGACAGCCTGGTCCAGGGATGTGTTGAAGATGTCCGTGAGCACGTGGGCCGGCTGGTCCGGGGTGTGGCATCGCTTTCCTTGCAGGGTTGTTGTTCAGCTCCTCAAATCTTCCGAAGAAGTTATTGAGCTCGTTGAGGAAGCCAGTGTCGATCTGGCAGGGTGGGGGTGTGGGTGTGTAGTCTGTGACAGACTGAATGCACTTCCACAGTTCCCTGGTGTTGTTGGAGTCCTGGAAGAGACCCTGGATATTCCGGCTGTGGGCTCGCTTAGCGTCTCTGATGGCCCGGTTCAGGTTGGCCCTCGCAGACCTGAGAGCCTCAGCATCACCAGATCTGAACGCAGCATTGCGTTCTCTCAGCTTCGTTCGCACCTTCTTGGTCATCCAAGGTTTCTGGTTTGCCCGAGTGACTATTGTTTTTGTTGCTGTCTCTTTTTCCATGCACCAACTGATGTAGTCAGATACAGATGCAGCGTACTCCTCCACGTTGGTGCGCTGGTTGTCTGTTGCTGCCTCCTTGAAGATGCCCCATTCAGTGCACTCAAAACAGTCTTGCAGTACAGACATGGCGCCCTCAGGCCATACTCTCACCTTCTTCACTGCAAATGACTAATAAGTCGTATTAGTGATTTACCGGAACTATAAACAAAGTGCAGTCAGCGCTTTGATGAAGTCATCTAACTTTAAAAGAAAAAAAAAAAAGAATAGCTAGAAAAGTCAGGAATGTCCTAGATGTTCATGTAGGAATTAAAAAATGTGTCAGGTATTGATGGCCTCCTCTTCTTCTTGTGTTTTTGCTGTTGTAATGCAGTTTAGGACAAAAACTGTTTTGTCTCACACACACTTCAGACAAAATACTAAAATTGCACATATACACTACTAGAATATCACACACACATGCACACACACAAAGCATAGAGAGATATTATCCTGAATGATAGATTGAAAATGTATGTGTGTGTGACCTAGCACTAGGCTGAATGAATGAAAATGAATGAATGAATGAATGGGGATTAGACTTGTATCTGACTGTGTTAGAGTTGTCATGGAAGAGGCGGGGCATAATTTAGAGATCAGATTGCGCATACGTTGATACGGCAGAGCTTTGGAACCAACGTCGCTGCGTATGATGTTTACATCTTGTGCAGTTGCTCGGCGCCATTTTTAAAGGCCACAAACCAAAACAAACTTGACTGACCGAAGTGAAGGTAAATGCCACTTGCTCCACGGAGTGCGGATATCCAATATCCATCTTGAAAACAACTTCACTTCGGTCAGTCAAGTTTGCTTTGGTCTGTGGCCTTTAAAAATGGCGCTGAGCAACTGCACGAGACGCAAACGCCATACGCAGTGACATTGGTTCCAAAGCTCTGCAGTATCAACGCATGCGCAAACTGATCTATACATTACACCCCGCCTCTTCTGTGACGACTCTAACATAGACAGATACAAGTCTAATTCCCATTATATCTATTTTTATGAAAGATTGGTGGAATAAACAAATCTGGTCAATTACTTATTTACTGGATGGAAATAGTAATATTCTCAGTTTGGAGGAATTTAACAGGAAGTATGGAACTGACTTCACTAACAAACATTTTACATAATATCCCTAATGTCCTCATTCTGTCAGCTAAAAACAATTTACCTAATTTATCTACTCCAAGGCTCCGTAAGATTCAAATTGAGTATGTGGACATTAGAGATAATAAATGTAGCAACAAGTTTTTTAATCAGTATACTATAAATAATATAAATCCAGAAAGAATGAAAAGCACAGTTCTCTATGAAATTTTAACAAATTTATGATAGTCAAAATTAGGACAAATTATTTGAAATTCTCAATTCCTCCTAAATAAAAGAATTACATATTAAAATAATAATAAATAACATATCCTTCAAATGAGTTCTTAAGAGATTTAATTTTAATGTTGAGAATTGTGGTTTTGACACAACTCAATTGGAAACAACTAAACATTTGTTTTACAAGTGTAAAGAACTATTAAACTTATGACAATAAATGTGGATTTTATTTCTTTACAAAACATTCAGTTCAGTTTATCTATCAAAGAAATTTTTTTTGGAATTGTTAGTCAATGTCCTAATTAATGTAACAAAATATTATATCCATAAATGTTGCATGTAAAATGCTCCCTCTCAATCTCTGCTCTCAAAAATGAACTTTCCTTTTTTAGAAGATGCAGAATTTAAACGCAGTAAAATTGAATGAGTTAACTGAAGATTTTCAGTGAGTAGCCCCCTTAGTAATTTAATTTAACGTATTATTTTATATATATATATATATATATATATATATATATATATATATATATATATATATATATATATATGCTCCTTTTTCCTGATGTTGCAATCGCTTGGTATTGCTACATCTACCACAACGGCTTTCCTCTGTTGTTTATCCACTACGACAATGTCTGGTTGGTTTGCCATTACCATTTTGTCTGTCTGAATCTGGAAGTCCCACAGGATCTTAGCTCTGGCATTCTCCACCACCACAGTGTTTCTCACACTCACTAGTCCTCTGCCTCCTTCCTTGCGGCTCGTGTACAGTCTCAGGGTGCTGTATTTGGTATGGAACCCTCCATGCATTGTTAGTAGTTTTCTAGTCTTAATATCTGTGGCTTTTATCTCCTCCTTTGGCCAGCTAATTATTCCAGCAGGGTATCTGATAACTGGCAGGGCATAGCTGTTTATCGCACGGATTTTGTTCTTGCCATTGAGCTGGCTTCTCAGGACTTGCCTTATTCGCTGGAGGTATTTAGCTGTGGCTCCTTTCCTTGTGACCTCATCGAGGTTGCCATTTGCTTGTGGTATACCAAGATACTTGTAACTGTCCTCTATGTCTGCTATTGTTCCTTCTGGGAGTGAGATCCCTTCTGTGCGGATGACCTTCCCCCTCTTTGTGACCAGCTGACCACACTTCCGTGTTGTAGATCCTGGAGGTGTGGATCAGTGAGTCGATGTCTCGCTCATTCTTGGCGTACAGCTTGATGTCATCCATGTAGAGAAGGTGACTGATATTGGCCCCATTTTTGAGTCTGTATCCGTAACTTGTTGTCTTGTTGATAATTTGGCTGAGGGGATTCAGGCCTATGCAGAACAGTAGCGGGGACAGAGCATCTCCTTGGTATATGCCACATTTGATGGACACATGTGCAAGTGGTTTGCAGTTGGCTTCAAGGGTGGTTTTTAACAGCCTCATCGAGTTTCCAATGCAGGCTCTCAGAGTCCTGTTGATGTTATACATCTCTAAGCATTCAATGATCCAAGTATGTGGCATTGAATCATAGGCTTTCTTGTAATCAATCCAAGCCATGCACAGGTTGGTGTGTCAGGTTTTACAGTCTCGGGCAACTGTGTGGCAACTGTGTGTGTCGGGTTTTGCAGTCTCGGGCAACTGTGTAGTCTACGAGGAGTTGGTGTTTGGCTTCTCTATTTACACCGATACCCTTCTGTGCCGTGCTCATGTGTTTATCCATGTGTTTGCTTATCTTGGTCACTATGATGCCTGACATGAGCTTCCAGGTTGTGGAGAGGCAGGTTATTGGTCGGTAGTTGGGTGGGACCCTTTGATGGATTAGGATCCAGAAGGATTATAGCCAAGCATCTCAAGGATCACTGATGCTGAGTTGTAGATCAGCTGTTATGGTGTTGGTAGGGATCGTTCTCAACTAGGCTTTCTGATGGTACTTCAGCCTTTATAACTGATTGTCATTCGGATCATGATTCTCTCTCTCAGGTCAGCTCATTGGGGCCGCATATCCCCTGTCTGGATGGGGACTTGTAGTTAAATACCCACAGTTCTGACACCCAGGTTCCTCCTTTTGCCGTAGCATTTGTGTTTTTTCTCGTCAATCTCAAATTGTGACAGCAGTTGCCGTTTGCGGATGTTGGAACAATGAGCTACCAATTGTTCAGAGAATTGTTAGAGTTGACTGGGGATGTTGAAGTAACCATTCCTTCCCCAGTCTTTGCATGTAACGTCTCTGATTAGGGTTACTTGAGTAGTAGCATTCCAACAGATCCATGTTTTCACCTCTCGCCCATTTCCGTCTTGTTCCAGTAGCCCATTTGTTCCCCAGCACCTGACACAGACCTTGTTTGGCCGGGCAACGTCTGAGCCGGCATGTTATGCATCTTAGTATCTCTCATACCTCATTCGAACCCTTTTCTCTCAGGTGATATACTGATGCCTTATCTATTGAGCTATCCAGTCAGCTAATATATATGTACAGGGGTTGGACAATGAAACTGAAACACCTGGTTTTAGAGCACAATAACTTATTAGTATGGTGTAGGGCCTCCTTTTGCGGCCAATACAATGTCAATTCATCTTGGACAAGTATGGGGCCAAGGGAATGCCATGATATGGCAGCCCAAACCATCACTGATCCACCCCCATGCTTCACTCTGGGCATGCAACAGTCTGGGTGGTACGCATCTTTCGGGCTTCTCCACACCGTAACTCTCCCGGATGTGGGGAAAACAGTAAAGGTGGACTCATCAGAGAACTATACATGTTTCACATTGTCCACAGCCCAAGATTTTCGCTCCTTGCACCAATGAAACCGACATTTGGCATTGGCATTGGCATGAGTGACCAAAGGTTTGGCTATAGTAGCCCGGCTGTGTATATTGACCCTGTGGAGCTCCCGACGGACAGTTTTGGAGGAAACAGGAGAGTTGAGGTGCACATTTAATTCTGCGGTGATTTGGGCAGCTGTGGTTTTGTTTTTTGGATACAATCCGGGTTAGCACCCTAACATCCCTTTCAGACAGCTTCCTCTTGCATCCACAGTTAATCCTGTTGGATGTGGTTCGTCCTTCTTGGTGGTATTCGGACATTACCCTGGATACCGTGGCTCTTGATACATCACAAAGACTTGCTGTCTTGGTCACAGATGCGCCAGAAAGACGTGCACCAATAATTTGTCCTCTTTTTAACTCTGGTATGTCACCCATAATATTTTGAGCAAAACTGTGCTCTTACCCTGCTAATTGGACCTTCACACTCTGCTCTTACTGGTGCAATGAACAATTAATGAAGATTGGGCCCCATGCTGGTCCAATTTAGCCATGAAACCACCCACACTAAAATGAGAGGTGTTTCAGTTTCATTGTCCAACCCCAGTATATATACATTATATATACAGTATATAATATATATAATTTTTTAAATTATATACATATATAATTTAAAAATAAATTTTATATATATATATATAACTATATATTTTTTTTCTATTATCATTTTCCCACTAATTTTAGTACTTTGTTCTGACCTCTGTATCAATAGGATCTGCTAACAGCAGGAGTTGTGATATTTGGTTTTTGTAATGTTTAATGACATGTTGTTTGAGATTGTCATTGTTATTCTTGTATATTCAATAAAAGTCTAATTCTCATTCATTCATTCTTTCATTGTCATTCAGCCAAGTGTTAGTTCACACACATACATTTTCAACCTATCATTCAGAATAGTATGTCTGTATGCTTTGTGTGTGTGCGTGTGTGTGTGTGATTATTTAGTAGTGTATATGCGCAATCTTAGTCTGTTGTGTGTGTATGAGTCTTTAGTAATGTGTGTGAGACATAACGTAGTCTCACACACACTAAGACCATGTTTCAGTGTGTGTAAACGGCTCCTCATATGGCCCTCCTCCACCTCCAACATCCTTCTCCCCCAGAGCAGGAAATGAGCGAAACATTGTCCGAAATTCTGACTGCAGCAGTTTGCTGTGTGAAAGAAGCCACTCCTGATAGCAGCAGTTCTAAGTTTCCTGTTGTGGCTCGACACAACAGGAAACTTGTGTCGAGCCACAACTCGACACAAGTTGAGTGTGTCGAGTTGTGGCTGACCCCTATCAGGAAGTCTGAGAAATGCTGGATTTACAACCTCTTACAAAAGATTTTATCTTTGAATTGACAGAAATAAGTATACCTGCTACTTATTACTGCAGTCTGTGAATGAATTGAATGTAGTCCTAACTTCAAACTGTCATGACAAGAAAGCAAGGCAGTTGCAGGGCTTTAAAACTGTGCCGCTTTTTATGGGTCAAATAGACTCAAGAAATTCTAACAGCAGGAGAGCCCAATTTATATTTTTGTCCTGGGGCCCAAGTTTCCTGGTAGCGCCCCTGTGAACGTCTAAAACCAACAGTACTAACAGCTAAACCCTAAAAACCCTAAATTCTATTATTGCCCTGCAGGATTGGGCTCCTCATTTCATGTACTTAGGAATTGTTGGAGGAAGTGGAGAGGCATAGTCAGGCAGCTCTGGCAGTTATGGCTGATGATCCAACTCCACCTAAGCCAGCAGTCCCAGCCTTCTGCTCTTCGTCCTCCACCACTACTCCTTATACCCCCTTCCACTCTCCATCACCAGACTCTTTCTTGCATTCATAACATTTTCTGTTTTACTTTGCTCACCCTGTTTGTTTGTATGACTATTCTTTTTTTATTTATTCCTTTTTCTGCTCAGTTATCATGTCAATTTTTTTTTGCTGCTGATGTATATTCCTTGTCATACTATTTTGTTTGTTAAAATTTTCAAAAAAGATGAAGAATCTGCCATATTTACAACTTTTCATTAAAAGCATCACATGCAGCAATGAAGTCTGAAGTCTGCCTGGATGCAGGCCCAGCAGAAGTGTTGAAATAGGAACCAAGAGGGACAGAGCAAAAGTCAAATGTGGAGAATTCGGGCGCACGATACACACAATCCCTTCAACGTGAACATTTGAAGGATGGAAGTGTGAGTATAGAGCTTCGGAGCGTGACGTCATGGAAGGGATGACATGGAAGCATGGAAGGGATCTGACTGCCATGTTGTTTGTCCACAAACATAACTGAGAAAAGAACATAACCTCACAGATATTTTCAATTTTTGAATATTTTAAGTTACTTAACATAATTCAGCAATGGTACAAACTTGCTGCGTTATTGGGTCAGTATCCAATCAGATGACCGAAACATCAAAAAGATGGAAAACGGACTTATTAATATCACATAACACAGATTGTTCTTTACACTTTTACAAAGTAAACGTCCTAATTAAATCCTGAATGTACAATTAATTTTTTTCTCTGCTGGATGCATTAAATAAAATTTTATAACATTGTCATTCTCAAAAAATGATTATTACAGGTTTAGATGTATGGTCAGAGTTACAATTCAACCATTTATAGAGGCTCCTGAATGTCCAGAGGTCCCTACCAACAGTCACTGGGTTTTCTTTGCCTTTGAGCTTCTCTGAATTTTAAACTAGTCTGCAGACAAAATGCTATAGAGACTAACCAGTCTGGTTAGCTCTTTAGTTAACACTAACCAATATGGACACATATTACATTGTTTGTCTTTAGATTTTCACATTCACAATTCCAGCAATCAAACTCATTGAGTTCACCCAAAAAAAACAACAACTGAGAATTGCAATCTCTTAGGCTGTCAACCAAAAAACTCTGACATGCACAAATAAAAACTTATCTTCTGCAAATAACCTTTTCAATTCATCAAACAAAAATAAGTGATTTTAATTTTTAAAATAATTTTTAAACATTATTTTGTGTTTAAAAAAATAAAAAAAAGAATTATTACAATTCAAAAAGTTTTGACCAGTTTCTTTTTTTTATTGAGAAGATTTTTGTTTGGAATAAAAATATTATTGCAAATCCTGTAGTTTTGACCACAATTTTATTGCTTTTATTTGATGGGTTTTTTTTTTTCTAATTGTGAAATAAATTTAACGCCATATGAACGACACATAAGAAGAAACACACACAGGTTTTCTTAGGTTTATTTCAAAAACCAAATTGAAGAACAGATACTAAGCTGATTTTTCTTGTGCCCAATTACAGAAATAGAACCAATCTATATCCAGAACTCAGTATATTTTCCTTGAGGTAAGTGCAAGTCAAGTCCTGAAACTGCTTAACAGTTACTGTTAAGCAGTTTCAGGACTTGACTTGCACCACTCTGTGCACCACTCACCACTCACTCCAAGTATTTTTCATACTTGGAAGCAATTTTGCTGTATAGGTGGTGCACAGAGGGGGACATGTGTGAACTACAACAGGATTATTTTATTAAATTGTCTTAAAAATGATCAATTTTATAATTTTCATAGTATATGCAGTAATCCATTCTGCATATGCTATACAACAATATTTTACTGCATGTTGTATTATAAAGCAGATTTATCATTTAAACCAAACTAATAAATAAAATAATCCAGAAATCTGACTGAACTGGCATTACAGAGTGTTGATTTTAAGAAAAGACTCTGTATTTGTTCAGTGCTTTTATTCTGAAAGAGAAATTTAATTTAAAAGATCTATTGGTGATTTAATTAACACATATTTATTAGCTGTTTTGCCCCTGTATTCTTTTGAAATAAAACTAAGATGTTACTCAAACAATTAAGGCATAGATTTTTCATACTTGGAAGCAATTTTGCTGTTTTCTTTTTGTCTTATTAATTTGTCACCATCTTCCAACACAAAAATATTCAAGCTCCTTTAACTTTTCTCCCAACTGATGAGCTACAACCTCAAACTTTAGAGTATTTAATGTTGAATTTCTGGGAAATATTATGATAGTTATTATCAGTGTTGTATAGTAACGAAGTAAAAATACTTCACTACTTTACTTAAGTATATTTTGGAGTACTTCATACTTTCCTGGAGTAAGAAAATTTTTGATAACTTTCACTTTTACTTCACTATATTTCCGAACTGAATTACATACTTTTACTCCGATACATTTTCAATGTGTGGTTTAGTTACTCGTTACTGTGACGGAGGAGCGTCACGAGTTACGACCTAATTAAAGAGTCGCGTTAACACACACCAACACACAAACACACGAAAACATAGACAATCGCTAACTTACGTTGTGTTGCAGTTTAAACTGGCGCGGTTCATCGTGGGTCACGCAGCGGTGTTCCCGCTTCACTTCACATTAATCCTTATCTGTCATTTTGAAACATTTTCCCGGCTTTATTTTCAATTAGCTTTATTGTTTCCGGATCGTGACGTACCGAGAGAGTTGCGCAATGTGGTGACGTCATCGGAACGTACTGAGTGTTGGCTGTTTCATGGATTATAGTATTTTTTGGATTACAAGTTTATTTATTTTTTTCTCTTATTAATTATTTAAACCTTGTGGTTTAGGTAAAGCTCCTAATTTTCTGAACTAAATGATGCTGAAGGTTTATCTATTAGCAGGTTTCATTTTGCCTGCACTTGGTTGTGTACATTATTTTAAGTGTATTTTTCAAGTTTACCAAAATATAAAAAATGTCATTCAAACTGCATTTGCCTTATTTTACTTTTTACTTGTACTTTTCATTACATTACTTGAGTACATCCATTTTTACAGTACTTTCCATACTTAAGTACAAGACATTTCAGATACTTTAACACTTTAACTCAAGTAACATTTCAGTCAGTGACTTTTACTTTTACCAAAGTCATATTTTGGAGCGGTACCGATACTTTTACTTGACTCCGAGATTTCAGTACTTTATACAACACTGGTTATTATTTGAAGAACAGCTCAAGCATGGCCTTTGAATGGAGACTCGCTGTAAACATCAATCTTGAAGTCTTTCTACATATTGCCAGGATAAAGTCTGGTCATGGATCCTTTCTAAGAGACAAATCTACTTCAATCTAAGCCAGCATTGAACCAGTCTGTATGTATATGTGCTTTTCCAGTAAGTGCTAAGATAACATTTATTGCAAACTTGGCGTTATCTAAAAAAACCAAACACCTGGATTTATACTGATAGTAAATTAAACACAGTAGGACATTCTTTATTAATTGTAGGAACTTCTGTAGCTAATTGGTTCTGGATTTTATGTTGAAATGCAAGAACACAATGTTCTTATGGAAATGTAAAGAAACTGACAGTCCATTATATTTGGAAAACCTTTTTGAAAACAATGCATCAATTTCCTTCAACTTGACAGCTCTATGTTGTTTAATGTTGGTCAATATGTTACATAAATTCCCAACAAAATACACAGACGTTTTTGAGTGTAAAATAAGGTGTGAAAATGCTCAGTGGGTATAGATATTTTTTTCCAAGGCCCTTTATGACTTTTAGTCCTCTGCTACCTGCCTTCTCCTGATTACAAGTGTAACAGGTCCTTCAGGCAAAGCCTTGATCATCTTCCATGCCTCAAATCTGGTCATATCCTGTAGACTCACTCCTTGAACCTGCAGAACTTCATCTCCACATTGCAGACCGCTTTGCTCTCCTGCTCCACCTGAACATACACAGATGTTTCCGCTTCAGTTTCTCAGTTTTAATCAACATGGCAGCAAGTGGTTCCTACTATAGAAATAAAGGATCGTCTGTAAATAAAGTGTTTATTTGGATTACAACAAAATAATCACTTTCTGTCAGAATAATGAGCATACCTTTGAATATCCTGTTGATGACTAAGGGTCTGTCTCCGTGAATTGATCCTCTTCCTCCTTCCAGAGAAAATCCAATTCCACCAGTACCTTTCTCAACATCAACACTCAGTGGGGTTTCCTGTTCCACTACTGGCAAAGTAACATTTAAACACACTTGTAAAAAAAAGCTAGTTAAATCCCAGAGATGAAGAACAGTTTAGTGAGACTCACTTTCTTCTCCCATCCTGTTTCCTCCATTCTTCTCCTCCTCTTTAGTTCTCTTGCAGATGACTACCACAGCCAAAGTTTGATTACGGGTCTGACGCAAAATAGCAGTGGCATCCATGTGTTTGACACCACACAGTGTTAGACCATTAATGGACAAAACCACATCTCCTTTTTGAATGGTTCCCTCTTGAGCTGCCAGTCCGCAGGGGAACACCTTATGCACCTGTATGGCAAATTGAGTAAGGTTTAAACACTGACAAAATGCTAAAATCATCAGATTTGATCAATCTCTCTGTCATTTCTTGCATTTTTTTCAATGACTCCGTAAAGGAAAGGGTCCAACACAAGTTGTGTTTGGATTGAGTTCAGCAGGTCCAGACTGAACATTGTTGGGCCATATAGATAACACTTTGAGGATCCCCTTGACTGTCCAACATGCTCTCCCAGAATGAAGCAAAGTCTGCTTTTATTTTGGAGGAGCGTAGTGTTGAAGGCCCAACAAAGCACTCCTTCCTCTCCACTTCCCCTCTGAATGGCTCACAGTGTTTGAGAGACAAGAAGCAGCAGTGAAAAATTAAAATATTACTTGTTTATAATATCTTATATGTTTACTTTATATATAGGCACCAAATGTTTTTGGTTTAATTGTCTTACTTCCAGAGTAGTCACATGTCCAACTTTGTCTAAAAGTTAACTAGTCTTGCCACAATGTTTTATTTCATCACCAGACCGAAACAGCAGCAAATTGAGCCTTTTTTGTTGTTGATTATATTTAAAGTGCAATGTCAGTGTGAGCAATAGCTACACAACACCAGGGACTTCATGCATAAAAGAGTGTGCAGTTTTCACACTAAAACATGGCAAGTTTAGAAAAGTGCGACGCTCAAAAAAATCCAGACGTAGAAAGCCATGCACGTGCACGTGGCTGTGCACGTTTCCTTTATGAATCCCAATTTGTGGGAAATGGAGCGCAGCTGCTGGTCCGCCCTGTCAACACCTATAAGTACAGATTTAAATTTGAATAAATACCCGGAAGTTTGCCATCACATGAAGCAGTAACCATGGCAATGTCCTTGTTTGTAGCAGTATAAGTATTTATAGTAATAATAATTATATATTTTATTTAAAATCTACTTTAAGGGCACATGAGGTCACCTCACAAAAATAAAAATAATACATTTTAAAGGAAAAAAAATCCACATGAAATACATAAATAAAGAGATTGTGCAAACATCAGAGCGTTCAGCCCTTTGACATGGGAATGTGAACATTTATTCTAAATAGTGGAATCATCTGCATAAGTTGTACATTTAGAGAATAAAGATGCTTTCTGTCCATAAAGCATTCATAAAGCGGGCGGCTCGACTGAAGGATGAATGCAGCTGGACTGGTACCGGTACCGCACAGCTTCTCCTATAAGTTTTGTTCAGAGCTTCAGGATGATAGTCGGAATTAATCTAAACACTAATAAACCATCATCAACATTTTTCAACAGATCAATATGATCTCTGATCAATGGCTCCCTGTGAATCCTTCCATTGGCAATGTTCTCCATCAGAGCCAAAATGCTCCACAATTACAAAGCTCACCTTTGTGCAGCTACTTATATAGGTGATTGTATGCACACCTTTACCTTAAAAATAATCAAACCTGACCTGTGTGGAGTTAATCTGCTGATCCAACCCTGTTTTCTTTTTTAGTCATAATGAAATGACCTGATAGATCCATTACATGTGCTTCGGAACGTAGACCAACACATTTTGTCTCATAAAGTTACTTCTTTATGAAAACTGAGAAAATGTACTATTTACGTTAGAGTGAGGTTTTCACATCCTTTTATTTTAATTTTCTTTATTTTTAAATGAACTAAACAATTTTATTATGAGGAGAGCAGGTGTCAGGGGAGAGATAGAAGAGCCAGGTAGCTTTAGGGTGTGAAGATAGAAAATAACTTTAATTATAGCCAGAAAGGACACCAGATGAGGACTTACATCAAGTTGATTTTTTTTTTTTCAATTTTTATTTTCTTTTTAAATTATTTCTACACTACTTATAGTGGTCAGGTTCTGATTATATTATCAGCGGCATTGGGGCATGCTGTGGTGGCGCAGGGGGTTAAGCACCCCCCAGGTTTGGAGGCCTCAGTCCTCGACATGGACGTCATGGGTTCGACTCCCGGTCCCGGTGACCTTTGCTGCATGTCTTCCCCCCTCTGCCCACCCTCTTTCCTGTCTGCCTACTGTTGAAAATACAAGCCACTAGCACCGCAAAAACTCTTCAGAGAAAAAATGATTTAAAAAAAAAATAACTATGAGTTGCAGTAAAACTCCCCACCAGTGTTCTGAATGTTTATATGGTGAAATGTTTCTCTGTCAGAGGATTTTGTTGTTCCTGTTTGGCTCTAACATGAATTATTCTTATGTTGGTTTTATGTACCTTAGATTTAATTTCGGGAGCTGTTTTATATTTTTCAAGTTTAGGAGCAGCAGAGAGGAGGCATGAACAGGAGAGAGCTGAAGGAGAAATTTTGAAATAAATGAGCGAAAACTTTACTTAAGAGTTTGATCATGAGGTAAATAGTTTTGACAGTGTATGAGATTTATAATGTATGTATCTGCAAATAACAATTTTATCAGTTACAATTTTCATCCTGTATGATGAAATACATACCTTTTTATCTTTAGTTAGTGTGACACTTACTGTTATCTGTTGTAAATACATCAGGATGCAGAGAAACAGGAGCTCATAACAGAAGGCATTTTAATTAAAATGTCTATGACTGAAGAAATAAACGTTTTGGCTGTTTTACCTCAGTCTATGTTTTTCAATATTCTGTGTTTGGCAAGTTACTGAATACTGTTGCCCTGATGTCAAAGTTAAACTACTGTATTGAGAGTAAAACTGCTGAGTCCTATTTTACTAACTGTTTTCGATCAATAGTCAAATGTATTTTGACCAATAAAATATATCAGAATCTGGCAGCAAGCTTGTGTGTGCTACCAGAGTATTTAGTTTGCTAGTTTTTTTTGTTTTATCAGTTAATCATTTCCTAACAAATGATAAAGTGAGAGTACAGTCTTGAAATCATATTTTTTCCTGATTAAAGACTCAAGTCATTTGTTCAGGAGGAAATGGAAGAAGATATTTTTTTGAACACAATCCTAAAACATATACATACGTATGACATATAGTATAGTTAATGTATTTCCAGGGATGGTATGGTTACTTTGATAAAGTAACTTGATTACTCAATGAAAAATCCATTCATAAGCGAGAAAATGTGCATCTCTCTTTTCCCCGCACGTTTGTGTGGCTGGTGTTTCACCTTGTGACGTAGCTCCCCAAGAAAAAAGACGAAAGAAATAATATATGTTTTTACGAAAAGAATAGACAAATAGTGTAACACACAGGGACATAGACATGTAACTTTAATGTGTTAGATTACTCATTACTGAAATAAGGGGTGAGATTAGAGTAGAGTAATGTGTTGATGACACCCTTGTTCATGACATTTCTGCTCAAGCTTTTTACGACTCTGCCAGGTTTCTGATATGTGTCCCCTCCAACGATAAACCCACTCCTACCCCCCTTTGGTTCCATGAAGTTGAGGTCTACAGAGGTCTGGGAGAACAACACTTGTGGGCTCAGTTTTTGACAAAGTGGATCAGAGAGTTCCAACTATGGAGGGACCATACCTTCTGCCTTACCTGGCCTTTTTATGCAATTCTGCTCAGTTCTAATTTCACTTCAGTGCTCTGTCTGGGCTTTTTCCAACACTATAGATTTCTCTAGCAGAATTTCTACCAGGCTAATCAGTGAACAAAAGAAAAAGTTGTAAACGATGTCAATGACTTTCTGTGTTGCAGTGTTAGCAATGACAGCAGAGGAAGTGGAGGAAGCCATTCAGTCTGTGTTGGTCACACTTCCAAATATGGTGAGGAGCAGAGATAATTTTACATGTAGCTTTCAGTGGCTAGAACAAGTATCCAGCCTCTAAGTTTGAACACATTTGGTAGAATGCTCTCTCCAGGTAAGGGGTTCATTTTTGCTGCAAGCAAAGGAGTTTCAGTAATCTTACATTTTCAGAAATTATGGTACAGGAGAGTGCAAGATGGACAGACAATTAGTAGATATAACACCGGTGTTATATCTAGGTGTTGCTCTTGGCCCCATTTCTTTATATACTACTGAATTTATCTAACCCACAGGGATCTAATGAAAATTTTATATATGCAGTACCCTCAACCGCCGCTATAGGTAGGGTCCTAGAAGCATATCTAGAATCTGAATCATGACAAAAAGATATTTTAACAATTTCCTCTGGGTTCCCCTTACTGTTGGAGCTTTGTTCTCCAGGTCACATCCTCCAGCGATGCTGAAGCCTAACCCTGAACCCACGTCTTTGTGCAGAATCACAACATGGATGTCCTAGAAGTATGAAGCAGAATTATGAAC
Source organism: Poeciliopsis gracilis (assembly GCA_911649635.1). Lineage (NCBI taxonomy): Eukaryota > Metazoa > Chordata > Actinopteri > Cyprinodontiformes > Poeciliidae > Poeciliopsis > Poeciliopsis gracilis. Next base: position 474,809 of record CAJVRI010000597.1, read on the forward strand.
AGTTTAGTTATTATTCTTTTCTTTCATTTGAAAAGTTTAATTTATTTTTGATTCTTCTTAAACATTTAGTACATAAATGATTTAGCAGTAAGTTTTTTTAATGTGCAGACCCAGTTTAAGAAGTTTCTTAGAAATTTAAAAATAGACCTGTTTTGCCCAAGGATGTGGAGCCAGTCAGGAACTCAGAGCTCTTTGATTACCAGTCTCATAATTTTTCTACCTGAGCTGCCTGACTTTGCACAGAAATACAAGTTTCATTTTTGTGCATATAAAAATATACACAAAAATACATATATTTTTGTGGATATATGTATGAGAAGGAGTGACATTGCCAATGTCGCTCCTTCTCCATTCATTTTAATGGAACTTGTGTGATGAGGCAACAATTACTTGGTTTCCTCCAGCGAAGCGACTGTCAAAATTTGTGCATGGTACATGTAGACATGCACATGTGAACTGGAGATGCAACATAAGAAAACAGAAAAGTTTTCAACTTTTGTTGCTATTCAATGGTGACCCATGTTTTGGTTTCACCCCAGAAAAGTTTTGCTGTTCACTGTTATTCATTGCTCCCTGTAATGACATATTTTAAAATACAAATTAAACTTTGTTCACAATTTTCTTTGGCAACTGTCTTCTCTGTGTTAATCAAAACTCATAAGGATGCTTTGCATAACTTGGAAAAGACCGTTTCAGGGAGATAAACTTTGTCTCAAATTCAAATTCAGAAATACCTGACTGACCACAAAGGGATATTAAATGTTGTAACTCATATTATTCAAGGTTCTTCAAAGATAAAAGTTTCATGCAGTCTTGATATTGCTTTCTGTGCTTTTCCGGGTAAATTTTAAGAACTCACAAATTTATTAAAGATTATGTTGGGGGTTTTTTTTACCTTCAGTGTCTCTTCATCCATAGCTTCAACTTCCTCAATCATCTTCTGTATTCCCTGAGAAAGAATAACTGAGATGACAGTATGAGCGTAGGTTTCTTGGTCAGAGGTCTGCCTCCCTTGCTCAATGGTGCTTTCTGTCAGAGTGGCTAGCCTGTTATAAAGATTAAATACAAACATGAGTATGATGGTGATGACACACCGGTGAACATTTTCTGCATCTGTAAGGAAACCCAAACTCATTTTAGCAATCTCACCTGACAGAGAAACTTTTATTTTTGCAGTCTTTACCCAGCTCAAACTCTTGGGGATTATCAACATTTTTAAGCGGAGTCTCCTGAAAATTTTGGGATTGAAGTTTGCCATAGTCAGAAGAAGGAAGGGAACGCAATATTGCTTGTGAAACCTAGAAAAATAGACACAATTAAAATATTATTTTAATACTGCAAGCATCATTGGGTGGCTCTCACTGAGCTGCAAGGGCTGCCCATAATCGCCCACCATCCAAATCCCATTGCCCAGATGGCGATGATCATCATCAATGCCCTCATACCATTCCCAAATCTATCCACTATCGGGCACAATCAGTAAACCTGTCAAATTGCCTTTATTTCATATCAGTGCAAGTTCAGTGACAAGTTGGCCAAGATCGGCCCTTCCAGACAGGAGTAATTTTTACTTTCTGTTTCATGGCAAAGGATTGGCAATGACTTCCTTTAGGTTTGGAGCATGTCATGTGGTGTTTAACGGTTAGAGGATACAGTTTTAATCTTACATCATACATCATATTGGGAGGAATCACCAAATAATTATGTTTCTTCTCTAAATGGTTGAGTGATGTAATCAACCTACCACACCAATGTGTTGAGCAGTCCTTCCTGATAATGGACACAAAATCTAGAGTTGACTGGATGATGATACAGATGTAGAAAATATTCTAGGGGAGTGGAGTCAAATTCAAAAGTAATCCAATTGGCCTCTTTAAAAGCTAAAAAAGAAGTCTTTAATATCCAGTTTGGAGCAAATCAGATGACGTATGTGAGATTTAGAACAATCCATGTGCAAACAGTGAGAGATGGAAATGCTGCTAATCTTCCAGCCCCAGTCCAGCCATCACATATTGTGGAGAGAAGGATGCAGAATCACCTGATTCCATGTCACCTGACACAAGTTGAAATCTGTATGAGTCAAAGAGAAAACAAAAGACATCCAGCCCCATCCTTTGGCATACATGAAACCCAAGCTTTCTGTGATGTTCATATGGTGCTGTATCTTTTGCTTTGAGCCAGTTCACATCATGTTCCTCATTTTCCTTCATTCCTTCCACCCGTGTTGCTCCCTGATTGTTTCCCTTCTGAAATGTCACCAGATTACTTAACGGTTTTCACTAGTAGTTTTCCGGGACTCTCATCTCAACCTCATTGTTGTGACTTCACTCTTGTTCTCTGGATTTGCCCCCTCACCTTGCCCTTGTTGGATTGTCGCTGGTTACCTATTTTTATCTTGACCCATGCCTGTTTTCCGATTTCCCATTCACGCCCCTGGATACCTATTCTGCTCTCTGCCCCTTCGTGTGTGACCATAGCCTACTCTGACCAAAGATGTGGATTTGGATTTTGTGCTTTTGCTGAACGTGGAGGGGGACTGAGTCAGTCTTCACGCATCACTGCTTCTCCTCCCCTGGTACTCCTTCCAGAGTCCTCCGTCAGTCGATCATTACAATACTTGATTGGCAGACCAGGTTAGAGTATACTACACACACACCAACAGATTACTTCTGAAGTATTTCTCAAGTCACCAATCTCTCCCCGTGCTCACCCTTGTGTCAAAACTGATTCTTCCAGGTACCTCTCGTGATTCATTGCAATTTTGATAACTTTTCATCTCAAATGCATTAAGTCTGCAGTATGAGTATGACAAAAAATATATTTTTTAACAAATTTATGCGTCACCTTCAGTATGACATAGACAGATTATCTGTAAAAAAGATAGAATTCTTCCACCGCATCTCACTGCTGCTATTGCCATCTGAAGAAATGCACCACTCTGTCAAAAATAACCCAACTGAGCTAGGAGGAGCATCTTAACACTGTGTAGCATAGAGAAACGGGGAGAGTGTGAGCAGGAAGTACACAAGAGTGATTGACAGTGTTAAGACTCTCCTGACTCTGACTGGTTGTTTCTGACCATGTCCATAGGGAAAAGACACAGGAGCTTGATTTTTTTCCAAAGATTATCTGTCATGAAAATTGTTTTATTAAAATTACATGTTCATACTTAGTCAATAAAGCTGCAGGAGCTTGTACTGCAGTTTTGCCCCTGCTTCTGAGACAAATTTTTCCTAATTCTCCTATGGGAATTTAAGTTAAGATAACTACTTAACTTAAATTATCTTTCAGGGTATATTGACCAAGTATATTGACCTTGAAATCCATAGGAGGAGCTTGTTAAAGTTCGACATGTGTGAAAAGTCAAAAATGGCCAAAATATTTGACTTCCTGTTGGGTTGACTGCAAAAGAGCTAAGAGAGCTTTTTTCTTTGTTTCAGGGGCTTCTAGTTATTTATTAAGTTTCAGTTCCTTCCAGTTCGCCTATCTCATGTTATGGCGAGCTGTAGAGGCATTTGGCCAGGGCCATTTTTAATTCAAACACTAAAATTTCACTCTGAGGCTAAGTTTAGGTATAATATTAATAATATGTATAGGCCATATACGCTTTCACCACTGAAGACTAATTAAATAATGTAAACAGAAGAATGTCTGCTAATTTTAGTGTTGAGGTTATCGAGTGGACAGGAAGGATTATGGGCCTTGTATGATATTGCATGATTTTGGACATGACTCTCAAACCCTGACTTGTCATGATCACTTTGAATCCAAAGAGACACAGTGAACTGCTCCATGAAGAGGGGGAATAATCGATGTGTTTCCGGTCACTTGTCATTTCTCATGCTGGTCTTTGCTCACATCTTTTTTTAATTGCTACTTTTTCTCACCTGTGCCTCTGGCCAATTAGTCATTCAGTGTTGTTGTCTGTCATTGTTTCTGTCACCTGGTAGCATTGCTGATAATGTCAATGTTTCTGATCAATTGCCTGAAAAGTTGTCTACCTGTCATGGTCTGTGTTTTTGAGTTCTCTGTGTTGTCCTGTCTCCCCTTGATTATTCCCAGGTGTGTCTCGTTTCGTGACACACCTGTCCTCATTTTCCTTCTTCCTCGTCGGGACCTAGCGTCAATCAGCATTGTTACTGTGTCCGTTGTTTCTCTAGTTGCTACTGCAGTTGAACCCTGGCTTCTGTTCAGCCGTGCTGCCTGGCTGTTGGACTATTGATGGATTATGCTTCAGACTATTTGGATTATTTTCACTATTAAAACAATCATTTCACCATTAACCATCATACCTCTGTTTTCTTCTTGTCTGTAATGTGAGTTACTGTCAAACCAGCTTCACTACCAGTATAATCCAATCACTTTTCTGCTAAATGTTTTATTTATCTCAAGATCAAGACTGTCGGCTGGCCATGTCATAGTGTTGAACTGTTATTAATGAACAAAAGCTTCAACAGTGTTTTCTAGGTTCGAAGACACATTGTCAACCTGCAAGATCTCCGTATTCAAAATTTGATTTGAACAATTGAGAAAATGTCTGAACTTCTGAGGTCTTCTTGTATGTTTCCTGTGGAGGTAAGCACTGTCATCTGCAAAGCTCCTTTACGTCACATATGGCCACATCAAATCAGTTAGTCGAGTTTTTATGTTTTCACAGGGACGACAAACCTGTTGACCAACTCACTAGTGATATGAGACTTTTGCAAATGAAGAAGTGATCACTTGGTCTTTGTCTGTTTGAGCTGGAAAAAGATGTGCCATTAATTAGATATGGAAATTGTGATGCAAATTTTTAAGTGTGTTTACAAAGTTAGAATGTTTAGTTGAAATTTGGTTTATACTGAAAAGCATAAACCATTTCCAGCTAAGGTTTATTTTGTAATATTTCCAATACTACTTTTCATTGTGATTTACAAAGTAGTAAATCACAATGGCTCTATGGCTATGGAGCCATGTTGATACAGAAACATGGCTCCATATTTGTGAAAACATGTATGCACTACACTTATTCCAGTCAACACATAATAAAGCTTTTTTTTTCCAAGCCAGGCTTTATATTTGCAAATGTTGACAAAACAGATAAGATACATGATTAAAATTCTTTACTTTGTAACACATTACCTGATTGCTGAAGGCGACAATTTTTCCAAAATGTTCTCCCTCCTGGTTCTTCTGGGGCTGACACTCCGTTGTGTGGAAAGTGTTCTGAGCTGTTCTCAGTCGCACTTCACAGTGATTTCCAGAATACTCATCTACATTTTTCTCTCCTTCCTTTTGATTCATTCTCACTGAGGAAGCAGGTGAAACACTGGATCTGCTGATATCCACTTTCTCTGACTCAGATTCCTTTGTGGATGGTTGGAGTTTACATCCAGAATGGACAGAGGCTGAAGTAGCATTATCTATTACAGAGTTAGTTTCAAAGCAGATGGTGTCAGAAGGTAGGTTATTAATACCTATCTCAAAGCAAGACAGCTGATCTTCAGACATTTTGCCTCTCGGTGGACAATAATTTTGGTCCAAAGCTGATGTGATAACAGAAGGTTGAACAGAGACGTTCTCATTAACAACAAATTTTGACTGATCTGACAGCATTTCTGTTGGGATGCCTTGTTTGTTCTTGCCATCATGTTTGTCTGAAGAATGACAGGCACTTTCAGACTCCTGTTTTAACAAAGCAAGCAAGTTGGAATGGGGAGTGTTTTTTCCGGTTTTTTCCTGAGCTTCTGCAGCAGAAAATGTCTCAAAAGAGAGAATCTTTTGTTTGAATGACATGCTAACAGTACCCGAGGTAGACCTGCCTCCAAACCTTCTGGTAACACCTGCCTCAGGTATCTCCTTTGAATCACTGGCTTGCTTCCTCTGATCTGGATTTTCTTGTATTTTCCTCAAACTCTGGTTAAACCACGCAGGTTTGGGTGCCACTGGAGGAGCTATTTTTGATCCTGAAGCTTTTTGAGCTGTGTTTCCAAAAGTCACAATGGAGGATGGTTCAGGGGCTGCATCTCTGAGCTCCACAATGTTCTCCTCTTCTTTCATGGTTGCAATATGGATGCTGTGTATTTTAACAGTCTATCTTTGTTGTGCTGTTATTTTTTTAGCTAAAAGGCAGGTCCTTTGGAGGATTCTTGGAAAGGTAGACTCACTGATCTTCATATGTAGGTTATTGGAAGCCTGTCTCCAAAGATCTCTTCTCTGTGACCTAAAACGAGGCATACAAGATAAGTAACCTGTAAACACAAGACAACAAGAAACTAAAAGTTCATCAAAGAAATTCATGAAAGTAATAACCACAATATGAACTGTATTTCTGTAAGTTTTTTGTATCTGACCTGGTGTCTCTGGAATACTCTGCCTGCTACTTCTGTGTGTTTAGAACCAGTGTTTCTTTGGCCATCTTTTTTTTTAAAGGATTTGAAAGTGGATTGAGATGCTTAAAGCTGCAGTGTGTAATTTTTATAAATATTTTTTGCATATTTGCTTTAACTGTCACTATGTTGTGACAGTTTATAAAATGAGACACATATTCTGTTAATTTGCATCATTTATTGTTTTTATCTTTACTCTCTGTCTTTCTACCAAAAGCTGGTATAGGGAGTTTTCAGTCTCAACTGGACTCTTTTTAAAGAAGAATTCTGTTTATGAAACCTCATAATTCATTTTATTGTTTTCAATTCATTGTTTCTGTTGCTTATGTACTTTGGATACTTAAAATATCAACCAGTTCCAGTGTTAAATGTTCATTGAAATTTAAAGCTTATTAATCTCTGAGAATGGACTCTTACATTATGTCATTACCACTAAATTACTTGAAAATGGTCTCAAAAAAAATATCATTTGTTGGAATAACTTCTGAAACAATTTATCATCCAGCAAAATTTGTCATTGTGATAGCGCTCTGTGTATCCACAGACTCAACATGTGTATCCACTACTCAACATGCCAATGACAGAGAAACAACTCACCTTTCCAAATAAACTGCTTATCAATCAATCAATCAATAACATTTTATTTGTACAGCACATTTCAGCAACAAGCATTAAGTCAAGTACCATTGTAAAATTCTTAATTGATTACGTTTTAAATCCAACTCTAAACAGGTGGGTTTTTAGTCGAGATATAAAGGAAGTCAGTGTTTCCACTGTTTTACAGTTTTCTGGAAGCTTGTTCCAGATTTGTGGTGCCTAGAAGCTGAATGCTACTTTTCCTTGTTTGGTTTTGGTTCTGGATGCAGAGCAGAACCAGAAGACCTGAGGGGTCTGGAAGGTTGATACAACAACAGCAGATCTTTAATGTATTTTAAACTATCAACAGTATTTTAAAATCTATTCTTTGAGCTACAGGGAGCCAGTGTAGAAATTTTAAAACTGATGTTATATTCTCTATTTTCCTGGTTTTAGTGAGAATGCGAGTAGCAGCGTTCTGGATCAGCTGCAGCTGGAGGATTTTTTAAGTAGACCTGTGAAGGTGCCGTTACAGTAATCATTGCTACTAAAGATAAATGCATGGATGAGTTTCTCTAGATCTGCCTGAGACATTAGTCTGTAATCCTTCTTCAAGGGATAGAAGGCCGATTTTGTAACTGCTTATACTAAGTGTTGTCACATACTTGTTGAATCTATATGTAACCCATATATATCTGTGTTACTAACAGGGGTGACTGGAACACTGTTGTGTGTCAATAATAGAGATACTTTGGTTCTATTCAACATATAAAATAAAATAAAATGTCAAGAAACTGAACTATCAATCTTATCCCATTAGTATCGATCTCTTATTGCCTTGGTATGAACATTTTCAATATTTTGGATCAATCCACCACCTCTAACACCCAAGATGTTGCTGTACAGCTGTTAAGCAACAGATTGCCAGAGTGGTATGTACTGCCCTAACTTCACTGTGGAGGGTGTCCTATTTTGTTGTGCTATCGTTGACCTTTATGAAGTAGCTGCTACAATCACATCGAGTGTCCAAAAAAGTACTCTAAATATTTTATGCAATATTATTGTATAGCCTGTGACTATACAGGCGACCACCAGCTAGTTGTTTTCTTCCTCTTCCATTCTGTGTGTGCGTGAGTCTGTGAGTATCAACAGGCACGTAATGTCTTGCAGATGTCTAAGTTCCCAATATTAATGTCTTTTGACATAAAAAGTTGTGACCAGCTGACTTTATTTATAGGTATTCAACATCTAACCACTGCTGTTTTGTCTCCAGATTTCTGCTTGATGCAACTTTTTGCTGCCAAATGCTGTTGCTGTCTCTGATTTCCATAAACTTATTTCCTATTTTGGGCAGTTATTTTTTGTATCTTCTAGATTATACAAGTATAATCTATCCATAACCTCACTTCCTCCTATTTCGAAGAACTCTATAGTGTCATCACACATTCCCTCTCCCTTAGGTCCTCCTCTGCCACCCATTTTGCAGAGAGGAAAGATTTTTAGTTTTACTATCAATATTCTGGACCCCACTCTGAATTAGGTCTCCAGCAAAAAGCTCCAAAGCAACCCTTGCCAGTGCAGGATGGATGTGAGACTTGCTGTCTGGCGGCCTTCTCTTTGTGTAGATAATTTTCCCCTACTAAGGTACAGTACTTGATAACATTTTTTTGGATATTGTTTTGTGCCTTACAGTTTTCAGACCACATATTTTGGAACAGCTGCCTGAGTAAGTACCATTAAAGAATTCCACGGTGTCTCAATCGAGCAGTTAGGTCTCCTGTTTCTGTGCATGAGACCGAGTGTATCAAAATGCACCCTTTTGGAAGAAATTGGACAAAATTTGAATTAGAATACCTTGTGAAATCTTTTTGTGATATCTGATGCTTTGTAGAGAGTACAATTTAATCTTTCTATATGTGAGTCAGCATGGGTTCTGGGGAAACGATTCAATGCGAGTATATCAACCATATACATTAAGACAATGACGACTGCAACAGAAACCCCCGCTCAAACAGGAAATCCAGTCGGTGTCAAGATACTGCAAATCACACCACCAAATTCACTTTATCACATAATTATAACAGCTAGCAAACAGCCCTGGCAGTCCTGCATACAGAGGAGTACTTGTGTCTTACCTGTGTGTTGATTGTTCTTCAGGCACTCTCCGAATCTAAAAAAGTAAAATCCTCAAGTATTTCAAACTGTGCTTCCTGTCACACAAACAGGAAGTGTGTCACAACACCTAGCAACCACAGAGAAGTGCAAAGAACATTAGTTCAAGACACTTACTGGCAGCACTGTCACTTAAATGTGTTAAATCAGTCCATTCTACAGGACTGACTCTGCCATAATTTACATTTTCAGGCTGAAAGCAGGATTTCATGTCATTTGTTCACAAACATTTTAATCCTTGTGTGTGGCATATAAAATGTATATATTTCACACCCGAATGTATACTTTTATTGTGAAGAGGAGAAGGCGAGGTTAGAAGACAACAACAGCTGTCCTTCATTCTATTTTTGGTTTGGATTAGAAGACATTTAGAATAACTAAAGGCTGTGTTATTTTGTGTAGAGCCCAAATGAAGAGAAAAGGGAAGATCTCCCAGTTCTTCTTAAAGAGGCAGAAACCAGGGCCAGACCAGGACCAGACAGAACCCTGCAGCAGTGACCAACCTGGAGAAACCAGCCAGGAGACACCAGGCCCAAGTGCATCACCAGCAGGTTAGAGGCTGTGACAGAGAGTTATTAAGTAGTAAAATCCAATAAGCCTTATTCTAAAGGTTAGCATGATGCTTTTAGCATTTTTTATTGTGTCTGTTTATGCATTTCACAATGACGTTCCAGAGAGAGATGAGGGGGATATAGATTCAGAGTCAGACTCTGGGGAGGAAGACAGTGAAGCTGATCAAAAACAACCTTAGAACAACTATGGCTGATGACAGGTTAAGTCATCTTGGCATTCTCAGTATTGAGTCAAGGAAGGCACATACCCTCAACATGGATGACTTTGTAAAACATTTTGCTTTTTCCCACCAAAATCGGAGAATTATGCTCTCTTGAGTGTATCCTGGCTTTGAGTTTGCAGTATGTTGTTCCCATTCAAAGCTTATTTGACCATAGCAGTGTTTCTCAAACCTTTATAAATACCACCAGGGTAATGCTGGTCAGCTCTGGTGGTATTGTCTTGCAGTTTACTATTTGGAGCCAATTTTATTTATTTATTTTTGAGAATTTGTTTTTGGTCATATTTACATTTGCATGTTCACTGTTCCATAGAGCCGTTTAACGTCTTGTTTGGTCATGCCAAGTCTTTGTTAAATAAACCATTTTAATTTGAATGTGTGTGAGAAAATATTTGTTTCCTTTCCTTCATTATTTGTATATGGACCCCTCTGATAAAGCCTTGCTCACCCTTTGGCCACCCCTTGAAAAAAAGTCTAGCTCCGCCACTGTGTGGGAGGAAGCCAGAGTATCCATAGAGAACCCAAAAATACACAGGGAAAACATGCAAATTCTGTGCAGAAAGACCCCGGGCCGGGAATCGAACCCAGGACCTTCTTACTGGAAGGCAACAGTGCTACCAACTGAGCCTGTGGTGGTGAAACTTGTAAGCTCTGCTGTTGCAGGCATGTCTGTGTTGAAAAGTTTAATTATTATGAGCTTTATAATTTGGGTATAAAGGGCCTGGTCATTCGCCCTGCCCCCAGCCCGATGCTGACTTTCTCCGCTAGTGATTCCTCCATGTTCATTCGTGCATCAAGGAAATGACAGAGCCAATGCTCGCTAGCTGCTGTGTGTGCCAGCAACTCGGACAAGCTGCTTTTCATCATGAATGAGGTATCTGGAGGGCATTTCCTGTTGGACTCGGATGCATAGTGGAGCTTTGTGTCAGTTTCGGCATCGGACCACTGCTGGGTGCGGCTATCAGCATCTGTTAGTGGAGTTTCCATCTTTAATGATTCCCACATTTTCTCCTACCGTGGCAAAGCATGGGGTGGAACATTAAGATAAGATATTTTATTAGTCTCCCATAGGAGAAATTCATCTTGGAAGCAGGGGCGAAACTGCAATACAATGTTGTATACCTATGGGAAGTCTACCGGTTATTGCACAAGCGCGCCACCTTGTGCAAAAACACTGCTAAGGTAGCGATAGCAAAAGAGCAGTTTGCAAACATGGAGTGTCTTGGCATTGTACAGTGCTCCAAAAGTCCATGGGCATCTCCGTTGCACATGGTTCCCAAAGCAGATGGGGCTTGGCGACCCTGTGGGGATTTTCGGCGCTTTAATAATGCAATCAGTAATGACACATTAATGTGTCATAACTGACCCATTAATGTGTCAACGGTTTCTCCAGCCAGGTGGGTAACTTGGCTGGAGAAACTGTTTTCTCTTAATGGCAATGTTACCATCAGGTTCCAGTGCATCCCTTAGATGTACCCAAAACTGCAGTTATCACGCCTTTTGGTCTTTTTGAGTTTTTATGAATGCCCTTCGGTCTTAAAAGCGCAGCGCAGACTTTCCAGTGGTTTATGGATTCGGTCCTGCAGGGTATGCTGTTTTTGTCTGTCTATTTGGACGACATATTGGTGGCACAGACAAATACAATTTCTACAAACATTAAATTTCTACAAACAGATTTTTTAACTTCAACCTCACAAATCTGGAAATTACAAATTCAAATCTAGGTACACACAGACGAAACTGGATTTACGCACAGATCCAGTTACGAGTGCACAAGGATTTTTGAGACTCATTTCACGCTTCCAACAGCCTCTGATTTGTGCATAAGTGGAGGGTTTAAATGCTGGTAGAAAGCTGGGTCATCTGATTCTTGTTCAAAGTCCAGTGTTTTTAATTTTCTGAATGTTGCTGTACTTGTGCCTAAGTGGCCAAGACGTTATTTCATTGGAAAACAGAATACCTCGGTACTTCTTTTCAATACTCCAAAATTATTTATAGATGTACTGTGCATTTTTCAGCCGTACAGTTGTGATTACATGGGTTAAAGAACGACCCACTAGGTGGCAGAATGGTTTGTTGCCTAGAAAAACAGCACATCATACATGGAGCATCCTGGTTGTCTGCCCTCAGAAGTAAGTACCAGTTAGACCTGCAAGCTTTGCTCTCTGATTATGAGACAAATAGTAATTTTTTATCATTTCAAATTATGTATATATGTCTGGTAGTTTTATACTCTGTCCTCATTTTTCTGTCAGCAGAGGCTAATGTCTATGTTAACGATGCTACTTTAGAGTTGTGGTAGCTAAGTCCTTGTATCTTTAGCGTCAACACATCAGCGCAGTTTAAGAGAATATCTTTGATCCATGAAAATGATCTCTACGGTGGTTCTTACACTATCTGTTCTGTCTAACAGGATCCAATCAAATTCCAGTTATGTTGCTGATTGATATTTGTGCAGCGTGTAAAATATTTTGATTTGCCTTTTACTTTTTTCACTATACACAGCACACTGCGGAGGCTAGTTGGTTGAATTTTCTTTAATGAGTGGTTAACAACAAACAGCACAGTGAGCCTCCCTACTGGCCCACTAGTTCTGGGTACACAGTAGAGTGCTGAACAGACTGTGGCTTACAAATAATCATTACAATCCGGTCCCACAACATATTTTTCTAAAAGGTGATCGTATAGTGATTTTTGATTGATAGTACATCTTTAAAATTAATTTTATACAATTCGGTCTTTAATAAATAAAAACAAAAAATCTAAAAAAAACAAGCAGTTTATTAAACAATTCTAGTGTTTCAAAAAAAAAACAAAGCTGGCCACATCGTGCCATCATAGAAACAGGTAATAAACAAACTGACAGACTGGCAAATACAGCAAAACCGACAAACATAATAGACAAACTGACAAACTTAACTGAAAAAATACTGACAAACATAACTGACAACATAAATTTCTGACATTTAATATAACATAATTACCTGTAATGAATGGTTAACAACAAACAGCACAGTGAGCCTCCCTACTGGTCCACAAGTTCTAGGTACTGCAATAAAACTCCACGTTAGTCCTTGAGCACAACTACCATTACTGTTCAGAAAAGAACTGGATTTGATGACTTACCACAGTAGAGTGCTGAACAGACTGTGTGGAATCTACAGTTTCTCCTCCTTTTATAGGCAACCAGTAGGGGGCGGAAAAAACCACTCATTACAGGACAACTATAAAACACATTTTAGCAGGCTTTAACCTGAACCGTTTTAACTATGTTACATACACCCCCCTTAAATTCTGCTAAAACAATATCAAACAGTAGCAAACAGCATCAAACAAGTACACACAACGCTAAAATGAAAATGTGATAAAGAGAGCACATAGTAGTCGCATCAGTTCTAAACTTTCCCTAAGGAATAATGTTAGCAAAAGTGTGACCCACACTCTTACCAACACAGACTCAAAAGATGCCATTAACATCTTTTGATATACAACTAATGCTCTACAAAGCAATCACTGAGAAAGGAAAAAAAATCTAAATAACACAAATTTACCCTGCAAACATGGTCTTTACAAAGAAAAATAGAGTCCACAGTTGACATTTAACCATTCACAATCTGTTCATTCATTTCACACATAAATCTGGCTGTAGGCTTAACAAGCCTACCCGACTTAGTGCATAGCTGAGACGGCTGAGTGCAAACAACATCAATTACAGGTAAGCCCAATTTCGTGTCAGTACTATATTCGGCTGAAAGATCATGCCGAATAAGCTCAGAGTGGACAGCTGCAGTTGTAAGGTTGGAAACTGGTTCAGAAGAGTTTGACAGTGCAACAGATTCAGGGAGATCAGAGTCAGGCAAGTCCTTGGTCACATCACTTGGGACAGGAAGCACAATGTCCACTGAAGAACCACGTACTGGAATGTCAGTAGGGTGATTTACAACTTCATCCATACAACTATTGTTGTCCATCTGCAAAAGCCAATTCACAGTTTTAGTTTCATTGTCCTGTACTTCATCAGGCCAACAGGGTCAGAGGGTCTACTTCCTACTGTGGAAGGGCACAGGGAATGGTTCACATCATCAGAAACGGCAGCAGCAGTGCGAAAGTTGACAGGAAGAAGAAGATTTCTGCAAACTTTTGTCCTTGATGTGACAGAGTCCCTGATGCAATACACATTTATATCAGGCTTCACAGATACCACTTCATACACTGTTGATTCTCATTTGTCTGCAATTTTCCTCTTCCCTCACTCACCATGATTAGCAACCAAAACTTTGTCACCCACATCAAGAGGAGAACCTTTAGCTTTGCGGTTTTAGTACTTTGCTTGGTGGACTTGTTCTGACGAACTGTTTTGTTAAGCAATTGGGGCAGCCAGAGAGGTCATGTTTGAGGCAGGAGACAAACTCATGATGGTCTCCAACAGGGCCCTTTGACAGAGCATGCTGGAAAACCACATCAATGGGTAGACGCGGGATCCTGCCAAACATAAGGAAAAACGGTGCAAACCCAGTTGTTTCATGCTCAGTGCAATTGTAACAGAATGTTAGCATTCTGAGCATCTGAGGGACTGGTACTGGGGAGGAAGTGCTCATATGATGCTTCCTAAGGTTCTATTGTAATGTTCAACAATGTTGTATGCCAGCCATTTCCAGAAGTTCTTTGATGAGAAGACTTTCGAAATTTGCTCCTTGATCTGAATGAATGCCTTTAGCAAAGTTTTACACTACACATCGAAAACAGCACTTCGCATGGTTAATGATGTCATGTTCCATCCCAATCCAAAAAATCTCTGTTTGGCGAGAGACAGTATGCGGGCCTGACCCTCATGACCGGCTGGATCATGCACCCCTTAGAGGACATTAGCTTTTAAAGAGTCAGGGACTATAAACTGTTGAGTTGTCATGCTCATTTGTTTGTCTTTCTTAACTCTGTACATCAGGCCATCTTTAATGACAAGCTTAGGCCAATGTCTCAGCAGGTTTAAAACACCAGGTGACTCACTTGCTCGTTCACATCTGGTGGGTCTCCTGTAACGCTGCATAAAATAGGAAAGTATGCCCAACTCACTATCCTGACCTTGCAAATTAGCAAGTTTACTCTTTGGCATCAAGGCACATTGATCAATGTCAAGGCAGCTGCATCAGTGGCTCTCATATGACTGAAACCTCCAGACTCATGTGCCTCAAGAACAGCTGACACATCTTGTGATGTTAATGTCTAGGGTGAGGGCACCTCGGCATTGTCATCTGTGCACTCCACAACCAACTGACAGTTGGTCGTAAAGCGGAATGCATCTTGGACCGTTTTGTCCAACATACCGTTCACCTGGTTAAGTAGTGCGGTATATGGTTCAGTTACAATGCGATGGCTCATGCATGACTGAACAAATGGTTCTCTACTCAAGGAATCAGCGACAACATTTTTGCTACCAGGAACATAGTTCAGATCAAAATTATAGGCACCGAGCCTGGAAACCCACGCATCTGACCTTGGCTTTGTTAGTATGTATGTTATGTTAATGGGTTGTTGTCCGTCCAGACTGTGAAATGACACCCTTTTAGCGTCATTTCACAGTCTGGATGGACACAGTGGCTAAACTTGTTGCATATTGCCCATTTAAGAGCAAGGAACTCCAGCAGTCAAATAAATTGTCTTTCAATTGTAATTTATTAAATTTCCATATATATAAGTAAGTGGGTACGGGTAAGTGTAACTTAAATCTGTTTGACTGGTATAATTTTAGAAAATGCCACACTGTCACTATTGGCTGTAATTAAAAAATATCAAAATATTGCTGAGACAGGCAGAGCTAGACATCTTTGACATGCTAACATGAGCAGTACTGACATCACTAATCTGACTGGACTCATGGCTGTAACCACCACGTCAGGCTCTACATTGCAGAGATGTTGCCGAACCGGACACACCACTACTGACGCTGGGAGAAACGTCAGGCAAGCAGCGCTATTGGAATATAAACTGTTATAAAATTATTAGAAATTTTTTAACACTTCACTGTGCAGAGACGCTTTTGAACTCAATGATCCTCTCACATTTTTTTCTACGTTTTGTCAAAAAGAACTGTATCCATTTTTAATGTTTTATGATTCACTGTTTGTTTGTAGATGTTGTCAACATTTTGTTGTGCTATTTTAAATTATCACTTCAATTTTTTTAAGGTACTTTTTAAAAGCCCATCTAGGAAGTGCTGCAAATTTGCTATTGGCAGTGATGTCAGTAACGCGTTACTGACGTCGGAGCACTTTTTTCGGTAAGAGCAATCTAACGTGTTGCTATTTCAAATCTAGTAGTCAGACTACAGTTAATTATCCAAATCACTTTGCGTTACGATCTTCTTTTGGTATTTACTTGTTTTTACTCTACAGGTCTTGAAAAGTGACCGACGTCTTTACGCGACAATATCTGCAGCGACAGAAATGTAAACAATGGAGGGAGATGCGCATTTTGTTGGTGAAAAAAACAGGAACTATTTTGAACTACAGGAACTACTACTATTTCTGTCGCCAAGTCCGATTATTATAAGCGGCTTTGGGCTTGTTTTATTATTATTATCCTTTTAAAGTCGCTAGCAAATTTTTTGCAAGCGAAGTTTTTTGAACGTTTGGGCTTGGAAATAAGCAAAGACTCATAATAAACCCCAGAATTTGTCCGTCATTAAGGTATTTTTTTTTGTCAGGCTCTCCCTGTGCATCATTTCCCGGATGATCCGTCCCGCTGTGTCTTTGTTAATGTCAAGTTAATACTGTATATTACCTGTGAATTACGTCGAACTATCCACAAAATTGGAAACATCGAGACTAATCTGAACAGCGCAATAAACATCAAAACAACCACAAATGAATGAGTCTGTAAAGTTGCACAACTAACGCCATTATAATTATTAATATTTATATAAATGTCACAAATCTGTGCAGCAGCCATCTGAATTATGGAGCGGCCGGAGGAGCTCTGTGCGCTGCGCTCTGATACCAAACGCAGGGCCGTAAAGAACAACCTGGAGGCTGGTGCAGGGATGGGGGCTTCAAAATCCCTCTTAGAGTTTTCCAGACAACAGTGGACCACACAAAAAGACACACAAATTACTAACTTTTTTTGTACTGTTGTAACCATTAAAAAATATCCTCTTTAGTTCAACCAGATGAGTGGAGATACATTGTTGATGTTACCATTATAAAATAACTTACAATTAAGTATTGTGAAAGCTCAATGTAATTTTCAAAGGTGGTGGACTGTTGTTGTTAGCAGCTGCTGAAAGTAACTAAACTTACTTTAATGTAACTTAGTTACTTTCCAAATCAAGTAGTCAGTAATATAAGTTACTTTTTCAAGTAGTAATCAGTAATCCAATTAAAGTTACTTTTTCAAAGTAGCTATGCCATCACTGGCTATTGCACTATGATGCAAACATGGGACTGCTGTTTTGTTCAGTTTGTCTATGTCAATGTGCATTTGTCCCTAACAAATAAACTCAAATAAATAAAATAAAATGGAGCTATTGCTATTGGAAATGCTAATGGAGCTACTGTGAAAACACTACCAACACCGAACCAAGTGTTGCTTCGGTAACAACTGGATAAAGAGCTATAGAAGTACTTACCAGATCACACAGTCCAACCAGAGGTAAGTGTCATTGTTTCATTTATGAAGCTGAAGGCAGTAGCAAAACACCAGCTCCTACGGCCAATTCTGTCTTCTTCCTGAGTTTGGCTCTCCTTCTCCTCATCACTTCTTCAGATTTCTACATTTCGATCAAGTTCATTGTGCTCCAGTTCAATTTGAAAAGGCTTAATAACATTACTGATCACTGTTTTGACTGGAGGAGCCACGCAGTTGGACCATTACATGTCATTTACCCTGAAAGCATTGCAGCATGAAAAACATAGCAACATTCCTATGAAAATATTTTATTAAAATTTATAAAAACTAAATAACCTACAGTTTTACGCTATTGTTTTTACATCTAAAATAAATATTTCCCAAATAAGGTTTATTTTTATAACTAATTGTAGATCTTCAATTTCTAGGTTTATAGGTTCTCAGCGATCTAGGTCGTCCCCTCAATTTTTCTTAAACCATGGTAAATTCAAAAGTATGGATGAAATTGTTTTATAGAAACAAATATCTCCGATGCTGGCTATTGCACAATGATGCAAACTAGTGCAAAAAGATGCTAGGCCTCAGTCTAATCTAAATAGATGAATTCAGTGCAGTGAAATTTGAATTCACATAAACTCCACTCTTGAAGCTCTCTTTACACCACACATAAGATTAGTTATTCAATGAAAATGAGCTTATTACCTCAGTTACGTGCATTAGCAAAAGATTATCCACAGCAACGTCACTGCCTTCATCCAGATGTCATTCTGGATGTGTGAAGTGAGCTTTTCTTCATACCTTAAAATGCTATATTCAGACAAAATATGACTTGAGATTATGTGGTTAAGGTTTACCAACCGTGTTAACTGGATGCCAGCACTAGAAGGGGAAAGAACAGAATGAAAAACACAAAAATAATGGGTTTGTAGACATAAGGTAATGCAAGACCAAGTAACAATTCAAACACATCTATGTCTGGTTTCCATACATTTATATGACATGTCCTGTTGATTATAAAAAATCCTCAGGTGTTTTGATCCATGTTGCAAAATCAAAACTAACAAACTGTTTCTTTGCAAATGTTACAGAAAAATATCTGGCCAGGCACAGGTTAACACTATAAACACATACTGCAACTGAAACTGTAGTTACAACACTGAACAATTAAAATAGTCACAGTGCAAGTGGTCCAAGTGAAATGTTAATATTGGTCAATTGACTTAAAACATTTGAAACATTTACAGCATTTATTTCTCTCATAATTCCAATATCACTCAACATTTTTAATGAAAAAAAAATACACTTTATACCCCTTCAGTCTTTGTGTATGAGTTCACCTCTCAGCAGCAAAGGGGTTAATGGTTCTCAACTATCAAACATGCCCGATTAAAAAATATGGTTGTACAGTCAATTCAATACACAATACCCAATTTACAATAAAAGAATTATAATTAACAATATATCTATTTTTAAAGTACAACAGCATTAAAGTTGATCTACACACTAGGATATTAGAAAAAAAAGAATAAAAGGAATGCTACCAGCATATATGGTACCTTAAACTTGAATAAATGGAAAAATATCCTTAAAATGTTTTTTACGAGACATAAATATTATCTCTGAATTGAAGGACATTGAAAAAGCAAAGTCTTACAAATAAAACTCTGAGCTATGGACAATTAAACAGTCCACAAATCTATAGAAGATACTTCAAGGGGATTCATTTACCTTAATAATGAAGCCAAATGTTAGGTTTGATTCAAAGTGCATTTGGTTAAAATGAAGAAAAACTTTTGTTTAAAAAAAGGAACTGATCACAAGCCACCACAGATATTAGTAATACAAAAGATTAGTCAGATATGCATACACAGAGGTATGATAAAAGAAGGTCAAAGCATTTTGTGTTGCATAATTTAGGTACACAAAGTACTCTGGGTTTATATATCACTGCATTTGCAATGGGTAAAATAAGTAGTCACAACATATGTAAATATGTAAACATATTTCTAAAGGTGCTATTGACATGACATTTTCATCAAGTGTTAATGACCCAAGAAATCCATACATAGAAAGAAACCAAACCAAATCAGTTCAGAAATTAATGAATGTGCAATAATATAAATGACAGGAAAAGAACTGTTTTCCTGGAACTATAAGCTGTTTCTCCGTGTAGCATATTGAGCAGCGTGTACACAAAGCGTTAAGCGTTAAGATGTTGCTCCTGACGCTGATTGGCTGTTTTTAACCAGTTGTGGTGCATTTCTGAAGTGAGCGATAGGGGCACAGGGAAGAGATGGAAGAGCTTGATTTTCTGCTTCATGTGATACTATAAGGACTATATGCTATTTAACACAGTAATACGGTATGATAACATAGACTTCACAACGTCCAACGCTGAGTGTTTTTAAATATAAGTTTTCTACAGACTCATTTAAGGATTTATTTATAGATTAACATATTTCCACGTACATGCTTGTTTTTATTTTACAATAAGGTCATATTTAAATTACAATATTACACACACATAGAAATATTGGTTATACTAACAGTTAACACTTTGAATCAAGTAGCTTGTGAACAAATAAGAAATTTTACATTGGGCATTAATGAAGTATATTTTATTCTAGTGACCATTTATAAAATAAAAATGTGAATAAAAAAATAGTTTTATAAAAGTTGCATACTGCAGCATGTTCAATACTTTTTACATAACTTAATTTCTAAATCTATTTCTTTGGTTTCTTTGAATGTATGGATTACTTGGGTTGTTACCAACACATGGTGAAAAATTCATGTTAACAGAAATATGTTTAGTATAAAACATTTTGATAAGCTCAATACTTATTTTACCTACTGTACTAAAAAAATCTTTCTTCAAATGCATCTTTAATCTTTGAATAAGATCAGATAAACTTGAGAATATATCAAATAAAATTTGAGGACTTCTGATATGCATGACCCTTTTCCTCATTCTAGGTATGACTGTTGACCGTTAACCATTTACAGGATTGCTTCTGTTAAGAGTTTATAAATTAACCAACATATACATGTTAGATATTTGGCATTTTCTAACTTTCCTCAAGCTTCAGTATTAGTTGTTTTTTTAAATAGAACAGGTGGCATAATGAATAGGCCAAACACTTGGTTACTTAGGTTTTCCCTGAGTAACAAAGAAAACTTGCAAAGCCTGGTGGTCAGGGCTCCGAGGCCCCACCATGTTTTTGTATTAAAAGATGTTGACAAGAAATGTAAAACATTACTGGGTAGATTATGTATGTCTTTGGAAGACGTTGTCGACAATACTTAAACACACAACTATAATTTTAAAAACAAAAAATTACTATAAAATAAATGTTAATTTTTTTGCATACCTGTTAAATCCCAAATAAATGCTGATCATATTTAGAACCGGCCAAGGCATAAATGAACTCAGCAGCTGCTCAAGGCCCCCAAAATCTCCAGGAGGGCCATAAATGTTAACATTTTAACACAAAATACAGATAGAAATTTTTAACATTTGTTTGAAGAGAATGACAATGCTGTTAAAGTTAATGCTTTCCGGACAGATAATTTAAGATTTTTCTGTGCTTTTGAAATATTTTTACATTTAACTGAGATTTTAATGAGCTGGTAAGTTTACTTTGTAGAAGTGCAAAGAAAAATCTTCATAGCTAGATTATTTTGTTACCCTAGCTACAATCTCATTCTGAGTTTAACTTTTAAGTTTGAGATCTGTTTGATCACAAAAATATCTCAGCAAATTAGTTATCACTGCTAATGCCCTCTCTCAGATTTTACTAAATCTATACTGCAATGCTGTTAGTGGTGCCGATGTACAACCTTGCACCTACCCTGCATGATGTGCTAAATCCACTGCACACAGCATCTCTTTGCTGAATATAGAGGGTCAAATGGGGAGATTTCATTTATGTCGCACTAGTAGGGACAAAGCTGTTGTATTTTGTGTCTGTTGAGTTTATGTAAGCGCAACAGAGAGTGTTTGTTTTGCTAGTCCGGACATTATGGAACGAGTTTTTCTGATCTCCGCACAGCAACTCTGCCTGACTGAAACATCATTTGATACGGCACAGTTTGATGCGTAGTGTGGTTGCATAAAACAACAAACAAACAAAAAGAACAGCATGCTGCCGTGGAGGAGTAGTAAACTGCTCCATGGCCTTTACCACTATGCCTCTAACGCACTGGCTCACTGAGGAACACATATATAAACTTTATCAGCGCAGATAATAATTATGTATGTGGCCCAGCGATGTGCCAGCATTTGTGAGATGGAAACGCACACACCTCACATAATTCTTTGTTCACAAAGATATATTATTCTCACTACAAAGCACCCACATCTGAAAGTGCAGTTATGTTGCAAACAGAGCAAGCAGTGTACCTTACTGAAGTTATCTCCAAAGAAACATGATTCCTCACAGGGAGTTGATATAAATGCAGGGTAAGCTTCAAGAAAAGAACGCCTGCCAAAACATCTAGTTTGATTGAAATATGTGAAGCACAATCTGTGATGAGGTAAACTTGAAAGATCCAGCTGCAGTGGTGCAGTAGGCGAGCAACAGACATTGGTGCACATTGGCAGCTTCATGCACTTTTCAATGCATAAATCCCTTTCAGGAATGACTCTGTTATTTTGGTGAAAAGCTCAGACCAACAAAGATACTTTACTGAGCTGAGCAAAGCAGCTTTACTAATTTTGGTTTATGTGGGGTATAAAAAAAATAAATAAATAAAAGCGATTCCTTTTTTATAAGACAAACATCAATGGTTGGCCTGGTGGGGGGGTTAAGTAAAGCCCGGCAGCCCACCAGGCTTATATTACACTGGGGGAAACCCTGGTTGCTCTTTGTCTCAAATGTCCTTAATAGATTTTACAGCTTTGGCCAGGTTGCTGTAGAACTCGGTCATGCTGGATGGGAAAAATGAATCAACCACAGAACGCGGAAGGAGGCCACCCAGGTCTGTCTGGAAGAAACTGGACACTTGAGTTTTGCTGGGCTCCCTGAAAATTATTTCACACAAAGAAAGAGAAATTGAACAAGTAAAAAATTAAATAAGCTACACGTATGGATGTGTAGGGCTGGGGGATACGAGAAAAATCTAATATCCTGATATATTTTTGCTGTATCACAATATATGATATACATCACAATATTCTTAAATGAGCGCCAATGTTATTTTAAACATTGATGTTTTGCAGCATGATGTCACCCATGCAACTTCCGGCCCCCATTTCCCTGCTAGACTTAAATGTAAGCTCATATAAAAAGGGATGCAGTGTTTAGCTATGAACTGTCTACACTAAGACTAGATAGCAAAGTGGGAAATAAGTTTTAACTAAGAAAAATAAAAATAGCAAGGCAGAGGGCCATAGGTCAGTTATGCTTGACTTTGACAAACTCAATATATAGATGTGCTGTGGAATAAAGTATGTTTTGGTTCAGCTAAAAAAATAAAAGAGGCGACCTATACACAAACTGACAGATAATCAGTAAATGTTATTAAATTAGTTAATCAACCATCGCTGTGTTAGCGGTGGCTAATCGACCATAGTGATTACTTATTAATAAAAGCAAAATAAGCATCAAGTATAAAAGGAAAACACTGTAACTAACTGAATGTTCTGTTCTATGTGGGGGTAATGTTTAAGAGTTTTTGGTGGTGACTCTTGATACATAAAGTTGTGTTGTCTGCGTAAATCGTAAAGCCGACACAAGAGTGAGAAAAAAAAAAGAATGAGTAATGAGTGATTTTTCCCATTCATAGCACTAAATGAATCCTACCTATGTCTCCAGGTTTCACTTTAACGGACTAGTTCTACCGGCTATGAACGGCATGTAAAAGAATATTCTCATTGGGGGGAATAAATTTGTGGTAACTTGTGTGGCAATAGTTTTACATGTCTTGCAAATGACCTCATTTTGTTTAACATCCTCCATATAAAATCCAAACTGCTGCCAAATTATTGATCCAGCACAGTTTGTTTTTGGAACTAAACTAGTTCATCTGATTCCTCTTCAGTTACCGTCTTATTCACCATTCGACCTCAAACTCTTGCTGTAACCATGTTTCTTTTCTACGTGCAGTGTGATTGGTAGAAAATGTTCAGGTTGGGAAAGGGAAGGGACTAGTGATGTATTCATAGGGTGTTGGATAAACCATACTCGCAGTGAATTAGACAGCGAAAATGTATTATTTGAATAATTGATACTTGATAGTTGCGACATGGCCATTTTAACTATCGTAAATTGAAAATGTCGTGATACATCGAGTATACTCGATACATCGCCCAGCCCTATGTGTGTGTCCGTATTGGTAATCTCACCCTGAGATGGGGATACAAATGCAGCCACATGCATGGTTGAATCCTCTTACATAGCCAGGGTGGGGAGGACAACTAGGATGAATCACATTGGTCGCTGTTGAATGTTAAATACAAAGGATTAAAATCTACATCAAACTGACACAATTATATGGCTATACTTCACTACCTCTACACGCAACACAATTTGCTTGTTCTTGTAAAATCTTGCCAACACACACACACACACGCGCACAAATGGCCACCTTCACATGAACTGTCATCATCTGAGCAAGAGTTGAGCAGGTTGTGAAGAGATACAAAAAAAAGTCAACATACAATATACATCATACACAAATATTTAACTAATTCCAACTGAAAAAAACCCCCAACAAACTATAAAAACAAGAAGACATTAAATTACGCACCATTAGATGAAATACTGCCATCTTCATATTGCTTAACTAAAATAACATCTACAAAGTCACGTGGAGCAATGATACCCATAGCGGCTGAGGGTGTGACTGTCCGGCAGATGGAAATATCCTGCACAAAGGTGGAAGACAAAGAAATTAACTCACAGACTGAATAGAACAAGATCAATGGACAGGCTGCCCTGCAGATACACTGATTTGTTGTTGCCATTATGTGCTTGGATAAAGATTGGATAAATAGACAAAGTTATTCAAATACAAACACTCTAAGTGTTGCTAAATCAGTTCATATGTTTCTTTTTGTGCATTCTGGTGTATCTTTTCAAATCCCCAGTCTGTCATGGCAGATTGCTGCTTGTACAAATCTAGGTTCTGTTGATGGTTTCTACCTATTAAACAGGAGCTTTAACAGCACTGTCGCTACATGATGGGATATTTTAGTATCCCCTGATCTAGATAGATAGATAGTATTGAGAATATAAGTTTAGTTAGCATAATTATAGAGACAGGTAATATTAGATGTAGCATGAATTTTTAGGAGAAGACAGCCTTGTACTCTCAGTAAACTTAGATAAAATCCAAGCTAAGACACCTGGTGACTCTCTGAGCATACATAAATTTCAAAGAAGAAGGGAGCCTTGCACTCCCATAATGAGGGTTCTCAGACAGGAAGTGTAGCTGTAATCATTTAAATAAAGTCTTTGGTGGTGGTTCAAAAGTTCAGTGAAAACATTAAATGTATAAGAAAAATCTTCTCCAAAGTATAATCAAATGTATAAGTCTTCTCCAAAGTATAATCAAACATATTAAGATATTTTCTTAAGCATTAAACAGCATGTTTTGAATTAGTTAGTTTTAAATCATATTACTTGCATGCAAAAGTATATTACTAAGATACAATAGGATTATTAAACCATTATTTTTACTCTTAAAATTATTTCAGGTATTTTCAAAAGAGTTTTTTCCAAAATAAAAATCCTGCAGTTTTAAATTCGAACGTATAGTTACTAGTTGTAGCATTAGATTTTGTTTCAGTCCACAGAACACTATCTGCTTGGGACAGAAACCAAAACAGGCCTTGAGGGAGGTCATAAATTCTCTCTGGAATGCCTAGGAGGAAACTGGTACGGAAACTCTGGTTTAGGAGGATTTTGTTTCCTCTCCATATATTTTCTTTTGGGCTCTTTAGCATGAGGTAATAAAATTAACATTGGAACAGCCCTGCAAGGAGAGGGCACACCTTCTAATGCATATATTTAAATGAAAGGAATACACATTCTTATAAAATGGTTTGTTTTACAGCAGAAGTTTGACTCTCTTTGTGCTGAGTGAGTGATTCCCAAAATGCATTTTGTCTTTCTTCTCAACTCGTAAAGGTATGTTTGTCATGTGTTGGACTTTTTGATATTCTGGATGTAATGCTGTTGTAACATTCTGTATTGCATTGAATTCTTTGGATAAAACTCTGGAAATATCTGAAGTCAGCTGTCGTATGATTGTTCTCTGAAACTCCACTCTACACGCAGAGTTCCTGGAACCCAGAAGATCAGAGGAAAATAAGCAAGTAAATACAAGTAGATTTACTCCTCTGATTTTCAACAATAGATAGATAGATAGATAGATAGATAGATAGATAGATAGATAGATAGATAGATAGATAGATAGATAGATAGATAGATAGATAGATAGATAGATAGATAGATAGATAGATAGATAGATAGATAGATAGATAGATAGATAGATAGATAGATAGATAGATAGATAGATCATTGATGTTCATCCAAAGACATAATGCAAGGGTTATGTTCTTGCATAGCTCTTGAAAATATTGTGATACATCGAGTATCACTATATTTGTGTGACGTGCATTGACTTGCAAGTCAATGCAAGTCACTCCTGCATTGAGTTCCAGGAGTGAATGCTGCAAGTCAATGACTCGTCTGGGTTTCCTTAGATAGAAACTTTTGAATTTACTTTGAATAATTTATTGAGCATACTGTGCTGTTTGATAACTTGAATCAACTGGAATGTATGTGTGACTGAATTGAAATATTTTTTGGAAAGTGCCTCCAGATAACATCTGTTGTTAATTGGTTCTATATAAATAAAACTGAATCAAACTGACAAAGCAATCATTTATTTATTAAACGTACCCAGAAATCAAGACACGAAAAGCTTTACTGAAAGAAGAGCTGGTTTCTGTCCGACAGCGACGATCATGGCTTAAGAAGAGCCCCAAAGTGTGTGTGTGTGTGTGTGTGTGTGTGTACAGCCTCTACATACATACACACACAGTGTGTTTATATTGCATTTTTAAAATCAGTCTGATTGCGTTGTTATCCTGCTTGCATCAGCAGCTCCTGCACCCAGGTTGCTGTTAAGTGAGATTTTCCTCTCCACTGTCGCTACATGCATGCTCAGTATAAGGGATTACTGTAAAAGTCAAAAACACAATGTTAGCTACTGTATATTTTGCTGTTGCTTCACTCTTGCCTACGATGAGCAGATACTGTAAGTGAATGACTCAATGCAACTTGCTGGGTCTACACAGAAACTTGAGTCATTGAGTTTACTGTATAGTTTGATAATTAACATAACTTAGAGTGTGTATGATTAAATTGAAATGATTTCTTTTGTGAAGTGCCATATTTGTTGTAAATTGTTGCTACGTAAATAAATTGAATTGTATTGGCTTTTGTTTGAAATGAAAATTACAAACACATTCTTCTCCAAAAGTCAAATGACTATTAAAAGTAGTCAGAAAGAACACACACCTCGTTGATTTGTTCAAGAAGCTCAAACTTTTTGACGTTGCTGTCCCACTTGACTCTGAGCCCATTGGGAACTGGTTTGAGACATTCCCATACGTTCTCAGGGGTACCGCTGACAATGCCCTCTCCCTTGTAACTGCCAAGTCAATCAGTTGAATTGCAACACAGAGGAGAAAGTTACTAAACATGAAAAAGTGATAGGACAGCAGTATATTACAGTCCATATGAAGAGAGAAAAACACAGCTAGTTAACATACATATATACATACACGAATACATACATACATACACATATACATAAACACACACACACACACTTGCGCCTTCTGTCACTATGACGCAACTACTCAACGTCAACTCAACCTTCAGAAATATAAAGATCAATATTTCTGAAGGTCGACATAAAACATAAACACATTTTATGTTTATAAATATAAACATACAAAATGTTTATATTTATAAATTTATATATATATTTAAATATAAATTTATTTATATATTTATAAATATTTATATTTATATAAATATAAATATATTTTATATTGTAAAATATAAATATAAATATCAGTTGTAAAGTCAACGAGTCTGAGAGAAAGAAGTGGTTTTCAGTTGTAGTTCAACGGTTTTTCCCTTTGCTGTGGAGCACAGCACTAAATGAATACTAACGTTTCTAAGTTTCATTGAGTTAATGGAATTATTCTACCATGGCAGCGCAGCCATGGTAGAAGAGTAGAATTTTTGAACTCCAGAGTTGCGCAAATGGGTGAAATTTCCTTATGTACAGGTCCTTCTCAAAATATTAGCATATTGTGATAAAGTTCATTATTTTCCATAATGTAATGATAAAAATTTAACATTCATATATTTTAGATTCATTGCACACTAACTGAAATATTTCAGGTCCTTTATTGTCTTAATACGGATGATTCTGGCAAACAGCTCATGAAAACCCAAAATTCCTATCTCAAAAAATTAGCATATCATGAAAAGGGTCTCTAAACAAGTTAGAAACCTAATCATCTGAATCAACAAATTAACTCTAAACACCTGCAAAAGATTCCTGAGGCCTTTAAAACTCCCAGCCTGGTTCATCACTCAAAACCCCAATCATGGGTAAGGCTGCTGACCTGACTGCTGTCCAAAAGGCCATCATTGACACCCTCAAGCAAGAGGGTAAGACACAGAAAAAAATTTCTGAACGAATAGGCTGTTCCCAGAGTGCAGTATCAAGGCACCTCAGTGGGAAGTCTTTGGGAAGGAAAAAGTGTGGCAGAAAACGCTGCACAACAAGAAGAGGTGACCAGACCCTGAGGAAGATTGTGGAGAAGGGCCGATTCCAGACCTTGGGGGACCTGCAGAAGCAGTAGACTGAGTCTGGAGTAGAAACATCCAGAGCCACCGTGCACAGGTGTGTGCAGGAAATGGGCTACAGATGCCGCATTCCCCAGGTCAAGCCACTTTTGAACCAGAAACAGCGGCAGAAGCGCCTGACCTGGCCTACAGAGAAGCAGCACTGGACTGTTGCTCAGTGGTCCAACGTACTTTTCTCGGATGAAAGCAAATTGACTGGGGAGAAGGAATTTCCAAAATACCAGAAGTCCAGTGTCAAGTACCCACAGTCAGTGATGGTCTGGGATGCCATGATCAAGGGCAGGGTCAGTGCAGCTGGAGATTTTGGAGCACTTCATTCTTCCATCTGCTGAAAAGCTTTATGGAGATGAAGATTTCATTTTTCAGCACAACCTGGCACCTGCTCACAGTGCCAAAACCACTGGCAAATGGTTTACTGACCATGGTATCACTGTGCTCAATTGGCCTGCCAACTCTCCTTACCTGAACCCCATAGAGAATCTGTGGGATACTGTGAAGAGAAAGTTGAGAGACGCAAGACCCAACACTCTGGATGAGCTAAAGGCTGTTATCGAAGCATCCTGGGCCTCCATAACACCTCAGCGGGGCCACAGGCTGATAGCCTCCATGCCACGCCACATTGAAGCAGTCATTTCTGCAAAAGGATTCCCGACCAAGTATTGAGTGCATAACTGTACATAATTATTTGAAGGTTGACGTTTTTTGTATTAAAAACACTTTTCTTTTATTGGTAGGATGAAATATGCAAATTTTTTGAGATAGCAATTTTGAGTTTTCATGAGCTGTATGCCACAATCAAATGTATTAAGACAATAAAGGCCCTGAAATATGTCAGTTAGTGTGCAATGAATCTTAAAATATATGATTGTTAAATTTTTATCATTACATTAATGAAAATAATGAACTTTATCACAATATGCTAATATTTTGAGAAGGACCTGTATATAACAACATGCAGGGGTCTATACTTATTAATCTGATTATGATTAAGTCAGTGCCTCGCCAGTTATGAACCTCGACGCATAGCTGAGGTTCATAGCTATGCTGTACCTACAGACAGACAGACAGACAGACAGACAGACAGACAGACAGACAGACAGACAGACAGACAGATAGATAGACAGACAGATAGATAGATAGATAGATAGATAGATAGATAGATAGATAGATAGATAGATAGATAGATAGATAGATAGATAGATAGAGTTAACCACAAACTCTGATTCTAAGGTTTGTTCATGTAAACACGTAATGGTCAAACAATAAATTGAACTCACATACAAATATTCAAGAGAATGTTATATCATGATAAATAATTAATTTTTATGACAAGAAGCATGCCAAATAACATGTTTCAGAAACCTGATCAGGGACTCTAAAAATAAATAATAAAAAAAAAAGAATAAAGAGTGCTTACACATTCCCAGGGAACTCAGATGAGGGACGCCAAGAAACAACCACATCATTCTAGAGAAGGAAAAAAAATGCATACATTGGGAATAAATTCTAAGTAAAAGGTTTTACTGTCAATAATTATTTAAGGTCAATATAATAAAGTTAATGATCTTTATGCAAAATCAACAAGTCAGGCATCACCTAATTATTAGGAATTAATAGCCTATCAGCTCACATTTCTCAAAGCAAGACTTTCTCTTGTGGTGTCCTCTCACTTGACTTCTGGCACCATCACAGTGTGTGGATGGCCTGACAGGTAGATTTACACATGCCATGTTCTTTCCATCTCTTGATGAATTTAACTGAATTCCAGGAGATGTTCAGGACCTCAGGATATTGTTTTTGTATCCCTGACTTCAAAAAGCTTTTTACTAGTTAGTTGGAATGTTTGTTAGTCATTGCACTATAATGATAGCCAGGAATACTGATGAACTAGTTAATGAACCTTCCAGATACAGGTGTCTTTATACTCCAGTGACTTGAGTCACTCTCACTGCACTCAGGTGATATCCATTCCACTTGTTGTGACACTGTTAGCATTTGGATGGCCCTTTGATGACCTGGCTCAGTCACTTTAAATTTTAAAATTTAATAGAGAGATCATACTTCTCTTAGTTTAGCTTCCCTTCATTAGCGCCTTGTTAAATCCAGAATGAAATTTAAGATTTTCTTTCTCACATATAAAGCTCTTAATAGTAATAGTTCCATCATACACTGCCTGGCCAAAATAAAAGTCGCCACCTGGATTTAACTAAGCAAATAGGTACAAGCCTCCTATTGGATAATTACTGCATAGGCGATTATCTTTCAGCTGGCAACAAGTTATTTAACCCCAGCTGATGCAATGAGTAACTCCTCATTTCTTAAACAACCATGGCAAAAGACACATCCTGTGGTCGTGGAAAAGACGTTAGTCTGTTCAAGAAGGGTCAAATCATTAGCATGTTCAATTTGCTAGGGAGCATAAAGATTGGACTCTAGAGGAATGGCAGAGGGTCATGTGGTCTGATGAGTCCAGATTTACACTGTTCCAGAGAGATGGGCGCATCAGGGAAAGAAGATAGGCAGGTGAAGTGATGCACCCATCATGCCTAGTGCCTACTGTATAAGCCTGTGGGGGCAGTGCTATGATCTGGGGTTGCTGCAATTGGTCAGGTCTTGGTTCAGCAACATTGTGTGCCCAAAGAATGAGGTCAGCTGACTACCTGAATATACTGAATGACCAAGTTATTCCATCAATGGATCTTTTCTTCCCAAATGAAACAGGCATATTCCAAGATGGCAATGCCAGGATTCATCAGGCTCAAATTGTGAAAGAGTGGTTCAGGGAGCATGAGACATCTTTTTCACACATGGATTGGCCACCACAGAGTCCAGACCTTAACCCCATTGAGAAATTTTGGGATGTGCTGGAGAAGACTTTGCGCAGTGGTCAGACTCTCCCATCATCAATACAAGATCTTGGAGAAAAATTAATGCAACACTGGATGGAAATAAATCTTGTGACACTGCAGAAGCTTATTGAAACAATGCCCCAGCGAATGTGGGCTGTAATCAAAGCTAAAAGCGGTCCCAACAAAATACTAGAGAGTGTGACCGTTTTTTGGTGGCGACTTTTATTTTGGCCAGGCAGTGTACATCAGAGGTCTGATTGTTCCACATGCTCCTAAAGAAGCACTTCACTCTCAGACTGCAGGTTTATCGTTGGTTTCGAGAATTTCTGAAAGATTGTTTAGTTTTCAGGCTACCTCAGTTCATTTGCTTCTTTTTGTGGAAGCAGCTCCCAGTTTGTCAGTGAGGCAGACATCCTGTCTACTTTTCAGAAAAGGGTTAAAACTTTTTTTCATAAAGCTTTTATTTAGACTCTTAGGTTATCTTGACCTATTTCTGTAGTTATGCTGCCATAGGTTGAGGCTACTGGAGGACAAGCTGACCACTTTTTCTTACTTTCTTATACTCCTATCCAATTTGCATTATTTAAGGTTATTTCAAATGCTGGCTTTTAGTTTTGTCTCAGTTACTTCTTTTTTTCCGAAGAAGCTCCACCTAGTCTGGCATTTTGATTGGCTGTGGTACCTCCCTGGAGAGGGGCTTTGGCTGAGATAATGCTGCAACATAGCTCTACTTTCACAAGCATCAAAAATAATCCTTCCTCGGATCATCTGTTTCTTTTTGTGCATTCTGCTCTGTCTTCACAAACCTCCAGTAGGTCGCAGCAGTCAGGCTCTTGTGCTGACCTAGGTTCTGGATCTGCTGAGAGGTTTTTTCCTTCTCCACCATTGCTACATGTATGCTCGGTATGAGGGATTGCTGTAAAGCTATCAACACAACGCTAGCGATCTTTTGCTATTGCTCCATGCTGGACTAGGATGCTGTAAATCAATTAATTGATGCAATGTTTGGGCTCTGTATAGAAACTTGAAAACTGAGTTTACTGTACTGTTTCAAATCTAAGATCAATTAGAATAGATGTATTACTTTTTGTGAAAAAAACTTACATTTTGTTGATTAGGGTTGATTTGTAAAAGCATTAAATATTATGACTTGAATACATTTATAACATGTAACTAGGCAAACACGTGGGGGACCCTCCAGAGCTTTTACAATTTATCCATCTCTGGTAATGAAAGGTTTACTCCTGGTAAAAATGACGGAGAACATAAAATCTGCAAAGTCAAAGGCCTTCAGAAAGTTAAAGATCTACATGTGGACTTTCAATCAGTGATGTAAAAAGTATCTAATACCCACAAAACACTTAATATTTACAATTAAAAAACTATGTCATCAAAATTGAAATGGATAGTAGACACTCCATCGTTTAAAAAAATACGTAGAAGACGTTTGTGTTGGGGATTTAAAAGGAAAAGATATCCACAGGGTTTCCCCCAGAAAACTTGCTATGCCCGGTGGTCGGGATGTCGAGGCAGTTCACCGGCGGTCTGTCATGTTTTTGTTTTAAAAGATACTGAGTAGACAGGAAGTGTAAAAACGGGATGATTTAATTACTGGGTAACTTCTATGTTACTGAAAGACATTGGTAATAAATGATATGTAAACCCACAACTATTCTTACAAACAATAAATCAAAAAAATACAATTAAAATTAATATTAATTATTTGCACTTCTATTTAATCCAAATTAAGTCAGCAGCTCCATAAGGTCCCCAGATGTCCTATAAATACTAATATTTCAACATAAATCACAGATACATAAATGTAACATTTGTTCATGGATCAATGCTGCAGAATTTCATCTAACGGTTAGGGTTATTTCAGTATACATAAATTTAAAAAAATTTAATTGTTTAACATTTAAATGTAAGATTTTATGGAGCTGGCAAGTTTACTTTGTAAATGTTCAAAGAACAATACTCATAGTTAGATTGTGTTGTTACCATAGCAACAATCTGATGTTGTTCGTTCACAGATACAAATTAATAAACTGAAATTATGACTGATTGTTGTTAGGTTGGCCAATTAAACTACTTCCCCTCTCCCAGATTTCACTAAATCTAACAAAGAAACTGTTGGAGGTGCTGATGATTTTAGCATCAAGAGGAGCCCCTAAGTCAAATTCTGCTCCATCATGCAGGGCCTTGGACCGGCCCTGCATGATGACTTAAATCCATTGCACTGCGCAATGATGAACAAGCG
Source organism: Poeciliopsis gracilis (assembly GCA_911649635.1). NCBI lineage: Eukaryota > Metazoa > Chordata > Actinopteri > Cyprinodontiformes > Poeciliidae > Poeciliopsis > Poeciliopsis gracilis. The sequence goes on from CAJVRI010000597.1 coordinate 508,348, forward strand.
GGAGATTGAATTCAATGCCGCTAATGTGACTTTAGTAGCTCTTCCATTTCGTGTCTGCTGAGTTGAGTTATCTGTCATGGTGATGGTTACTGGGGCTTGCTCAGGGAGTCACTGAGATCAACCACTGTGCATTGCTGTTGTGGGACGCCTCCCTTTCCCATATGTCTTTCCAGTATTGTTCCGTCTCCAGCCTTGGTGGGACTGCTCTGTTATTATTACCCTGCCATTGAGAGTACACCTTAGCTGGTTGAGTGGAGAAGAGCCGATTAATCCTTCTGGATTCATTCTCCCTTGTGTATCTCTTTAGGCGGCTGGCCAAGGCTTGGAGCCTCTGTTTGGCAGTTTCGAGTGCTTCAGGTATGGGCATCTGTCTGTACTTTCTGGGTACTGGTCTTTTCATTGTACCCTTGTGGAGCTCTGACAGTTGGCTCACTTCCCTCCTTGTTACCTTGATTTTAGCCTCTAACCGTCTTTTCCATGGTGGGTATTGGGTCTCATGGTTGCTCTTATAGCCAAGTGTCTCAAGGATCACTGAGATACATACATATATATATATATATATATATATATATATATATATATATATATATATATATATATATACATATATGTGTGTGTCACTGAGCCATTGCCCTGATTAGATGTGCTGATAAAGTCATTGACAACGATCCACCCTCAACATATGATTATGTCCCTCATGCCCAACAAAAAAGAAAAAAATGGTAAATAAATTAGTCACTGTTCTTTTTCTCCTCATATCATGTGCATAAACTTATGCATAGGTCAAAAACCTTTGACTATTGTGAAAAAGTTAGTTTTTTGTCACTCATTTCAATTCTTTAAAATGAGTGACTGTATCTCAGTTTGCAGTTTGTGTATGCAGCTTATCTCCTCTTTCCTTCACACTGGGCAAGTGCACAGCAGCAAATGCTAAATGTAACTGGGTAATAGTTAATAGTTATATATTTCCACAAATATACAAATGTTTTCTTTAATATATTTGTCTGTTTGCACCTGACTGTTCTTGTGTTCCTCTGTGTCTGCTGTGGGGGGTTTGGTCCTCCAGTTCTGCCTCACTATTATAAATGTTAAGTTATTAATTTCCTCTTCCCTTTTGTTACTCCTTCCACTGGGAGAGGCAAGTTTTATAATCCATTGGAATCCTTCCACTTATATTGTTCAAATGTTTATTTTTCCATTTGTGTTAATTATAGGTGTTTGGATTTTTTTTTCATTTGAGTTGTTGTTACGCCTTTATAACATTTGATACATACTAACGTTATTATTTTGTATAGATCGGGTTGTATAACTGGAGCACATGCTATGTACTAATGCTAATATCTCCCGATTGACAGATTAATAAACAGAGGCCACCTCCACACCCAGACTTGGTGCTTTGTGGTTTGTCCAATCACCACACACACAACGCAGAAGTCCAGAGAGTTCATAAGCATTTAATATAACATGATCAGCAGATGTTAACTTATAGTAATTTTTCACCACATAGTTTACGCAATTAAGTGTAAAATATTATTTTACTCATTGCAGGTTTTTCAGTTGTCCTTTTGACTGAGTAGCTACTGTATTGTTCTTGCAAGTATTTTGCATGTTTTATGTCTAAGGTAGGTGAATTTATTGCCAGAGCTTTCTTCCATTTTGCTAGATTACATAGTATCATTTATACCTAAAGTGAAAAATTAACAGTCAATCCAGATGATCAGTTAAGATCGGTGATCGGCACAGATCAGCTCTCATGGGTGATCAGAAATAGGGTTAGGGTCAGTAAGCTGTATGCTGTACGTATATACATACAGCATATATATATATATATATATATATATATATATATATATATATATATATATATATGTATATGACATACAGATGTCCATTTTGTTGGTGGAAAAACAGGAACTATTTTAAGTTTCTGTCGCCAAGTCCGATTATTATAAGTGGCTTTGGGTTTTATTTAATTTATTTTTATTATTATTATTTTTGAAGACGCTTGCAAATTTAATGAGTCGTAGGCTGCGATTTTGGGTTTGTTTTTGAATGTAAAGTTGCTCCTTTGGGCTTGGAAATAAGCAGACTCATAATTAACCCCAGAATGTACCTGACATGCAGTTAGTTTTAGTCAGGCCTTCCAGGTCCATCCTGGATGATCCGTCCAGCTGCATCTTTGTTAATGATAAGTTAATTAGCCCCAAGCCATACTGTAACCCAAAAGGATGAAACTTGGTACACGTGTATCTTGTCAGGACGTGTAGAAATTTTCTTGGAGCCATGGTTCAAACCCAACAGGAAGTTGGCCATTTTGTATCAAAGCTGACATATCTTTTTTATAGACGTAAATAAGCGAACTCATCCTACAGCTTTTGAGATCCAGGCTTTAAACTCAGTCAGCATAGTCTTGAGGCACAGAAGGTCAAAAGTTATGGTAGGATTTCTCATACATCAAAGCATGTGGGCATGGCTAAATGACAAAATCTAACTATTCGCCTTGAAACATCAAGGTCCAATAACTTTCACACACACAGAGCTGTTTCCAACTTTCTAGGTCTCATTACAGACCATCAAGTATTTTGCATGTTTTATGTCTAAGGTAGGTGAATTTGTTGCCAGAGCTTTCTTCTATTTTGCTAGATTACATAGTATCATTTATACCTAAAGTGAATAATTAACAGTCAATCCAGATGATCAATTGCATTGTCAATTGATGACATCACCTTACTCCTGCCCATTTCCAACCGGAAGTCACCTGTTTTTTTTTCTGCTAGATGTCTTACTTTTTCCCTTTCATTAATATGGTTTTAATCCTGCAAGTTGAGATGTAAACACTGCATAAAATTCTTTGTTCACAAGAATAATCTCACACAAAACAGGAAGTTGATGTAAATATCTATACAGGTCAGCCTGGTGTCCAGTTTGAGTGAAGGAGGCATGCAATCCCACTGATTTTAAGCAGCGGCACTGCACGAGGCAAAGTGCAGAGTGTGTTATTGGTCTGTGCGCTGCCAGCTTTAAATGCATAAACTATAAAACCATATATTACAAACCTACCCTTTAGGAATAAATCTGCTCCACTAGTGAAATGCTCAGAGCAACAGAGATGCTTGTAATCAGGCTAAAAAATAATTTAAAAAAAAAAGCATTTTTATTATTATTATCATTATTTTCCTAAAAACATAAACAAGCTATGCTTAGCCTGATGGGGGCCTAGTAAAGTGTAGCAGTGTGATGTTTACATTACAAAAGCATGGTGGGCTGCCAGGCTTATAATACACTGGGGGAAACCCTGGATGAACTTGTAGAACTCATCTTAAAGTGTCAATAACAATAAATGTACATACTGTATGTGTGAATAAATTGCTGCATAAAAAGCAATTAAAAAAGAATAAACAAAAAATAGGACAATCATTTCATTGCAGAAGTGGCCAAAGAGCCACTTCCGCCAGCCTCTTGAACCGCCTCTGCCATGGGCTGTAGGTCTGAGGTATTTTGTTAGCATGATTTCCTTCATTCTTATAGCTTGATAGGAAGTCAGGTTATCCAAACTGGCCAAACACATTAATAAAATAGTGAAATAATTGACCACATTGACTGTGGTAATTGACTGTATTTATAAAAAATAACACAGAAAGCCCTGACAAACTAATGCAGAAAAAATAAATGGTTCCTCTTAACAATATTTATTTATTTACCATTAATCTATTAGTACGATTTGTTCTTTAAATTGCCAGTTATATTTTTCGGTCTCAGGAGATGACTGAGGGATGGAGAGACTCTGATGTCTGGTTCTATAAGTTCTGACGGTCCGCAGTGTCTCCTGATCCATTCTGTCTGATATCACACAGCCCTCCATGCGTCACTGAATGTTGCAGACACGTTTTCTTGTAAATCGCCCCTATATAACTTCAACAAAATTGTTCAGCCCAGGATGTGTGTCTTCCTACTTACTGTATTTTTGTCATAGGTTTTGCTGCTAAGGACAGTGGAGAATAGGTGGGCATTTAAAAATAAATGCGAGTTGATAGCAGCTCACCATGGCTATTTATCCCCCGTCACAACAATTTAGCTGACCTTAATATTTTCTTTGTTCTGTTTTGGTCATTATTGTTGAGATCTGTGTCACAGCCTGTCATGACAGCTATCACACATGTATAGAAATACCGAGCAAATTGCACCCGGTATCGGTTCAATACCGTCAACCCTAACAGCCACCTGTCATTTTAGGCTAGCCTAAGCTAACCTGAATATGTACAACACTAACATTACTTACCTATTGTCTGTCAACCACTTTGAAAAGCTTTTCATCATCCCTCCAACAACTTTGTCTCTCCCCTGCTTCATTATTCTATTTTATGCCCCAGAGCTTGTTTTTTTTTGTTTTTTTTTTGCTGCCCCATCTTTAGCTCCCTGTTGACAAGTACACTACCATTCAAATTTAAAAGAAAAAAAAACGTGCCTCAACATGATCTCGAAGGGGCACGTGCTCAAGCTACCTGTATGTGTGTGTGGGGAGGGCAGCAGGGCAACAGGAGGAGTGGTGAAGGATTGGCGTTGGTGCACCTAATAATTTGGTTCACCAACGCCTAATCATTAGGTTAATGATCAGTGCCATTCCTCCATTTCTGATCATTTTTCACATCGTTTTGGCACCCCTTCTGATGCAGCGCCCTTATTTGTTGCATCCAGTGCATACCCACTTTTTGCGCCACTGGTCGAAGGGGAAGGTTAATTGGAAATTTAAGTTGAGTAGCTTTTGACTTTGAAGGAAAATTATATTTCTTTCAAAGTCAAATAATGTAGCAGCCTGACTACTTAAGAGGTTGCTAAAAAGTTGGCAAAAGGCAGACCTACACTTTATGCAGCTAAGGCCTATCCTTGTGGGTTTGCCACTTTTTGGCAAACCCACGAGCAATGGCACAAAGGTGGGTATGCACTGTATGCAACACAAAGGGGTGCTGCACCAGACGGGGCGCAAAAATGAGTATTTTTTTTTCCTGATCAGAATTTTATGTACTTACCAGCTGTTTGTGTATGACATGATCAATAACAGAAAAATAGGACTAGTACTCGCCCCTCCCCTCCTGCCAACCGCTCTCCCCTCTCATACAGGTAACCTGGGCAGGCGTCCCTTGGAGAACGGGCTGAGGTACGTTTCTTTTTTTCTTTTAAATTTGAATTGTCGTCATGCTCTCGACAACAGGGAACTAAAGATGGGGTGGCAGAAAAAACTCCGGGGCACAAAACTGAAAATGGAAGAGGAGGACGGATAAAGATGTTGGCGAGACAAAGAAAAGCTTTTCAAAGTGGTTGAAAGACAGTAAGTAATGTCAGTGTATCAACAAGAGCTGTAAATATTCAGCTTAGTTTAAAACAGGAGTCTCAAACTCCAGTCCTCGAGGGGCACTGTCCTGCAGTTTTTAGATGTGCCACAGGTACAACTTGGAATGAAATGGCTTAATTACCTCCTCCTTGTGTAGATAAGATCTCCAAAACCTTAATGATCTAATTATTCTATTCAGGTGGTGCAGCAGAGGTACATCTAAAAGTTTCAGGACACTGGCCCTTGAGGAGTGGAGTTTGAGACCCCTGGTCTAAAATGACAGGTGGTTGTTGTTGACTCCACCCCATAATGAACCAATATGGGACACAATTTATTCCGTATTGCTATAAATGTCTGATAGATACACCTTTCACGAACATCTCAACAACAAGTGTAATAACAATGACCCAACCAAACACAGAAAATATTAAGGTCAGCTAAATTATTGTTGCGGGATCTAAATAGAAGCTGGCGGAAGTGGCTCTTATGCTCACTTACATATTAAATGATGAAATATTACCCTTTTTGTTTAATTGTTTTTTAATTGCCCTGTCAGCAGCATTTTATTCACATACATGTACACTTATCATTATTGATACTTCAATTAAATACCAGTTGTACAAGTTTATGTTTATGGGAGGGATGCCGATGACATGTTTGCATACACCTCAGAAAGTATGTAGTTGCGCCCCTGCCCATGAGTTGTACTTTGTACAAGTCGTTGTGAAAGAGCACACATTCACATGTCAAAGGTTGGACATTGGAACACTCTTACCAAGTAATGCTGTCTCTATGGAACAGTCTGTTTACTATGTCTGTTTTTGCTGCCAGATGCTTTTGCAGCTGTCTAATAACACAGCTGTCTATTTAAATGTCCTGGTCTCTGTCAAATGATAAGATTTATGAGAAATCTTATCTCATAAGATTTTTCTTATGAGAGAAATATATATTGCTATATATATTGCTACATATAGCAACATATATTGCTATATGTTGTAATATAGTATGGTGGTCTTCCACAATGGGTTGCACAAAATAGTTAAGGTACAAGCACCGTCATTTTTCTAAATGTTGTATTAGTTAATGAAGTAAATGGAAAAAAAAAACATTGTAAATTTAAAAAAAACAATCACTATGTTTCATACAGGTACACTGTTTTAAATTTAAAAGAAGGAATAGTGTTTTTTCTCCTTTTATGAAGCAAAGAAAATTTATACTCAAAATGCTTATTCAATACTATATTGATGGTTGTGTACAGACAAAGGCTTTTTGCAGAATTCAACTTGCTTGCTGATCTTTTGCATCAATAATGTGCATACCCACTTCTGCTTGCAGATTCCATCTTTTCCTCCATCACTTTAGGTCTCTTTAACTGCTTACACACACATGATGCAGCTTACATAACCATATTTATGTGTGACTGCCGGCAGTCACAAGTAGACAAGACTGATTAGACAACCCTTTAGGGAGGTTATAGATTTAATCACAAAGTCCAATAAATATTTTATAATGGTAACATCAACAATGTGTCTCCACTTATAAGGTTGAACTGAAGGGGAGATTGTTTAATGACTACAACAGTACAAAAAAAAAACGTTAGCAATTTGTGTGTGTTTTTGTGTGTTCTATTGTCTGGAAAACTCTAAGAAAGATTTTAATACTGTACTGATAAGTTATGCGGCATAATTGAATAGTGTATGCCTTTCTTACAGTGGCCGCTGTACTTTCTGCTTTAATAAAAGTTTATGTGAGGTTTTTCCATGAATGTGAATATCTCTGTTAGAAAATTTTAAGTTTTACATCTTTTCCTTTAGGATAGAAAGCCACCAAAGTAGAAAATAAATAAAAGTTTTGCGAGGTAACGCAAAAGAAAAAAAATTCTCCATGTCCCCGAGGAGGCTCCTTATTATTATGAGTCTTTGCTTATTTCCAAGCCCAAAGAAGCAACTTCACGTTCAAAGGCGCAGCCCACGACTCATTAAATTTGCAAGCGACTTTAAAAGGATAATAATAATAATAATAATAATAATAATAATAATAATAATAATAATAATAATAATAATAATAATAAAACAGCCCCAAAGCCGCTTATAATAATCGGACTTGGCGACAGAAACTCAAAATAGTTGCGCATCTCCCTCCATTGTTTACAATTCTGTCGCAGCTGATATTGTCGCATAAAGACGTCGGTCACTTTTCAAGACCTGTAGAGTAAAAACAATTAAATATCAAAAGAATATCGTAATGCAATGAAACCAATTTGGATAAGTAACTGTAGTCTGACTACTGTGTTAGATTACTCGTTATTGAAAAAAGTGGTACGACGTCACTGACTAGGACTGAACCACAAGTGGGACCCACTGAAACACACTGACTGAAAGTACATGAGATGGATAATGAATACATTACGGTTTCATTGTTACTTTTCATAGCAATTGTTACTTTTCATAGCAATAAAAGCAAACTGAAAACAACAAACACTTAACTAAAACGGTCGACTTAACGCATAATTATTCGAAAGTTTTTAATTCGAACTTGTTCATGGGATGACATCTGGAAGCTACTCTGAGATGGAATAGGATTCATCAGACACTAATATACACAAGACACCAAGACTTTACCGATTTTCTGCAGATCTTCCACCCAGATTCATCCCTCCTGTAGCTTAGCAAGCAGTCTGCTACCGCTTTCGCTTTGTGTTCATAATCCATGGCCGTTGTCGGCAAACCGAGCTTATCCTGGATACAAAGGCTTTACACGCAGCTCAGCTGTCGACGCAAAGCTGTCTCTTCTTTGTTTAATCTATCGGAGTCATATCAAGGCTGAACTGTGTAAGGAAAAGCCGGGTTCTGCTTATGCTAACAGATACTACCAAGCTAACATTACCCCAAATGAATGAAAGGTAGCAACAGCAACGAAGCTGAAGTTGGCTTCCGATTCCAGCTTCCGATTCGGAAAATGGCTAAAGGGCGATTCCACCTAATTTTTGACTAGCTTTAATCTACTCTAGTTAAAAAAAACTACAACACATAGACTCTTCAAACCTGGGCTGGATTATTCTGCTCTAATAGCAGAATAAATAAAACTATGTTTATGATTTCAAGGAAGTTTGGTCCTTGTTTTGATCTAGGTCATATTAGAACTGCTCTAATTCCAAAACTACAAGCCTAGACTCTTCAAACCTGGACTGGATTATTCTGCTCTAATACCAGAATATGTAAAATTATCAGCAAAAACTTCAGCATAGTGAAGTTGGTTTACTTCACTATGCTGAAGTAAACCAACTTCAGCATAGTGAAAAAGGATGAGGGCCTATGATGAGAAGTTTTTTTCAATTGGTGGACATCCATCCATTTTCCGGTCACCCTTCTCCCTAACGGGGTCAGGAGGTGCTGGTGCCTATCTCCAGCTGCATTCCGGGCAAGGGGCGGGGTACACCCTGGACAGGTCGCCAGTCTGTCACAGGGCAACACAAGGACAAACAGGACAAACAACCATACACACACACACACACTCACACCTAAGGAGAATCTGGAAAGCCCAATCAACCTGACAGTCATGTTTTTGGACTGTGGGAGGAAGCCGGAGTACCCAGAGAGAACCCACGCACGCACAGGGAGAACATGCAAACTCCATGCAGAAAGACCCCGGCCAGGAATCGAACCCAGGACCTTCTTGCTGCAAGGCAACAGCGCTACCCAATGCGCCACTGTGCAGCCCCCAATTGGTGGACAATTTCCTGAAATAAATGTTTTCAGATTCCATGTTAATGTATTAAGTTTGGGCTAAGTACAGATTTTTTAGAGAAACATACAAATAATAGTAATCATAATAACAATTTTCATAAACACTCAAAATAATAACAATGTTATCCTCACAACCTTAGATTTCTGAGTTTGCTGGGGTGTGCTAATTTATGTATGTTGTATAATGGTTAATAAATTACGTTTTGATAACTGTGTTTGATATGTTACAAGACTTTGATATAAGACAGCTATGGAAAGATAGATCAGAAGGCCCCTTACCTTTGAGAAATGAAGAGAACATTTTTCTGGTAAATTAATTGGTTCCCATGTTTTGGAGGGGACACGAATTATTTCAGGTGGCTAAAATATATGGTTCCCCCTCATAACTTTGCCAAATAAAGAGGAAATCTTTTCAAACTTACACGATTTGTTGTTGATAATGAGAGGAATAAACACAATTAAAGACTTGTTTGTATATTAATTTGGCCCCATGTTTTGGAGAACGCCAGAGCTCCCTTTGGGGGTGTTTCCCACTTTGATCTCGGGGCTTCCAGTCCATATTCTGCACAGATGTTTCTGTACACTATGCCTGCCACTTGGTTATGTCGTTCCATGTACGCTTTCCCTGCCAGTATCTTGCACCCTGCTGTTATGTGCTGGACTGTCTCAGGGGCCTCCTTGCTGGTGGTACATCCCATGTAGGGGCTTGTCCTCCCATGATGGTATCTCTGGCACCTCAACCTCCGTTCCCTGTTGTCTGAGACATTCACTGAGCACATTTTCTGTTGAGGCTTTGTCCCTGATGTATTTATGGATCTTAGTTGTTTTGTCCTGGACAGTGGTTCTCACACTCACTAGTCCTCTGCCTCCTTCCTTGCGGCTCGTGTACAGTCTCAGGGTGCTGGATTTGGGATGGAACCCTCCATGCATTGTTAGTAGCTTTCTAGTCTTAATATCTGTGGCTTTTATCTCCTCCTTTGGCCAGCTAATTATTCCAGCAGGAATATATATATATATATATATATATTTATAAATGAATAAATATTTATAAATATTAAAAACTACATTGGAAATAAATGTGTTAATTAAACAATTCACATCTTTAATATCTAATTAATTAAATGTTAAACCCATCTTTACTGTTAAAAAGTGTATTCTGAGTTATGTAAATCCTTTGCTGTCCTTTACAGAGCTTTTGAAAGAGCATAAATCTATTCTATCAGAAAGAAAAGTTAGTGGGCAGGGCTAATACAACTTACATCCAAGGTGATTGGTCCACATTTGAGTTGGCGCTCATGTCAACCAATCGGATTTTGGAACCTATTCATTAAGTAACAGTGAAAATGTACAGGATTTCTTATGGAAAACTGTAGCAAATCTAAAATTTAAAGCATTTTCATTCTTTGTCAGCTTTATAATCATAAGTAAAAGTTTATTTAAAAACATTTTTATTGGAAAGTGGCACTTTTGGTCCTTAATTCATGTGATTAGTCTCTGACATACATTTAATTTTGTGGTCCTCAAAGGAAAGTCTTTCTCACAACCCTGTCGTTATTCATAATGCTAAAACTATGACATCTTAAACTGAAACTGAAAATTTAAGATGAAAATTATGATTGTGGCTAAAAATTAACATAAAGTTATAAATGTAATACATGTGTACGTAATATTTTGAAAGTCAAAGAAAATTGATAGTGAAAGATTAACTCTGCAATATCGCATGGACATTGGGGGCAGTTCCCCTGGATTGGCAGACCAGGGTGGTGGTCCCCCTGCTCAAAAAGGGGGACTGGAGGGTGTGCTCCAATTATAGAAGTGTCACACTCTTAAGCCTCCCTGGCAAGGTCTATTCAGGGGTCCTGGAGAGGAGGGTCCGCCGGATAGTCTAAGCTCGGATTCTGGAAGATCAGTGTGGTTTTCGTCCTGGTCGTGGAACACTAGACCAGCTCTACACCCTCAGCAGGGTCCTGGAGGGTGCATGGGAATTCGCCCAACTGTTCTACATGGGTTTTGTGGACTTGGAGAAGGCGTTCGACCGTGTCCCTAGGGGAGCACTGCTGGGGTTTCTCTGGGAGTATGGGGTACCGGGGCCTTTGATACGGGCTGTCAGGTCCCTGTATGATCAGTGTCATCTGGTCCGCATTTCCGGCAATAAGTCGGGCTCGTTTCCGGTGAGAGTTGGACTCCGCCAGGGCTGCCCTTTGTCACCGATTCTGTTCATTACTTTTATGGACAGAATTTCTAGGCACAGCCAAGGTGTTGGGGGGATCGTTTTTGGTGGCCTAAGGATTGCATCTTTGCTTTTTGCAGCTGATATGGTCCTATTGGCTTCGTCGGGATGTGATCTGCAGCTCTTCCTGGAGCGGTTCACAGGCGAGTGTGAAGCGGCCGGGATAAGGATCAGTGCCTCCAAGTCCGAGGCGATAGTCTTGAGCCGGAAAAGGGTAGAGTGCCTACTCCGGGTTGAGGGGGTGTCCTGGCCCAAGTGGAGGAGTTCAAGTATCTTGGGATCTTGTTCACAAATAAGGGAAGAAGGGAGCGGGAGATCAACAGGTGGATTGGCGCAGCGACTGCCATGAAGCGGGCGCTGTGCCGGTCCGTTGTGGTGAAGAGAGAGCTGAGCCAAAAAGCGATCTATGTTCCCACCCTCATCTATGGTCATGAGCTTTGGGATGTAAGCGGCCGAAATGGGTTTACTCCATAGGGTGGCTGAGCTCTCCCTTAGAGATAGGGTGAGAAGCTCGGTCATCCGGGAAGGACTCAGAGTAGAGCCGCTGCTCCTCCACATCGAGAGGAGCCAGTTGAGGTGGATCGGGGATCTGGTTAGGATGCCTCCTGGATGTCTGTCTAGGGAGGTGTTTTGGGCATGTCCCACCGGTAGGAGGCCCCCGGGAAGACCCAGGACACGTTGGGGGGACTATGTTTCTCAGCTGGTCTGGGAACGCCTTGGGATTACCCCGGAAGAGCTGGAAGAAGTGGCTGGGGAGAGGGAAGTCTGGACCTCCCTTCTTAAGCTGCTACCCCCGCGACCCGACCCCGGACAAGTGGCAGACGATGGATGGATGGATGGACAATATATGTTAAAGACTGTAAATTCAGATGGGTTTGTCCTTCACCAGCTTTTCCTGCCATAGACATAAATATGTATTCATGTCTAGGTTTCTCTCCCCCACCTCAGCGTAACTTATGTTTCCTAACAATCATGACAATTTTTTAATTCTAGAAGAACTCTAGTTCTACCGTCACTGCAGTCATGTTATATTTCAGGCTGAGAGATAATCATCTCTCTCAGGCTGGAATAAGCTGAGTTGTTGGATAATAAGCATTATCCAACATGCTTATTCCAGGTGGAACAAGATGAGGAGGGTGAAGACGATGACGAAGAGGGAGATACTGACCCCAAGGCATAATTAATCATTCTCACTCCATGCATTTCTAGAATGTGAGGGGTGCTGGTGCCCAGCAGTCAATGGACTCTTGCAGTCCTTTGCAAGAGTCCGGAAGCTACGGACTTCTCAGCTTCCGGACTAAGAAGCCAAGAAGTCCGTAGCTTCTTAGCTATGGACTTCATAGCTAAGCTCATGAGTAAAATGAGCTTTTTGCAATTATGATTAGCTAGTTACTTTATGGGTAGTAAAACGGCCAACAATTACATGTAGCCTAAACTTATGATAACCTTATTTTCACTCTCATAACAAATGGAGATTTTGATAGTCATTTAAACTACACTTTTGAATGGAAAAAAGTAGAACATTTTCTTTTCAGTATATTAATATGCTCTGACCACATTAAAATAATGAAAACCTTACCTTAAAACGAGACATTTTTTGTTTTGCATCCTCTCCTTTACCAAACTCTTATACTGCATGTATAATCTGAGTGAGTTAAGTAACTATTAGGAAGCGCATAGCTATTTGCGCTTCCTAAATAGCTATAGTAACTACTAAATAGCTATAGTAACTACTATTACTTTCAGAAGTAATAGTAGTTCACTTTCATCTAGAACTGCCTTAGTTTGCTTAATGTATGGTAATGTATTTTAGAAACCTTCTCCCACTAAAATGGAGCAAATATTTTATCCACTTTAAATTGATACATTAAAATCTCAAAATCTCTAAAAGCTTTTAAAAAATTCCATAAATCAAAAATCTGAAATACACTCACCAAAGAAGACACTGATTTTATTTTCTCAATAGAAAGCAGTTGTCATATTTAACAGAACTTAACATTTTTAGAGCAAGCTCAAACAAAACCTGTTACTTCACATTGTTGTAAGTAACCCATGTAATTGTATGTTACAGATCTTTTATGCGCATACATGTATATACCAACCAATCGAGATTTTTATTTTTTTTTATTATTATTTATAGTTGCAGATTAACAAGTAGGATATACAGGTACATACTAATTAACAAACACAAATTAAATTTGACAAAAAAAGTGTTACACATTGGAACAGATCAAGTCATTTGATTCTGTGTAGTTTAGATCAAAGTTTGTCTTGGGTTTCTTTTTGGACACCTTTTCTTGCCTGACATCAGATCCTAGATGGTGCTCTTTGCTGTGGATGACCTGAATATATTGATCAGTGCTGCTGTTTTGTTGGTCACTGCTGGAGGCTATGGAGGCTGAGTCAGATTCAGTAAGATAAGTTTCAAGCTGACCCTTTAACTTGGGCTTTAATTGCGACCCCATGTGTCTGGTTCTGGTGGGGGACTGATATTGTTTCCTTGGAGAATGGACAAGATGCCTTTGTGTGTGAAAAGATTCTTTTTCTTTTATACTGGTCTGAGATGGAGATGGTAAGTTGAAATGTCCCCAGTCAATTCCTTCTTTACCAGCTTCCTCTCCATCATCTTCTTGCATCTCATACCCTGCTCTCTGACTTTCTCTAAAACTACCTAACCTTTCACCAATATAGAAGTGCGCTTGTTGGTGGTGGTCAGGCAATGAACAAGGTCGAAGGCTTTTGCCTAAAGAAGTCCTTTTCCTGTCTTTTCCAGTTTCTTCCTCCTCTTTGATGATCTGCTGTGATGTGTGGGAGCGTGGGGGGTGTTGTTGGTGAATGGTGCGAGGTGTGTAGTGTTTTATGTTGCGCGGGTATAGCTCTAGGATCTCTGTGGGCTCCTCCAGGAGATAGTGCCTTGGGATTCGTGTGGTTGAGCACAGTAGCTTCTTACGGGGCCTGTGCTCATTGACAAACACATAGCGGGTAGTGGGACCACGGTGCCCCCCATAATTTTGTGCAGCAATGATTCCAGCAGTCTCAACAGGGCGTAGAGAACAAATGGTTTTCCTGTACAAGGGGTCAGTGTGGATTGCATTAGAAAGGCCAGATGGTGGATTATATGCCATGTGGTGGCAAGACTTGGATCTGCAGGAACCACTTCGGCCACCAATGAAATGTCGAGATCTATTATGAGGGAAAGGGGGGAAACAACATTAATCAGCTTGTGCAGTAATCATGTTATATGTACTTAAACTTTCCCAAGTTGCTAGAGCAGACAATGAGCCAACTGCAAGCCAGAATATGTCTAATATATATCTTTGTTCACAAAGATAGTTTTTACCCGAAAGCAATAACAAAACTAAATGCAAACAAAAAATAACCATCAATCATCATGAATGATGTGTATCAGTTATTTGTTTGTAAACAAATAACTGTAAAAACATGTAAAAACGATGTTTTTACATCGTGTGTAAATTGTGAGATAGTTTTTTAAGCGTATGCACTGACTGATGGCACTTTTTAAATAAAGACTTTATCTTTTATCTTTATCTTTATATATGCACTCTCATGTCTCACTATGCACTCATGAACTCAATGCAAACCTCTGAAAGCTTACTGTCAGCATATATATATTTACACTGCTCAAAAAAAATAAAGGGAACTGTGACAGCTGTCCCTGCTGTCACACAGTAAGGGTAATTGTTTTCTGTTTTTCTTTAATATTACTTTATATATTTGTTGGTAGTTTAGATTTTCATCTTTGAAATTTGTTTTCATTAATTTGACCAATTTAGTTAACTATTTGTAGTGCACCCATTTAGTTAACTTTATTTGTCAGTTCTTTGTAATTTTTGTTAAATGCACTAAATCTCTTTTGTTTGAGTTGCCAGTTTCCTCTGGAGCAGTGGATGGAATTACAAAGATGATTTCCAGCGGATGCCCACTGGCTGTCAACTTTCCAGTGGGTCATTCCATCTGCTCACCAGGGGAAGGGTAAATTTGGTTGTTTAGTTTAATTATTTCTTTAATGTTTTTCTTTTGAAAGTTAGTTTAGTTCTAATATTTACTTAATTTAAAGATTTAGTAATGTTTCTCAGTAATCGTTTGTTTTTATGTGTGTTTAATTATCCCTTTTGTGTTTAGTAGTGGTTTGATCAGCCACTATTTAAGATCCCTTCATGTTTTGTTAGTTAGGTCGTTTTTTCTTTGTGTTACTACCTGAGTTGTAGTTTGTTATGTTGACCTCAGTTTGGGCCCAATTTATCATTTTGAAATTATTTTTGGATTTTTTGTAATAAATTAATATTTCTTTTGAACTTTACTGAATGTCTCTCTGGCTGGTTTTGTGGGAAAACCTCACAGGAACACTCAAATAACACATCCTAAATCTGAATGAATGAAATATTCTCATTTAATACTTTGTCCTGTACAAAGTTGAATGTGCTGACAACAACATCATTGTTGATTGTCAATCAGTGTTGCTTCCTAAGTGGACAGTTTGATTTCACAGAAGTTTGATGTACTTGGAGTTATATTGTGTTGTCTGAGTGTTCCCTTTATTTTTTTGAGCAGTATATATATATATATATATATATATATATCTATATATATATATATAGATATATATATATATATATATATATATCTATATATATATATATAGATATATATATATATATCTATATATATAAATCGTCAGTCTTCAGGGTGTTTTCACACCTGATAGTAGCCCGGTAGACTCAATTCAGTTGTAACTTTGGGGACCAACATTTGCAAAATTTTTAGCTGCTGTGGTTCGCATTCACACATATATAAATATATGTTTAAACAAACTAGACAATTAGTCCAGGTTTTGTCATTTATTAAAGTTCTAAAAATTATAGCAGCTGCATTGCCACATCAAAGGGAAAACAATCTGAGAAACAACTTAAAATTTATATTTTGTGTTTCCTCGCTGTCTGTGACGGCATGCAGACCTGTTGCTATGGCAACAGACCTCTGATCCGCTTGCATTCTCACTGACTTCCAATCATATCAGAGCTCACTATAGTTAGACTGAGACCTAGGTTGGTAGGCGGTTCAGTTTGCTTCTTTAGTCTATTTTGGAATTCAAATTTGCATTTCCAAATGAATCTGACTTTCTACACAAACAAATTAGAGTCTGATTAAAGTGGACTAAACAGGGCTGGTGTGAATACACCCTTCGAAAATATTTATTTTACATGTAAAAAAAAAATACAGTAATAATACTGTAGGTTATTTAGTTTTATAAATTTTAATAAAATATTGTCACATGACAGATGTTCACTCTGCAATGCTTTATGGGTAAATGACATCAAAATGTTCAACTGCCTCACTCCCTCCAGCCAAAACAGTGATGAGTAAAATTATATGGAGTGAAAATAGTCTCTGAACACCTCCTCAGTGTACAATACAGTATTTGTAGTGGTGAGAGCATCTTTGTGTGTAACTTTGGATAGTTGTATCTGTGACACATGATTTGTAAACCGTAAAAGAAAATTTGTGCATTACGCTGGGTACTTGTAAATATGTGTTGAAATGCTTACACAAATATGACAAAATTATAAATACTAAATAAAAGTAAAAACACAAATACAATTTCTACAAACATTAAATTTTTACACCTAAATTGTTTAACTACAACCTCACAAAACTGATAATTATGAATTCAAACCTTCTTTTACGCAAACAAATGTTGAGAAAGTACGCACAAGTCACCTGATATACACAGACAAAACTGCATTTATGCACAGATCCGTTTATGAATGCACAAGGATGTTTGATTCATTTCACACTTCCAACAGCTTCTGATTTGTGCGTAAGTGGTGCGTTTAAATTCTGGTGGAAAGCTGGGTCGTATGATGTTTGCTCGACACCTATTTTCAATCCCTGAACGTTTGTCACTGTGCTTGTACCAAAGTGGCAAAGATATTATTTAGTTGGAAAACGAAATATTTCAGTACTTCTTTTTAATACTCCAAAATTCTTTATAGACATATTGTGCAGTTTTTGAGCGGTACAGATGAGATTAGGTGGTTAATAAAATGACCACTGCGGTGCTGTTGTGGAGAAGTGGTTAAGCACAGCCCAAGTATGGAGGCCTCAGTTCTCGACGCGACAGTCACAGGTTCGATTCCTGTCCTGGCGACCTTTGCCACGTGTCTTCCCCTTCTCTTGTTACCATGTCAATTCATTATCAAATAGGGTCCACTAGAGCCAATAAATCCTTTAAAATAAATAAAAACAAAATAAAATTACCAGTGGATGGCGGAATGGTTTGCTGGTTTGAAAACAGGCAGTGAAACCAAGAAGCAAGACGGAGCGTCCTGGTGGTCGGTCTTCAGACGTAAGTTAAACCTGCAAGCTTTGCTCTCTGATTATAATGAGACAAAATGTAATAATTTCAGATGATGTATGTATGTCTGGTAGTTTTATACTCTGTCCTCATTTTTCTGTCAACAGGAACTAATGTCTACGTTAGTGATGCTACTTTAGCTAAGTGAACAGAATTGAGTCAAATAAATTGTCTTTCAATAGTAATTTATTGAATTTCCATATATATAAACGACCTTATATTTACTTCTACACAGGACAGAGTGGCTGACTGATGGATTGGGGTCACATGTTTTTTTACTTAACCCAGGTTAATCTAGTTTCATGATGCTGACAAGCAAGTTGGCAAGTATGTCTAGAAAATTACCTCCCCCCTTACACACGTTGCAGCATAATCATATAATTCTTTTGATGTGTTGTGGCTCATCTGTTCTTCATTTATTGTCAGGTGAAGGCAGTCAGAGAAAACTATCTGATCAGTGCATGCATATAGTTTGGCCTGCACCAAATAATGGCAAGATACTTCCCGTCATAATGCTGGCACTGCATGCTGGCAAATGCAAAACTTAAGTTTTTGTGTTTATGTTTTCATTTTTATGTTTCCCATTTTTTCTTCTACTTCTGCAGTAATATGTCACAATTAGGCTTCTGTAGCCCACTGCAGACTAATGAGCCTGCACTGTACATCCAGCAGTTGAATAGTTGCACTAAGTAATGAAGCTGAGTTCTGCAAACTGCACAACTCGTTCATGTTGAGTTCTTCATAAAGGTTTGCCGTCTATGATAAATAAAACGTAATCTGAAATGATTTATGTGATTTTTAATTACACTTTGTCTCATTATAATCAGAGAGCAAAGCTTGCAGGTTTAACTTACCTCTGAAGACCGAGCACCAGGACGCTCCGTCTTGCTTCTCGGTTTGACTGCCTGTTTTCAAACCAGCAAACCATTCCGCCATCCACTGGTAATTTTATTTTGTTTTTATTTATTTTAAAGGATTTATTGGCTCTAGTGGACCCTATTTGATAATGAATTGACAGGATAATAAGAGAAGGGGAAGACACGCGGCAAAGGTTGCCAGGACAGGAATCGAACCTGTGACTGCCACGTCAAGAACTGAGGCCTCCATACTTGGGCTGTGCTTAACCACTGCACCACAACAGCACTGCAGTGGTCAATTTAATTAACCACCTAATCTCACCTGTACCGCTCAAAAACTACACAATATGTCGATAAAGAATTTTGGAGTATTAAAAGGAAGTTCTGAAATATTTCGTTTTCCAACTAAATAATATTTTTGCCACTTTGGTACAAGCACAGTGACAAACGTTCAGGGATTGAAAATAGTAGACGTCGAGCAAACATCATACGACCCAGCTTTCCACCAGAATTTAAACGCACCACTTACGCACAAATCAGAAGCTGTTGGAAGTGTGAAATGAATCAAACATCCTTGAGCATTCATAACCGTGTGACGGCCCTGCTGTGCAGTCCTGTCTGTGTTAATTGATAATTAAAACAATTAAGGTCCTCAATGTGGGAGGCGCTTCCATTACAGACACCTGGATGGTATAAAGGCAGCACCGCTCCATTCATGGATGTGACTGTCAGAAGCCAGCACCGCAGATTACCCAGAGATCCAGACCAGGATGGGTCCCAGGCTTCCTGGTGTGAAGGGACCAGACTGAAGGGATGCGGATCGACCAACCCTTGGGCCGTCTATTGATGTCTCCTAGACAACTTAACTCTTTTTAAAAATAAATGCCTCACAGGCTTAACACTAACTGGTTGCCGTGTCCTCCTAATTTTGTTGTGGCCTTCCAAGCCGGACCGTAACAACCAGATCTGTGCATAAACGCTGTTTTGTCTGTGTGCATCAGGTGACTTGTGCCTACTTTCTCAACATTTGTAGGTGTAAAAGGTTTGAATTTGTAATCATCAGTTTTGTGAGGTTGTAGTTAAACAATTTAGGTGTAGAAATTTAATGTTTGTAGAAATTGTATTTGTGTGTACTTTTGTATTTATGATTTTGTCATATTTGCTAATGCATTTCAACACAAACATAAACCTGGGTATGCAGAATTTGAAATGGATCGGAATGCAGAAATCACAAGAGGTGATGAAGATGAGGAGGGCCAAACAGAGGAAGAGGACAGACTCAGCCATTGGAACTGGTGTTTTGCTGCTGCTGCTTTCAGCTTCTTAAATAGGATTAGGATTACGTAAATGACTGAAATATAACAAAAGATATACAATTTTGAAGTAATTATGAGTTTTGGTGTATCACAAACAGCAACTTTTTAGGTAATAGGAAAATTACAGCATATTTAGTCCAATGTGTTCAACTAGTCCTGGATTCTTTTAAAACAAGCTGGTGGTAATAATTCTAGGACATTTTTTTTTTTTTTTTAATTAACAACCAAGCTTGGATATTTTTACTTTTTTCTATGTGACATTACGGTAATGCAATAAAACTGAATTTATTTTAGGGCAGTTGACATATTCTTAACATAATGTCATTAATTTTGAAGTGAATTGAACTGATATAAATCTCCTTTTTCCTAAATAAAAACATTCAAAAAGTTTGGAAACAAGTAATTCTCATTCTTTGTAGCACTTCTTTAACAGCAAATGAAATGAATTTCTGAATTCTTTGCAAAAGTATCTATACCTCTTGAACTTTAGGATTATAACTGCATGTCACAATTTTCTAAATTTTAATCCATAAAAACCTTTAAAAAGTATCTTGCTTCAATTTCTGCACTACTTTGTGTGGATCATTAACATAAAATCAATTAAAATTTGTGTTTTTTCTGTAACATGTAAAATAATAGAGGTATGAATACTTTTACAAGACATTGTACAGTTGTGGACTTTGTTCTAATTTGCTGAAAATTCTAGCAAAACTATCATGAAGTGTTGAATACCTGTTGGGTAAGGGTTCCACCTGGTGTTTGGGTAGTACGATCACACCTGGACTTCTGACAAATCCAGACACTCTTTCTTCATTCAGGTCAGCTCCAGAAGCTGATTGGCTGATGGTACGAATACTGTTACTACGATTAATAGGAGGCTGAATGTTTGAAACGCTGCCATTTTGCTGGGGAGATGAGGTGTGTATGGAACCTTCCTGGCTTGGGATGTCATTTTCCTGCTGGTCTGGGTTTTTTTCAGCTGAGGCCTCTGGGACTTGCAGCCTTGCTGTAACAATAGCAGTGGAAACACAATAACAACACTTGTTTTATCAGAACAAACCCCACAAAACTAAAAAAACTCCAAAAAAACAAAAACAAAAAAAAACTACCTGCAGCCATCTGAAACACTTTTTTCTTGTCCTCTGTCCGCTCCTAAAAAGATGGGAGGGGAAAAATCCAACCAAAGAAAGAAAGTAATTCAACAATAATTGTTTCAGTCTTAAGAACAGCACAATGCACTGGCTACATGTATTTTTTTTCGAAGACTGGTTAAGAAGAGATTAAAATTCAAATCCAAAAGCACTTCATTAAATAAATGTTGTAACTCATATTAATCCAAATTCTTCAAAGAGTTTTTGTAGATTAGGGGAGCTCAAGACTTGTCCTCGAGAGCTACCATCCTGCAACTTTCAGATGCTTCCCTGCTCCAACACACCTCAATCAAATGAACAACTCATTATCAGGTCTATTCAGAGCTGATCCTGGTCTGTTGGAATAAAGATGCCCGGCCCGGGGTCTTTCTGCATGGAGTTTGCATGGGTTCTCTCCAGGAATTTCAGCTTCCTCCCACAGTCCAAAAACATGACTGTCAGGTTAAATGGACTCTCTAAATTCTCCCTAGGTGTGTGTGAGTGTGTGCATGGTTGTTTGCCCTTTCTGTCCCTTTCTGTCTGTGTTGCCCTGCAACAGACCTATCCAGGGGGATAGGTCTGTTGCAGACCTATCTGCAACAGACCTGCAACAGACCTATTGCAGGGCAATAGTGCCTGTGGTGCCCTGCAACAGACAGGTCTGTTGCAGGGCACCACCCGCCTCTCAGAGGCGAGAGGCGGGTGGTGCTGGTGCTGGAAAGGCACCAACCCCTCACCCCACTAATTTGCAGCTAAATATTTAGCTGCAAATTAAAAATTTATATTCCTAACTAAGTTGCCTAATTTAATTTGAAAGCTAAATATTCAGTTAAACTATTTAGGTTGGAATGCAGACATTTATGAATATAGGAACAATGTGATGAACATTATGGAGGACCAAGACTGACATAACTAAAAATAAAAGTCATGGTTCATTGTTTCATGGCTAGAATCAATGTGTTTTTAATGCTGCTTTTGTTATTTTGATTCAAAATAATATTTTATAAAATACTTTCTGTTGTGTTTTATTTGACAGAAGAATTATTTCAAGTTTGAAATATTTCATTTTTCACTTTTTTAAGCATTTTTAGAACAATTTGTAGAACATTTGTGACGATTTGTAGAACATTTTTAAAACGAAATGACAACAGCAATTTTGGAACGTCAACATCCATTATATATGTGTGGGAGCGGGGCTATCAAAAGCGCATGTGTGTTCAAACTAGCTAACTAATCTGTATTCTATTGTGCAATCTGTGTCACACATGTGAGTGTGTATGTCCGTCCATCCGTCCATCCGTCCGTCCGTCCGTCCGTCCGTCCGTCCGTCCGTCCGTCCATCCATCCATCCATCCATCCATCCATCCATCCATCCATCCATCCATCCATCCATCCATCCATCCATCCGGGAAATCCCAAGTTGTTTTCAGGCATGGTGGGACGTGCCCAGAACAGGGAAGCGTCCAGGAGGCATCCTGACCAGACGTCCGAGCCTCAACTGGCTCCTCTCAACATGAAGGAGCAGCAGCTCAAGACCAGCACAAGACCTCCGCAGATTGTGGCAGAGATGTAAGCAAAGTAGAATGAAGCGTTTGAATTGATAATGACATTGGCTAAATTTATTTCAACTCTAAGTATTTAATATCTTGCTGGTTTTATGGGAATGTGGATCTTTCAGATCAATTTGAGAAGACACCTAATTTAATAGTGTCATGTAGTGAGGGGCACTGGAC
Source organism: Poeciliopsis gracilis (assembly GCA_911649635.1). Classification (NCBI taxonomy): domain Eukaryota; kingdom Metazoa; phylum Chordata; class Actinopteri; order Cyprinodontiformes; family Poeciliidae; genus Poeciliopsis; species Poeciliopsis gracilis. Next base: position 531,065 of record CAJVRI010000597.1, read on the forward strand.
ACCTAACCCGACTTGGTCTCGGGTTAGGTGGTCTTGACTACAACACTGCTGACTGACTTCTTGGTTGCATGTCCACCCCCATCTGCCTTATTTCCATCACTTCCTGTTGGATTTCTTTCAAAATAAATGTCGCTAGTGACACAAAAGTGAAGTACATGCTATGTTAGGACAGGAGACAAGATATTTCCATCCCTGAAATTATGATTAATAGAATCACAAATCTAAGTGTAAACTGTGTCACAGAGAGTAAACACAATAACAACATGCTTTATTTGTGGCATTGTTAATTAAAATAGCATGTTGAAATTAAATACAACAGGCACACTTAATGATATTGTATTAGCAATTAGGTAATGCAGTCAGCAAGTACTTCTACTTTTAATACTTAAGTATTTTTAAAAGCCAGTACTTTTTTACTTTTACTCCAGTAAAAATGTTCATGTAGTACTTTTACTTTTACTGGAGCACATTTTTGTCTGTGTATTTGTACTTTTACTTAAGTATGAGTACTTTCTCCACCACTGCTCATATATCAGAGTTCTTGCTTCAACACACATTCAGGGGTGACACTTGGGACTCAGTGTATATGGTTCACAAAGAATGTGTTCCTGATAGTGACAGTTGGTAAGAAACTAGGATTCCCATTAAACTCCACAGGAAATGAAGCAGGTCCTTTTGGACCCTCTTATGGAAGAATGGGGTAGTAATACAAAACATGACATATCTTAAAATGTGTAAAAGGTAAATAAAAAAATGTAATTGCATGACATCAATACTATGTTTTTGAGGAATACCTGGAATATGAAGTAATAAAACTTTTCATTACAAAGATATCGCATAAAGATGACCTCAATGGGTCCAAAAGGACCCACTTATGCTTCAGAAGGTTAAACATGCATTTTCATCAAGCAATGTATATAATTTGTTTTGTTTTTTCCTTATCCAAGTGTTTGTTCTTTTGTCCCGTCTCCACTTTTTACTTTTCTTTGTGCAAAAAGAAAAAGTAAATGAACCACATTTAAACAAACGCACCTCATTTGTTTAAATGCAAATGAAGGGCTGAGTCTTCAGGCTTCAACTTCTGCCTTTTGTTTGGTTAACATCACAGTTTACTTTTCTGAAACAAAGATGCCTAGCAGTTTACCAGTGAGCTGGACTCTTGACATGATTATTTTTTTGTGTGAATGTTCAGACAGATCATGTTTCAGTTGATGGCTCTCATGGACTCTGAAGTTCACCATCAGGGTGTTCAGAGTTTGGACAAAGCAGGCGATGAAGTTGGCTTCCAATTGAGGCTTTGATAGTCCTCCAGTTGGCCAAATGTTGCACAGTAAGCCAACATGTTTGAATGTAGCTGTTTTCCAGCTACATTCATTTAATCAGTTGAAAAGTCTATATGTTTCAGTAACTCAGGTAGATAAATTACACAGACGAAAGCTTTTATTTGTATTAATTATGACTTTTTTGGTAACAGCTATTAAAAGCAGCTTTAAAATATTACATCAGAAGTAAAAATATTTGTTTAATACCTGCTTAAACATTATTTTCAAAACATACAACTCTTCAGAACCTATTCTAATTGATTAAATATCAGTGCACTATGAAACTTGTACTACAGTACACCAAATAGAGGCACAGATTTCAGCCAGGGTATTGTTTTCTGTTTTTGTCAGCTTTATGGTATGTTTGCATTGCACATTAATATTTATATCACATATGTTCTCAAATGTTGGTAAACTGGCACAGCAGACCACCCTGTGTTATTCCTGCAGGCCTCTATCTCAATGTCCAGCTTCATGCACTTCCAGTGGGTTCACACTGGAAGTCCAAAGACTTTCACCTTTAAGCAGGGAACATATGTGCCAAAAGCACTGATGGCACATTTGATTAAAAAAATTAGGCTGATGTTCTTATAGCATTGACATCCAAGAGGAATCTTTATATTTTGGTTTTATGTTATTAAATGAGCTTGATTTTTGTCCATCTGATCAGATTCTAATGAGGGTGAATAAAGCTGTGTTCCTTCTAATCTGTGTAGTTCTAATTTTAATCAAATCTAGCATGATTTCATATATCTCAGTCACTAAAATGGGTTGTTTTGGACCCATTTTTATGTTACACTGAAGATTTTACAGGACAGCTAAACACTGGACAAGATATATGTACAAGGTAGAAATGAACGATATATTTTGGATTATATTTAATAACAACCCTAAGTTACTGAATAATGCATCTATTACCTTCTGGATACCTGCAGTTGGAAATCTACAATGTGAAAGTGTCAGTGATATATTTAATGCACTCAGTCCTTGGGTCGGCTTGCCCTGCATGGTTAAACACTGTGTTTCATTTATTGGCCTTAACAAATGATGGAAAGGGTGAGCTCATGTGATCATTTGCATCAAGTGTTCTGGAACAGACATCTAAAATGTGCAGGGCCATGTTAATTCATAGCAGTCTGTAACAGTTAGTTTGTAAAATCTTTAATCTCATTGTTTTATTCCACTTTGTATCTGAAGTTTATCACATTTCTGGATGTTCTGTGTTTTACTAAAAGTTAAGTCGGCAGAGGATTTTAGCAGGGCCACAACACCATTGCAACTTACAACATATGTGTTTTAAAAAAGAGGCTGCACTGTTGAGCACAACAGAATGAATTTTTCCTCTGATGTTTGGCTGAAAATCTGCGAAGGTCAGCCATCTCTCTGCTTCTTCCTGAAGGAGATCCATCAGGAGTTCTGGTGCTGCTCATAATGCAAGCAGTTCTTCTTCGGCTTCCTGAGAAGAGTAAGAAAATGTTGAAGCAGGTATGTTATACCAAAAACACAAACATACAAACATGGATAAGTTATACACCCGCAAAGAACTATTTAAATGAACACAGCCATCGTTATCATTAACAAACATACACATTAACTGTAATAACTGTAAATATAAAGGCATAAACCTCAATAATAACTTATTTTGTGAGGTATTACAAAGTAAGTTATTATAAAGTTATTAATTTAAATTTTTAAATTATTAAAAATGCCAGCCTATTTTTCTGCAAGTTTTTTCTTCATTTCAATGTTCGGTACGACTATTTTCCGTTTCTTTATGACTGTATGCAGCCAACCATAAAATATAATATAAACCAGACAGATATACTCACCTTAATGGTGTCAGTGGCTGGACAGCAGCAGTCTGTGGATGTCAGCGTGCTGGACGGACAGACGGATGTACGGCCTCCCATGCAGTTCCCCAGACTCGTCATTCTCATTCTCTCAGCTCAACAAGAGCAGCAATTCATTCTTCAATATTCAGAGTTTTCTCTGAATATTGCAGTTCCCTTACGATGGACAGAAAAGCCTGAATCTCATCACCATCTACCTCCACACTGGAGGATTCCCAAAGCTTAAACCAGAAACTAACTTCAATGGCTGCTTCGTCCAAAATATGAAAAACCCAGCGGTTCGAACTGAAACAGACGTTCTGTCTGAGCGACCACGCAAAAAGAATCATGTCAGGTGTTGTAGGATTATTTTCTAATAAAGTTGGTAAGCTCCAGCTCACTGATAAACTGCAAGCACAAGCATCTTTGTTGAAGAAAAGTAAACTGTAATTCTAACCAATCAATAGGCAGAGGCTGAACCTGAAGACACCAACACTCATTTGCATTTAAACATTCCATGCAGAAGGAAAAGTAAAAAGAGGAGACAAGACAATGACAAAGGAACAAACGCTTGTATAATGAAAAAAACAACACAAAATATATACATTTATTGATGAAAAGCCTGGTTAAGGAACACTCACAAGAATATGTATACATTTCTTGGCAAAAATGAAAGTGTAAGGAAAAGGAAATCTAAATATTTTCAATTCTTGGCGAAAACATGTTTAAGGAAAAGGAAAAACAAGAAACACATTTCTGCATTTATTTTTAATTATAATGGAGAAACACATAGAAGCACCATAGAAACCATAGTTTCTGGTGCATAGACAATATGTCAGTGAAAATATGTTTTTTTATGACAGGTTAAAGAAACCAAATTATTGCTCTTAATTTTTTACTGTGAAACTTTACAAATGGCACCCCACTGTGAGCCAACCATGTTTAAGGGCAGCATTTTGTCTTCTACATACTGCATGACTTCTTTAAGCCACCTTTTCTTATTTTGGTAGTGGGGGACCAACAGTGTCTGGCAGGACCTGCTACTAGACATTCTTTGGATTTGATGTAGTATTTTATAACTTGATAGGCTGGAAGACTATTGTCATACTCCCAGTGCAAAACAAAAAAATTCCATGTGGTTGTTAATTGATTTCATACAACAGGGTTGACAGCAAAACAAGTTTTAAAAAGCTTACAATAAATATAATTTCATATTTGTTGACATATGACATCAGCCTAAAAACAATGTAAATATGCAAAGAATTGTTAAATATTTATGAAAAATATATCTAGTAGGTTTATTGTTGGATTGATTGGTAGTGGCTTCATCCTGCACTAAAGTATTCCACAGTTTCAGCACCAAAATTAAGATTATTATTATTTATTATTAATATTATTGCACAACTAGAGGTGGCTACTTCCTTGTTGAAGGAGGCTATATCCTTTGAAAAGCTAGTTCCACTTCTAAAAGTTTTTTTTTTTTTTTTTAATTGACACATTAATATAAGTTAAAAAAATATGCCCTTTAGCTATCTGATGAATTGGAAGCTCAATCCAAAGCAAATTTCAGCTTCGTTTAATGATTTAATCCATCATGTTCTTCCCCATTCTTCATTATCTAGTGTATGTAAACTTTTGGTTTCAACTGCTGTTATGCTTGTCATAAACAATATATCTAAATAGAAAGGAAGAATATTCTAAGCATGACTAGAGATTCCAAAACAACTGCAATTATTATTTATTTCTTACATTTTTCAAAATAAGTTTATTGACTAGTAAGAAGCTCAGAATAACTTGTCAATCAGAAAAAAAAAATAAAGAAATTACATGCATGGTCATTGTTTACCCAAAATGATATTCTGAACAAGAATTTTAAAAACATTCGATAACACAAACCTGATTTTGTAAATAATGACACTTTAATGCAAAGTTGACACTTCCAATGGACTTTCAATGCAACTTTTAAAGCAACTTTGCATTAAAAGTGTCAATATTTACTGAATGACACTTTGTGACATTCAGTCATAGACATTCATAAAGACTCCATGTTCATGACAGTGTCATGTCAGTCTTATGCACACCTCATCACAGTGTTACCAAACATTCAGTTTTTCACTGTCAATTTGCATAATTGAAACAGTTTTTTTGCAAACTGTCAAGGTCAATATTTTAAAACTTACAGTCTGGAGTTGAATCCTCAGTTGGTTATTCGTAAATTTTAGGGATCTGGCAATGGCTTGAAGATAATATATCAGCATACTGAAACACAAATGGTAAAAATACAAATGTGTTTTAGAAAATAGAATGTTGCAGCAAATAATTTATATATTTACATGTAACACACACACCCAGAAGTGAAGGCTTTCTCTGGTAAGAAAAAAACATGCTTGCGTGTGCGTGTCTTGTGTGTCATATATGAGATTATGTTATTATCACATGTAGACTGTTAATGTCTTGTTAGTGTGTGAGGCTTCTTACAATAACAGTAGTACTGCTGGCAGCACCACAACAGGACTGGTGACATAACTCATCACTTTACTGAACCAAAGTGGGAAATCTGATGCCACTGTGTCTGAGATGATGTCATAAATCTTCTCCTGGCCACTGAAACACACATTTCAGGACTTTTACCCAAATTAGCTCTTTCAGAGAACTTTAAAACATGCAAGGCTAAAAGACGTTAAGTCAATAATATCTTTTCAACTGTTCCATTCAATTCAGATTTAGTTATGTAGCGCAAACTCACAGCAAGTTTCTATCAAAGAAAACCAATTCAATCTCGTCGTCAACTAGCAACATTTCCTCCTCCTGAAAATCAGAATACCACAGAAAATCCTCATACAGAGCAAGCATATAGCACAGAGACGGAAAGCTCCTCTTTAAAGCTGCAGTATGTAACATCTACAAAAAATAGAGATTTTTTACATATTTAAGAAAACTATCACTTTGTCATGACTGTATGGCATAAGACAGATAAGCTGTGGAAAAAAATCAAGTTCCTCTGCCTTCTCACAGTGATCCCGATACTGACCACAGCAATACACAGCTCAGGAAAGAACCAATCAGAGCCAAGAAGAAGAAGGTCTTAAACTGTCAATCAGAACCCATATGACGGTGGATAAATAATTCTTCTGGAACAGTAAGAGTAAGAGGGTAGAGGAGCTTGATTTTTTTCACAGATTATTGTTCTCATACCACACTATCCCTACATGATGAAAATTTTAAGAAATGTGTAAAAAAAACAGTTGGTTGCTTTTTTTATTAAAACTTACATACTGCAACTTTAACTGGAAGAAACCTCCAGGAGAACATGGCTCAGTGAGAGCAGTCATCTTCCACAACCATTCACAGGTTTTGATCACAGCAATGCTGTGTGGTATTCTCAAAATGAAGAGTTTTGAAACAAAAAAAAATAAACTAAAAATTAGACCTTGGCAATAATATCCTTCAACAGCAAATACAATCTGTTTGTACGATTTGTACAAACAGATGCATTTGTGCATTCTGAATGGATTTTACCTGAATGGTCCACAGTGTTCCGAAGGTCTATATCGTACAATGGCAAAGATGGTGGGGAGCATACACAGAAACAGCATGAAAAGTAGCATAGCCAAGTAGAAATTATTTGATCTGAAAAAGCAAAAATAAAGTTAGCAAAGAGGAAATTGAGAAAAACTTCATAAAATTTTTATAAGCAAACATGTGGAAGAGGGTTGGTTATTTATTTTAAATAGGCCACCGGCAAGAACAAAGCTGACTTTAGACGTGGGGTTTAAAGTTATCTTTTTTACATATTTAAGAGTCTCTCTATATATTGAGAGTATAATATAGAAGAACAACTAATCTGTGAAAATGTCAAGCTATCCACATCCCCCCAGTCTTAGCTTCATGGATGAAAGTTTTAAATTCCTGCTGGTACTATGATGAAAATCACCAGTGACTCATTGTGTCAACCAAAACAAATAAAAATATGGATATTTTCATAAAAACGGTATTGGTCTTTCAACTGGGTTTGTATTACAAGCTCACGGTGTTACATCTATTGGAAGAGAGAGGAGAAAAACCCATCAAGTGTAGTTCAAGTGAACTTCTGAGAAAAGGAAAAGCCCTTGTTGAATTTAAAACCCATCTGTTTACAGTTCCTTTTGAGTAATAATAAATTAAACCTTGATCAACATATTTGATGTGTTTGATTTTAGTGATGGAGGGCATCAAAATGTAATATTTGTTCAATTGTTAACTGTGTGGTGTTTTCTTTATAACTGTAATTTATAACTATAATTTTGTGTTTTTTATTATGTAAAGCACCTTGAACCGCCTTGCTGTTGAAATGTGCAACACAAATAAACTTGATTTATGATTAATTGATAACCTAGACAGTTAATGATTGTAAATGACTAAAAAAATACACAATATTCAGCCTTTAAAGCAGTGTGCTCCAATTTTTTTTTTCTGTCAAATGAACCAATGGAAATTTTTGGATGTAACATGATAGCTAAAGGGGACATAAAATTGCTGTTTAGAAAGACTTATATAGAATGTAAGTTGAATGCATTCAATTACATAGAATGCATTCAACTACATCCTATGTAGTTGAATGCATGAATACATGTGTTTCAAAAATAAAATTGCAGAATTTTATTTTTGATAGGAGATTATCCACATAAAATATGTACAAACGAGGGAGGATGTGTCGTGAGATTTGCAGAGGTTCTGACCTGGAAGCTCGGAAAACCTGCTGATGAGGAACATTGCAAGTGAGGACAGCCCAGCTCCTTAGATACATGAGACCAATCAGTTTCAACACATTAAAAGCAGGAAGGCATGGAGAGAAAAAGGCTCCCATCCTGATGAAAGACACACACACAAACACACACAGCATTATAAAAAAGGCATTACGCTTAGAGGGACATGGTTTCACTTCATTATCTGTGTAGTTATGAGTTTATATCTTCTGAAATTGGCAAAAAAATATATATCCAGGCAAGGCACTTATGTGAAATGATGAGGTTTTTAGGGGGTCATATTCTTCTCAAACAGGGTCACAGTCAGCAACAGAAACTATTAGTTCTATATCAGATTCGTTTTACAAGGGCTACAAATAATTGTTCAAACTTACCAGATCATTCCTTGGTTGTAAATCAAGTGTAGGACATTTTCAGCTATTTTAAATTCTCCATATTCAGGCTGCAAAAACATATCAAAAGTTTATTTTAATGGCATTACATGTGTTTCTGTAAACATTTAAAATTGGCTGATTTTTTTTAGGCTGGGAAATCAACACTTCAATACAGTGGGGGAAGAAGTTAGATGAAGCAAAACCATCAGTCACAGTCCTTTTATCTGTGTTTTTTGTTGTAGCTCATTTAAAGTCTGTAGTCTTTGAATATAGCTGGAGTTATTTTATGAATCTGGTTCAGGCTGAAAGGCTTAGTTTATCGTACACCCAATTTCCATTGAAAAAACAGTAATTAAGCCATGGGAGAAATACACATTAGCTAAAACCCATTTGTTATCTTCACAAGCATATTAGCATCATCAAGAAAAGAAAAAAGAAAAAAGTCAGATGTCACTTTATCTTGAATAGACACACCACACAGATCCGTACAAACTAGAGATGCTCTAATCAGGTTTTTTGCTGCCGATCCCATATCGATCACCCATGAGGCCGATCACCTGGATTGGCTGTTAATTTTTCGCTTGAGGTATTGTGAGGGTGTTACACAGACCAGCCAGAGAGATGTTGAGTAAATTTAAAAAAAAATTCTAAATTTATTACAAAAAATCCAAAAATAATTTCTAAATGATAAATTAGGTCCAAAATTGAGGTCAACATAACAAACTACAACTCAGGTAGTGACATAAAGAACTCAAATAAAACTGACCTAACAAACAAAACATGAAAGGAGCTTAAATAGTGGCTGATCAGACCATTGCTACACACAAAGGGGATAATTAAAACACAAAAACAGAGAAACACATTACTAAATCTTTAAATTAAATAACTGGACTAACTTGCACAAAAGAACAAACATTAAAGAAATGGTAAAATTAAATTAAAGACCAAATTTCCCCTTCACCTGGAAAGCAGATGGAACGGCCTACTGAGGAAGTTCACAGCCGTATATGGACGTCAGCTAGAGCTCACCTTTATAATTTCAGCAGCAGCTCTAGAGGAAACTGGTAATGTCTCTGTGTGACAGCAGGGACAGCTGTCACAGGTATAAATACTGCTACATGATCTGGCAATAAATTCGCCTAATTCAGACATAAATTATAAAATATTTGCAGGCACTATTCAGTCAAAAGCACAACTGAAAAACCTGCAGTCAGTAAAATAATATTTAACAGTAAGTCCTCAATACAATAAATTATGCATAAGTCAAATAAATCTCACAACACTGTCCATATCAAATGTTAAGAAAAAAAGAAATATTCATTCAGAGTCAAATGCAGGTTGTACCAAAATAAACAATACTGAGTTACTGAATCAAGACTTCTCCTTGGGCTGCCACCTTAAGGTGGTGGAGGGGTTTGAGTACCCCAAAGGAGCTATGCTGTCTGGGGCTTCATGGCCCTGGTAGGGACACCCAAGGCAGACAGGTCCTAGGTGAGGGACCAGACAAAGTGCAGCCCAAACACCCCGATGACAAGCAAGTACTTTGGATTTCTTGTTCCCTCGCCCGGACGCGGGTCACCGGGACCCCACTCTGGAGCCAGGCCTGGAGGTGGGGCACGATGGGGAGCACCTGGTGGCCAGGCTTTTACCCCTGGAGCCTGGCCAGGCTCAGCCCGAAGAGGAGACATGGGTCCCCCTTCCATGGGCCCACCACTCGTGAGAGGGGTCAAAGGGGTTGGGTGTAATGTGTGATGGGTGGCGGCCAACGGAGGGGTCCCTGGCGGTACGATCCTTGGATGCAGAAGTTGGCTCTTGGGACGTGGAATGTCACCTCTCTGGTGGGGAAGGAGCTGGAGCTGGTGTGTGAGGCCGAGTAGTTCCAACTAGAAATAGTCAGTCTCACCTCAACACATAGCTCTGGTTCTGAAACCAGTCTCCTTAAGAGGGGCTGGACGTACTTCCACTCTGGAGTTGCCCGCGGTGAAAGGCGTCAGGCAGGAGTGGGCATACTTGTTGCTCCCCAACTCGACCTGTACGTTGGGGTTTACCCCAGTGGATGAGAGGGTAGCTGATGGGTTCTGACTGTTGTTTGTGCTTACGGGCTGAACAACAGTTCAGATTACCCACTCTTCTTGGAGTCCTTAGAGGGGGTACTGGATAGTGCCCCTCTTGGGGACTCCCTTGTTGTGCTGGGGGACTTCAACACTCATGTGGGCAATAATAATGAGACCTGGAGGGGCGTGGTTGAGAGGAACGCTCCCCAGATCTGAACTCGAGCGGTGTACTGTTTTTGGACTTCTGGCCGGTCACGGATTGTCCATAATGAACACCGTGTTCAGACATAAGGGTGTCCATATGTGCACTTGGCACCAGGACACACAGTTCGATGATCGACTTTGTCATCGTTTCATCGGATTTGCGGCCATATGTCTTGGACACTCAGGTGAAGAGAGGTGCGGAGCTGTCCACTGACCATTACCTGGTGGTGAGTTGGCTTCGGTGGTGCGGGAGAATGCCGGTCAGACCTAGCAGGCCCAAACGCGTTATATGGGTCTGCTGGGAATGTCTGGCTGAATCCCCTGTGAGATGGAGCTTTAAGCTTTAACTCCCATCTCCGGCAGAGCTTCGAACACATTCCGGGGGAGGTGAGGGACACTGAGTCCGAGTGGACCATGTTCCGTGCCTCCATTGTCGAGGCGGCTCACCAGAGCTGTGGCCACAAGGTTGTCAGTGCCTGTCGTGGTGGCAACCCTCGAACCCGTTGGTGGACATCTTCGGTGAGGGATGCTGTCAGGCTGAAGAAGGAGTCCTATTAGGCCTTTTTGGCCTCTGGGACTCTGGAAGCAGCTGATGGGTACCGGCGGGCAAAGTGGCATTTGGCCCGGGTGGTTGCTGAGGCAAAATCTTGGGTGTGGGAAGAGTTCGGAGAGGCTATGGAAAAAAGACTTCCGCACAGCTTTGAGGTGATTCTGGTCCACCATCCGGCATCTCAGGAGGGGGAAGCAGAGCAGCACCAACACTGTGTATTGTGGGGATGGTGTGCTGCTGACCTTGACTCAGGACATTGTGGGGCGGTGGGCGGAGTACTTTGAAGACCTCCTCTATCCCACCAACATGCCTTCCATTGAGGAAGCAGAGCCTGGGGACTTTGGGTCGGGCTCTCCAATCTCTGGGAATGAGGTCGCCGAGGTGGTTAAAAAACTCCTCGGTGGAAGGGCCCTGGGGATGTATGAGATTCGCCCGGAGTTGCTTAAGGCTCTGGATGTTGTTGGTTGACGTGACTCTGCAATATCGCATGGATATCGGGGGCAGTTCCCCTGGATTGGCAGACTGGGGTGGTGGTCCGCCTGTTTAAAAAGGGGGACTGGAGGGTGTGCTCCCCTGTGAGATGGCCCGCGCCGTGGTACCGACCTGCTTCAAGTCTACCTCCATCGTCCCAATTCCTAAGAATTCCAACCCGACCAGACTCAATGACTATCGTCCGGTAGCCCTCACTCCCATCATCACCAAGTGCTTGGAGCGGCTGGTCCTAGCACACCTCAGATCCTGTCTACCCCCCACACTGGATCCCCACCAATTTGCATACAGGCAGAATAGGAGCACAGAGGATGCAGTCTCCATAGCACTGCACTCTGTTCTTTCTCACCTCGACAACAAGAACACTTATGCCAGAATGCTGTTCTTAGACTTTAGTTCAGCATTTAACACTGTCATTCCATCACAACTCATTACCAAACTCACAGACCTCGGCATCAGTTCACTCATGTGCAACTGGTTGCTCGACTTCCTGACCAGTCGACCCACAACACGTCCGGCTGGACAATCACTTCTCATCCACCATCATCATAAACACCGGAGTGCCACAAGGCTGTGTGATGAGTCCCTTCCTCTACTCTCTCTTCACCCACGATTGCAGACCTGTTCATGGCTCTAATGCCATCATCAAGTTTGCCGATGACATCACGGTGATCGGCCTCATCAGAGACAACGATGAGGCCGCCTACAGGGAGGAGGTGGACCGTCTGGCTGAGAGGTGCGACAAGAACTACCTGCAGCTGAACACCGAGAAGACCAAGGAGCTCATCGTGGACTTCAGGAGGAATGCTGACCTCCACCCACCCATCCACATCAAGGGAATAGCGGTGGAGCGTGTGAACAGCTTTAAGTTCCTGGGAGTCCACATCTCCGAGGACCTGACCTGGACGACCAACTGCTCCAAACTCATCAAGAAGGCGCACCAGCGCCTCTTCTTCATGAGGACCTTGAGGAAGAACCACTTGTCCTCAGAGATCCTCACCAACTTTTACCGCTGCACCATTGAGAGCATCCTCACCAAGTGCATCACAGTTTGGTACGGGAACTGCTCTGTCTCCGACCGGAAGACGCTGCAAAGGGTGGTGAAAACTGCCCAGCACATCGCCGGGGCATCGCTTCCTGCCATCAATGACATCTACAGGAAGCGGTGTCTGAAAAGGGCCGGCAAAATCACCAAGGACTTGACTCACCCTGCACACACACTCTTCTCTCTCCTGCCCTCTGGGAGGCGTTACAGAAGCCTACGGACCAGAACCACCAGGCACCGGAACAGCTTCTTCCCCACAGCTGTTACGCTCCTGAACGCCTCCTGACACAAACTATAAGGACTGTCCCCCCCCCATCCCTGGACTGTTCCCCTCACACACATACACATACAATCTTTATATAATCTGTAAATCTAATTTCCCATTATTTATCCTGTATTATAAAACAACTAATATATATACAATCCATTCTTCATATTCCTGTATATTCTGTATAATCTGTGTAATTTGTATAGTATGTACATAAGCTCTCATCTATATTTATATTGTACAAAACATTTTATTTATAGCACGTCAATATTATTCTGTTTATATCTTCATACATCTGTTTATAAATATTTATATCATGTATAGCACTTCTGGATAGATGCAAACTACATTTTGTTGCTTGTACATGTGACATTGCAATGACAATAAAGTTGAATTCTATTCTATTCTATAGGGGGGTCACACTCTTAAGCCTCCCTGGCAAGGTCTATTCGGGGGTCCTGGAGAGGAGGGTCCGTCGGATAGTCGATCCTCGGATTCAGGAAGAGCAGTGTGGTTTTCATCATGGTCATGGAACACTGGACCAGCTATACACCCTCAGCAGGGTCCTGGAGGGTGCATGGGATTTTGCCCAACTGGTCCACGTGTCTTTTGTGGACTTGCAGAAGACGTTCGACTGTGTCCTTTGGGGAGCTCTGGGGGGAGGGCCCTTTGATACAGGCTGTCAGGTCCCTGTACGACCGGTGTCAGAGTCTGGTCCGCATTGCTGGCAATAAGTCGGGCTCGTTTCCTGTGAGGGTTGGACTTTGCCAGGGCTACCCTTTGTCACCGATTCTGTTCATTACTTTCATGGACAGAATTTCTAAGTGCAGCCGAGATGTTGAGGGTATCCGCTTTGGTGGCCTTAGGATTGCATCTCTGCTTTTTGATCAGTGACACATACACTCACTGACCACTATATTAACCCTCTGAAGTCTATGGACGCGTATACGCTTCTTTTTTATATGTCTAATTTGCAGTGTCGTAGCAGCAAAACCCCACTTTCCCCAGTCTCACTTTCAACTTGTACTTAAAGTGCACGTTTTAAACTACACACCAGTTTTTAAATTGTGTTAATAGGCCAAGTAAAACCAGAGTTATGCTAAAATAAGAAAACCATATTTTTTCGAATGTGAGAGAAATGTTAAAAAATGGGTTTTTCTGGTAATGTAACAGGAAATGAGCTTCCAAACATAAAAAAAAAAAAAAAAAAAACCCCAACATTTTATTCCTTTGTGAATGGAAATCTCACATCTTCGACAAATAATTATGGGCTGTATTTTGTTGCTAAGAAACAAAGTAAAGTCACTCAAGTTACGGTTGTGTTCCATCACAACCCAAAGGTTCTCCATTGGATTGAGATCTGATGACTGTGGAGGCCATTCGAGTACAGTGAACTCATTGTCATGTTCAAGAAACCAGTCTGAAATGATTCCCGCTTTGCGACATGGCACATTATGCTATTGGAAGTAACCATCAGGAGATGATTACACTGTGGTCATTGGGATGGACATGGTCAGCAATAATACTCACAATTGGGTACTAATGGGCCCAAAGTGTGCCAGGTAAATATCCCCCACATCACCACCACCACTCTGAACTTTTGGTACACAACACTATGGATTCATGCTTCCATGTGGTTGATGGCAAATTCTGACCCTACCATCTGAATGGTGCAGCAGAAATTGATGTTGATCAGATTCTGCAACGTTCTTCCAATCTGGTATTGTCTAATTTTGGTGAAGCTGTCCAAATTGTAGCCTCAGTTTGCTGTTCTTAGATGTGGTCTTCTGCTGCAGCCTATCCCCCTCAAGGTTTGACATGTTGTGCATTCAGAGACGTTCTTCTGCATATCCCAGTTGTAGTAAGTGGTTATTCGAATTACTTTTACTCTTCTATCAGCTTGAAACAGTCCTGCCATTCTTCTCTGTCCTCTGGCATTAACAAGGCATTTACGGCCACAGAACTGCTGTTCACTGGATTTTCTCTTTTTTGGACCATTCTCTGTAAACCCTAGAGATGGTTACCATAACTGTAGAGACAGTCAACCTTTAGGCATATGAAATTTTAGATGTAGCATGAATATTTGGAGTAGACTTTACATTAAGGTAAACTTAGATAAAGATCCAAACTAAAACAACTGGTGACTCTCTGAACTTAAATAAATTTCTAAGGAGGATTTTCAGACAGGCAGTGTTGTACTCCCGTAAGTGGTCTGGAGACAGGGAGTGTATCTGTATCAAGATCAATAAATTCTTTGGTGTTGGTTCAAGAGTTCAGTGAAACATTAAAAGTTTAAAGTCTTCTCCAAAGTATAATCAAACGTATTAAGATATTTCCTTAAGCATTAAACAGCATGTTTTGAATTAGTTAGTTTTTAACCATACTATTTTCATGCAATTTATATTACTGAAATACAATAGGATTAGGAAACTATTTTTACTCTAGAAAATATTTCAGGTATTTCAAAGAGCTTTTTAAATTAGACAACCCTGCAGTTTTAGATTCAATCTAATACTTACTATTTGGCATTAGATTTTGTTCCAGTTTGTTTAAAATAGGAAACCACTTTCTTGTTGAATCACTGAGGCAGAAAACCAAACAGGCCTAGATCATAAATTCTGGTTTAGAATGTAAAAAACAGGAGGCTGGCAAGGGGAGATTCTGGCTCAGGAGCACCCTTGTTCTCTGCATATATTTGCTTTTGGGTTTTTTAGCAGGTCTCAGAGGAGGTAATAAAATTAACATTGGAGCAGCCCTGCAAGGGGAAGACACACCTTCTAATGCATATATTTAAATGAGGGGAATACACATTCTTATGAAAAGGTCTGTGTTACAGCAAAGATTTGAATTGCTTTGTGCCCGAGTGAGTGATTCCCAAAAATGCATTTTTGTCTTTCCTTTTCAACTCGTTGCAGGTAATTCTATGTTTTGTCATGTGTTGGATTTCTTGATAATCTGGGTGTAATGCTGCTGTAACATTCTGATTGCATTGAATTCTCTGGATAAAGCTCTTGATATATCTGACGTCTCATGTTGTATGATTGTTCTCTGTGAGTCCACTGTGCACGCGGAATTCCTGGAACCTGGGAGACCATGAGGAAAAGTAACGAGCAAGTAAATATAATCCTCTGGTTCTCAACGATGTACAAAGAAATAAATAAAGGAACCCTCTAAGAATGTTTTCTAATAGTCTCTCCCTCTGTGGTCATTTGTATACAGCACAAAGTGAGATCTGGTCATGTATCCACTCAGGACACATTTACATTTCAGTCTTCAAGATCACTCGATACTGATATTGATGTCAGGGCTGAACAGGACCTCAGTAATACCAGGCCTCTATATGTTGCGTCTTTTCCATAGATTTAGTCAGTGTCTTGAACAATTGTAATGTCATAATGGTGGATTAAATGGGTAAACCCCCTCTGAACCTGCAGGTATCAAATGCACAACACACTACTGACAGCCCAATGTTGTAGATACCCCATTAACTGGTCTGCCCTCTCATGGGGTATGTACAAGAGAATAATTGCGTATCCAAGAATGGTCTGTGTGAAAGCTTGAAATACTTAGAAAATACTTTAAAACAACTTACAAACTTGCTTTCTAAGTCCCAGCAGCAGCAGTCACTCAGATACCGAACCACCAGACCCCTGATAAAGTCAATGAGCAAGATACTGGCCACTGTGAAGATCATGTCGATAATAGAAAGCTTCAACATCTCCTGAAACAGATGAACATGTAGATATTATATTACTGCTGACATTACTACATTTTACTAGATTAAAAATTCTAGATTAAAAATTGGGCATTTACATTTTTCTTGTTGAATTTACTAAGAGAATAATTAATTTGGTTAATAGCAAGTCATCTTTAGTTGAAAGAACTGAATTGTTACGCACATAAATATGTATTTATACTGTCAAGACTGGGTTTTTGTGGTTGGTTTTGTGTATTTCTGGGTTTTTGCTGCTCCTCTTTTTAGTTATCAATTATGTTTTAAGTTCATATTTTGTTTTATTGATTATTTGTTGCTTCTAATTTTTTGTTATTTCTTTGTTATTCTTGAGTTTCTTTGTTTTAGTTCCCTTGTAGTGTTTTCTTGTCATTTTATCTTGTTACACTATGTTACAAAGAACATAAGGTAGTCGTTGTTATTGTTGTTGTTATTGTTTTATTGCCTCGTGCTTTACGCGAACATGCCGGTTAAACTGTAAATAAACATAAAAACAAAACATCAGTACTTAGTATTATAATCTTCGATAAAATAGACTTAAATATAAATTTATATTAACCATCACTTGGTTACCTAACTGGTTATAAGGCTACATTTACTTTTAGAACACTTTGTAACATATTAACAATCGGCATTCAACATCAAAGTGCCGCAAATCAGTCAGCTTACGGCTAAATACGCTTAGCAAACACTAAGCCCGCAAATAAACTTAACAAGAAACTAATCAGATTACAGCATTAATATATCTTACCACGTTGGGCAACACTCGTGAATGGTAATAAATATGCTTTTTTGCTCGTTATGACCGTTAGCTACGGCTAACGGCGATCTCCCTGGCAACGCTTGTCTGCCGTCAGTTTCTTCTTCCAACGTCCCTTCACGCACCAACGTAAAGAACTAATGGAATGGGAAGAGTGAATCCAACACACTAGTTAGGTTTATTTCTTTGTTTAGTCCTTCTGGTTATTCTAGATTCTAGTTTAAAGAGAACTGTTCCTAAGTTCTTTTTATTAGAGCAGCCTTGTTTCTGCCAGATTCCCCTCATGTCTTTGTCTCTTTCTAATTTATCATGGCTGCACAGTGGCACAGTTAGTAGCACTGTTCCCTTGCAACAAAATTCAGCAAGGTTTGATTCCTGGCCCGGGAGTTTGCATGTTCTCCCTGTGCATGCGCAAGTTCTCTCTGGGTACTCCAGCTTCCTCCTACAGTCCAAAAACATTTTCTGTGTTGCCCTGCGACAGACTGGCGACCTATCCAGGGTGTACCCCACCTCATGTACCCCAACAACTCCAGCAACTCCCAACCCCACTAGGGATAAGGGTGAACAGATAATGGATGGATAGTTTATCATGTTTTCTTAAGTCTTACTGTTTCTTTAGTGTTCGAATTATTTCCAGATCCTTTGTGTTTTTTCCATCATCTTTTGTGTTCCTCTGTGTATCCCCCTACCTTCTCCCCATTCCTCAGCCTAACTCCTGCTCCAACTTTTCTCACCTGCAATCAATTAGTCTCATCAGTTCTGGTCTATGTCTATAGCTCTGAACCTTACCCAGTATTTCAACCTCTTATTTTCTCTCACAATTCTCATGATTCTGCAAAGATCTCTGCGTCCTGCGAAGAGGATAATGTCTTATCCGTAGAACTAATGGTGACCCGTAAGCGCGCAGGATACAGGACACTGCACCTAGCTCCAGAATCCTGGAGCCGCTTCTTCACTCCATCAAAAGCCTGAAACTGCTTCACCACCTCCGCCAGGTAATTAGGGAAGATGTAGATCGGCTTCTCCTTGAAACGGCGGGGGAATCGTTGACGGGCCAGACGAAGAGTCGTCTCCTTCACATGGAAGTTGCGAATTGGAGCTACCATTGCTCGTGGCCGCGCATAATCACCAGGCAGCCTGCTTTCCCAGCCGATGCGGCCAGTCCACCTCCAGCTGTGTGTGAAAATTATCCACACCAAGCAGTTCCAGAATGAACTTCATCAGAAAATCTCTAAGACGTCCAGCCTCGATATTCTCCGGCAACCCGATGATTTTTATATTCTGCCTCCTGGAGTGAGCCTCAAGATCAATCACTTTTGCGCGGAGAGCCTCATTCTCTACTCCATGCAGTGCTCACTAGCGCCCCCCAAGAAGACTATTCTTTTACATCATTCACAGTTTACCTTCTGCAAAGTTGTTACTACTGTAAATAAGTCATTGTTTGGCGGTTAATCAGGACAAAATACGTTGTTTGGGCTATTTTATATTTTAAAATATTTTAGTTTAATTACAGTCTTTATTACTATACTTCTGCTAAGTAGATGTTAGCGATATTATGTGGGATTGAAGCTGTGTAATAGCTGTGTAATATTAGTGTACATGAATCACATCCTATCATTCACCATTTCTGGACCATGTTATGTCTTTGACATTTGATGTGACCCCATGAGTAGTACTCCCCTTACTTCCCAGTTGTAATGGCTCACACCCTTTATCTAAGTCTGATAACAATTTTAGTAGCACAGAATACATGAAGCCCTCTATATGCCCTGTTTTAGTTGTTTTCTGTCTAATTTATATTTTATTGACTTTCTGTTACCTCTGTTTGTTTATTTTTTTAGTTATCTACATTTTATCCACATTCTTATGGAAATAATTTCTGGGTTTTGTTTGTGTGTCTTGTTTTACTTTTGGTTCTTGTTTTGTCATTTATTAGTTTGTGCTCATTTTCCAAAGTACTGTCCCAAGTATGTTTTGAATGTCTATGTACAGTGTTCATTGTTCTGTTACAAATCTGAAATAAATCAAGAAAAACAAGAAGCTTACTGAAAGTTTCAAAATAAAAGCCTTAATATTCCTCTCAGGCTAACAATAAAACAACATTAGCATTATCAACAATATTTCACTGCCTCCCACTAATGCCACTAATGCACTGCCTTGTGCACAAGGATGGATATATATATATATATTGGTAGGGATCGTTCTCAATGCTGCATTCACATTCTCAATGAGACTTTCTGATGGTACTTTCTGATGGTACCGTTGTAATTGGCGCCTGGGAGGTCTGGTTGTCATTCGGGTCATGATTCTCTCTCTCAGGTCAGCAGCTGTCTCGTTCAGCTCTGATTCGCTCACTGGGGCCGTGTATCCCCTCACTGGGTGGGGACTTGTAATTAAGTCCCCACAGTTCTGACATCCGGGTTCCTCCCATTTGCCGTAGCATTTGTGTTGTATCTCGTCAATCTCAAGTTGTGATAGCAGTTGCCGTTTGCGGATGTTGGAACACTGAGCTACTAGTTGTTTAGCGCTTAGTGTTGACTGGGGATGTCGAAGTAACCATTCCTTCCCCAGTCTTTGCATGTAACCTCTCTGACTAGGGTTACTTGAGTAGTAGCATTCCAACAGATCCACATTTTCATCTCTCGCCCATTTCCGTCTTGTTCCAGTAGCCCATTTGTCATCAAGGTGCTCTGGTTCCCCAACACCTGACGCAGACCTTGTTTGGCCGGGCGACGTCTGAGCCGGCATGTTATGCAACTTAGTATCTCTCATGGTATGAGGTAGGCAGTAGCTTGAAGGGTCTTGCCTAAGGACCCAGACTGGATTCGAACCCCGCCCTCTCGGGTGATATACTGACGCCTTATCAATTGAGCTATCCAGTCAGCTACGCAGCTACGCCCTGCCAGTAATCAGATACCCTGCTGGAATAATTAGCTGGCCAAAGGAGGAGATAAAAGCCACAGATATTAAGACTAGAAAGCTACTAACAATGCATGGAGGGTTCCATCCCAAATCCAGCACCCTGAGACTGTACACGAGCCGCAAGGAAGGAGGCAGAGGACTAGTGAGTGTGAGCACCACTGTCCAGGACGAAACAACTAAGATCCATAAATACATCAGGGACAAAGCCTCAACAGACAATGTGCTCAGTGAATGTCTCAGACAACAGGGAACGGAGGTTGAGGTGCCAGAGATACCATCATGGGAGGACAAGCCCCTACATGGGATGTACCACCAGCAAATAACCCAAGTGGCTGATATCAGTAAATCCTACCAATGGCTGGAAAAAGCTGGACTCAAGGACAGCACAGAGGCCCTCATCATGGCCGCCCAGGAACAGGCCCTAAACACCAGAGCAATAGAGGCCCAGATCTACCACACCAGACAAGACCCAAGGTGTAGGTTGTGCAACGAGGCCCCTGAGACAGCCCAGCACATAACAGCAGGGTGCAAGATACTGGCAGGAAAAGCGTACATGGAAAGACATAACCAAGTGGCAGGCATAGTGTACAGAAACATCTGTGCAGAATATGGACTGGAAATCCCGAGATCAAAGTGGGGAAACACCCCCAAAGGTGGTGGAGAATGCCAGAGCTAAGATCCTGTGGGACTTCCAGATCCAGACAGACAGAATGGTAATGGCGAACCAACCAGACATTGTCGTAGTGGACAAACAACAGAGGAAAGCCGTTGTGGTAGATGTAGCAATACCAAGTGATTGCAACATCAGGAAAAAGGAGCACGAGAAACTGGAGAAATACCAGGGCCTTAGGGAGGAACTGGAGAGGGCCTGGAAGGTGAAGACCACAGTGGTGCCTGTGGTCATCGGGGCCCTCGGGGCAGTCACCCCCAAACTGGAGCAATGGCTACAACAGATCCCAGGAACAACATCAGACATCTCAGTCCAGAAATGTGCAGTCCTTGGCACAGCCAAGATACTGCGCAGGACCCTCAAGCTCCCAGGCCTCTGGTAGAGGACCCGAGCTCAGAGGATAAGAACCACCCGCGATGGGTGAGAAGGGAATATATATATACAAGGATGGATATATATATATATATATCCATCCTTGTGGCATTAGTGGGAGGCAGTGAAATATTGTTGTATGAATATATATGTATTCATATATATACATAAGTGTATGAAATTCTTAGTTTACAATGGGAATCTAACTACACCAAGAATATTAAATAATGTCCCTTAGATCAACATTCACACACAGTCCCACGATAATATAGGTGACAATGTCATGATGTTGCTTGTTGGAGTGTGGACCCAAAGCAGAGGCAGCTGCTGAGTTTTATGATTTACTGAAATGATTTGTAACACTTACAAAAACAGAAGATCCCAAACATGAAACCCAGAGTACATCCAATAAAAAGAACCAGGGACAAACAGAGGACTGAGGAGAATTAACAAAAGGATCTGATGAGTAATGCGAGAGGATGAGAGGCTTAAATGATGGGAGATAGAGATAGACTAAACAGGGGCTGATGAGCTAATTGATTGCAGATGGGAGTAGAATGCAGGAGCTGGGCTGAGGGGCAGGGAGAAAGTGGCACAGGAAACTACATACATAAGCAAGGAAACAAGGAGTGAGGAAAGGGAGCTGGAAATAATACTAAAACTAAGCTAACTAGAAAGAAACAAAGATGTGAAGGGGATAAAAATCTGCTCTAAAAATAAGGACTAAGGAACATAGAGTAAGAGCAACTAGAAGGACAAAACAAAGAAATAACCTGAAGAGTATCAATAAAGAAAGATGGACATAGATTCAGACATAAAGAGTAACTAAACCTAAAGTAACAAGATAATAAAACTAGAAAAACTCTGAGGGGACTGAGAGGACTAAACAAATAAATTAGTTAGAATTAGAAAATTAGAAATTCTACAACTTTGTGATTCTAGAATTAGAAACTAGGATCACTAAAGAAAGCTGGGCATGGATACAGACATAAAAGAACAAAACCTAAAGTAACAAGAGAACTAGAAACGCTATAATGGAGGCTGGAGGAAGGAATAACTAGATAAAACAGAAACACCCAAGAGACAAAATCCCAACCCAAAACCCAGAGTCCTGACAGATAAATGATTTTAATCAAATAAAATTTACAACCCTGCTCCAAAGATAAAATATGTCAAATGAGTCCTTTGACTTTGTTATATATAAATCACTTTGCCTAACTTTGTAAGCTTGAAATATTAATATCCATTAATATGGTTCTTGCAGTAATTGTGCTCTGGGTCAGCCCCTCCTTCTGTTCCCCTCAAACCAATTAAACTGCAAGCAATTAAACAGGTAATGTCCCCTACCAATACTTAACAGCAACTAAGGGACACTTAGTCCACTGCACATGCATACAAGTAGTATGCATGTGCAGTAGTAATTTGTTCAGGGGAAAACTGACGGAGAAGATATAATTAATTTTCTAATTCTTGGGTAGTTTGTCCCTCTCCCTTTGTCACAGCCATAACCTGATTTAGTTAACTAGCTAATTCTCTGTGGCAGAGTTGCTTTTACATCAAAATAGGTAGTTTGAGCAATCATGTAACGCATTAAATTTTTTTAGATGAATCACATGCATTAATACATTAATGTTGACAGTCCTAATGTACACAATTTTTGACTGAGTTAATTGCAGGGTCTGTAATTAAATATTCTCAATTAATCCCATTTTAATTAAAAACTATATAACAAAATAGGCAACATTTTATATTCAAAAACCGCTTTTGCTGATAAAATTTTTAACTTGTATGAGCTCAACAAAAAATATTTTTTGTTTTTAAATTTGTTTAGGGTGTTGTGATTGGTATGAAGTGCTTTATATACATTTAGCTTTCAAGTGTTCCCTGATCACTTTCGGACATTTTTTAAAACTGTGGATGCTGACATTAGCACCGGGGACTTCTGTGCTGCTGCAACATGTTTAGCATTTGGATACTGTCTCATGTTTGAATAGCTTTGCTAATAGGCCACCTCCTTTGTGCACAACCAGCCAAAACAAACAATAGTCTTTTCCAGTGCCCCATCAAATTATTTTTCAAAGCAAAAGTTAATTCCCATGTAACAAAGTGTAACAGTTCTGTTGCTGTTGAATGCAGATTTTTCTTGTACATATTTATAGGTGTAATAGAGACATCCCTAAGTGTGTGTATATTTGTTTGTTTGTGAAACCTGTCCAACATAGGTCTCCCAGCACTGGTCCTGTTGAGATCGTGCATTTTTCTCAAAAGGAATTGTCTGGTTGTATGCAGTAACTAAGCTGCTCCTGTTGTGGATGAAGTTGATTGCTGTGCTGATGGTTGCCATGGTACTGTTGTGATGCTCAGACAGAGAGATCCTTGGTACTTGGGAAGAGAGACTGGATATGGTGGAGCTGGTGTTCGTCCAGTTACTTGAACTCACATGAGGCTGAAAGATAAACATTATATAGTCAGAACAAAGATGAAATTATTGTTTTTGTGTAGCAGAGACTTCCTGCATGGATGCTGTCCAGGGCGAGCATTTTGCACAATTGCAAACCAATTTTGTTTTAAACAAACTAATAATTTTTCATCCACTTAATATTATAAACTACACAATAAGAAAATGCAACATCTTTTCAAAAAATTTTCTTTCCTTTTCTGAGGGGTTGGGGAAGTGAATGCTTAGAGCCTTTTTTTGTGATGTGTTATTGGTACATTTTCTTATGCACAGTTGATTTAGTTTAATGTATTTGTGTATTCAAAACAAAACAGATGAGTTTTAAGGCACTTTACAAAAAAGTTACGTTCAGTCTGATCATATAGATTATAGTCATTTGATCCTTATCAAGTAATGCAATCAGATCTACTTTGTTACTGAAATAGAAAGAAATCAGTCAATCTAGAGGAAACCAGCAGAATGCATAATACTGAACATGCATGTAATGGCTGCAAAGAAAAACTCCCCCTTACAAGAAGGGGTAGCAAACATAGCAAGGTCCAGACTTGCAGATAAATGTGACAATCAATGAATACAGTTGACCTCAGAATCAAACCATACCAAATCTCACACAGGTGCTGAGGGGTACTTTTATTTATTTATTTTTTTTTAACAAATAATAGCATAAAAGTGTCTTTCACTCAAGTAAGCATGGAATGCATGGAATGCTAAAATGCTAACCCAGTGTTCTAACCATGACAAAAGGTTGCTCAACAACCTTTGATACTGGTCAACAGCATCAGTCATTTTCTAAACAGGTTTTGGTTGTTTAGGATCTTGGGTTGTTTAGGAATATGGTTATAGATTCTAGTTTTGTCATTATTCTGTATTCCTTAGTTTCTTGTTCTGATTAGATCAGCCATGTTTCTGTTTTACCTCAGCTACAACCGTTCTTAGTTGTTCTAAGTTTTATTTATTTCCTTGTCTAATTATAGGCATCATCATGTGTTTGTGCAGATGGATCCAAATGCAGCAGGCGGAGGCGCTGAGTAGATATTGTGGATTTCAATGACAGAATAAGGAACAAAAGATGTACAACAAAAACCATGAAGGACACAAGGAACACAGGGAGCTAGAGCAGAACAAAAACACACAAAAAAATCACAGGAACCAGGAGCAACAGAGAAGTAACTGAATATAACAGGATTAAACTGGTAACAAGCAAGGAGAAACTGAGATACTGCCAAAATATTGGTAATTCCTACCATAACAGCAGGATTAACAATGGATATCAACATTGGCCCAATTTTTCATATTTGTGCATAATTAACAATTACTTTTCTGTAGTTTAGAAAATTAACGTATAACAATAATGGCTCCATTTTAAGTTAACCTGGACAAAAATTGTGCAAAAATATGAAATTATATTAAATTTAATCATAAAGCAGCAGGTTTACAAAGACACATAAAATGTCCATAAACCAGTTTTAGTTCATATACATCTCCTATCAATTTAACAAATGAACTCTCACTTTGCCGAGCTAGAGTTTTTGTATCCATAATAGCGACTAGATGTGGCTCCACTGTCACACAGTACCAGTTACATAGAGCCACAAAACCCTCCACCACCCATTTGTTGTGACCGGGATGGAGGTAAATTTATTTTCTGGTTTGTCCTTCAGCTACATTTATATGGGGGAATTTTTATGCCATAATTTGATAGCACACATTCAAACATTTTCAATTTAGAGCAGCATTTCATGTCTTTTGTTCTCAAAACTCTGAAAATGGGGCGTGGTTTTTTTAAAACAACCTTTTCATTTAATTAAGTGTAATGTGTGTGACCGAAGAAAGTTAAATAACATTTGCATTCATTTAAAGCAGCCTTTGAAGGAATCAATCACCAATCACCAACCAATCAATCAATCAATCAATCAAGTGATTGATTGATTGATTGGAGTCAATCAATCACTTGATTGATACCAATATGCTTACATTTTGAGTTTGAAAGCAGGACTTCATGTCTTTCTTCTCAAAACTCGTAATGCTTGTACATAAAACTTCTGCTTCTACTTCAAATATTCACTGTGTTTTCTCAGACTTTATTTCTTGCGCTCAAAAACTTTTTTTCTCAGCTTTGGTCACATCTTTGCTTGCAAACCTCTCTGCTCCGAATCGTACAGAGCCCCTAAGAAGACAAGGAAAAAAAAAAAAAAGAAATCCCGATTCATTTTCATGAGATCTCGAGAAACTTTCTCAAGATCCAAAAGATCAGAGACATCATGAAATAATCACAGTGATGGAGGACACACGGGGCAGATTTATAAGTTTTCATTTGAAGCTTGGGCTTAAGTATAAACTTATATGAGATTAGTGCTTCGCAGAAGGTTTTCATATAAGTGAGAGGCATCTGAAGAGTTATTAGTGCGCCAGTGTACTGAATATCTGTGCTACCCAACAATCCATCCTTGTGTCAGAGCACATCTGAAAATCTGACTATGGCACAGATCATCAGATTTTCATACTGTAGCCCATCTAGACATTTATGTTGGTGTTACCTTTCAAATAACGCTACCGTCATGTTTACAAAACCAAAACTCATTCTTTAAGTGATGAGATTTAAGTGGCGCTTAGCAGGTATACAAAGCATTTAAAAAACTATTGAATGATAAAAACTTTCCTAAAACCACCAGATTGCTTTATTTGAATATCTTGGTAAACTACAGATTGGCGATCTGTACCTCTATCTCTGCACTGTACCGCACTAATTATTTAATCAGAATGTCTACCTGTTAAATATGTGTGGCTATATTAGTGCATTAAAACAGTGAATCAGAATTTCCTTCAGTGGTGCAGTTAATGTCATAACCCTACAATTTCTGAATTTCTAACAATAAGTGTTTGTAAGAATGAAACCATATCACACATGGAAAACAAAGTCTTTATTGAAATTAAACACAGACATCTGATCCCCGTAAACTCTTTTTTTTGCACATCAATAAGTCTTCTTCACGCACCATAAAAATGTGTTCACCAAACTGCACAGGTCACAGCACCTGAAACAACAAGGTAAAGCTTATTAATATGCTGCTTCTCTTTTGTGGATCAGTGAGTCGATGTCTCACTCACACTTGGCGTACAGCTTGATGTCATCCATGTAGAGAAGGTGACTGATGTTGGCCCCATTTTTGAGTCGGTATCCGTAATCAGTCTTGTTGATAATTTGGCTGAGGGGGTTCAGGCCTATGCAGAACAGTAGTGGGGACAGAGCATCTCCTTGGTATATGCCACATATACTTTATTTTTAATGAGAATTTTACACATGACAAAACATTACACCAGCACAAAAAGAAGGAAAATAACAAAAAATTAAATAAACAAATTAAAAATCACAACATGGACAATGAACAGCATTCGGAACAGGGGTCACCAAGGGAGGGGGACAGCATTGCATTGCATTCAAAGGAAACTGATCAGCCTTTGATGGACGGGTTACAGTAAGTGAAAAGTTACATGAAGAGACAAACAGGTGGGAATGTTTATCCAGAATTACCAAGTCCTGCTAAACCACACAGCACCAAGCCCCAATTACCACCTCGAAAAATAAATGAATGTTATTTAAATTGCTTTAGAGTTCTTATATATTAACCATTTTAACCAATATTTTTGGATTTTGTTTTCCTGGAGTCTTATGGAGAAGGTGAGCACAAAGTCGGAGGGCTCCCACTAAGCCATTTCCTTGTTAATGATTTTCTCCCGGCTATCAGTAATATTTTCAAAAGATACTTATCCTGAGTGGTAAGTTCATTTGGTAAATTACTTAAATATATACTTTTGAAGCTATGTTCAATTTCAAAACCAAGAATTACTCTTATTTCTTTGGTTAACTTCAGCCAATAGGAATGAATCACTGGGCAGCCCCAGAAAATATGAAAGTGGTCAGCCATCACATTGTTACATCGTCTCCAACAATGCCCAGATTCAGCTCTGCCGGTCAGGGAAAATGTTCTTTTAGGAGTTATAAAAAACCTAACAATATTCTTCCATGAGAATTCCCTCCAGTGACCTGAGCTAGTGGTGGTAGAGTTTGTTTGGCATATGTTGAGCCACTCATCCTCCGTAATTGTTATTTTGGCCTCTCTTTCCCAAGCATTTTTAACATATAATGTAGACGTTTTTTTATTATTTTCTAAGCACACATATAGTCTGGACAGCGTCTTCTTGTAAGATTTACCTTTGTAGGCATCAATAAAGATGTTAATGAGGTCCTGACCATCTTTTTCTGATATTTTAATGTTCTTATTAAAGTGGTGCCTGAGCTGCAAGTATCTGAAAAAGTCTCGTTTATCAAGGTCAAATTTTTCCTGCAGTTGTTGGAAACTTTCCAGAACAGTTCCAGAAGAAATCACGCAATATGATGTTAGGCCTTTCCTGGTTAGTTGATTGAATTTTGAGTCAAGGTGTGCTGGTACAAAATCCCTATCATGCTCCACCCATCTTAATAACCTAGTTTTCCTCTCTAGAAGTGGGTTTCGAAACTCTCTAAACCAGATGTTGAGAGGAACTTTTGTAGAAACACATAAATCATCTGCATATTTAGACATGAGGCGTTTATCACCCAGCAGAGCTTGTAGGGGGATGTCTATTTGACTTAGTTCGAGTTCTTTCCATTTTGCCTCATATCCCTCCTCACACCAGTAAACCCCAAATTGCAGTTGTGCCGCTCTGTAATAGTTTTCCAAACATGGGAGTGACATTCCTCCTTTATCTCTTGGTAACTGTAATGTTTTATAACGTACCCTTGGTTTCTTGTTCTGCCATATAAACCTGGAGATGATCCGGTTCCACTCGTTAAACTGCTTGTTAGGAATTTCTATTGGTAAAGATTGAAAAAGGAACAGTAATTGAGGTAAAATAATCATTTTTATGGTTTCTATTCGGTTGTATAAATCGAGCATCAGGGGGGCCCATTTGTCCAGGTTATTTTTAACTTTATTTGTCATGGTACCATAATTTGCTTTGTATATTTTGTTTGCATTTTTAGTAATATTAATACCCAAATATTTCATGGTTCTTGTTTTCCAATTAAATTTCGGGGTGAGTAGTTAAAGCACAAGGTCTGAGTTTTTCCAATATTTAATTTATAACCTGAGTGGAGTCCAAATTGGTGGAGGCAGGACATGAGGCTAGGCAGGCTGGCATCCGGGTCAGATAAGGTCACCAGGACATCATCGGCGTATAGACATGTTTTGTATTCTCTGCCCTTAAATGTAATTCCTTTAATTTCTGGGTCTTCCCTAATTTTTTGAGCAAGTGGCTCTATGAAAAGTGCAAAGAGAATTGGGCTCAGAGGACATCCCTGCCTGCATCCTCGTTCTAACGGGATTGTGCCTGAAAGGCCACCGTTGATTTTGATCCGGGCTACTGGCGAGCTGTACAGTGATTTTAGACAACTTATGATTGTATTATTAAAGCCAAACCGTTGTAGAACTAGATATAAATATTCCCATTGTACAGAATCAAAGGCTTTTTCAGCATCGAAACTGATTGCTAAAGACTTTTGATTATTTCTGCGCATAATGTGGAACAGGTGCAACGCTCGCCTCACATTATCCTGTGTACGTCTATTCTTAATAAATCCTGTCTGGTCTGTATCAATCAGTTCAGGGATAATATTTTCTAGTCTACTGACAATTATTGAAGTAAATATTTTATAATCAGTGTTCAAGACCGAAATGGGCCTGTATGAGCTACACTCACTTTTATCCTTTCCTGGTTTTGGTATAACGAATATTATCGCTTGTTTCCAGGATGGTGGAATCTCACCTCCTTTAAGCACATGATTAAAACAGCTTAAAAGCAAAGGTGTTATAGGTTTCCTAAAAGTTTTATACCATTCAGCTGGTAACCCGTCTCCTCCTGGTGACTTACTTGCTTTCAATTTTGAAATGGCTTGGTTGTCCTCTGCTGGTGTTATATCGGCCGATATCCACTTATTTTGCTCCTTGCCAATCGAGGGGAGATCCAAAGAATCCAGAAACTGTTTTACTGTAGGAATCTCAGTTAATTCAGGTTGACTATATAAGTTCCTGTAATATATTTCAAAAGATTCATGTATTTCATCCGGGGAGAAACACATCTGGTTGGTAATGGGGTTTTTAATTTTAAAGACTGACCTGTCTAATTGTTGTTGTTTTAGTCGCCAGGCTAATATTTTTTTAGCTCGAGGTCCATTTTCATAATAAGTTTGTTTAATATATTTAAGATTAAGTATCACTTTGTCATCGAGTTTCCTATTTAGGTCTACTTTTATTGCAGCTATTTGTTGTAGTAGAGTAGGGTCTTTGGTTTCGATATGTTTCTGTTCTAAGATGTTAAGCTGTTTAGTCAGGTCATTGAATTGTTCAGATTTTTCTTTTTTCTTCCTTGATGCCCACATTATAATTTTCCCACGCAGAACTGCTTTTGCCGCATCCCATAATATACACGGAGACATTTCTTTGCTGTTATTAAATGCTACATATTCCGTAAATTCCTTGTTCATGAATTCCTCAAATTTATTATCGTTCAACAGAGCTGTGTTAAGCCTCCATGTTGTTGTCTTAGGGTGAGAATCTAAATGTAGTTTCAAATATACCCCAGAGTGGTCCGACACATCCCTAGTACCAATACTACACTCTATGACCCTGTGTCTATCTGCTCTAAATAGAAAAAAATAATCAATTCTTGAGTAAACACCGTGAGGGTGAGAGAAAAATGTGAACTTTTTAGCCAATGGGTGGCATTCCCTCCAGACATCAAATAAGCCGATCTTTTTAGTCAGTCTTTTTAGATGCAGGGATTCTGAGTTGATTTTTTTTAAAGGGTTTGAGGAATCCAGGGAAGGATGCAGTTGCGCATTCCAGTCCCCTCCACAAATTAAAATGCCAGATGTTTCAGCCAATATAAGATCAAATATTTTATCAATAAATGTTTTGTCATGTCCTGGAGGTCTATATACATTAATTAAAGTTACTTCATTTGAGTCTAGTGTTCCCTTCACCAGAACAAAACGGCCTTCTTTGTCCGTAATTTGTTTGGATACCTGGAAGTCTACATTATTTGCAATTAATATAGCCACGCCCCTAGAGTTTCCATTAGAGTGGGAAGAATAAAATGTCTTTTTAAACCCCATTCTCTTTAATTTCTCATGACTTTCTTTTGTTAAGTGAGTTTCTTGCCAGAAAATAATTTGTTGCTGTCTCTCTTCATCTTAGCTATGAGCTTTCCTCTTTTAATCGGATTCTGTAACCCGTGAACATTAATAGTTATAAATTTGTACTGCTGTTGGAACATAAATCTTTAAATTAATAACTCCCTCTAACTTACCCATCCAAGGTGACCTTAACAATAAAACATTTGTGTAAATCAAAAACAAAGAACCTGAAACTTGAAAACGTACAAAAGGAACGACTTCCAAAACAAAATGACTCATTAAGGAGTCCTGTGTGAAGAGAAAAGTCCCCATGAGACTCGCTCCATGGGGGGTCTCTCCAGTGCAAACTGACATAGCTCGGTTTGAGTATAAGTTCAGTGCACAATCAGAGCCTTTAAACCGGCTCCCAAAACTAC
Organism: Poeciliopsis gracilis; assembly: GCA_911649635.1. Taxonomy (NCBI): domain Eukaryota; kingdom Metazoa; phylum Chordata; class Actinopteri; order Cyprinodontiformes; family Poeciliidae; genus Poeciliopsis; species Poeciliopsis gracilis. The sequence continues at coordinate 562,450 of CAJVRI010000597.1, forward strand.
GGTCATATATTTTACAATTTTTAAACAGTAACGTATTTCGTGGTAACATTAGCGAAAGTTGAACGAAGGGTTATTACAATAATGTCCGACAGTGTCTATATGAAAATATTCAGTTCTTAGTCCACACACTGGATCGGATCACTGTAATCGCTTATCTTACCGCATCAGTTTTAACGAGCGGCGCTTAACTGGGAGAAGCGGCCGCGTCTCCAGCCTCATGGCGGAATCCGCTGAGTTTTTTCCGGGCTCTCTCTCCGTGTTTGTCGGGGTTCTGTCGCTTGGCTTTCGCCATCACCCAGGACAGTCTGTCCAGTTTCTCCATCGGGGCTGCCGTGGGAGAACCATCGTTGCTGTTGCCGTGGGGGGCGAGACCCCTCTTCTGCAGGTCCTTCATGGCGTCCGCCGCGCTGCTATATGTGATCGGGCCGCCGTCAAAAAACACACGGAGCTTCGCTGGCTGCTGGGTTTGGAAGCGGAGACCTTTTTCCTTCAGGAGTTTCCTGATAGGGGCGTAAGCTTTCCTCTGCCTTTGGATCTCTGTCGGGTAGTCCTGGTCGAAATAAACCCGCTGTTGGTTGAGGCATATCTCTTTTTTCTTCCATGCGGTGCGAAGCACCAAATCCCTGGTTCTGAATGCCAGGAAGGAGATCACCACGGAACGGGGGCTCGCGTTCTGCGGTGGTTTGGGACCCAGAGCCCGGTGGCAGCGTTGTATAGCTAGATCGGTATCTTGGAGGGACAGCTCAGTCTTAATGAAGCCGACCATAAACTCCAACAAGTTTTCTCCTTCTGTATCCTCCGGAATCCCGTACACACGGATGTTGTTTCTGCGTGAGCGGGCTTCTAAATCAGTCAATTTGGCTTGAAGTTTATCTTGGTTGTTTATAGTCTGAGTCAGCACTTCTTTCGCCGCCGCGGCCCACTCCTCCATTTCAGCCACACGTTTCAATGACTCCTCCGTTCTTTCTTGGTTCTCTTTTATGTCCAACACAATTCCGTTTAGTTTTCCATTAATCTCTTCTTGAAAATTTCTTAACTCTCTCTTCATGTCTGCGGAGAAGTCGTCGCGAAAGTGGCTCAGCTCTTCCTTCACGTCTGTCCGGATAGCTAGGATCTCTTTGTGGATAGCGCCGATGCTAGCCTGTAGCCCCTCCATAGCCATGTGCTGGTCCAAAGCGCCTTCGTCAAATAGGGTTTTGAAACTTCTCTCGTCTGTTTCTTGAGTTTGTTTTGATTTACCGTTACTTTTTGATGCCTTTCCCCTTTTCATCATAAAATTATCGAATTTAGAGGGTTAATTAAGCTCTAGCCAAGGGGATTTAGACGACCGAGTTGGGAGGTCTGGTTCAGTGCGTCTGCTCACCTCAGCGCCATAACCGGAAGCCCGGTATATGCCACATTTGATGGACACTTGTGTAAGTGGTTTGCAGTTGGCTTCAAGGGTGGTTTTCCACAGCCTCATCGAGTTTGCAATGAAGGCTCTGAGAGTCCTGTTGATGTTATACATCTCTAAGCATTCAATGATCTAAGTATGCGGCATTGAGTCATAGGCTTTCTTGTAATAAATCCAAGCCATGCACAGGTTGATGCGTCGGGTTTTGCAGTCTCAGGCAACTGTGTGGTCTACGAGGAGTTGGTGTTTGGCTCCTCTACTATTTACACCGATACCCTTCTGTGCCGTGCTCATGAGTTTATCCATGTGTTTGCTTATCTTGGCCGCTATGATGCCTGATATGAGCTTCCAGGTTGTGGAGAGGCAGGTTATTGGTCGGTAGTTGGGTGGGACTGGACCCTTTGATGGGTCCTTCTGGATTAGGATTGTCCGCCCTTCAGTTAACCATTCATGGTGAGTCCCACTTTGTAGCAGCTGGCTCATTTGGCCTGCCAGTCGCTCATGGAGGGCAGTGAGTTTCTTTAGCCAGTAGGCATGGATCATGTCAGGCCCTGGTGCTGTCCAGTTTTTCATACCTGAGACTCTTTCTTGGACATCTGTCACAGTGATGGTTACCGGGGCTTGCTCAGGGAGGTTGCTATGATCCTCTCGTAGAGAGATTAACCACTGTGCATTGCTGTTGTAGGACACCTCCCTTTCCCATATGCCTTTCCAGTATTGTTCAGTCTCCAGCCTTGGTGGGTCTGCTCTGTTATTATTACCCTGCCATTGAGAGTACACCTTAGCTGGTTGAGTGGAGAAGAGCCGGTTAATCCTTCTGGATTCATTCTCCCTTGTGTATCTCTTTAGGCGGCTGGCCAAGGCTTGGAGCCTCTGTTTGGCAGTTTCGAGTGCTTCAGGTATGGGCCTGTACTTTCTGGGTATTGGTCTTTTCATTGTACCCTTGTGGAGCTCTGATAGTTGGCTCACTTCCCTCCTTGTTACCTTGATTTTAGCCTCTAACCCTCTTTCATTTGTTATATATATACATATACATATATATTTACATTTGTATATAAATATAAATATATTTATAAGCATTGAATGATTAGAGATGTATAACATCAACAGAGCCTTCATTGCAAACTCGATGAGGCTGTGGAAAACCACCCTTGAAGCCAACTGGAAACCACTTACACAAGTGTCCATCAAATGTGGCATATACCAAGGAGATGCTCTGTCCCCGCTACTGTTCTGCATAGGCCTGAACCCCCTCAGCCAAATTATCAACAAGACTGGTTACGGATACCGACTCAAAAATGGGGCCAACATCAGTCATCTTCTCTACATGGATGACATCAAGCTGTACGCCAAGTGTGAGTGAGACATTGACTCACTGATCCACACCACCAGGATCTACAGCACGGACTTTGGGATGTCATCTGGACTAGAGAAGTGTGGTCGGCTGGTCACAAAGAGGGGGAAGGTCATCCGCACAGAAGGGGTCTCACTCCCAGAAGGAACAATAGCAGACATAGAGGACAGTTACAAGTATCTAGGTATACCACAAGCAAATGGCAACCTCGATGAGGTCACAAGGAAGGAAACCACAGCTAAATACCTCCAATGAATAAGGCAAGTCCTGAGAAGACAGCTCAATGGCAAGAACAAAATCCGTGCGATAAAGAGTTATGCCTTGCCAGTAATCAGGTACCCTGCTGGAATAATTAGCTGGCCAAAGGAGGAGATAAAAGCCACATATATTAAGACTAGAAAACTACAAACAATGCATGGAGGGTTCCATCCCAAATCCAGCACCCTGAGACTGTACACGAGCTGCAAGGAAGGAGGCAGAGGACTAGTGAGTGTGAGAACCACTGTCCAGGACGAAACATCCATAGATATCCATAGATACATCAAGGACAAAGCCTCAACAGACAATGTGCTCAGTGAATGTCTCAGACAACAGGGAACGGAGGTTGAGGTGCCAGAGATACCATCATGGGAGGACAAGCCCCTACATGGGATGTACCCATGTAGGGGTACATGGGATGTACCCCCATGTAGGGCTACATCCCATGTACACCATGGACACTACCAGAATAGGGTTTTCATAAAATGTAAGTTTAATTAAAAAACAGAAAAAGAAAGGAATTTATATTAGGCGTGCAAAAGACAAATTAAATAACAATCATTTCCTCCTATTTTGATTACAATTATTGGGAAAATTAAGATGTATCTGCACCCTTGACTGAAATCAAAAGTGCATAAGCATACACTGGAGGTAGAGCGAGTTATAGAGACACAGCGCTAAAAAATAAAGATTCTGGTATCTGCAGACACCACAAAGCTGTGTCCTGGAGTTGCATTGCGCAAAGAGTTCAACTCACTGGCCACCAGCTAATAATAATTTTATTAGCCTGATTGTAAATAATTGAACCCTCTTAGTGCACACAACTCATTTAGTCTAACTGGTCCCACATTGAAAGACAGCATAGGATTAAATAGATAGAATGATGTGACCTTGCCTCCATTCTGGAGGAAACATGCACAGTAGAGTTGCTGCTGACGCAAACACAAATGCTTTTAAGTATTTGATGTATATGTGAGAGTGCTTCATCGGAAACTGAAATGACAACTTCCCGGATAAATAAAGCATCCATCCATCCATCCATCCATCCATCCATCCATCCATCCATCCATCCATCCATCCATCCATCCATCCATCCATCCATCCATCCATCCATCCATCCACTTTGTCCACATCGTCATACATATATTCTTTCCTTGTCGTCGATCCCAACAACAACAATTATGTTCATATATCTTTCTCTTCTAAATTGTCCAAGAGTGTCCACATATTTTATTTTTCTTGGTTTCAAAGCTATGGGCCCCCTATGCATTGTGCATGCATTTGCCTACTAAGATGGTGTGGATACCTTCTGGTTCAGACTTATGGGAACTATGCATTGGCTGGGATGGTTGCCAGTCAACTGTATTCTTTATACCACGAGAGTAGAAAAGAATTAACAAGTGAGCAGAGAGGACTGCAAGCACAGATTTAATCCATGTAGACAGAAGTTGTTCATGCGAGGAGAAAATGTGAGCATGAACACAAAGATTTGAGAGAGCACAGAGGATATTTGAAAGAGAGCATAAGTTTTGAGTCCAAATGTTACAGGTTTTGAGAACAAAGATGGCATTCTGCTTTCAAACTGAGAATGTATGTTCTCGACATATGGTAGAAAAATTCCCCAATAATATGATACATAGAATCTCAATACTTACAGCAGAGCTCATGCTGTTGACTTTATCCAAGAGGGCAATAATGAGGCTGTAGAGGTTTCCCAGATATAGAACAAGGACTCTGTAAACAAAAAGCACACAATCTATAAAACCTTTTATATCATGTGTGTACTTCATTTTCCAACACATTCTTTCTTCCTACTCGTCATATATGGCGTTTGCTCAGGTTCCGTGAGCCACATGTTGAGGCAGCAGCAGGTATCCCCTTCTTGTCAGTAATTGATTTGCAGGGTGTTTTCAATGAATGTTATAGAGCTCCCTAACCATTGGAAACTTATGACCTAGGAACGAAAAGCATGAGTCTTTCAATTTTTCTGAAAAGCATAAAAATGCTTCAATCCGTTCACAGTCTATGCATTTGTATGCTTAACCATGATTATTTTATTTCTGTCATGTGGTGGGTGGTGATGAGGTGGTGAGGCAGAGGCCAGAGACCCAGGTAGGTGAAATGGTGAGTAATTTAATAACAAAAATAGTCCAAAAAGCGACAACAAACAGTCCGCGGCCAGGCAGCACGGTTGAGCGGAAGCCAGGGCTCAGCACCGATAGCAACTGGTCATACAAGCGGTGAAATATACATGCAAACGTGTGACAAACTACGACAACGACAAGGACCCGACGAGGAACAAAGACACAGGAGGGACTAAATACACTGAGGGTAATCAAGGGAACAAGACACACCTGGGAACAATCAAGGGGAAGACAGGACAACGAGGAGACTTGGGACACAGAAAACTCAAATAAACATAACAGAAAAACACAGAACACGACAGTACTCCTCCCTTAAAAGGCGGCTACCAGACACCTAAAAAACAAAAATAGGGGTGGGGGGAGGGGCAACGGAAGGAGGGCCAGGGTCCAGAAAACAGAAAACTACCCACAAAAGGTGGGCGAAAACACGGAGGGGCTAAGAGTCCAAAAACTAAACAGAAAACTACCCACAAGGGGGCGGAGGCGTCGAGGGAGGTCCGGTGGGCGTCCGTGACACCAGAAGAAGGCCCCACGGAGGAGGTCAGGAGGGCGCCCACGGTGCCAAGGAACACTAGGGGACTCAGGAGGACGGCTAGGGGACTCAGGAGGACGGCTAGGGGGCACTGGAGAAACACTAGGGAACTCGGGAGGAGCACTAGGGAACTCGGGAGGAGCAGAGGCAGCTGGACCGGAGTCCGGCTGAGCACGAGGAGCAGGGTCCACGGAGGCCGGAGCGGAATCCGGCGGAGCAGGGTCCACGGAGGCTGGAGCGGAATCCGGCAGAGCACGGGGAGCAGGGTCCACGGAGGCTGGAGCGGAATCCGGCAGAGCACGGGGAGCAGGGTCCACGGAGGCCGGCTCGGAGTCCGGCGGGGCAGGAGCTGAGGCCGGCTTGGAGTCCGGCGGAACACGAGGAGCTGGATCCACGGAGGCCGGAACGGAGGCCGGCGGAGCAGGAGCTGAGGCCAGCTCGGAGTCCGGCGGAACACGAGGAGCTGGATCCACGGAGGCCGGAACGGAGTCCGGCAGAGCACGAGGAGTTGGATCCACGGAGGCCGGAGCTGGGACCGGCAGAGCAGGCTCGGAGGCCGGCGCTGGAGCTAGAGCGCCGACTGGAGAGCCGACTGGAGCGGCGAACGGCGAGCCGACTGGAGCGGCGAACGACGAGCCGACTGGAGCGGATCTTTTCTTCTGTACGAACTCATCATACAGTTCAAAAACAATCTCCAGCATGAAGGAGTCCTTTTGAAAAAGTTTGAAGAGGTGTGTGAAGTCCTCTTCGGAGGTTATTTGAAAACAGTTGAACGGATGTGGCGGAGATAATTCGGTAGTTGCTGTCGGGGTGTGCGTCTGTGATGTTGCCAGCTCATAGTCCGATTTTAGTCCCATTTCTTCCAGCAGCAGCGGAGAAGGCAGGATCTCTACATCCTTGTACCTCTGTGCCAACTCCAACTGCTGCTGGATCCAGTCCTCTTGGTCCATCTGGGCCAGAATGGGAGCGACCTCACCTTGTTCCTTGTCGTCGGGTCCTTCTGTCAAGTGATGGTGTGGTGAGGTGGTGAGGCAAACGCTGGAGGCCCAGGTAGGTGAATGGTGAGATATTTATTGACAAAAACAGTCCAAAAAGCGACAACAAATAGTCTGCGGCCAGGCAGCACGGTTGAGTGGAAGCCAGGGCTCAGCACCGGTAGCAACTGGACATACAGGCGGCTAAAACATGCAGACATGTGACAACTTACGACAAGGACCCGACGAGGAACAAAGACACAGGAGGGACTAAATACACTGAGGGTAATCAAGGGAACAAGACACACCTGGGAACAATCAAGGGGAAGACAGGACAACGAGGAGACTTGGGACACAGAAAACTCAAATAAACATAACAGAAAAACACAGAACATGACAATTTCAGCTTTAAAAGATCCTCCAAATCTCTGAATATATGCCGTAATTTTATCTTCATTTCTGCAAATTTTTTAACATTCAATGAAAACACCCTGCCTTCACATCGAAGCTTTAAGAGGATGCCTGTTTCCTTTACATGCGACTAGGAGGGAAGCTGACCGAGCGTCCATATATGATGAGTATGGAGTAAGAATGTGTTGCATGGTCAGAGTAATTCCTGGGAGGTATTTTTATTACTTCAGTATTATTACTCCAAAATATATTTTAGTGCTGCTATTACTTGGTTTTAGGAACTCTACACCTTTAATCATAATCATATTTTATTTAATGTTGATTTAATTTTTATTTTGTATGTCCTTGATCCCATTCCATACTCTTGCCAATGAATATTTTACTGATAATATCTAGTGTGTAATTACATACTCAACTTCATAGTTACTTTTGTATCGTTTCTTTTACCTTGGTTGTCTTTAATGTCATTATTACAGGTCATATTAATGTTTGGGTTGTCTAAGTTGTTTGTAAACATTTATTGAACGTTTGGAGACAATGCTTGCTGGATGTCAAAATTACACTCCTTTAAATGGCAAACCTTGTCTGCAATTGTTCAGTGAACATTGGTTGAACATCTGCAGACAATGATTCACTGAATGTTTAATGGTGTTTCATTTGATGTCTACTGAACTTTTTTGGCAACATTAGGGGTTGCTCTCTGAACAATCAATGTTAGGTGGGATGTGGCATTCCAGAGTTTCTGGGGACTGAGGGATAAGCTTTCTTAGGCAGTATAATAACACAGGCTGTCTACCACAGTACTGAAAATCACCTCTAGAGCATGTTAAAGTTCAATGGGTGCTGCAGAATTTCACAAAGCTGGTTTGTACCGCCCTTCCATACTTTGGGACTGACATTGTCAATGATGAAAACTGATACATTTACAGAACACATGGAAAATAAGCAGGAACTTGGGCAACAATAAAAGTTTAACACAAGAATCCAGTGAATGTATGAAACCAAGGCACTTCAATAATGTAATTGGATTGTGACATTGAAATCAGTTGAGTACAGTAAACAAATACAGAACAGCTGGGCGAAACTAAGGTAGAATAATGGTTATAAACTAATTGGTAATACCAGGGTTAGAAAATTGTGATCTCAAAATAGTGTGAGTGGGAGATATACACACTATTTAAGCTGGATTATGGCAAAAATAAAAATATTAAAATAGTAAAAATAAAAATATTAAAAATAAAAAAAATAAAAAGAAGCAGACTTTATTCCTTTTCTTTGATAATCCACATGTCCATGGTGAAAAATATTTAACCCTGCTATGGTTAATGTTGTGTAAGTAGAAAAATCACATTACTAAAAAGATTTTATCAGAATCCACAACTAAGGATACATTATGCAGTTAATGGGCAATTAAATCATTACCTGGCCAGCTGGAATCTCAGAGAGGTTCTTGGGTGATACATCTCCAGCTGAGCAACCAGCTCAAAAGCAGAAGGGGCAATCATAGTGATGAGCGAGACCACCACACTCACCTGAAGGAACATAAATACGACAGTAATTTTTTTAAAAAAAAGAAAAAAAAGAAAGATATACGTCTCTTTCACAAAAATAAACTAAACCAGACCCAGCAAAACAACAAAAAAAAACAGCTCAACAAAAAGAGAGAAACCTGGAAATTTTAAATAGTGTTACCGATTGGCTGACTACGGTTTGCTAAAGAGTTGTAGAATTACCCAGTTAAATTAGCAAGTAGGCTGACTAAAACTCAGAAAAAAAAGAAACAATCTTGTCTCTGAGTGCTGTTTTGCATTGGTCCCTACCTCTATTGGATGTTGAGTAATCAAATGAAACCAATAATTATGATATTTATCTTGCTTCTGTACCTCATTCTTCTCCCACAACGTCAGCTCTGGCTTTTCCTGCTCCAGTTTCTGAGATCGGTCTACCACAAAATAGATGATGTAGATGCTCCCAGCTAGTGACAGCAAAACCAAGATATTGGCTAAAATACGCAGACTGATGAGAACTGCCCTGAAGAAAAAAACAATTGATCAAATGAATTTAGTAGAAATCAAAAATATATAAAGAAAATAAAAGAAAAAATAAGCTTTACATTTACATGGTAGATGTTTTCTGGTCAATGTTTGATTACACTGTACAATTAAGTACAGCTAAGTCTAAAATCCCCTGGCAGATTTAGAATTTACTGTTTTTATAGTTTTTATGGCAGGAAATGAGATAGGGTAAAGGTAAAAATTTACAATGCAATGGAAACATGATTTTAGAACAAAATACATTTTGCTTAATTTTATTTGAAAATAAAACAAATAACAGTGTTTCATGATACAACAATAGTTTAGAATATTTTTGTCATGAAATGTGGGTTGATTGTGGACTCAACTGCAGAACAGTGGAGGTGTGGAGTAGATTTTGAAAATATTTAATGAAAGATTATGATCAAAAAACATACAAAAAAATCACAGGGAGCAAGAGCAGAATGAAAACCATAAATCCAATGAAAATGGCAGCAGGCAACCCGGGGAAGAACCAGAGAAAATAAGAACTCAGAAGAGTAACAGGGCAGGGAGTCTTCAACATCCCTTGTTGCCTCTTTGCAGGCCCTTCCATTTAAGTTTCTCATATTCAAGCAAAAGTTGTCTAATCACTTGTATGAATGCTAATCCTGGAAAAATCTTGACCTAGTCACCTTCTTAAATCAAGACATTCATAAATGTACTTCTCTGTAAATTAATTAAATTCAAATAAATAAACAGAAAAATGTGAATAAACGTTTTGCTGGCCCACCAATTGGGACTGCCGAATACAACAGGGAAGAACTAAAATAATTTTTCTTGTCTATTTGTAACAAAGGCTGCAGCGACAGTAAGTAATGGAATGGCCATTTTAAACAGGACCCAATGATCCCAATTTAAGCCCTTAAAGGAACTGCAACAGAGTGACTCTGAAATAAACATGGAAGGGTTAGTGCAAGCAATCTAAATATACCTAAAGATTTTTAATCTCACTTTCATTATCTGAAGGGGACTAAGAATCAATTTTTCTTTCTCAAGGACAGTTATATTTTTTCTTTGAAAGCCAACATAACAAAGAATCCACTCAGATATTATAGGCACTATGAGTCTGATTCAGAAACACTGTTAACACTGGCACATGCTCATGCTTTTTTTCTCTTATTTAACTAGAGGAGTCTTTGTTAGTGCCAAAAAACAAAAAGTTATACACAGGCATACACAAAAAGCACTTACAGGCTTGTATCCTTCTTCTTTTCTTGCTCTTCAACAATTGCTTCCTGTTCAAAACAACATGAATCAACCCACTTGTTAAATTCAAGATTTGTTTTGATTTAAATTCTCAGATTAATTGAGTTTAATCCAGGTTAGTCTATTTGCAAGAGTTTTGTGTAAGTGTATAACTGACCCTGATGTTGTTAACAATTGCAGCCCCTTTGCACTCTGCAGCTTCCGGATTACCAATCAGGTAATCCCAGGCACAAAAAACTCTCCAGCAGAATGTGAAGTTTTCATCAGAAGCACTGGCCAGACTCAGACGAGAGTTCTTTGCCATTCTGGTGGAAATATTAAATGTAATTTTGTTTTAAGAGTATAGAGACTGGAGCTGAAAATACATAATCAGAACCTTTAGATAGGTAGTAAATAGCACAAACATTACTTGCGTAACAGGATGATGAAACTGTAGGCAAAAACAGCCATCCCAACAAGGAAGTAAGCAAGTGGCAGCCGATAGCCAGCACTGCCAATCTTCCTCATGCTGCCATAATAACCATAGAATAAAACAGAGTACTGCAGGTACCCCTATGGTGAATCATACAAAAAATGCAGATATATATAACAATAATATATTGAGGATGATTCTAATAATTACAGCTAATATACAGAATTACAGCTAATTAACATGCAACAGCATGTTGCATGTTAAATTAAATATAACTCTACAAGGAAACAATGATGTAGAAAGAATGATCATACTATGACTTAGAGACTTATGGTAGAAGAAATTGATTAAACTGAGCTTGGAAAAAAAAGGAGGCACTAAATTCATGTTTTAGTGACGATCTATTGTGACTATACATAGTGTGTTATTGACCAAACAGTAAGAGGAATGAGAAGCTTGCCCCAAGAGACCAGATGGTGTCCAAGTCTTGAGCTGATGCAAGATGCTCTTTGGGGATAGTTTTACTTCTTGTTGTTCCAAATGGAGCTCCAGCCAACAACTGGAACAGAAAAAGATTAATAAAGAAAAGATTAATTTTATTGCACTAGCATCCGGGAAAATCTGAAGGGTGGAGACTCAAAGAAACACAGCGAACCTTCAACATTTACACCATACAGATACACTAGAAAGGACTTGTTGCAAAAAAAAAACCCCATCATATTGTCAAGTTTAGCTGAGCTACACAGATATAGCATTTTATATATGGTCACATAATCTACAGCATTAAAAAAAGCAAAAATATAGAACTGACAGAACCTCCTTAGTGTTTGATGGTTCATGATTTCAATCACAAAAATAGAAAATGCAAGAATTTTTCAATGTGGAGAATAACAAGGTTATTAAAACCTTGGTGATATAAATAGATAAACAGAACAATAACATTACACTGGTAGGATGACAGTCTAAGTAATGTCAGGGGAAATTGTTTGTGTCTGCATGTCACTAACAACAATAAATCCAGCATCATATTTCCTCCTCTTTTGTTCTCTGCAGTTTGAACATATTCCCCAGGGATAAGTTCTCAGCTATCCCTATAAAAAGACAAATTATTGTTTGCAGAGGGAAAAAACAAAACAAAAAAAAATTGAATTATCTCTACATTTTGAACAGTGGTAATAAATTTTAATACCTTACAATACAGTGGAACAGAAAAGTCTACTTTTAAATAGTTTTTTTTTTATTTATTAAAACTCAAAGTATTTTGACATTGAAAATCACATCACCTATATCACAGACAGATTGGTAGGTAAGGTTGTGAGAAGAAACTGGAATCCAGTTTTTAGTCTCACAGTTACTAATTATGATTACTCCTCCACTGTAAGTCACAACAAACATCTCATAAATCAACTGTTATCATTTTGGACAGTGTTTTGTTGGTTACTGAGCGGCTAAAGGGAGCTAATTAATTTCTGTGTTTAGTAACATTTAAGGGCAGAACTCCTAACATATTCTTGGTTTGTCCATACACTCCATCCACACATATTTTGGATGGAATTAATGTGTTGCATAATGCTACTTTTAAATTTGCACATGTTGCCTCTTGGTGGAGTCATCTGGAACTTGATGACACTCAACTATATGTCTCGTTGGCTCATGACGACCCCCAGCCAATCACAGCACTTTTTAATTGCATTTTCACAAAGACCTGAATGTCACAGAGATTTTTCTTGCTCAACCAGGACAAAACAGAAGTTTTAATCATTGGACTAGAGGATCAGAAAGAAATTATAATTGAAAATCTAGAAAATTTCTGAAAAAATTTAACCAGGGCCTACCAAAGTGTGCCTGTCGGTTTGGACCCAGCGTTCTGATGCTAAAAATTAGCATCAATGCTAAGCTTAGCTTAATTGTAGTCAATAGCCTGTGGATAGTCAAAGAATGTTGATTAACATAGACTTGCACCATTCAGTACGTTAAAATTAGTGTATAAGCTAAAACTAGCTTATACACTAATGTCAGCTAATGTTAACCTCAATGGTGTCAGTAGCATGTGGGGTATTATTAGAATGTCATCTTAGATTGACTTCCTACATTCAATGTCCTAAACATGGCTAATAAGTAAGAAAAATAGCTAATAGTTTATTTTAGGGAAAAACACTTATGTTAATGCGCTGCCTTGCATAGAAATTTTGAAGTTACATAATATTGAGGCTTTTATTTAGTAATTTTCAATAAGCTTGATTTTAAATGGCCAATCTAATCCCATGTGTAACAGTGATTGGGTTAAATCAGTTATCTAATGCCCAAAACACAAGTAGTTCTATTCGCTAGCTGAGTCCTCCTCTGTAGGAACTGGCAGTCCTGCCATGCTGTAGTTCTTGCATTCAGTTCAGAGCTCTTTGGTAGGCACTGAGTGTTCCACCATGTTGTAGTTCTAACCTTCAGTCATTGTAGTTCGAAAGAAAAGCTCAACTGTCATGTCAGTGGAGACAGGGAGAGAGAATTTTGTTTGAAGCAGTTTTCCTGGAAGGCCTGAGAGAAATATTCAGGCTTTTATTTAGAAATGTTCAGTAATCTTTATTTTAAAGGTCTACACTAATCCTATGAGTAACAATGTTTGGGTTAAATCAGTTATATACTGGACAAAACAGCAAGTAGTTCTAAATGGCAGCTCTGCCCTCTGTTTTAACAGTGTTATTTAGAACTACAGATATGGCGTATTTGTAGTCCTAACCAGCAGGTCTCCCCTGCTCTATGTTCTGTTGCTATGGTAATTAATGCTGTCAGCCAGCTGTGAGTGAGAAGCTGGGGAAGACAGAATAGACCTTACCAAGCTCTACCCACAACTGACCTAGAAAATCTCATGTGCCACAAGTCTCTCAAACAAAGAATCCTTTGTTTCTATGTAAACATGGAGTCTTCCACTTGAACTGAAAGAGTATTTCTGAGTCGAATAGTGCATAATTTCTAACCGTAACCCTAACCCTTTTCACCAAATATCAGCTACAACAATGGACAGAGGAACTGACAAGTTCATGTCATCTTTTTTGGATGACATCAAGGTGTTTGAGCAACACAATGCCTTCAACACTGTGCACGGCACAGCAAAATGCTTTCGGTCGATGAGGAAAACATACCATCAATACAGCTATGGACAAGGTCACTGATGCCTACTGTTCTTGCAAGGTTGGGTAAGTCTGGGATTCATCATTTTGTAGGTTACTTTTGAAATCAGTGGGTGATTCCTGCTGTTTGCTGGCAAATGTTTGACTGTGCCTTAGCCTCTACTTGGTACGCTCTACTTGGTGCCAGAGTGGCCAACACGAGTAACGGTTTAGTCAAAAGCTTTTTCTGCTACAATAAAATCTTTAACCTATGTCGGATACAGTACACATTGCATATTGATATGTTTAGCTAACGTACATCTGTGTAGCAGACAGGATTCAATGTGTAGAATTAGTATCAGTACTGCCATATGCTGTACTTAGATAAAAGGTATTCATGATGGATGTGTTTATTATTGATTTTCTTTTTTTTCAGACAGAAAGAAAGCAAATCAATAATACTTACACCAGCACACACTCCTTTGTTCTTGTTGACCCTACGAACTGCTCATGTGGTCGTGCACAAGCTTTGATCCAAGCAAGGCATTCTCCTTCTGATTTGGGAAATCTGTGAATTTTACTACCACAAATATGATCAGGATACCTGACATCACCAGTACAGATACCCCACTGGCAATGGAGAACCATTCTTTTTCGATCGTTGATGCGAAAACTTTCTGCCGGTCTGCAAAGCAATCTGGCGCTACATTAGCATGTGTTTACTAATGCATGTACATTAGCTTGTGTTTGTGAAACGGCCACACACGTGGTGGCGCAGTTACTACGTAAAATAAATGGGCATCAGCCAATGAAACGTGGGCACTGTGTTAAGGTCCATTCTATCTATTGTAATGCCCTGCTTTTTGTTTCCCTAAAAACACTCTACACAGCCTTCAGCTGTTTCAAAACTCTGCTGCTTGAGTGACCAGAAGACCAGAAGGCAGGCTCACATCACACCTTTTTTTAAGTCATTGCAGTGGCTCTCAGTATTCCTCAGACTTGATTTTAAAATTATTTTCCTGGTTTTTAAATGTCTTCATGGTTTTGTAGCATCTGACTTTGCAGAGCTCCTATTACCTTATGAACTTCTGTGGACCCTGAGGTCCTCTGACACTAGACTACTAACAGTTTAGTCAGAATAGTCAGGCTTTCCAGTATTATTGAGCCCGTTTGTGGAACGGTCTGCCAGAGAACCTGAGGGCCACAGAAAATGTTACTGTCTTTAAGAGCAGCCTCAAGACCCATTGTTTGTTCTTGTAGGCTTGTTTTATTGATTCTTTATTGATTTTATTGTGCACTTTGAGCTGATTTTAGTATGAAGGGTGTTTTAAAATTGGTGGATTCAGTGATTGATTGTCTCTTTGGATTAAGTGATCTAATAAACTTAAACTGGCTGAGAGTACTAAGTTAAACAAATGCCTTTCATTCATATAAATTTAATTTATAATCTTAGGCACACTCCTTCTACAACATGACAACATGATCAACATCAAAACTAGCTTTCAGCACGTCTCAAAGGAGGGATATTTTATGCCATCAGAATTAGTTTTGGAACAAAAGTTTTACAATAAGCAACTGAAACAAAATATGTTTTCTTACTGGTCTTGGTGGAATATATTTTCTTCTAATGGTGCATTTAAACCAAACGTGTCAGACACGTCATGACCCTATTTGAAGCGTTTTGAGTTGGAGGCGGACCATCAACCAATCAGAGAGACTCTGCTTTGTGATTTTCTGATGTGATCTCAGAAAAAAAAAAGCTATGGAGGATAAACTAAATGTTGCTGTTTACTCTTGACCTATAATCTACAGCCAATAAAGTTATCACTATAGAAATAGGAATTGAAAGGACCTCTCTTGGAAAAGGACGTTTTGGCCCTGGGCCTCATGAGGTGGGCTGCAGGTGTTTTTGGTGTCTCCCCTAAAGCTCCTCCTCTTTACCGGTGTTACTAATCTATTCATTTGGAGCATAGAATATTTAAACCTGGCTGTTTCTACTTTCAAGTTCACATTTGGCATCGATTAAGTTATAACTTTTACTTTTTAAAAATATTTTCCTGCATTTGAGCTATCCAAATCTGCCCAGCAAAAATGTTGAGTAATGTGAAATAAACTTTGTATTTATTTATGTATGAGATGGTGGAAGAGTTTTAGTGACACGAATTCCAAGGATTCTCCTCTACACGCCCGTCTAGAGCGATTTTGATGCGCCTAACGCATGTCCAGAGCAAAATGTCATCTTTAACTTTGAAGTGCACTCCTGGTCCCGTTTTTGATGTGTGTAACACGTTTGGTGAGAATGCACCATAATTATTTTTGCCTTTGATAAAGTTTTGTTCAATATATGTAAATGTGAATTTGCATTTTCAACTTAGACTATGGACACTGACCTCTGGTAGGACCACAAAAGATCCTGTCATGATGGTGAGGACGATGTTTATCCCAAACAACCAGCGAAGAAAGATAAAATAGGAGGCCACGCCTGATCCAAAGTGACCTCAAGAAAAATAAAAATGCTACTAAAAATTTATTGGAAAGATTTCATATACTGTAATAAATTTTTTCCCCTGACAGCAACAAAACACTTATTAGGTTATAAATAAATGAGCCCTTTAAAACAAAACATACAGAAACAACGGAAGAAAAGGCAACACACTTATAGCAGCATCACTTTGACTCTGCAGAAAAACATTACTTACTTTCAATTTTTTTGATCCTCACTTCCCACGGAATGAATGTAACAACAATGTTGTAAAGGACACGATAAAGTTTTTTCAGCAGCTACAGAGGAGAAAAGTTTAAAAAAGCACAAAGTCAGAACAGTGGCATTAGCACAATGCAGAAGACAAGATCTTGTTTTAAAGTCCTAAAATTTTTTAGTTCATCCTTTGTAGTGATTAGTGGCAGTTAAACTTTAAGTATTTACATCTAATTAATTTTAGTAGAAATATAAATATTATGTAATATAAATGCCTTTTAATTTATTATCTATGTAAACTAATCAACTCTACAATATATGGAATGGATATAGATAGTTTAAATAATTAAAGTTGTAAAACAAACAAGAATCTGTTTTTTTTTTTATTTGAGTTTGGTTTTCATTTGTTATGAGAAGTGAATAGGAAAACAAGAAATCATGTCTTGCCCCAGGAGTAGTAATGTTTCTTCTTGTCTCCCAAAACAGTAAAATAATAAGATAAATGACTCATACCAGAGTTAAGTTTCATGCATTTACATCTGTTTAATTTTACTCAAAATCTCATGGGAACACTCAAAAAACACAATATATACATCAAACTTCTGTGAAATCAAACTGTCCACTTAGGAAGCAACACTGATTGACAATCAACATGATTTTGTTGTCAGCACATTCAACTTTGTACAGGACAAAATTTTTAATGAGAATATTTCATTAATTCAGATCTAGGATGTGTTATTTGAGTGTTCCCTTTATTTTTTTGAGCAGTGTATATATATATATATATATATATATATATATATATATATATATATATATATATATATATATATGCCCTTAAACATCCTGCATCAGTAGATGGCAGTAAAGTCTCTTTAAGTTTTTAAGACTTAAGATGGTAAAAGAAGAAGAGCTGCCACATTATCTTGGTGGAGGGTTTGGGTGCCCCAATGATGCTAGGAGCTATGCCGTGTCTGGGGCTTCATGCCCCTGGTAGGTTCACCTCACCTAGGACCTCGGTCCCTCACCAAGATCCTAGGTGAGTGCAGCCCAAAGACCTCTATGATGACAAATAACTGTGGACTTGGTGTTCCGTCGCCCGGACACGGGTCACCGGGGCCCCACTCTGGAGCCAGGCCTGGAGGGGGGGCACCATGGCGAGACCCTGGTGGCCAGGGTTTTACCCATGGAGCCCGCCTGGGCTTAGCCTGTAGAGGAAACATGGGCCCCCCCCCCACATGCTCCCACCACCTGTGTGAGGGGCCAAACATGTCGGGTGCGATCTGAGAGGGATGGCAGCTGAGGGAGGGGGTCTGGGGGTCCAATTTTCAGTTGCAGAAGCTGGCTCTTGGGAGGTGGAATGTCACCTCTGTGGTGTGGAAAGAGCTTGAGCTAATGTGTGAGGTTGAGAAGTTCTGGCTAGAAATAGTCAGATTCACCTCCACATATGGCTCTGGTTCTGTAACCAGTCTCCTTGAAACTGGACGTACTTCCACTCTGGTGTTACCCACAGAGAGGCGTTAAGCAGGAGTGGGCATACTTGTTGCCCCCCATCTCGGCGCCTGTATGTTGGGGTTTACCTTAGTGGACCGAGACAGTAGCCTCCATCCACCTATGGGTGGGGGGACAGGTTCTGATTGTTGTTTGTGCTTACTGGCCGAACAACAATTCAGATTTCCCACCCTTCTTGGAGTCCTTAGAGAGGTTACTGGAGAGTTCCCTCCTGGGGACTCCCTTGTTCTGCTGGGGCACTTCATCGCTCATGTGAGCAATGACAGTGAGACCTGGAGGGGCGTGGTAGGGAGGAACGCTCCCCCAATCTGAGTGGTGTTCTGTTGTTGAACTTCTGTGTTTGTCACGAATTGTCCTTAGTGAACACCATGTTCAGGCAAAAAGGGTGTCCATATGTGGACTTGGCACCAGGACACCCTAGGCCGCAGTTCGATGATCGACTTTGTCATCGTTTCGTCGGATCTGAGGCAGTATCTCTTGGACACTCAGGTGAAGAGAGGTGCGGAGCAATCCACTGACCACTACCTAGTGGTGAGTTGGTTCCAGTGTTGGACGAGGATGCCAATCAGACCTGGCAGGCTCAAACGTGTTGTGAGGGTCTGCTGGGAACGTCTGGCGGAATCCCCTGCAAGACGGAGCTTTAACTCCCATCTCTGGCAGAGCTTCGAACACATTCCGGGGAAGGTGGGAGACATTGAGTCTGAGTGCACCATGTTCCATGCCTCCATTGTCGAGGAGGCTCACCAGAGCTGTGGCTGCAAGGTTGTCGGTGCCTGTCGCAGCGGCAACCATCGAACCCGTTGGTGGACACCTTCAGTGAGGGATGCTTCTAGGCTGAAGAAGGAGTCCTAT
The DNA here is from genome assembly GCA_911649635.1 of Poeciliopsis gracilis. Lineage (NCBI taxonomy): Eukaryota > Metazoa > Chordata > Actinopteri > Cyprinodontiformes > Poeciliidae > Poeciliopsis > Poeciliopsis gracilis. The sequence goes on from CAJVRI010000597.1 coordinate 581,375, forward strand.
TGGGCCTTTTTGGCCTTTGGGACTCCGGAAGCAGCTGATGGGTACCGGCGGGCAAAGTGGCATTTGGCTCGGGTGGTTGCTGAGGCAAAATCTTGGGTGTGGGAGGAGTTCAGAGAGGCCATGGAAAAAAGACTTCTGCACAGACTTGACACGACTCTGCAATATCGCATGGACATCGGGGGCAGTTCCCTTGGATTGGCAAACTGGGGTGGTGGTCCCCCTGTTTAAAAAAGGGTGACCTTTTTTTTGCTCTAATTATAGAGGGGTCACACTCTTAAGCCTCCCTGGAGGAGGGTCCATCGCATAGTCGAGCCTCGGATTCATGAAGAGCAGTGTGGTTTTCGTCCTGGTCATGGAACACTGGACCAGCTCTACACCCTCAACAGGGTCCTGGATGGTGCAAAGGAGTTCACCCAACCGGTCCACATGTGTTTTCCATTTTCATTTATCCTTTTTCAGTTTTCCATTTATATTTAACTTTTATTTATCCTTTTTAATTTTCTTCTTCTCATTTATCCTTTTCCAATTTTCCATTTAACTGATCCTTTTTCAATTTTCCTTTTTGTCATTTACCCTTCTTCCCAGTTACTGGGAAAAGGGTAAATGATAATGAGGAGGGGCGGCATCATTAGGCTACAACTTCTCCCAATTGCTTGATTTGCAGCACACTGTACTTTGCTGTAAGAAAGATGGTGACCTCCCTCCGCCTTATCAGTGAGCCAGGGCTTGGCAACTTCTTTAGAAAATAGTGTTATAACTCCAGACTTGATTATTTTTCGCCAAGTGAACATGTTTGAGTTGGTGGTTCTCATGGACTCTGAGGTTCACTGTCTGGGTGTTCAGAATTTGGATGAAGTGGCTGCTGACTTTGGCTTAGAATTGAACTTTTGATAGTCTCCAGTTGCCCAAATGTTGCACAATAAGTCAACGCTGATGTTTGTTTTCCAACTACACTCATATTTAATCAATTAGTTTTCATGAAAAGTTAATATATTTCAGTAACTCAGCTCACAAGTTACTGAAATATAACTTGTTTTATTTCAAGTAAAACAAGTTATATTTGTTTTACTAGAAAACAAATATAACTTGTTTTAAAAAAAAACGTTTTTGAACTTTTTTCAAGTTTTGAAACTTTTGAATAAAAGTTTTTGAACTTTTATTCATGCCAATGATGACTTCTTTATCAGCTAATGAAACATGGCATATAGGTTTAGAATATTACATCAGCAATGAAAAATTTGTTTATAACCTGCTTAAATGTTATTTTTAAAAGTACTTTCAGTGTAACAAGCTTCTTTCGAATTCATTCAAATTCATTAAATATAATTTCTATGAATCCTTTGTTGTTTTGATTAAAATTACAGCTTTTTGGCACCACACATTAATTAATGTTTCTATTTTGCATGTTTTCAGATGTTAAGCTGTCACAGCAGACCATCCTGAAGGCCTTTTGTCTCAGTGTTGTTCATCCTGAAGTTCATAACTTCAGGGTGTCCAGAGACCTTCACCTCTGTTCCTGCTTCTCCGTTCCTGGACCTCCGGAACAGAAACATCCGGCCAAATGCAATGGCGACACATTTATTCAAAAAAATCTGGCTGATGTTCTTATAACGTTGCCATGCAAGAACAATCTGCATATTTCTGGTTTGAAGTAACTAAACGTTTCGTTTCTGTCCATCTGATCTGGTTCTAATGGAGCTGAATAAAGCTGTGTTCTCTAATCTGTGTAGTTCTAATTTATTCAAATCTCATGTTTTCAAAAATCCTAGAGACACTAAAATGGATTGTTTGAGGCTTAAAATAGCTTGAACTCAAGATAGTCTTCATTGAAGAAAGCTACAAAAATAGAATACAGTAATGACTGAAGGTTTTGGACCCATTTTATTTTTTGTGAGTGGATAGAAATGTGTGGTACAAGGTAGACGTGAACAAACATGCCATTTGGGTGTGTGTGTGTGGGTGGGGGGGGGGGGGGGGTTATAACAATCCTAACAGTTATTTCAAACTGTTTGAATAAGTGTTCACTTATGGATGAACACATCCATAAGTGAACACCTAAGGATGTGTTTATCCATAAGTGTTCACTGAACACTGAAAATTGGAAATTAAAATTTCTCAATTTCATTTGGAAATCTGCAATGTTAAATATTTAAAGCATTCTGTCTTCAGGTCGGCCTGCCTCGCGTGTTTCAGGTGTTTCCTTCTGTCACACACCTCGCTTCAATAAATGGCTGATTAACAGGCTTCTGAATGGAAAGGTTGCTATCATTTGCATCAGGTGTTCAAGTAGAGATACACATTTTAAAATGTGCATGCTGTGTTGATGTCCAGTTAATAGTATGATATAGGCAAGTTGCAAACATTTTAATCTTATTGTTATATTTTCACTCTGTATCTGAAGTTTATCACATTTCTGGATGTTCAGTGTTTTAATAAAAGTTAAGTCGGCAGAGGATTTTAGCAGGGCCACAACACCATGCAACTTACATCATATGTGTTTTAAAAAAGAGGCTGCACTGTTGAGCACCACAGAATGAATTTTTCCTCTCATGTTTGGCTGAAATCTTTTCTGTGGAGGTCGGACATCTCTCTGCTTCTTCCTGAAGGAGATCATTGTGAGCAGTTCTGGTGCTGCTCACTATGCAAATGATTCTGCTCACCTTTCACCATGTCAGCCAGGGGGTCTCTCTCCGTGAGACTCTCAGCAATCATTCTTTTCCTTGACACCATGCATTCTGAGTGTTATTCCTGATTCAATTGTTAATAGAAACAATGTCTCATATCACAATAAGATTAATTTATCTTATTGTGATAAATTAATATTTTGTTAACAGCACACTCTTCTGTTCAGAGTTTAGGAGTGACTAACTACATTTACTCAATTACATGTGCTAGAGTAACATTTAGAAAAACAAATGTACTTTTAGGAGTATTTTTACTATGCTGAACTTTTTACTTTTACTCAGGTAATTTTATTATTAAGTATCACTACTCTTATTTGAACAAAATTGTAATTTTGTCTTTAAAATACCGATATTTCCACTGAACTTTATATTTTGGTCCATCTAATTGTGTAATTCTTAGATACTGAATAATTGATAACTTGATCAGTTGCTTTTTCCAAATACCTTTTTTTTTTTTTTTACTAATTTCTTAGTCAGCTACTTTTTACTTTTACTTGAGTAAAAACATGTTGAAGTGCTACTGTTCTTACTTGAGTACAATTAAGAACAGTAACCAAATTTTGAAGCGTAGACCAAAACATAGGCATACTAAGGTGTGCAAGTTATACATTCACAAAGAACAACTTAAATTATATATAGTCATTTTTACTTTGCATACTTTGGAACATGTTTATCAGTGATAGACAGAAAATAACTGGAAAGACTGTGTAAATTTAAAGGCATTTTTGTAGTTTATTCATTTTTGATTAACAAAAATGAATAAACTACACCCTGGCTGGTTGTAGTTTACCTGGCTGGTTAATGAACCCAGCCAGGTGCATTAACCAGTTTCAGGAACCGACCAGATCCCTTCAGTGCTATTACCTCGAGAAATAATGAGATTTGGTTAAGTATAAAAACAGACTTTAATGCCAAAAAATGATCAATTATTACAAGCCATGTAAGTCATACAAATGGAATGGATACAGAGTTACATTCCAGCATTTGGCCTCACTTGGCACACCTTTGGGGTTACCCCAAGTGAGGCAAAGACTGTAGCACAAGTTTAGCTTTTATCCACTCTGCATTGTGCACATGCCCTAAAAGGCACTGTCATCAATTTCAGTCTGGCAACGGTCACATCAAACATGGTTATGTGAGCTGGAGTGTACATGTAAGCAGATGAGAGATGAAAACACAGAATCCATAACAGTATTAACCTAAAGAATACCTTGCTTGTACTAGAGATATGAACAGCCATTAAAAAAATATACTGTCATAGTCTTATTCAAATTTTTTCAACGTTCAGTACAACTATTTTCCTTGTTTTATGACTGTGTTGGCGACCACAAAATACAATATAAACCAGATAGATATACCCACATGCTTCTCACCTTAATGCCCTGTCTGGACAGACAGCAGCAGTGGATGTCATGAAATGGAAAGATGGCCTCCAATGCAGATCTCCAAGGCTTTCCATTCTCATTTTTTCAGCTCGACAAAATAACTAATTCTTCGATGCTCCATAGAATTGTCTCTAGAATTGCAACGTATGGGCAACTGGAGGACTCCCAAAGCTTCAATTCTAAGCCAACATCAGCAGCCACTTCATCCAAACTCTGAACACCAAGTCAGTGAAACTTAGAGTCCATGAGAGCCGTCAACTGAAACATGTTCTGTCTGAGCATCCACAGAAAAAATAATCAAGTCAGGAGTTATAACATTATTTTCTGAAGAAGTTGCCAAGCTCTGATTCACTAATAAGCTGGTGGGAGGTTGCCGTCTTCCTTGAAGCAAAGTACAGTGTGCTGCTAACCAAACAATAGGGAGGAGTTGTAGCCTGATGATCCTGCCCCTCCTCATTATCTTATCATCATTTACCCTTTTCCCAGTAACTGGGAAGAGGGTAAATGAAAAAAAGGATAAATGAAAATGAAAAATTGAAAAAGGATAAATATAAAAAGAAAATTGAAAATGGGAAAAGGATAAATTAATAAGAAAAATTTGGAAGTGAAAAATAAATATATAAATGAAAAAATATAAATAGGAATAAAGATGTCAATTCCTCTATTTTTCATTTCCCTACTTATTTTTTAAATTTTGCCTGACATGGCCCTCCAGATGTGTTGGTGTATAAATGTGAGTATGAATGGGTGAATAAAGAGTAAAGTTACCAAAAAGCTTTGAGTGGTCAAAAATGATTGGAAAAGCACAATGTAAGTTCAGTCCATTTGCCATCACAATTGACTGAATGGGAAGGAAGTGCATAAATGCGATGAATTTTGATTAATTTGATTTATTGAATAAATGACACCTAAATCAAAGGAATATATGCTATTTAATTTGCACAGGTAACATGATAATTATGCAATTCAAACCATATACTTTATGTATTTGGAATAAATACTCATTAATTTAACATAACTATAATATAATAATACTAAATACATAAACTTAAGGATTATGCAACTAAAAAAATAGGCTTTATTACAACGATGAATATGAATCATATAAAGTTTATTTGATAGGTTTGCATTAAAATGATCTAAAAAGGTAAATGGAAATTTGTCATGTAATTACATAAACCTTAGAAGTTAGGCTTAAATATTTCTGTGCATATAACGATTGACTGAATGGGAAGGAATTGCATAAACATGATGAATTTTGATTAATTTGGTTTATTGCATAATTGTAACCATAATCCATAAATGACTTTCAGACACTTATGCTATTCACACTGTATAAGTAACTTGCATATTATGCAATTTATACAATATCCTTTATATATTTGACATAAAGACACTTATTATTAATTAAGTATATCATATTTTCTGTACTATAAAGCACACCTCACTATAAGCCCACAAAGCTTTTAAACTGGAAACGTACACAGGGATGTTTCTAGGATGTGACCTTTAAGGTCCCAGCAGGGCTAAGACCCAAGAGAATTTATTCGTTAATGCATTTTTCTAAACGTTACTGCTTATTTACATACATTCACATAAGAGATTAAATTGTTTTGTCCAGCTAAAACTGTTAACAACTACATACAGGTCTGGAAAAAATTAAAAGCCCTTTGCACTAAACCCCACTGAAAACTCCAAATATTGATGTCTGAACTCTTCCTGAGTTAAAACATTAGTTTTGGTGTTTCTAAATGTTAGGTGTTTAGATAAATACAAATATAAATATTAAAGATTAGGAAACTTTAAGGGCTGAGAAATCTGTGTTTCTTTTATCTTTGGAGGAAGCAATGAGTTTGTCACATTGGAAACGGATGACCAGAGGGACATTTGGCCTGGTAGGAAGAATGGGTCGTTTGCATACAACCCAGAGTCTCGGGAACTGAACTTAACGACCCCAAAGGGGGAGGAGAACTGAACCAGAGAGTCCTAGGAACGAAACAGGATGCCTGAGGTCACAAAAGGACAACCAGGGATAAGTAGTTGACACCTACCAGGAGATGCAAAGAGAGTACCTTGAGAATGTGTATTCTGTTTGCCACTCCTTGTATGCAAATGTTTGTAATTAAGCTACGCCTCAGTGTAATAAAATATGCAGTTGCAGAGGAGTATGTTAGAACTGGTCTGGAGACAGAGATAATGGGATGTCTCTGGGCAGAGTTCTCCGTTCAATTGGAAGATTGCATAAGAAAATTTAACCATCTCCCTGTGACCTAATTAATGTCCAGTGAGAGTGTTAGGTAATAGATCCAACATTAAATGAATGTAATGAATGTTCTCTTTACATTATTCAAGGTCTGAAAGCACTGCATCTTTCTTTGTTATTTTGACCTTTTCTCATTTTCTGAAAATAAATAGTAAGTTTTTGCTTGGAATTTCAGAGACAATGTTCATTTTATTTAAACATGTACCTACAAAGAGTAAAGTCAGAGGACTGATCATTTTTTCCAGAGCTGTGTATATGTATGAAACAGAATCAGACTACATCATACCTCCCAACATCTGCTAATATTAATGAGACACAAGCCGCTGTAGAATGACACAGTCCTAGTGCAGTCTGCTCCTCTGGAAATTAAAATAAGATCTGTTCAAAACTATGCATTTCATTTGAAGAACATTTTATTAAATTCATAGGATTAATAAACCTAAAACCAAATTATTTTCTAGGTATCTAGGTACTTTGTTTGAAAGTCATACTTAGAAATAGCATTAACATCATTTTTATCTGAATGTTATGCGGCTGTTGGCCTTTTTTCTTTGAACAAGAATGTTTGTCCAATGTAGACATTATGAGTCGAGGTTTTACTATTTCAGTTCATAAAGTGGGTCCAGCGTAGTTTCAGTACCAAACACCTTTCTGTTCACAGACAGAGGAACAGCCTGACCCTAACATTCTGTACTGTTCTTTAGTTTTACCTCAGAGAGGTTTGGGAAATTAATTACAAAACAACACTACAGTTATTAGTCAAACTTCAAAGCAGAGCAACAAGAGAATTAAGAAGGCTAAGGACCAGGATCAGACTGACCCATTATTTATCCAAATATTTTGCACACTTGCAACCTCTTGTACTGAACAACTACAAAATACTATTCAAATAAATAAAGCCAATACTGTACACAATTTCCATTCATAAATATCACAAAAATAATTTTAACTTAAGTGCTGCATTGCCCAAATCACTAAGCATAATATTTTGCATTATGAGTTGCCATCTGATAAAGGCGTTGATGAAACAAGTCTGCCCCTTATGGCTAGTTAAAAAAAATCTATAAAATGGTCTTTACTGTTTTCTTTAGAGGCTGATTCTAGACCAGATTTGTGTTTTATGGGGAACACTTAAAAAAGAATTACACAAAAATCAAAGCAATATGTGATGATATGTGTAATATATAAAGTCAATGAAAGAGCCACTTGTGTCTCCAGACACTCAGGTCGCAGATCCCTGACCTATCAAATGGAAAATGTGATCCTATCTAAGGCTGTTGTAAACGAATATTTTAGCAATCGAATAACCTATCGATTATTCTTACGATTCAGTAATTGGATAAAAAAAAACAAATAAAAAAAAACATTGGTAAATATAACATAACATCAGTATTACTATTGCATATCAACATCAGTCCAATTTTTCACATTTGAGTTTTCCTAACAATAACTTTTCTGTAGTTTAAAAATGTAGAAAATGAACGTGTAACAATAATAGCTCACTTTCTAAGTTAACCTGAAGAAAAGTTGTACAAAAATCTGAAATTACATTCAATTTAATAATAAAGTGGCAGACTCACAAATAAGCTAATAAAAAGTGTCTCTACTCCAGCTTTTGGCCTATGTATTCATCTTCAGTTTAATAGATGAACTCTTACCTTCTCTTGGTAAGAGTTCATTATTTGTGTTCAGCAATAATAGCGATGGGATTTAATACCTTCGTTCATCACACACAAAAACATTTACCAGGTATGTAACACCACCCATTAGTGACAACCGGGATGATATAAAATTTATTTTCCAGTTCATCTGTAAAGCTACGAATCTAAAGGACAGCCCGCAGTGTTCAGTCTATCCACTCACTTGTATAAATAATCCCGCCGTGCTGGTCACTCTGAACCAGCAGCTGCTGGGAGGAGAAAGACTACTGCACTCCAAGCATCGCACCTGTCATTTGCAGGATGCTCATTGGTCGCCCCAAAAAAGATGAAAACCCGTACATTATCATGAATCAATAAAATCCTCCCAGGCCAAACTTGAAAATTGGGCCTTATGGTGCCTACATTTACCTCTTGCCATCAATTCAGGTGGAAGTGAATGCGATGCGTATCGCAAGTAACGACTCAGCTAGAAAACAGTGCATTAAATAACAAAACATAACAAAGCTTTGAGGCAGATACATTTTCTTCGAGGAATTTTAATAATCGAGATACACAAATCACTTGAGTAATTATTTCAGCCCTAATCCTATCTCAATACGGCAGCTAAAAGTGCAGAATTATCATTTTTAATTCATTGTTAAAGTAAAATTGTGAAGGTGAAAAAAAAATCACCACTAAATATTAACAAAAGATATTTATTTAGAATAATTTCTTTTGCTCCCCTCTGGGCTCCGTCTTAAACCAGCCCTGGGCTACAGGTCTGTGTCTTTTTCATTTTTGTTTAGCATGTTTTTTTTTGTTGTTTTTTTCATTGATACAAAGTCAGGTTGTCCAAACAAGTAAATCACTTGTTCACTATTATTAATAAAATAGTAGTGAAATAATACATTAAATGACCAACTGTAGTCATTCATAACATATATCAACATTTCTGAATAAAACACACAGAAGGTCTGAACAAATTTTTTTATGTTGGAAATAGGTATGTACTGTTAATTTATTAGCATGATTTGTTCTGGCCATAGTATTTTAGCTACAGCTATTACATATTAAATAAAGTATCATCCAAACTCAACATTCTAAGAAAATAAACCATCAACAGAAGAACAGGCTCAGGGATGTCTGACTAGGACGGAACCCCCTGCATATCAGGAGCAAGATATTCCAAAACAAGCTGATATAATATTGACTGGGGACAGAGCGACTGGTTGCCTTCCCCCTTCCCCCGCACTCTCTGCTCCTCCACTCATTCACAGGATTCAAAAGATACCTACAAAGAAATGTCTTCTGGACCAGAGTTTCTTAAATTTACAGATGGAATGAATCAACAGCTTCGCCTCGGCATGTCTCTCTTTAGCGCTAACGTAGCAGACCTCACTTCATTTAAACCACCTGCCTCTGACTCCCCTGAGGATCCATCACTCTGAGGTCTGAGGTCGGGGTCCAGATATTACCTTTACACCCGTCTTACTCTAGAACATGTCAGGCCCCCTGCCACTGCAGAACAGGACATTACCTGCCCGGTTCACAACAAGAAAATTGACAAAAAACAGAAATACAAAATACAGCAGTCCTAATTCAAACCTCAGACTGATTCCCTCCCTATAGGAACCTCAGACTGAAGAACCTTTGGCCTCCAAGTCACTTAAATTAGCTCTTTTAAATACCAGATCTTTCTGTGTTAAAGCTCTATTAATGATTTCATCACTAATTATAATATCTGACAGAAACACGACAGAAACATGGTTGAATGGAAATAATGAACCAACAGTACTAATTGAATCAGCGCCTCCTAACTACAATTTTTTAAGTGAGAATTGAAAACATAAAAAAGGAGGAGGTGTGGCTTCAATATTTACAAATACCATAAACAATAGTAAAATCTCTTTGGGTCACTTCACCTCTTTTGAGTATCTTGGAATTAAGGTTAAAGGCCACAAAGGAACTTTGACACTGACTTTATACAAAACTCCAACATACGTGGAAATTTTCTTTACTGACTTGAATGAGCTTCTATCTCTCATATGCATTGATTATAGTTGATTAATAATTGGCTGTGATTTCGACATTCATGTTGAAAACTCCCAAAACTAAGGGGTAGAAAAGCTCTTTAATATATTAAAGAATTTTGGTCTAACACAACATGTCAAACAAGCAACACACACTCGAAGACACACACTGGACCTGGTTATAAGTAAGGGTTTGAATATTTCCAATGTCTCTGTAACTGATGTCACCCTGTTGGATCACTTCGCAGTTATCTTTGAAAGTTTTTTATCCCTTAACCCACTTGGACAAACAGCTACTATGACAAAACGTTCTTTGACAGACAACTCAGCAGAAACATTTAATCAAATCTACTCTTCTTCCTCACCCTTTCAGCTCTAATGATGTAGATAAGTTGGTAAATGATTTTCAGTCTAAAGTTTCAGTTATCATTGATTCCATTGCCCCAATTAAAGTGAAGATTGTGTCTGATAGAAAGAAATCTCCATGGAAAAATGCGCAAACAGTTCGATCTGGAAGACAACTCTGCCGTAGGGCTGAACGAAAATGGTGTAAAACTCAACTTCACGTTCATAATGACATCTAGAATGACTAAGTAACTATCACTCAATACAAAAACATGGAAGGAAAGCCTTCTTTCCAGATGTCATTGTTATGGCAACAGATCCAATATCTGTGTCATTCTTTAGACACTGGAAGTAAAGGACGCGTGAAAACTATGAATTTAACAAAAAAAAGATTTATCTATAAAAATTATACAAATACAAAAATGACAGCTACAGTTTACAATTTCCTTTTCTTTCTTTCTATCTATGTACAGTTTTACACGGTCAAAAACTGTATTGTGCCGTGTCTAAATAATCCGTTAAGTGAACAAACTGTCAATAGAACTGAACTTTATAATATATGCTCAACAGGAACTAAGCCTTTCAAAATAAAACTAAACTTCACAATAAAAACTGTCTGAACAAATAATCTATCTAAGTGTAATAAAATAAAAAACAAACCATCAAACAAATTACTTAAATATTTTCTATTTATGGCTCTAACAGTCATAAATAAAAGCATTAACAAAGCTTGAGCTTTTTTTGCAACAGTTGACAGGATCAGCTGTTAAGCCCAGTTCACACTACACGATTTTAGAAAAGTCGGCCGATTCTGAAATTGTGAGAGACCACACACTAGCAGATTTAAAATCGTAGGTGTAACGGGTTCGATTGTAGAGTGTGAGGTTTCATTCTAATGCCAGATACGAAATCCCTTTAAATTAAAATTCTGTGCTACCACACCTGAATTCAGAGTAAACAAACAAACATAGACAACGACGTTGAAGTGGTAACTTTATTTTGTGGACTTATGCTAACCCAAAAAGACGTAACCAAAAAACAAAACAAAACAAAACAAAAAAAAAAATAATCGATGACGTTACCACCTTAATTTCAATCTAATGAAAGATGGAAAAAAGTTTTGCACTTCTTTTCAGAGAAAATAATAAAAAAAAAAATCAGAGCATTAATCCACACATCCACTGTAAAGCCAGTACCATTGTTAATTATAAAACCCTAGAGGAAATTATAACTCAATTAAGCTCCAGCTCCTACTGTCTGGCTGTCCTCCCCACACATTTCTTTTAGGAAGACCTGCCTGTCATTGCCACTGATCTGATCCAAATAGTGAACTCATCACTCTGATCAGGCGTTTTCCCCCAGGCTTTGAAAGAAGCAGTCATCAAACCACTGATAAAAAAGAACAATCTGGACAGAACTACTGGCCGATCTCCAACCTCCCATTCATCAGCAAAGTTATTGAAAAAGCTGTGTGTAAACAGTTAAATAGCTTCCAAACAATAACCAACCGCTTTGACTCCTTCCAATTTGGTTTTCGTGCTCACCACAGCACAGAGACGGCCCTCGTAAAAGTGTGCAATGATATCTATATAAGTACGGACTGTGGGAGAACAACAGTGTTGGTTCTGTTGGACCTCAGTGCAACTTTTGACACTGTCGACCAAGACATATTACTGAATCGACTGGAGAGTTGGGTCGGACTCTACAGTCCAGTGCTTAACTGGTTTGAATCTTACATAAAGAACAGGGATTTCTTTGTTTCAATTGGAAACTTCTCATCAAAGAGGTCAGAGGTCACCAATGTTCAATCCAAGGACCCCTCTTATTCAATATTTATATGCTCCCATTAGCTCAGGTTATAACAGGAAATAATATCGGCTACCATAACTATGCAAATGATACTCAACTCTACATTACAATGTCACCAGGTGACTCTGAACCCATCCAATCATTGAACAGATGCTAATAGCAGATAAATGTGTAAACTTTCTGCAGCTGAACAGAAATAAAACTGACATTATTATTTTTGGACCTAAAGAGGAACGATCTAGAGTCAATGCACAGCTTCAGTTATTACAAATAAAAACTAGCGATCAGGCCCGAAACCTGCGAGTAGTGATGGACTCTGACCTGAACCTTCAGAGCCACATAAATACAGTTATAAAGTCAGGCTTCTATCACCTGAAGAACTAACTATCTAATCCTCCAGGATTAGAGGACTAATGTCTCAGCCAGATCTAGAGAAATTCAACCATGCGTTTATCTTCAATCACATTGATTCACAGGTCTGTCCAACAAATCAATCAAACAGCTGCAGCTGATCCAAAACGCTGCTGCTCATGTTCTCACTAAAACCAGAAAGATACAGCACATGACCCCAGTTTCAAAGTCCCTCCACTGGCTCCCTGTAGCTCAAAGAATAGACTATAAAATACTGCTGTTAGTTTACAAGTCACTGAACGGTTTAGCACCACAATACATTAAAGACCTGATGCTGTTTTATCAACCTTCCAGACCTCTCAGGTCTTCTGGTTCTGCTCTGCATCCCCAGAACCAGAACCAAAAAGGAGAAGCAGCATTCAGCATCTACGCACCACAAAATTTGGGACAAACTTCCAGAAAACTACAAAACAGCTGAAATACTGACTTCCTTTAAATCTAGACTAAAAAATCTAGACTGTTTGGAATTGTATTTGAAACGGAATCAATTATAAATTTATGATGATTTTTGTGTGATTTTGTTGTCAGCACATTCAACTTTGTACAGGACAAAGTATTCAATGAGAATATTTCATTCATTCAGTTATATAAATATATATATAATCAATCAATTTATATACATATAAATTGATTGATTGATTGACTGTACCATATCAGCCTCAGGAGATTATTGAGGATAGCCCTGAATAGGAATCACCACTGCTTGTTCAAGTCTTCACTGCATCTGCTGAACCAAATATTTTTATGCTCCTGTAATCTGAAGTAAATTTACTAAAACATGGAAAATGTTAAACTGCTGAGTTCCTTTTAATCAAGGCCAACAGCCTATTTGTTCAGACTGAGTTTGACTAATAACTCAATCATAATATCATTTTTTTTTCTTATTTTATCACTGTAATCCATTTCTTTTTTTGCTTATTTGTTCGTTTTTTTTCCATTTATCACATAAAGTATTGTCGCTGTCTTGCCTTGCCTTAATAATTGTGTTCAAACTGTGTGGTAATGAGCTAACATCTGCCTCAAGAAAGCAATCAATGATTCTGAACTTTCACAACCATACCAGCAGCTAAATATCTGCTGTGTCATGCATGAGTGATTACTGCCCCTTCACAATGACACATTAATGACACACTACGAGCAGTTTACACACTACACAGCCAGCTTTCTTTGCACCAAATCTGTACCAGTTTACCTACCACCCCAACCCATCTACATATTCTCTCATTTCTTTGCCAGGTTGAGAAATTTATTCGAGTCCCTGCACTCCATCCTACTTCTATGACTGAAACAGTCATTTTAACTATGACTGTTTCAGTCATAGTTAAAAGAACCTCCCCATTACTCAGGAAACAGGAAAACAGTACTTCAATATGAAAACAGAAACATCAAGCTGAAAAAATGCTGAGCTTTTGCTAACATTATCGACCTTATAGTAATAGTTATTTTGTGCATTTTCTGCTATGCTTTTGTGTGTTTTAACAATTTTCTCAGAGAAAGGCTCTTATTTTATTGAATGCAGTAGTTCAGATAGGTGAAATGCTAAAATTTAACAATGGATACGTTTTAGATCACAAAATCCTTGCTGCAGAGAGATGAAAGCTACACAGAAGCCTTAAAAAATTAAACTTCATCTGAATTTATGTGCTCCTGAGAAATTATGGGTTCAAATAATCCTTTCTTAAAATATTTCTGACACATACGGATATGTGGAAACCATGCGAAAATATTACCAAAAGTTTTTTGCAACACATTTATAATGACTTAAAATTCTCATCTCCCCCATAAAAGACAACATAAAACATTATATGTTAAAATTCATAAAGAGGTAAATAGAACTATAAATTGTATCTTATGTTTCACTCATTTTAAATTGTGATCTCATGTTAGAAAGATAAGATAACCAGTGTGAATTGAAAGTACATCTGCTCCGGCGGTCTGATAACCTCTTGTTCTCGTCAGCTGGCCTTCATACTTTAGGACAATCTCTCGAGCCTGCCTAAGAAAGCAAACAAATAAGTGAAAGATGTTAATTTTACTGGGCACTTCTTGTGGTTGTCTGTGTTGCACTAAATTCAAAGAAACCTCAAAGTGAAGACACAACTCTCACAGTGACATATTCTGAAATTCTGAATTCAACTGTGCAAAACCAAAGCATGAATATGTGGACCTTCCCGGTTGAAACCTGTTTCCATAGAAATAACTTATAATCTCAACAAGTAAAAAACAACAGTGGAGGAAGTAAAAAAAAAAAATTCCCAAAGTACAACTTGAAGACAATATGAAGAACAACATATTGCAGTGAAAAGGAAAAATAAATATATAGCAGCTTATTTGGAGGCATTTCCTGTACAATCAAAACTGGAGTGATTTCTCCAAACTATTGTTTCCACTCTGATACACATATTTTCTCCAGATCTCCCGACTACCCTAAACCCACCCGCTCATTTAGTGCCTAAGTAACTAAGCAAATAGCATTAACAACAGGGTAAACAGGTCCATCTCGTTTAGCAGATGTGAATACCATGCTCCTTTTGCCACTTTGTCAATTGACCTATATGGCATATTCTGTCACAAATAACAAACTACAGATTATAATCAGGTTTAATGAGCCTATTCTTTAATATGTTTGGCTTGCTACAGCACATAAATAAATAAATAAATAAATAAATAAATAAATAAATAAATAAATAAATAAATAAATAAATGGCCATCTGAGTGTGATTGGAATCAGGTGTTCCAATAACTTCCATGACCACGGGTGTATAAAATTAAACACCCTAGGCATGCAGACTGTTTTTACAAACGTTTGTGAAAAATGCCTCAGGCATTCCTTTTCTCTTCCAACATGACTGCATCAGAGCATAAAGCAAGGTTAAAAAAAAATGAATGGCAGAGTCTGATGTGGGTGAACTTGACCCATCTGCACACAGTCCTGACCTCAACCTAATAGAACACCTTTGGGAAAAATTAGAGCAGAAACTGAGAGCCAAGCCTTCTTGTCCTACCATAAACACATTCCTAAACCTTGTGGACAGCCTTCCCAGAAAAGCTTGATCTGTTCTAGCTGCAAAGGGTGGACCAACATCATATTGAACAATTTGGATTAGGAGTGGGATGTCACTTAAGCTCATATGTGAGTCAAGGCAGGTGTTTTTCTATGTGCATCCTATTGAAACCATTGTTTGATCAAAGTTCAGTAAACAGTTTAAAAGTACAGTCATAGAAAAATACATGGAATTAGACCAAACTATTAATGTAAGACTGGTTTTTAGTAATTTAGAATAAAACAATATAAAGATGTGAAGTACAGGCTATGGCTGCAGCTGCAGTAGAAATAATCACAGTCATTCCGCCTCAGTGGAAAAGCGCAGACTTGCAACCCATCCCTGATGAAGGTAATAAAACCTCTGCAGTAATAACAAACTGCCCATATAAAACCTGTTAGCCATGGCACATACTCAGCACATCTTATTTTAGACGCTGTCTAAAGCACCATTTGGAAGAGCTTGTTCTACAGATCCTAAAAGCTTTAGTTAAACATTTAAGGTATTTTTGGATTTGTTGGATATCGGATGTTGTACATGGTTTTATCTAAAACCCATGGACACAGAAACTAAAATACACTACAGTAATTTCTTATTTGTTTTAAATGTGAATGACAATGCATTTTATTACACTGATCATATTAAAATGTCAAAAATTTTGGTCAAATTGGCTGCTGTTGCTAAAGTGATTAAGAGATAAAAACTGCTATATTAACGAAATAAATAGTTATAAAAGAAAATGTTGTGCAATTAAAATACTAAATGAGTTTTTTGTAGATTAGGAACAAGATTTGGTTATTCAAGTTTATGTTCTCCATCGGATATTTTCTTTTTTAGCTTTAAAACAAACCAAAAAAAAATCTTCTTGTGCAACATGCGTGGCACTTTTTGCTGCAGAAAGAAAAAGACTAAACAAAGGATACTTTAAAACTTTGAGCTTGCGTCTCATTGGCCAGGGTCTGGAGCGAATGTTGGCGATGATCTCTTTTTGGAACTGAATGTTCTGGAACATTTCTTCAGGGTCATTGCTGTCCACTTCCTTATTATCTCCACCTTCTTCATCCGATGAACTGCAAGATATGGACACAATGAAGATGATTGCTAAGCAAATTCATAAAAAGAATCAACATAATGGCAACATTGTTGGTTTACATATAAACACTGTTAATGTATATATTTATCATTTGTGACAGAATTAAGAGCTGGTTATATCTAAATTTGAATACAATAATTAGAAGGTGGAACAATAAAGAATGTCTATGAATTGGTATATTTGCAGCCCAATAAAGGGAAAAACTCTGGAGTCTTTATTATTTTTCTGTCTGATTACAATATTAATTTGAAGAGAGGCTACAGTCTGTTAAGGAAGAGAAAGATCTAGAACAGAGTCATCTTAATACAGAACAAAGTCACCTTAGAATACTTAACAATAAAAAGGAACAGATTCAATTATAAGAGCAACTCACCCCTGCTGGTGGTCTCGGTAAGTGGAATAAATCCTTCTTGAGTTCTTCCGTACAGTCCGATGTCTTTTGGCAGTAAGAAAGGATCTACTGTGTCCCACCACAGGTTCAGGTGCTGAACTCATTCTAACAAATTTTGTGCGAATAACTGTGCGTTGATGATCAATGTGTAGACAATGCCACTCTCTTCTGTGTCTCCTCTCAAAGGTCTGAGCTGGCGGTACCTGCTGCTTTGGAGCAACAGCACAGCAGTATAGACCCATGCACACAGCCATCAGTCCAATCACAGCATGCAGAGACCACTTAAAGAGACAGCACTAGACTCTTCTTCACACACGCACACACACACGCACACGCACATGCACACACACACACCAGGTAATAACCAAATGACAGCTTGGGTAACTATGGTTTAGCTATTATATGTCTATGCATGAAGGTCAATTAATTTGCATACTTTGTGAAAGAATTATCTTGTGTTGAATCTCCACTCTCACTCCTTTTAATTAAAGCAGATCAACAGCTGGATTATGGGGCTGGACCGTAGATAGACAGATGTCTCTTGTTTAATTGGTGACTCTTTAAACAGACTCTGTGGACTACTTTTGATCGTCTTTCTCCGTTAGATGATTCTTAAGAGGCTGTGTACTATGTGGCCCTGCATAGTACATAAATGTATGCTATAAACTACAAAACAGGAACTGAGGCACAAGGACTGTTTGAGAGAGATCACATACCTATTAAACAGAACTTTGCTTATTTATTATTTTGATTTGAAACTTCCAAAGTAATTCAATTCAAAAACCTTTTTAATCCCCAAGGGGCAATTAAAGGAGATTTAATGCAGTGTTCAGATAGAGAAGCTTCTGTGTGGTCGTAATTATGAGACTACACATGATTGCTATGAGTTTTGCTGGCAGATAATCAACTGCACTATTTCATAGCTGCAGTCTGTAGTTTATGTACTGACTTACTGACTTACCTCTGAGCATGTGAGATAAAGAGTCCTGAGTTTCAAGTCAAGTCATGGGTGTTTAGAGAACAATTCCAAGTTGAATTTGAAGATTGCTTTTGCAATTTAGGTGGAAGTACAGTGTAATTCTCTAACTTTATTTCTGACTAATTATTTCAATATGATAAACTGGTTTCCCAGCTAATAAGTGAAAGCTGGAGCAAACTACATGCATCATGTCACTTTTCTCTGCAGAAGTATAACCCAGTTAGAGAAATGGTGAAAGTTATAGTCATAGGATAAATAAAGGAAACTGACTTTGGAAAGAAGGGATACACCATATGCATTTTTTCCTTCAGACTACTCCTTTTCAGTCAAAACATTTGCTTATATTAATATGTGACATGTTCATCTGAAACTTTGAGACAAAACCCTATCTAAAAAACTGTTGGGTTTTTTTCGCCCGCACAGAGTTGAATCCAATTCTACGTCTGTTAATCAGAGCCCTGAGAAACCTCTGCAAATAGGAAGAAAACGACTCACTCCCAAAGAACGATAGCATTAAATGAGCTCTGAGGGAAGCCTTTCTTTTGATCAAAC